>OZ020269.1:9762200-10372200 GCA_963971225.1 Melieria omissa
AGTTTGCTTATTGAGCGACGGGTGTGTAAAAATGTTTATGAAGTGCGCTTACATGGGAAGTCGATTTGCGTTAAAGGCAAATGGCAATGCAATGTGTCTCAGCGCAAGAGAAAATTTATTGCTCCATTATGGTATTCACAGTTTGTGGGAAATTTTATTTCGGGCAACTTTCCCTAAAAAAAAAAAAGGGATTAAAGTGTGAGCACCGCATTGTTCTCAAAATTCCATTTTTGAAATACAATTTTTTTTGAACATCAAATAAAGTAATCATCTCCATAGTGGCATAAAGTGCTAAAAAAGTTCGCTCCGAAGATTGTGTAAAAAAATTAATTTGACTTTGTTTTTGGACAATTTCAATCATATACAGCTATGGCCAAAATAATAGAAACATCGCCTTTGGTACTACATAATGGAATAAAAGTTATAGTGTATATAGCTCGATTTGATTCATATGGCTGTTTTACAACACTGGAGCAATACACTATCTATTCCATAAAAAATTATTACTTACAGTTGTTGGTATTGTCTACTATAACCGTTATTTACCATGTCACACACATTTAGTTGGACAAAAAAATAGAAACAGTGCGTTTTAAAAGAAAGTATTGTTGCTTTTAATTAAAATTCATCAATGTCATCAATAATTTATTGCAAAGCCTTTATTTTTAATAACCTCGCTCAATATTTTCGGCATAGAGTCCACAAGTTGTTGACATTTTGCGATCGGAATGGAGTACCATGCTTCCTGAATGATTCGCCACAATTCTTCTTCAACTTCCACCTTCCGGTCATGCCACAAGTTCTCAATCGGATTTAAGTCCGGTGATTGAGACGGCCACTCCAAAACGTCGAGTTTTTGTCTTTTAAACCAATTTTTCGTATACTTAGCTGTGTGCTTTGGATCGTTATCCTGTTGAAAACGCGATTTTAGTGGCATATTTTCCTCAGCCCATGGTAGCATAGTATTTTGCAAAATATCTACATAAGTCTCCTATCGCTTAATTCCTTCAATACGAAAAAGGTGTCCTACTCCATACCAGGAAAAGCAACCAAATAGCATCAGGCTGCCACCTCCATGCTTTAAAGTAGGTTTTGTATACCTTGGATTGTAAGCCTGGCCTGGGGGACGAGGAACAAAGGATTTGCCATCCATGCCGAACAAATTTATCTTCGTCTCATCGGTCCAAAGTACATTTTACCACTGAACTTATACTCTTAACGGCTATATACACTATAACTTTTATTTCATTATGTACTTAGTACCAAAGGCGGTGTTTCTATTATTTTGGCCATGGCTGTATGTAATACTTCTATATTGGCAGTAAGCTCAAGGTACGAGGGCGGGTCAATAAGTCCGTGACTTTTTGAATGAAACACAGGTTTTTAGATAAAAAGTTATTTTATTTTTCAACGTAGTCTCCTTTGAGATCTATACACTTAGCCCAACGTTTCTCCAGTTTTTTTATCCCTTCCGAAAAATATGATTTGTCGAGGTCTTCAAAATAGGCATTTGTTTGTGAGATGACTTCGTCATTGGAGGCAAATCTCTTTCCGCCGAGCCATTTCTTCAAGTTTGGGAACAAGAAATAGTCACTTGGGGCTAGATCGGGTGAATAGGTGGGATAAGGGAGCAATTCGTAGCCCAATTCATGGATTTTTGCCATGGAAACTGCACATGTGTGCACCCGTGCACACGAAATTCAGTTTTTTCCATTTTCTTCTCAGTCAACGCGGTAGTCTGATATTAACGGCTGTCAAAAACAAACTAAATGTCGCAGCTTGTTCAATTTTTGGCAAGAGTCAACTGACAGATGACTGTTGACGGAAGCAGTGTTGCCATTTCAATTAAGAGGCGGTAAATTCAAAAAGTCACGGAGATTATTGACCCGCCCTCGTACATACGCCAACATCACAGTACAGCAATAGTGAAATATGAGCGAGAAAGCGTATAAACGAATGTACCTTGACAGCTGTCAAAAGTGGCAAAAACTCAGGTGCGTTCAGACGGGAAAAAAATTGACTGGAAAAAATGTATACACGCATAGAAACACATTCGCAAAATTTCGTGTTTTCTGTCTCATCGCTTATCTTCCTTTGATTTCCGAATGAAAACACATTGTGAAGATAGGTTGCTGCCAATATAGAAGTATTACATATATGATTACAATAAAAATACTCAGCACTGCCGCAAATTTTAAAGCTGGCGGTATTTATTTTTCATGCCAAGTAAAAACAATTGAGCTACCATATGGAGAAAATTTGGGAAAATTGGCAGGTGAGAAATTTAACATGCCAGATTCTGCTGAACTGTGAACGCCATATATATTTTTTTTTTGTTTGGTTATATAATTTAATACCCTGGAATTTAGCCTTTCACCATCACCGCGTTTGGCATTGCTCCCATTGCCGCCAATGACGGACAATTTGCACCGGCAATGAATCCAATTCGACCCTTGTCTCTCGTTCGTGCACTAATTAAATCAGCTTGACCTTTTTACGCTGCTCTGCAGCTTTTAATTTCCGCTTGTCAAGTCTGCGGTAGTAAATTTGCTCTTCAATTTGCTCCTTTCGTTGCAGCTTCTTCGAGAAGGATGATGTCCTAATCGCACTATTAGACGCTGGCGTTAATAGAGTAAGTCCACGTGCCGAATTGGCTCGTTGTCAATTCGTACAATTTGCGGTCGTCTCGCATCAGTTAACGGCAGCAAAACTAACTGACTGCAATTTGCCTCTTCTTCTTGTTATTCTCATTTATCTTCTTCTTATTCCACTACTTGGCGCTTCCGCCACAAAACCGCCACAACACTACATAACCGCACACACAACCAATCAACACACCGCGCACACACGTCAATACCAATACACCCACACACACGCACACGCACACGTACACACGTCAGTGCGTGCCTGAGACCACCAACCTGTCAATGTGCAGCATAGAACTGAAGCAAATTTTGCACTCAATCGTACGACCACACAATGTCATGTCCACCCAACAGGTAAGCCACCAGTCAGTAATTAGCAAAAACTTAATTTATATATGAAAAGCTTAAAGCTTTGCTCAAGTTAATGAGAGGGGACAGTTGCAAAGTTTTAATAAAACGTTCAAACTCGTTGTGTGTTTATGCATGAAATTAATGCTTACATTTTAAATACTAATTAAATCGAACGTTTAACAAGTGTGAAATAGCATTGAAGCATAGTTTTAGGTGCAGCAGGAAATGAAAAGATTAGAAAAAATTATTTGCAAAAAATGCTGTGATTATTTGCTTTAGAAATTTCCTGGATTCTGTGACCAAGCTTAGGTGATGGGACTAACTGAGGGAATATAACCACTCGAATAGTTGCAAAAATTAGCTTCTATGTGCAGACTCTTTTCCCAATGGGAAATCAGTTGACAAATATGAAAATTAATTTTAGCAAGCAAGCACTCGCAAAAGATGTTCGTAACAGTGCATTATCTATGGAATGAATCGTCAGACCACCTTTACAAATGTTTTCGATCCAGAAGACATATTCCTCAACGCATTGATTTGCATATAAACGTGTTTGCAAAAGCTTTTTGAGCGACGTTCCAATCTCTGCTAGTGATGTAAAATATACGGAGTCATAACTTGAGTATATCCTAAAAAATGGAACTTAAGAAACACACCAGGAAGAAATAAAGAGGAATAAATTTGAAACTACTGACTCCGATTTTAGGAAAAAATTTTTTTAGAAATTTACTCTGGTTCGCAACACTCTTTTTACACAGCTTTACTGAACTCTGAATGAATAATTTTTGTTCTCTCTTCGCACTGCACAGGCCCTCTACACCGCACTGCACCGACTCAAGGAAGTACTCATCATCACGGATAATCTCCTGCGAATACAATACGCAAACAAGGCGGCCGAGCGTTTGCTCAACATGCGTTTGGTAATTAGTAGAAACTTTAAGGACACTTAAGCCTCTCCAATCTCCAACACCACCAAGCAAGCATCATATCAGCACTTCGTATTGCACTCAAGCAAGCTTCTCACTTGCCTCATGTCCGCATCACAATTCTCCTTTTACGTCTTTCAACTCCAACTGACATCGACGTGTTGCAGCGTCAAGTGCAATTGTCGTTCTGTCGCACCAATGCAGTGGCGCACACAGGATTTCATTTTGGTGGGATTCTGAACACAACTTTTGAACCCAATACCAATTGGAACCATATTCAGAACCTTAGTGTTGAAAGATACAAACCACTCAAAATCGAATCGATCGAACCCCTCAAAATCCCCTTGGGTGCGCCACTGCACTGATGTCTATTTCGTACACCAGTTTCGTTGTTTTTTTTGGTAAATGTTTTCCACTAATGAACTTGTGTCGACTGTGTTTACTCACAACAGGATGAAATCATCAGCAAACCCTTGGGAGATATTTTCCTCTCGGACGTCTCCTCAATCAATACGCAAGGCAAAAAGAATCGCGAGTTCGATGAAATTCTAACGGTGCGGCGCAAGAGCCAGGAGGGCATACCGATGCATGTGCGAGTGATACCAGTGGCTTGCATTGGCAGGTAAACATGTAATCCAAAAAAAAGAAGAAATATTTTATTGCGAGTAGAGAATAACGCAAGAAATCAGGTCCTTGTGTTCTGTGATTCTCTTGTTCTGTTTTGTTTTTGTATCTAATCTGTGCATCTGTCGTTTCGTACTTCACAGAAATCCCACGCATTACGTCTTCAATTTCGACGTGCCCGGCGCTCATGGAGACTTTGTGGCCACGCTACCGCAACAGAAGGAGGCACCGCGCGGCTCGTTGCACTCGATACGTCGGGGCAGCGTTGATGTGCGATCGGTGGCATCGGACGGACTGCGACGCACCAGTCTGGCCAAGCTCACATCGCTGCCGCTGGAGGCACCCATCACAAAAGTAGGATTTATTACTAACCAGCGAATCGGGAACAGTTACACCGATTCGCACTCGTACATGTTCAATTCGCAAATTTGCATAATGCGTTGTTTATATTCCCTCCGTTCCACACCTTCCCACCCAACCCCACCCCATGCATTTCCCAATCCAAAAGAAAATCAATTAAAAAAATTGTGTGCATTTCGGTGCGTTTGTCTTGAATTTTTGCACTTGATGCAGTTTAGCTGCCAAAAACCAAGAAACCTCAATGCAACAGCAATATACATACAAATGCACACGCAAACATTGCCAACGCACACATAGACAGAAATTTGATTAAAACAAAATGTTAGGCTAAGCCTGGGCATTCTTCATTGAATTTCTTCCAGTTATAAAGCGAGAATATATACAAAGCATATCTACATATATATCTACATTAATATATGGGTAGGCCCATACATAGATAAGTAATGGGTCTGTTTCGAATGCGTTCTAGGAAAGGGGAATCCACTTCACACTCATAAGGGATACTAGGGCCAAGCTTTCTTTATATGCTGATTCCGCACTGTGCTTTTCATAGGCAATAATCCGATTTATGTTGACACAAACACAAACACAATCGCCACTGTCTGATGTCCTCCAATACACCTTAGCTATATGCAAATCTTTTAGCTATCAGTGAATCTTTTTTTCTGCTGTTTCAGTTATAAAATTGTTGCCAATAAGCAAGAATGTCCTCTAAATACTTTGCAACAATGCCAAAAACAACGCTACTATTTACTTTTTGTCACTTGAGATTAGTTTGGCTGACAGCCAGATTCAACGTTCGCCAATCGCCAAAGCTTAACCCACATAATGCCTTCAATTTTCTTAAGTTCGCTTTATTTTTGCTTGAGTTCAAAGCAGCGCCACAACACACGGACATGTCGATCAGACTTTTCACGCTTTTTACATTTGCATATATGGCTTTTATATCTGGGCATTCCACGGCCGTTACGTAGGGTCCTGAACAAAACGCCAAACACACATAACTACATATCAAAATACTAACAACAAGAACAACAACAACGCTACAAATGTTTTAACCAGTCCGAATCAGTCAAATTGAACCATTTTTTGCCAATTTGAATTTCTAACGCACTCTAAACAAGAACTTTGTTTTTCTCTTTTCTCTTTTTTATGTTACAATTTTCTGTTTCTTGGTTTAACTCTGTCTCGCTCTCGCTCGCTCGCTCGCTCGCTCGTTCGTTCGTTCGTTCGTTCGTTCGCTCGTACGTTATGTTTTCGTTTGGTTTCGTTTATTGCCGAATGTCGTTACGCTCTCACAACAATCAACCTCGCTCGCTATCTAGATAATTAATTTACTCTCCCAAGTACAGGAGAATTGTTCGCCGGAGGAGGCACGCCTCATAGATAAAGTATTGGAGTTCCTGAAGCGCGAAGGGCTCTACAGCCCGCAGATGAAGGAGATACGCACCGACGATCCAATAGCCACCGATCTCATTGGGGCACTGCTAACGGTGTGTATCAACGGCGTTCGCAGTGTATCGGCACGCTCTCTTGTCCCACAACCGAGTAATCGGCTTTCTTGCAGGGTCCGACGCTCTACTCCTCACGGCGCAGCTCAAACGACTCCATCATACGGATAGGAAACCGGCCTTCCACCATAATGCCTGCCAAAATGAAGGTGAGCGATCGCTTGGCGCCACGTTTCGACACCGTCCCATATTGACTCTACTTGCATTTCCCTACTAGGCCACCCCTCACATTATGGAACTACTTGAAGAATCTCTCAACTGGGAGTTTGATATTTTCAAACTTGAAGACATCACCGACAAGCATCCGTTGCTGTATCTGGGCATGGAGATATTCCGGCGATTCGATGTGTTTGCCACGCTCAATGTGGACGAGAGCGTGTGCAAAAGTTGGCTGGCCGTCATGGAGGCCCACTACCACTCCAACAATTCATATCACAATAGCACACATGCAGCCGACGTCATGCAAGTGAGCATCCCCGCGCCCCTCCGGCTTCAGCTCTTCACTACACTCCACGCTCAACGTTTCTCCATTTCGCAGGCAACCGGCGCATTCATCATTCAGCTGGCCGCCAAGGACATGGCCATGGATCGCATCGACGAGGCGACCGCGTTGATAGCCGCCGTCGCACACGACGTCGATCACCCCGGCCGCTCGTCCGCCTTCCTCTGCAACTCAAATAGCCAATTGGCCATCATGTACAATGACCTGACTGTGTTGGAGTCCCATCACGCTGCAACTACTTTTAAGCTCACCTTAGGTAAGTGCGCCCGCCGAACGACCGCCCGCCCGCACGCTTCGCCTCATTGGTTCGTTTCTCGTTCTTCTCGTCCCAACAGCTGATGATAAGATCAACATTTTTAAGAATTTAGACAAGGAAACCTACAAATCGGCGCGCAGTGTCATCATCGACATGGTGCTGGCGACCGAGATGACGCGGCATTTCGAGCATCTGGCCAAGTTTGTGAGTGTTTTCGGCACGGACGAGGAGCCCAGAGACGTGAGTTGCCCCACAAGAGACACGAACGATGTGTTGACACATTGACTCATTGCAGATTGTGCAAACAGACGACGACAGCTCGATCCTGATAAGGCGCATGCTGATCAAAGTGGCCGACGTGAGCAATCCAGCACGGCCGTCCGCCTACTGCGTCGAATGGGCGCGCCGCATCGCCGAGGAGTACTTCATGCAGACCGACGAGGAGAAGGCCAAAGCGCTGCCGATCGTGATGCCCATGTTCGATCGCGCGACCTGCAGCATACCGAAGAGTCAGATCGGCTTCATCGAGTACATCATTCAGGACATGATGCACGCCTGGGACAGTGAGTACACCACGGACCGCGGTCCGGCGCGATGCATTTGCGCCCAACTAATACATTGATTGAATTGTGCAGGTTTCATCGACATGCCGGAGCTCATCACGTACATGCAGATCAACTACTCGCAGTGGAAGAAATTCGAGGAGCAGGGCATCCACACGCTGGCCGACATCAAGGGTAAGCAGGCATCACTTAACTGCAAGAAGAACGCCAAATAGCATTTGGCTTTTAAGAGGTTGTTTTCCGGCCTTTTAAAGCCGCAACCCGTTCAACCGTCGTGCACGTTGACAATTGGTGAAACTGAAATGGAGTATTGCATGCAAAAGTAGAAAACGCGGCGCAGAATGACTGAGGCAACTGACTGAGGTGGGTGCATGATGCCGGCGGAGCCAGCGATTCGGAGCGGAATGCAAGAGTGCGGAGTGCGTGGAGTTCGCGGCTGTGTGAGTGAGTGAGTGTGTGAGAGGGCGTAAATGCTGTACATGTAATGCTTAGGTGCGTGGGTGTGCGCGACGGATGACTGCGTTGGCGTTGGCGTTGACGTGGGAGTTGATGTTGGTGTTGGTGTTGGCCGAGACAGTTGGCCGTCATCGTGCACTGGACGGCGAACGATTCGGATATACCAAAAATATACGAAAACTTGTTGGCAAGCAGCAAGTCGAGCGCCCAGACTCTAAATAGATCTGGCAGCGCTTCGATCCATTTGTACGCAATCTCGCATTGCACATAAAACTGTTCGTTTTTCTTGGGCTGGACTCAAACATTGAAACACGCAACAACACGCAAGCACACATACACATGCAAACCCATGCAGATCAAATCACAAACATGAAAATCTTAACAAAATACTGCATACATATGTAAGTAAGATGAAGTTAAAGCATAAACAAAAGCACACAAATGAAACCAACAAAAACAAAAACAAAACAAAATTGAAAACTTATTAGTAAAGTTAATGTTAAAGAAGAATGTATTGTAATTAATGTTGTTGATTATAAAAACCACTTGTCATGTTTTTAAGACAAACTATACGTTTTAACAATTTTGAACAGGACAATCTCTGTAAGAAATACTACGGATTTGCATTTTATTGTAAAAACAATTTTTGCTATACTTTTTTCATTTTCAAACTTTATTCTTAACTGAAAAGATTCTACTGAATGAACTTTTACAAAATATACAAACAAGCCAATCAAGCACAAACAAAACTGTAACAAATCATCACACATCTGTCTTTCTCTGTAAGAATCGACAACTAAAATGACTGATCCGAAACAAAGCCAACAAGCTGAGAAATGCAACTGACACTGAAGTTTTCGAAAATAATTTTTTGTATGTGTGTATGTATACTTTACATTTTAAATGATTGACAAAAGCAACACGCAACTACAAAGTAACAAAAGTGCACAACAAGATTGAGTAAAGAATTTAAGAATAGCATTCGAAAATTGTAAATGAAGAGAAATCCGCCTTGCTAAGCGGAAGTAAATCAAATATTAATTTTAAGTTAGCGAAAATTTCATCCATTTTGTGCTACGGTTAGCTAATAGTTTAAACCATTTACACATAGTCTGACACAAGATCACAAAAATCACGTCTCAAAATGCAAATTGCTCAAAGAAGTCAAGCAAAAAATTAGCAAGGAATCATTCAAAGTCGGTTCACTCGAGCAATGCGCCGAGTGTTTGAGTCTTCGTTGGGCGTTGCGTCGCGGTAGACGCAACTGATTGAGCCTTCCAATGCACGGTCGATGTAAGTTTATGTTCATAGCGTTTAATGTATACAAAACAAATTACATACAACAAAAACAAACAAACAAAAATCAACAACACAAACAGCTAATTCAAAATGCTACTTTCTAAAAGCTTAAGTCCAAAATTGTACTAAAGATCTTAAATTAAAACAAAAACAATGCAGAACTAAAAACATACAAAAAGAAAAAAATATGAAATGAAAGAAAATCATGTTTGCTCCTTGCAGGTTAAGGATTAATTACGTTTAAGCATTAGTAAATTTTATGGCAAATAAAACACAAGAAAATTATACAAAGCAACAGAAAAAACTTATTATTTTCGTCTTTTTTGCGTATTTGGTGTATTTTGATTTAATTCGTTTCAATTATTATTGCGTTTCGAATTTTATATATGTGCCTGTGTGTATTTTTATTTGTGCAGCTTATGTAGCTTTCAATTGCCATCAGGCAGTCGGCCATTATGCCAACTGCTTCATAAAATTCTAGAGACTTGGAATTCATGTCGAAGACTGCCCAACTTACTACTGAACTCTACTCACTATGAATATTCATAGTGCAACACATATCAGAGTTGTTTTTGACCACTAGATTAGGTTAGCTCCGGAGATGGTCAACAGAAGTCGTTAAAAGGGCTGAACTGGGATTTTGTGAGTAACCTAAACAAACTTCAAAAATTGTAAACATTTTTTGAAATTGCAATGGGATTCTTCGTAATAGTTTAGCTAAGGAATCAAATCATTTCACTTGAGTTCTCTGTTTTTCTCTTACTAATATAATCAAGTTGCGTTAAGCATCGAAAATCTATGCTACTGACTCCTTCATAACTAATTAGTTAGTCTCTCATATATATTTTGTCTTATAATTCCCAATCTTTACATTAGTTTTAATTTAATTGTTGTGTGAGTTAAAGGGCCTTCGTGACTACTTTGGTGGTATTTGTGTTTCAGTAACTTCAGTGACTTTATTCCAATATACAAACAAAGTTTAGATTACACTGTTGGTTTATTTTTGGTAGGAACTTAACTTTGGTAGAAACTTATTCTATTGTAAGAATTGTAAGATCTTATCGCGAATGTTCTTTAGACTTATTTATTTCTTATCGCAATGCTGAAAGCATGTTGGATCATGTAGTCCTCTGCATGCTTTTCAAATATTTCAGCTGGTTCAGGAAACCAAAATGGCAGGAATTTTATTAATTAGTCAAAAGATCAAGAAATCAATCATTGAAAGACCTGCACAGATTTATACATTTTTTTAATCTGTTGAGTTTTTTATATATATTCCACCTATTTGTAGATACGAATTTCGGTACATCCCTGCCATGACATATTCTAGCCATATTTATGATAAAACAAAACATTATTGAAAAACTATTTTCTAAATGGTTAAGCTAGAGTTTTATTGAAGTTGTTGAAAAATGTTATTCATACACTACTTTACGAATGATAAAGCGAGTATTGTGTTTTGAAAAATGTATACAACAATTTCTAACAAAATGTTTTAAACATATGTTTGCTTATATAAAAATATTATAAAATTAATGCGACATAAAAAAAATCATAATGAGTCGGTTGAATTTAGCAAATAATTTATCATTTCGGCACCGTCAGACCTCTTCCATTCATTTTACATTTTTGGTTTTTCTCTTTACATGTAATAAATATAACTAACTAGATGACCCGGTTAAGGTCGTTGAACCTACAATTGATTTTAATCACACGGTCACTTTCCTTGAGAACTTTCTATATATAAATATAATATTCATCTACATCAACTACATCTTAATTTTTTATAGCTAAGCCTGCAAAGTCAATTTACCTGATCAAAATTAATGTTAGCTTTAATCAAATCTGTTCTCAAAATCCACCAAATTTCATTTATACGCGGTTTACAGTTGCAAAGTTACGCTCAAAATTTGGATCCCGAAAAATGTGTCATGCCCCTTGTCCAATCCCTGCCAAATTTTACCATTAGAACGACACATCTGTAGGATGACTGTGTACCGAATTTCCATGCTGTGCCACTTATAATTCCGAAGACATTCCATTTGAAAGATAATGAGATCCACTTCCAGTCAAAATGTGCGTCTCAATGGTAAGTTTGTACCAAGGTTCATTTATGTGCGAAAATTAAAGCCGTAAAAACAGTTTCACGCCCTTTGTTCCACGTCCATCAAATTACATTTTTTTAAATACCCCTGATTCAAGGCCCCTGAGTAAGACGATCCATTTTCGAGTTTTAGCGAGACTAAAGCACGGCAATTGATTTATATATATATAACGATATAGCCATTATAACTTCAACCTCATTAGATTTCACTATCATTTATCAATTCAATTCGACTGAAACCGTCACGAAAGAAATCCCGACGATGCAACACCGAAGTCTTTCAAATCTAAGTAGTTCGTTTATCTCTGATTCTGAGTAGTTTGTAATGCATTAGATAAGCAACGGAATATCTAAGAGCCACTTTTCTATCGATGTGTGTGTGTATGTACTATTGTTATTACTCACTGTACGTCTAGGTCACCAAATGTGAATTAAGAACCAAACTATTGACTATGCTGGTCATGGTACGATTAGGAGAATTATCAAA
The DNA here is from genome assembly GCA_963971225.1 of Melieria omissa. Classification (NCBI taxonomy): domain Eukaryota; kingdom Metazoa; phylum Arthropoda; class Insecta; order Diptera; family Ulidiidae; genus Melieria; species Melieria omissa. The sequence continues at coordinate 9,774,285 of OZ020269.1, forward strand.
AGAAAATGTCCCACTATCACTAAACTAACTAATAAATAAATAAATAAATGTATGAATTACAAAACATATGAGGCCAACAAACGGATATATTTTTATGACAAAGAAAGCAAGAAAGCCAACTACTATTAAATAATTATCTAAGTGAACTAAGTGTGTAGGATGTGTCTGTGCAATGTGCCGGCTATTGCATGTTGCCGGCACCTTAACCTACGCAAAAAATTAACACATACAATTCAAAGAAGTTCGATGTACTTACAACATAAAAATGATGTTTGTTAAAAATATACATACACACTTACCTATTGTAATAATAAAAATTTGATAAATAAAACAATATTTATCATTGGCGGCTTAACTGGCCGTGTCGTCTGTCAACAAAGCCATGTTGTTTTATATAATCGATGGAATATGGAAATCGTAAGTGCTTGAACGAAAAACCAAACCAAAGTTAATGCGATGATGGAAGATCGGGACGTACGGGATTGAACACAATTTTTGAGCCACTTACTTGGCGGAGTCTAACTTTGTACTTGAAGTTTCAGCGAGTGCGCCAAATGCTCAGTGACTCATACAGGTAACTGTTATCTATTAACATATGTCCACTAAATATTGAGACTAACTTCAGCCGTTTGACTGCATAAGCAAACATGGAGATGTCACTCAATACACGTATCATACTTAAGTGGGCTTCTACTCAACTGCCAAACTCAAATTACGCAATACATTCCATTCAAAATGTCGTAAAACCTAGGTTTAAGAAAATCTGTTGCCAATCTTTTTGGACGACTCACTACATGGGAAATTCTGGATGTGTTTAAAGAGAAGCCAATCCCCTGGGCGACTATTTTTCGTGTTTTGTTTCGTGTTTTGAAAGATTGTCGTAATGGGAAAGGACCGGAAAACGAAGTCATACCTGGTCGTCTGCCGAAGTTAAGTGCCACAAGGACAAAAACTGCTGACAAGTGCAAAAAACAAAGTTGGCCAATCAACACACAAATTAGCACGAAAATTTGGCATTTCAAAGTCTGGTGTTCACAAGATTTTGAAGAGGAACAATGTAATCTATAGCAAACGTAAACCAGCACCAAAGTATTCCGCGAAACAACTCGAAAATATACCAAAATGCTGCCGTGCACTTCGTTGTGAACACTTCGCTAATGAAAAATTCATAATTTTGGATGTTGAATCGTACTTCACAGTTTTGCACCAAAATTAAGCGGCAACGACGGTTTTTACACTGACAACATCGAAACAACACCAAACGGAGTTAAATACGCCAGCAAATCAAAATTTGAACCAAAGGTACTAGTGTGGGTGGCCATTTTTTCGAAGGGTGTCTCAGCGCTATTGATTCGCACACACAAAGCCAAAGCGGTCAATGCTGACGTTTATATCGGTCAATGCTTGCCAAAATTGAAGCAATTCACTGGCAAATATCACACTGGCTACAAAATCACTATGCGAAAAAAAGTTGGATTGGCTGACCGAGTATAAAATAAAATTTTTTGCCGAAGAAGGACAATCATCCAAACGTGTCTCAGGCACGTTCAACCGAAAATTTCTGGGCAGTTCTCACACGTATGGTGGACGGGAAGGGTTGGGAGGCACGGAACGAACAAGAGTTGATTAATCGAACCAAGCAAAAGTTGAAACAAATCGAGATAAACACCGTCCAAAACCTAAATCGGGACATTCGCTTTTCACTGAGAAAAATCGTACCAAATTAAATAAATTTGTAATTCAATTGTCTGTTTTCAAATGGCGCGCGCCGGAAGTTAGTCTCAATATTGAGTGGACATATTTATGTTAATGTTAAGCCATTTTTTGTTTAGATTTTGAGATTTTAATTTTAGATATTTTCGGTAGGTTCATCATCTATCTTCGATTTTTCTTTTCCGTAATGGTCTTTTGAGTGGATCAAACAGGTGAAAGTCTCAGGTTAACTGAGACCGCTACACGATAGTAATAACGAGAACTTATTGATCAAGGAGGTATACTCGTATCTCACTGTACGAGAGGTTTTTGTATTGCGACATTTTGCTATAACGTTATACCACAAAAAACTGTACTCAGCTCTCGACTCAAACATTTAAGCTTTAGTTTTTATTCGTTATAGGGCTGTTTGCTTTACGGTCATTTTTTTCGGAACATAGATTTCAAGTATGAGTAGGTAGACTAGTTATATGTAAAATTTACACAGCAATGTTAGGAAGTAACGATGAGCTTCTCGTCGCGATTCATTACACCTGTGACTTTGTTCGTATATGTTCGCATCCTGAAGGTTAATATCCCATTTCAAACGATTAAATAGAATATTATTTTTGGACTCAGTTATTCAAACTTGAGCTAGCACCTTATAATGAATATGTGTGTAAAAAAACTTTCCGCTGTGCGAATGTTATGCAGTAGAAGTTATTTTATTCAACTTTAAATACTTTACATGCAGTTGTTAATTAGATATGCAAGATTAAATCGTTGGGAAATTCCACAAATTATTAAAACTTTAGTAGCCCTTAAATATTTTACATGCAATTCTTAATTATATATGCACGATTAAGGGGGATAGCCACTGTGACGGGTCAAAAATCAAAGCTTATATACTCAAAAATATGTGTACAAAATTTCAAGTCAAAATTTCAAAAATTGACTAAGTTACAACGATTTTAAAATTTTAAAAGATACATGATTTCATTACGAGAGAAATGGACTCAAAACTTTAAACGCGTTTTTCTTGAAACGACTTTTTTTGAACTGGCGGCATCAATAACTCGAACAATTATGAACCGATTTCTAAATTTTTTTGTTGTTTTGTTCGTCTTAGTAGTGGTTAAGGTTAAGCGTAGCCGATTTGGAAAATTTTTTCGCAAAAATGGAAATATTTTCAATCGCTAGCGATTTCGTGAAAAATAAAAAAAAAAACGGCTACGTACAACGATAACTACATTCATACAGATTACAATAAATTTTTTTTTCAAAGTACCGGTTTTTGGGAAATCGATGCTGCCATGGAGGGGGAATTTTTTTTCATGCGCTACGGGATCATTTGTTTAAACTATTCAATATTTTTTAATACAAATTTGTGGAAATATTATTAGATGTGTGCTTACTAAAATAAAAAAAACCGATCCAAAAATTCCTATATTTACTCGGTCAAAAAAATGTTTAAAATCACTACTTTTTTGACCCGTCACAGTGGCTATCCCCCTTAAGGCGTAGAAAAACGCCATAAATTATTAAAACTTTAATAGCATTATTCATTAATAGCTTTCAACCCAAAGCAATCAATTAAGCAGCAAGAGAAAAACAGTAGGAAATTTATTACACATTTTATTTACAAGCAACGACTAAAGGTATACGAGAGCTTATCACAATGTCGACAACAAGTCGACATATGGCTACGCAAATATTTACAGTAAAAGTGCTATTACACAGGCAACAAATCAGCACAGAAGAAGAAGAAGACGAATCCCAATAAAATGAAAGTCAAAATGCTGAGCGCATCGGTTAATAAATGAAAGTACCAGCACCATAAACTGATAATTTCTACGCAATTATCGTTGAAAATGTTGAAGAAAAAAACAAACAAATCAATGCTGTAACAACGACAAGATCGAAAACCAAAAGTAAAAAAACAAAAAAGTGAAAAACTTTCGATTTTTATGACCTAAAAATAAAGCGAAACAAGCAAACAATATAAAAGCCAACAAAATCAATTCATCAGATTATGTAAAAAAAAATTAAACATTCATTTATATGTACCTACGTGAATATGTGTGTCAGACGCATACGGGTGCGGTACACTATGCGCGAGCGACATGTGAGCTTTCGATTAAAGCAGATTTTATTTTGAGATTAGTGTGAGTATGGATGACACAAGTATTGCACTCATAGTGTATTGTACTGTACCACTTTTAGTTGCATTCACACTATTTGGAAAAAGAGATCCTGCTCTGTAAATCACACCTCAGTGTCATTTGATCGGACATTGACTTGTTCCTAGTTGATAGTGAATTGCTTCACATCTGCTGTCCTCTTCGAGAGTTGCGCTACCATCACAGACATCACACATTGGTTTGTAATTTAATGGCACATCTCTCTCTTCATGTTGTCGCTGCTGCACAGCAACGCCGAGAATGAATAGTTTCTGTTTGAGTTTTTAATACAAATACATTTTTGTTTTGATTTCTCGTTTGCTTTTGAATCTCTTTGCGCACTGTGCTCGAAAACTTTATGTCGCTTATTCCGCTTACAGCACTGGACACGATCGGAGGTTTCACTTGAAGTGCGCGCAAGTTGTAACGTCTTCGGAAGTCGGAATTCCAACACTTTAGCCACATTCGAAAACGTAAGCTTCAGCCAATTTGGGTGCGTTGCGGTGCGCACGCGTGCACCGCGAAACCAGTTGTCGCATTGTTTGTGTTTGTTCTGTGTTTGCCAAGTAATTTGGGTCAAATTGAAAACCGCAGGCGGTTGACTAAAATTAATTTTGTAATCAGAAACTGTAAAAGGTGTGCAGCAGTCGCATTCGATGGACAACATAAATGCAAATTCAAAGTTGCACTGTAATTTTCAGTGCGGTATTCAAAAGAGCAGAAACTTAATTCATTGCAGTGGCATATAAGGCAATCTGGAAAATACTAAAAGAAAATTAAAACATTAAACATTAAAACATAAAATTAATCAACATTAAAAGCAAAGCAAATCATGGAATGTGTGTTCAAATACAAGAAAAAATTAGATTTTCCCGTGACACATTACAGATGCCGAAATCCACATTTTATGCGGAGCGCGTGCCGTATGAGCAGATCGCCAAACTGGCCATTAGTGGCGGCTATTCGGCCATCTATGCCCACGACAAGCCTGCGGTGGATGTTGTAGGTGACTGGAAGACGCGCTACTGTTCGCTGGCTGACACTTTCCAGCCGGTCCTGGATCGTGTGCACAATTTCGAAGTACGAACGGATGATGTGTGGATAGTGACGAGCACTAAGTGCGGCACCACCTGGACGCAGGAGATGACTTGGCTCATAATGAACAACTTTGACTTTGAGAAAGCCAAAGAGATTGATCTAACCATACGCTCGCCATTCCTAGAGTGAGTCAAACAAAATAAACATGAAAGAAATTATTGAAAAAACATTAAAAAAAAAATAGAAAAAAACAATTAAATTGAAAACAATTAAAATCCAATTAAATACATAAATTTTGAATAAATTGGAAAACCTTAAATCAACAGATTTAACGGCGTTGTACCCAATGTGCCACACGACACCATTGAAGCAGCCAATCAGTTGAAATCTCCCCGCTTGATCAAATCCCACTTACCCGCCTGGCTGCTGCCCAAACAAATTTGGACCAAGAAGCCAAAGGTAACGATATTCAAGTTTATTTCTTTGTATTTTTATTTAAATTGTCCTCATTGATATTTTCATTTCATTGCATTTGTTGTCGCAGCTCATTTACGTCTTTCGCAATCCCAAAGATGCAGCCATCTCGTACTTTCACCATTGGCGCGGCATGGTCGGCTACCAGGGCACCAAAGAGGAGTTCATGCAGTCCTACATTGATGGCTACGTCAATTTCAATCCCTTCTGGCCGCATGTGCTCGACTTTTGGCAGCTGCGACACGAACCGCAAATCTTCTTCACCAGCTACGAGCACATGAAGCGCGATCTGGCGAGCGTTATCCGAGATGTGTGTCAGTTTTTGGGAAAAGACATACGCAAAGATCAGCTGGGACAGCTTGTGGAGCATTTGTCCTTCGACAAGATGAAGGATAATCCCGCTTGCAATCATGTTAAGGAATTCGAGAGCATGAAGGCAGCAGCAGGCCGAGAAGTGGAGGAGTTCAGGTAGGTGCATGTAAGAGTTGGGGTAGTAGCAAATTATATAATTTCGGTTTTCACATTTGTTGGTTCTATTTAAAATTTAAAAGCAGATTTGTGCGACGTGGCGTCGTTGGCAGTCACAAAGACGAGATGCCAGTGGCTGTCATACAAGAGTTCGATGATTGGATTGAGGATAATTTGAAGCAGTTTGATCTGAGAATTGATGACTTTACAAATTACACTAAATATTAAATTAATTATTATTTACACTAAATATTATTATTAAAATTAATTTTATAATGTTATTTGCTGAGATGTATACAATTATTACTTTTCTAAAATACACAAATGTTGTGACTCTGATAAAGCATGAGTGAATGTCTTTATTTATGTTGTTAGACCACAGCTGATAGATCACAGCTGATTTTCATAAGCGCTGATAGTGACAGCGACTGTGCAAATAAAAGGATTTCAGTTGCAGTCCACATTCTACCGATCGTTTACCGCACACCGGTTCTTCTTTCTATTTACATAAACAATTTACATAAACCCCATAAAAACCCGTTATAAAACAGAAATGCAAATCAAAAAGTGACGCCAACTATGTTAGCTATCACAGCAACTTACCCTCCAAAGACTGTACGCACCGAAAATGCTAATTAAAAAACTGGCTAGGAATTAGCCGACAAAATTCACGACATGCACGTTAGGGATGAAGATGTCTGGATAGTGACACCGATAAAATGTGACACCACCTAGATGCAAGAGTTACCAAAAGTGAGTTGAGTTAGTTGGCCGGCAACTGCCAGCTCATCATAATTAAATTTTTTAACTTAACCTCTTTCCGCCAACCGTTCATGTGTTCCGTAATCTCAAAAACACCATAATCTCCGAATTTTATTATGGGCGCAGCATGGGTTTTGCTATTAACAAAATGCTGGAGGAATTTGTCAATCAGTACTCTAAAAAGGACTCTAAACTCGGCTGTACTGTGTGCATCCTTTGAGCAAGCCACCGAATTCTATGCACTGCGCAACAAACCCTGGTTATACTAAATCAGTTTCGAGGGCATGAATGGGTTTTACACAGTCAACCCTGGAACAAATCATCGCTATCCGTTTGATCAGGTGCAACATCTATCAAAAACGAAGTATAAGCCAAACAAGTACTTAAGTTGAAACGGTAATTGGTGCAATTTTATAGCAATTAAATATGGATTTTTTCGCTTACATGAAGCGAATGCTTAAAAAGAGAAATTACACTACTCGACATGAAAAATGCCCTTAAAAATAAAAATATTTTTTAGACTAATCTTCGACTGCTGAACACGAAACTGAAAATCCAAAAATTTTCTTAAGAAGAGTTTTCAAAAAATCTTCGAAAAACACGTGTTTTCCTCTTATTTCAGTTATGAGCACATATCTCGTAAACCAACCATCCGACTAACACAAGTGGTGCGTCGTTTAGAAGGTAATTATTTAACCTTTGCAACTATATATAGATTGTCCAAATCAGATTTGGGGAAGTTACCGACGGTGAAAGTTGAACAAAATTTAATTTTTTAACCATTTGAGGAGAACATTTTCTTCTTTTATTTGATACCCATGTCTCCATCATTGCACAACCGCAAATATTTCAAAAATATTTGATATATCCTTAAAATTTTAAAGTCCTTTAAGAAGGTTTTTGGGTCCAAAATGAAAAACTGACTATGCCAGGATACTATAATTTACTTTTAGTGTCACGTCTATATCAACATTTGGATGGGTCTCGGAAAAATAAAAAAATTAATAAATGTAAAGTTGGTGTTTTCACTCAGTGCATCATAACTTTGTCATTTTTCTTTCAATTCTATTGATGTTAAGCTTAATATTTGCTCAAATAATATAGCTTTCATCTTAGGTTTTAAAACCAGAGGAGATCATTTAGTTTTACTATAAAAAAAGACTATTCGAAAATTTATGATTTTTGAAATTGGTCGAAAAATTCACTTTTTACAACTTTCATCGTCAATAACTTTCCAAAATCTCATCTGATTTGGACAATCTATATATCGTTGGAAAGGTTTGTTTATTACCTTCTAAACCATTTGTGTTAGTCGGAAGGTTGGTTTACGAGATATGTGTTCATAACTGAAATAAGAGGAAAACATGTGTTTTTCGAAGATTTTTCGAAAACGCTTCTTAAGAAAATTTTTTGATTTTCAGTTTCGTGTTCAGCAGCCAAAGATTAGTCTAAAAAATTCGTTTGTTTTTAGGAGCACGCGATGAACCCATTTTTTGCCGAGTAGTGTTATTGCCGGAGTTCATTAGCAAACTGGACACTTTTATGGACCAGCAACTTGCCCGACACTACTCACAGTGAACAATATGATTTTACTGAACAGCACCAAACCACTAATTTAGACTCGAACAACGTATTTTTTATCAGTAGTATTAAAGTCTAAGATAATTATTACGATTCTGAGTGCTAAAGTGCATTAACGAACGGAAATGTATATAAGTAAACATTGCATTATATGAATTAAAGTGGAGAGATGTGTAAATTATCTCTGATATAAAATATGCCTTAGGTTGGCACACTGAATGTCTCTGAATAATAATAAATAATAACTGGAACCTAATAAAACACCACTACTACCATTGTACCATTGCTCGTAATAAAATTAACAGCCTTAATTTCAAATGATCTAATGTATCGTTAGGTTGGGTTAAACTGGTTAGAATGTTGTCGTAAAACACACATTAAGGCCGCAAGTGAAGCCCTTCTGATATTACAACAAAGATAGATATGTGTGTGTGTGTGTCCCCAAAGCAAAAACTATGAAGAGCCTACAAAAGCGAATTCGATTTATTTGAACAAAGAGAACCCTAAGTCTCCCAACTGCCTCTAGATTAAAGCCAGAGAGAGTAAATGACTTACAACCTAATAGTTCCCAGTTCTATTGAAAAATATTTGAAATTTAAATGTGGTATACCTGCTTTTAGAGATTAGAATCTTCGTATCAAAGTGATGTTACTAAAGCCGACCTTAATTAAATTAAATAAACGTTGCAATGAATGAACTCAACAGAAACTAAAATAGCATTGTTGTAAACAGCAACTATCAAATGCATTCGTGCTCGTCGCTCTATTTGTCTGATGTGCACTTTATCGCTGTTACAATAGCAAAAGTAATGTCAATATGCAAGCGAGTGCGTTATCTACGCGTATTAGGCGCCTGCATCGCCACTCGAGCGCTCAGTGGGCACTTTAACTCGCCGCTGAAAACTGCAAGCAAATGCAGAATGCTGACTGAAATCAAGCCAAAGAGCGCTCCCAGCGCACTTCTCGACAAGGACTGGTCACAGCGATGCTGTTTCGCACATAGCGGCTCTCAAGAATTCTTCGACGGATTGCACGACCTGCACGTGCGATCGGACGATGTGTGGGTGGTCACGCTGCCCAAATGCGGCACCACTTGGATGCAAGAGTTGGCTTGGCTGGTTTTGAACGATTACGATTTCGAGCGCGCCAAGCAAGAGCCACAAGAACTCAGATCGCCATTTGTAGAGTGCGTTGCCATCAGGAGACGAAAATTTGTACGCAATTGAGTCGAATGCTGACCGAGTGTCTTTCTTTGCAGATTTGCATTATTTTTAAACTTGAGTGGCAATGAAGCTTTCAAAGCACTAAACGATGCCACTTCGCCGCGTCTAATTAAAACGCATCTGCCGTTGCCGCTCTTGCCGCGAGAGGTGTGGACCAAGAAACCAACGGTTCGATGATAATTTGAGCAAAGTTAATGAGTGAATGTATTGAGTGTTTTTTTGTTCTCAGTTAATCTATGTTTTTCGCAATCCCAAGGACGCTTTAGTGTCCGCCTATTATTTTGGCCAAAATTTCGGTTACGATTTGGATGTAACATTGGAGGAGGTTGTGCTGCGAGACCTTCAAGAGGAACTAGAGACAGACGCCCTGTGGAATCACGTGGTGGAGTTCTACGCATTGCGCCAGGAACCCTGGATACACTACATAAGCTTCGAGAGAATGAAATTGAACTTGAGAAAGGAAATTTCCGATGTTTGTGCATTTCTTAAACGGACTATAACCGAAGAACAGATGGCCAAGATGCTCAAACATCTATCGTTCGATGAGATGAAAAGTACGATAAGCTAATATGTAGAGTTAGTGACGAGAGTTTATTAATTTATATATAGAAATTGTAGTATTTAATTCAACTAATGATAAGAGTATTCAATTATTAGGTAATAATGCCGTGAACTAAATTACTAATGAGAATTCTTGCTATTTAGAGTATTGGCTGGAATGAGGCTCGAAACTTATTACTCAGCTCGTTTGTAAACCATTGAAACCTTAACTACTAAAAAGTGTATATTTAAGCTTCGCTTGCAGGCAAACCTTATTAAATCTGTGGTCATATGGTCGAAATAAGAGAATTGAATTATTGTTGAGTTTGGAGCTTTATAGAAGTATAGGCGCTTAAATGTATTTTATCCGAATTGAAAAATCCTATCCTTTAACAATATTATGTGCGTTTATTTCTTAGCTCAAGTCTTTTGAAAGAACCATGCATTGGTCCGAACAATTTACGTGTATATGGTTTTCAATCTTAAATTTTCGACTTAATCTACTCTTCCATATGGCCACAGATATGTTGCGAAGTTATATTAAATTATGTTAGCTTGGTTAGGTTAAAAGAAGTTTGATAATAACTCCTCCCATAGTCCACAAGTACAAAGTTCTTACTTTACTAAACTTTCTTTTATTTTTTGTTGTTCAGATAATCCACAGTGCAATCACCTCTACGAGATAGAAAAAATTCGACAGATGCGCAACACGCCATGCATTAACAATAGGTGAAAGTTTTTTATACTAATTCATTAATCAATGGAATATCTTAGTAATTCAAATAAAAGATAATTCCCTTTGGTTTCAGATTCATACGCCAGGGTAAGGTGGGCGGCCACAAGGATGAGCTGTCTGTAGAATTGATAGCAAAACTTGATAAATGGATTAACGACAAACTGGCGCCATTGAAACTAGAACTGAACGATTTACTTTTACTTTCTTAAGGCCTTAAGTTTCACAAAATATATTCAGCAAACCACTCACCACAACACTGTATATTCATACATTGAATTGATCCCAGCATAATATTAAACTTCTCACATTTATAGTTTTTTCTGTTTTTTTTTATTTTCAGTTGTATAAAAAAACTAAATATAAAAATAAATTAAATAAAACTAATATTCGCATTAATGAATGAAATGTTGTCGTAATGAAATGCTAATTTTTTTCAGTTGCATATATCTACGAAAAATACGCGCACATTTTTCTTGAACATTCTCTTATCGAAATTTTGTATAGTAAAAAAACAACAGTCTGTTCGATTAGCCACAAAGTCCGCTCTAAGCGGTGCTGGTCTCCACCTTTCTGGCGTTTTCCTCCTTGGATGACGGACCCGTCTGCGAAATGGGCACAACACGTTCGGTGACTGGTGGAGGCTGCTTCTTCATGGGCGCCGTCACCGTCAGCAGACCGTCAGACGACAACGATGAAGTCACAGAGTCGGGATTGATTTCACCTGTGCAACAAACAAGTAAGATGTACAAATGAAACTTCTGTATTTATAAATCAGTTAAAGTTCGGCAACATACTTGGCAGCAGGTAGCGCCTGGAGAACTGTCTGGCCACAAAGCCATGTTCGTCCTGTCGTTCCTCGTGCTTGCCCTCGACAAGTACAAATTTATCCATGACCTTGACGGTGATCTCACTGGGTGTGAACTGTTGCACATCCAAGATGATTTCGAACTTCTCCTTGTCAATGTTCAGCGTGGAGCCGGATTCCTGTTTCTGCAGGCTGGTTGGTGAGCGATGCCATGGGCGCAGATAGCCGGAACGCATCATTGTGGGGCGGGCACTCCACACTGACGAGAGCAAATCATCACGCCTGGAAAGGAATTGATCGTGTCATGGGCATTAGAAGATTTGAAAAATGTGCTTTCAAATTTACACAAATATTTCGCTGAGAACAAATTTCTAGAATTTTCCTATTTCACTTACTTCAGTCCAGTGCCGAAATGTTGATCCAAGAGGCGCGAGGTGCGCATTGGCATATCGATATCATCCCACCAATCGCGGAACATGAGTGGAACTACTGACATCTACGACAATCCAAATATGAAGAAATCCACAGAACCCGCACGCACAGCCGGTATTGCACAGTATTTGTTTTTTTGTTAATGAACAAAAAAAGAGCAGAAAACACACTAATGGTAATTAATAGAAATCACCACAAAATGTTGAGGAAAAAAATTGAATTAATTTTGCGTTTAGGCCAAGAAAAGTTATTTTTTTATATGTCTATATCCACGCATATATAGTACATATATTTATTATTGCACACAAATTGTTAAATATTTATGTTCACCTTTTTGCTAAGTTAAATTTTCCGTGAAAATGTTCACACCGTTCGATGGTTTGGCTGTTCGCGTCTTGCCAGTTGCGCGTTTGCAATGATTTTGAACTGAATTTTCTGCGTGCTCGCCAATTTTATATCCAAAAATTTTGTTTGCATCTTTTCTTCTAGATTCTTACGCTAAAAATATGAAACAGAAAATTTGCTGCTAATTTTAGAAAAGCGTCATTTCGCTTTTAATTTACCCGTAGTGTTGTTTGCCGGCGGCACTAGGCACGGCGCGGGCGTGGGTAGGTGACTGGTAAGAAAATTGTCTTTTCGTTAGTTGCCAAACATAGGGTGAATGTATGCCGGAGAATATGGAGGTAGCAGCAGGGAAGTGCCAACATTATTCATGCTGTGGCTCAAACGAGCACAATGACAAAGTGCTGCAACGGATAGTATAGAGTGCGCACAATTTGATGTGTGGGCATCTTTTTCGAAAATGAACAATTTATCAGCGAGATATGTTCAGAAATTCAATTTAAGATTTTGACTGAATATTTGAGTAAATTTTAATTGTATTCACAAGCAATTAACAACATTATAAAATTAATTGAACGAGAAAAATAAAAGAAAAATAAATAAAGGGGCAGGGAAGTATGTGAAACGGGAAAATGAATCAAACATTTATATAAAAAAGCAGCAAATGTTTGCAAATTATGCTAAAAACCATGGTAGAATAATATTCAGGTAATTTCATTCGATCAAATTTAAAAGTCAGTTGCTTTTTTTGACAAATGAGAAGAAAATTTTAAAGATGCAGAAAAAATTATGAATGGTAGGAAATTTGTTTAGAAAAAGTAGTTGGTAGTAATTAAAGTTAATTTGCACAATTTATGCGATCAAATTTGGATGACTGCTGTAATTTTGTTCAACAAATTGAACATTACAACCGATGCGGCAAATTCCAATTCGAAACGACTGATAACGATTTGCTTGACATTGGTTTGCAGAACCATATAGATACTGCTACCTCACAGGACGTGTTTAAATAACTTCTTGACAATATTGAGTATCCAACCAAGTGCAAACACACCACCACGCTTCAACCCAAAAACCTGCCTTCTTCTTTTCTGCCGGTCACCGCGCAAACAATTAGAAAATATATGTTCTTACAATTAATATTTTTATTATTAATTCTTATAGTATTTTTATGATACGTTACTACATAAACTGATATGAAAAGAGTAGTAGAAAAAATTTATTTCTCATATGTCAATTTCCTTCTTATCTGTCATGCTAAAAAATCATGCTAAAAACTAACTTAACGATTATATATTTGGTTCGTATAGTGCAGCTGCCTTGACTCAGCCGGTTGGTGCGTTTGACCGCGAATCTCTGGCAATGTTGAATCCCTTGTCGTAGCAAACTACGACAACTGTTACCTTACGAAGAAACTGCATACATCTGGGAGTAAAACTACTAAAAAAGATGTCAACGCACCGTTTGAAATCAACATAAATCTACAAAACTATAAAACTGCAAGCTATAATTCACACATACACAGCTCAGAAAATTGCTGAAACTAGGGCTTCAATTTGTACAGTATCCCAATCGATCTTCTTCTTTTTTCTCCTGTGCAATCCTTGAGATCTTGAGAAGTTGAAATTAATAACTCAAAAGTAATTTAAATATCTGCATTCAAAACATTTTTGAACATTTAAAACCATTACAATTGCACAAGTAGAAGTAGAGCTACGTGATTCCAAAAATAAACAAATGAACAACCGGACACAATATTTTTCACCACATTTTATTTTCTGTTTGTAGGGAATATTTTTAAAACACATGTGATGGTAAACAAGTGGCCAGCTCTACCAGAAACATGCAGAATGTACGAGAAAGTAGACGCATCACCGCCTCATCAGCTGTAATATGAATGTGGATATATGTTTTGTTTACTATTTGACAGCCACATATCCTACATTCCAAACCAATTTTAGGTTCAATGACTCAGCGAAGCAGCCAAAACTTGGAAGCGAAAATATTTATAATTTTCTGAAATTTTGTCTACAAATAGTTTCGTTGCCATGCGTGTTGCTCCATTGCATACCATCAAAATATTAATTAAAGTAAATTATGATTATCAAATATTTCTGCAATATGTTCGAATTACTTTTGAAAAAATATGTGCAGAAATTCTTTTCACACGTAGGCGCGAATGGAAATACTAATCAAAGTGCTAGAAAATTTTAACATTGCCAAACAATGTTAAAGAGAAAGAAGAAAGCAAAATAACAACTAAAAAAGAAAGCAAGACATGATTTTCAATTTTTTTTTTAGTTTTCCGGGCAAATACCTTTCAGTATTTTAAAAGTGTGCAGGTAAAATGAGTGTGGAACTGACGCAAAGCCTTTTAATCTTTCGCCTAGCACCAACGTGGGCTGTCGACGGCGGCATTCGATTTAACGTGAGCATGAACAACACGAATTGTGGCGCGCAACAGCGGCTGAATCAGCGCGTATGACGTTGCACGCGCAAAAATAGCCACCTCACCACTACGAACTTATATCGTCCATGTATCATTTAATGCTTGTTTTGCCCTCTTTTAATTGAATTTGTTTATATTACAAACACATCAACTTTATGTTTAATTTTAATTTTAGTATTTTAATTTGTCATTTACTAAGATATGTAAGAAGCTGTTAGAAGTAAACAAACATAGAAAAGTAGGGAAATAGATTGCCAACACAACAGCCGGCTTTCTTGCGGTTTCATGGCCGTTGTGTAGTTTTGCTGTTCTATTCTCTCACACATTTTCTCTCAGAATAAGTTAAGAAACAAACATTAGTGAATTTGAATGCCGAAAATGAAAATATAATTGTCCGCTTCAAAAAACATCATATCTATCACATGGAGTCAGCGGATATCAAACTGTCATTTAATACGAGTACACTGCACTAAATGCAACAACAGCAACAGCACAGTTATTCCTAAAAAATATATGTAACGCAGCACACTTGACATTTGACATAACCCAACTGAACCCTCGGCACAAGTAAAACGCTCGACGGTCGCACGAAGCCGTTGCCTACGAGCGCAAATGACATGGACGAAGAGTTAAGTGCCATTACGAAGTACACATTTAACAAAAACAAACTGCTTTGACAAATTAAAATAAAAACGGAAACGCGTCACGACAGTACCAACCACTAACTTGGAGAGCGACCGTCATTGGCCGATACGCAGGCTCGCATGTGGGGCAACTGTAAAAAGGGCGCAACTTTGCGGCCCGAAGTTCACGCAAATTGAATCGAATTGAGCCAGCGACAAAAGAAAGAAGAAGACCTTATAAAAACAACACAATCGAATTGCAGCCGAAGCGGATCGAGGCGGAAGTGGAGCACAAAAACCGAAACGCAAAAGGAAAAGGAAAGCACAAACGCAAAGGCGAAGGCAAAGGAGAGGGAACACCATGAAAAAGGTGCGCTCGTGCAATTGGGCATAAAATCAAAATGTTGTCAGCGTTTGTTTGCATTGAAAGCCGTAAGTGGAATAAAGCACGAAGAAAATTTAAAAGCGTTCATTTATCTTTGCAGCTAATGTTGGCCACCTTCGTCTGTGTACTGTTGTGGCATGCAACAACGCTGGCCGGACGCATTGCCAAGCGCAGCTACTCGGATCAGAGCGTGCACGGCTACATGACCGAGGTGGATAAGTCACGTCAATTAAATTCAATCAAATGTATTTTGCAAATTTTTTACAGCGCACCTGCTGGTGGAATGAAGTGTGCAAGGAGGAGTTTCAGAATCTATTTCGCTGCAAGTGCCCACAATTTTCCTACTGCCGGTTGGTCGCTCCCCATAAACAAATATCACATCAATTTCATTCATCTTTGGCCTTTCCTTGCAGCTCGCCAGGGCGCTACTACAATGCCTACTGCTCGATGACCGATACCGGCTACATCTGGACACAGCCCACCTGGGACTGGGGCCCTTGAGTGCAATCGCAATCACCACAACGACAACTGCCGCTAGCCATGTAAAGTCCACATGCAACGAGTCACACAAATCGAACTCATTGTACTGTCGCATATTTAGCAATGCGCATTTTGTCGCAAATAGTGCTGTATCTGCCATCACATAAGCGACGCTCACCCACACACGAGCGCACGCCCACACACTCGCAACAGTACTCATTTAAGTGCAATCCAATGCTTCCAACTTAGGCCTCCACGTAGATGTAACCCCCCGAAAATCACATATTTTATTATGATTGATACCGAATCGTACTTGTACTCGTAGTTAGTGACGTTGCAGCGTTCAAAATTCAATCACGAAACCGAATTTTCACGCACTTTATCAACACACTCGCACTGGTACGTACGCACGCACATACACATGTATGTATTTATGTACACATGCACACATATAGGAATCGGCATTATTACCTACCACATGCGCCGCTTTGAAATGTCAAAGTCAGAGTTATTGCTGAGCGCATTTTGTTAAATAAAACCGTCATTTACCAAAACAAATTACAACAAAAAATAAAACGGAAATGCCCACACATTTCGCATTATTATGCCGAAAAGTGCTTTTTGGGTAATAAATGAAAAACTGCTCCATTATTGCCATAATCAAAATGTTGTTGTTTTTTTTTTGTTTGGTATTTCTTTCCTCTCGTTTTGCTCTCCTCTCCATAGTGAGCATACGGCGTTGCTCCTTTTTCGTAAATGCTTTTGTATTTTGTTTCCGGCTGCGTTTGTCCGCTTGTGCGCCGAACATACTTATGTATAAACACGTTGTATAATCGACTGACTACCGACGTCAGCAACTTGTTGGAAAATCAATAAATCCACGCGCATCTATTGTCTGCCGATAGAAGAACAGTGGGCTGTGGTGACAATGGCAAACTCAAAGTCTTGTAACCAAGAATGAACTGAAGAATGGACTGAAAATCAATCACATATATGGAACGCAGGAAATCTTCCTCTATTTTATGCAAATATTGAAAAGCGAGTTTATGACTAGTAATGCAGCTTGGTGAAATAAAACCATTAAAACCTAACTTTTTTTAAGTTAAAAAAACGCACCGCATTAATTAACCTACACCACATATTGTATCGATTGCAAATTTCTTTGCACATCAGTCCCGGTGTCGCATTCTTTCAGCAAATACACATTCTGAAAGTAATTATTCAAAATTGAGACTTGGTGAAATGTTACACAAAATGATGATTTGCTTCCACCATGCCGCGTCGAGCGCATGCGCCTAACCCCCTGCCTGGGCATACCGTAATCTACGACAACAGTAGCAGCAACAACGCTAATAGCACTACCAACAACAATAGCCGCCAAACAACGTTATACACTCATAAATTAAGTGCAACGCAGATTTGCCTGACTTCGGGCATGGCAGTGTAGGTATTTTCGCCATCCTACCAAACAGCTGTGAGTAAAATTTTGCCAGCAAGTTCGCCACATCACATCATTAGCTCTGCAAAAAATTCTAAAAAACAAGTTTTACTGCATTTGAACAGCGCGCAACACAATGTGCAGCACTGGCTGGAAGAATATGTTTGGTGTGTTGGTGGTTTTGGCTGTTGCAACTGGATTGAGTGCTGGCAGCCACCTGCCAAGTCATCATCTGGACTATCCCGACGAGGCGCTGACGCTCAATGAGCGTTTCTTCAACGATGTTCGCGCGCTGATTAAACGCCGCCTCAAGGAGAATGCTGCGGTTTGTGCTTGTGAAACGCCTAGTTGGATGTGGTTTTTTATATTTTCGCCTAATCGATAGATACAGGAATTGCATATGGAAGCTGACAATGCCATCAGTGGGGGCAACACAGGCAGTGGCAGTAGCAGTGGCAGCAGTAGCAGCCAGGAAATGGCAGCAGCTGTAGAGCGCACCAGCACCAACAACATTGCTGTCCCGACCAGTGTGCCCACACCGGTGCTGGTGGAGAATTGGCCCACCAATAGTCACTCGTTCGGGCAGGTCACGTCAGTTTCTATTGATCCGCAGGGCAATCCGGTCATTTTTCATCGCGCCGACCGCTACTGGGACGCTAAGTAGGTCAACAGCTGTTGGCATTAATGATTCCATAATCAAGTGTTGTTCTTGTTGTTGCTATTGCCCTTTCAGCTCCTTCAATGAGAGCAACATTTTCTATCTGATCGAGTATGGGCCCATCAAGGAAAAAACTATTTACATATTAGACCCAAAGACGGGAGCTATCAAATCTGGTTGGGGTGAGGAGATGTTTTACATGCCGCATGGCATGAGCATCGACGTGCACGGCAACTACTGGATCACCGATGTGGCCATGCACCAAGCTTTTAAGGTGAGTCTCTGACGTGCGGTTTTGGTGAAATTCTGCCTTAATCACTCATTGGCAAACAGTTTAAGCCCTACGAGACCCAACCACTGCTAACCATAGGCAAACGCTTCAAGCCCGGCTCTTCGGTCAACCATCTGTGCAAGCCCACGGCCGTTGCGGTGGCCACCACTGGCGAGGTGAGTGGAACACAAATGCAAATTAAGCTTCCCTGCTAGCAAACTGTTTCGCATTTAATCTCACTCATACGCCCTGTTGTGCGCATTCTTTTATTAGTTCTTCATTGCCGACGGTTACTGTAATCAAAGGATACTGAAGTTTAACGCTGCCGGACGTCTGTTGCGCACCATACCTCAACCGCCAGGTATGCCGCAATGGCGATTTAATGATATTTGTACTCATCCGTTCATTTGGCTCTAGAATTCCTTTCACTGCAAGTGCCACACGCCATCACGTTGCTGGAACATTTGGACTTATTATGCATTGCTGATCGCGAGAACATGCGTGTTGTGTGCCCAAAGTAAGTTACATATTTTGATACATGTATACAATATGTATACATTTCTGTGTATTTCAACACAGAGCCGGCCTAAAGTCCTCTCAAGGTGAAGGCCAACCCGCGGCTACCATACAGGAGCCCGATCTGGGACGTGTTTTCGGTGTGGCCGCCTACGGTGACATGGTTTACGCCGTGAATGGGCCCACATCAATGCTGCCCGTACGCGGCTTCACCATTGATCCCCGCTCAGAGACCATTATCGGTCACTGGGGCGATTTCAAAAATCCCCACTCGGTGGCCGTCTGCGTCAATGGCTCGGCACTGTACGTGACAGAAATTGGCACAAATCATCAATCTAATCGTATCTGGAAATATGTGCTTGTCTAAGCATGCGACTTATAGAAAAGAATAGACATACACAGCAAGAGACAACAATAACCAACGTAAATAACACAACAATAACAAATATCTACCAATAGAAAATCTAACGTTCCCCATATTGCACACGCCCACACAACGGTTTGAGGACAAAATTAAACGTAACTATTATATTGACATTTTTACCTCATACACAGCAAGCAACAATACAACTCTACTGCAATTCATATTCACAAATGTATGTAAAATAAACACAAAAAATCAATAATAAATTTACGCTCTTGCACAACCGAAAATTCGATTTTATGTGACGTCCTTATCTGCAAAGAGCAAACTGTTTCCATTAAACTAATATATATCAACAGCAATTGCAACAAATCTGTGGAGGAACATAGTTTTATTGAAAACAAGAATATAATTCTTAATATAATACAAATATATATAGATGAAAACTGAAATACGTATATGTATGAAAATGCAAAAGGCACAAACTAATAGTACACTTGACATTAAAAACTAATTGACTAACAACTCTGTAATATAAGTGAAAATCTGTAAGAGATAAAATCCGTTGAATTTGAGTTATATACCCAGCTGATAGGATTCGCGATTCGCGAGACGGTGTACGGCGTCGTCTCCGCGCCCTCATTGTGTAGTACTCGTACGTGCTGCCAAACGTTGATTTTATTGCTTTATTTATTATGAGCAAATGTTGTTGTCCTTACAAAATTACAAAACAATACATTACATGCTATATTCAGTTCATACATTGCAATTTGTTTAATGCTAAATTTGCGTTTATATTAGAAAATCATAAGTATATAAAAATACAATAAACATTTTGTCGTCTACCCCTCACTAGTGCTGATCGTCTTTTAAATATATAAATTAATCGTTTGTGCCATGATTCTGGCTAACATTGGGCGAAATTGTTACAAAACTTCACTGATGCAGGCACTAGTAGAAACATAAGCATGGATACACTTACACAAAACAGGAAAGGCCCAGTAACAACTAATCGGAATGTGAGTTCAACGGTTTAAGATAAAAATGCACAACGAATAAACCAGATGCCTTAAAAGCTATGAAGACTTTAAACTACAAATCAAAAGGCAACTGCGCGGCTCGACATTATCTCAGCATGCAAGGCAACCAGGTACAAGGTAGCATCGTTCAGCCCATCCAAGTGGCAACCAGCTCCAGCGCCGCATTTAAATGTTCAAGCCAAGCGTTCAACTCCGTCTGCGTATCGGCAGCAAAGAAAACTGCCGCTGTAGCTACTTCTTCGCCTGCTTTGCATAGGCCACACTGCAGGCAGAAGGAGCGCTGACGTGCACACAGCTCGCGTGGCGCAGTCGTTAGTGGCGTCATTTGCAAATTAGCGCGCAAATCGAGCGACAGCCACGGCTGCTCGGATTGAGTCAATTCGTTTGCATCGGGCCATACACCAACTTGCAAGCCGTCCAAAACAACCCAGCGACGATTCCAGTTGTGCACCGTGTGCGGATCCTGCACATTCAAGAAACCACTATGCGCCTGCTTAGGAAATCGCACTTCAGCGCGTCCGGTCAACGTTATCTCCTTGGCGAGATTTGTGGACTTTGTGCGCGCTGTGAGTGGCAACATGCAGCTTCTAGCGGCACGTAAGCAAACCTTGTCGCTGTTCTTTGTTTCACATTCCACGTACTCGTAGGGTGCGAAATCGCGCGCATTGAGCAGAAAGCTGGCGTGCAGACGAAAGCGCGATGCAATCTCATCACACGAGGAGGACGATGACTTTGTGCTGGCCGTCAGTGGCACAGGCAATTTCTGTAGAGATGAAAACAAAGTTTTGACAATTCTTTTCAAAAACCACAGCGTCGGTTGACATTCACAGCCAACACAATGAACTTACAACAATCGTTCGCTGCGGCTCCAGCGCCAGTGTCGACAGTTTGCGCAAACGCAGCACAAAAACTTCGCAGCGCATTTCCACTTCCTCCTGCCCCAGTGCACAGCTGAACTCAATGCCACAGTCCCGAAATATAGCCTCGCCATTTTGACACTCCACCGACTGCGTAGACTTTATAACACCACCGCACTCAAACGTCACAATGTAGAAGTAGTTGAAGAAGATGTCCTGGTTCGGGTCGGCTCTGATTGGCAACCGCATGGCATCGACATAAAACCGACGCATTTGCTGCTGTTGTTCCAGGTCACGTGCTGTTGATAGCGGTGATTGATATTGCTTCACCTCACGACGCAGTGCCGAGTAGAGCAGCAAACGTTCAGCCTCTACCATCTCCCGAGAGATTTCCAAGTTCGGTAACTGCCGGCATATGCTTACTGTCTTGGCCAGTTGCTTAGATACGGGCTCCTCCTCATCTAAAGCGAACAGCATTTCCAGGTCAAAGTGCGACAACGAAGAGTACAACACTTCACTTTGATTGTGTAAACAGTTGCGATCATCAACACAACGAGCTGGACGAACCGAAGTTGTGGGAAAACTGAATGAGCTGGAGAGACGCTTGGTTTCATTTCTAACAAACTTTTTGCTGCGCCGCAAAGATTTCCGCAGCGCATTCTTCAAACGATTGAAGTGTGTCAAATAAAAGGATAAGGAGGTATTGGCAGCAGTGGGTTGATTGTCTCTGCTGTTGTTTAGAGCGCTGGCTGAGTTGTGTGGCGCTCTTATAGCCTCATACGGAGACACCTCAATCAAACTAGTGGAATGCGGCAATTGAGACGCTGCAGGGTTTGAAGTGGTCGATGCTTTTTGCGGTGTAGCTGGACAACTGCTGCTTTGTTCAAAGCAGGCAGGCCCACTGATGTGCGAGTGGCGGCCACTAACGTTGGATTGCTGGTGCGGACTTGTAGCCGAAGGTGACTGCAAATGTTGAGTAGGAAAATATATCTATATATGTTTCTATTTGCTTATGTTCAATATTTAAAATTGATAGTGAAAATTAGTAATTGAAGAAATATTAGTTTACTCTTACGTGAGAATCGCTGAAAGCCCAAAGAAATAAAAAAGAGTTGTGTATTTGTGTTTCAGTTTCAACTTTTTTCTTTTCTTATTAACAAATGAAAAATTATGTTAAGCGATCATGAAATATGAATGGATACGATTGAAAGTATTTGAAAAATGATTATTAGTTCTGTACAAAAGAATAGCGATAGTATGATAAGGGCGCATGGACTTAGCCATAACCAGTATAGGTTGAACTGCATGAAAAGCGACTAATAGGAATCAACAAAAAGTTCTACCTTAGTTGTAAAGGTTGGCTTTGACTTTGTTGGTGTGCTCTGGCTGTGGGCGTATTTGGGCACCTCGTTGACGCTTAATCGCATTTGGTCGGCGGCATCATCGGAGACACTACACAAATCAGCATCATCTGGCACGTCATACGAAATTGAATCGTTGGGCGTTGGTGTGGAGGTAGAGAAATGCCTAAACGTTGCTGACGCCTCCGAGGAACGGTTTTGCTTTTGGTGCTGTGAATTAAAAAAGATTCAATCGAACCAATACTCAACTAATTTGAAACACTAACATTATCCACTTTTTCCAAACGCTCCAATTCGCCACCCTCCACAATGATTTCGCTGCGGCACAGGTTGTCCAGAAAGATCTCGCTACGATGCAGCGAGAGCTCAGACTTGCTGAGGTGACGATCTCGTTTCGGCGGCAAGTGCTGCTCCATCACGCGAACATTATTCAGCGATTGGCAATGCGAAAGGCTGGACGTGAATGAAGCATTGTGCGGCGGCGACGAGTAGGACACATCGCTACTGGACTGTTCTGGCAGCGGTGGCAGCGGCATTGACGGTGTAATGCTCATGTTACGCAGCGAGTCGTGCAGAATTTTGCCGAGTGCTGTGGGCGGTGGTGGTGCTGGGGATTTCTTCGGCCGTTGCGGCTTATTGACCTTGGCGTACAGCACTTCCGGATCGCGTGCCACGGTGAAATGTTGCACGTTCGCGTGCGGTGCGACGTTATGTCGTTGGGTGGCCGTGTTGTTGTCATATTGGGGCGTGCCGGAAATATGTATGCTGTCCTCCTCGATCTCAGAGTAGATGGGGTCATGGGGTGGATCGGGTGGTGCATGTGGGTCTCGGTGTTGATGAACAACAACCCGCGTGTGTTTTCCGCCTGCGGGTCCGTCTGGACAGTCGATGCCGGCAGCCTGCTGCTCGCGACGTCCAATTTCCTGCAACAACACATTACCCAATGAAAATCTTTGCATATTGACTGTTTCACAGCATAAAAAAATTTCGATTGAGCATTAAAAAAAAATATGCAATCATGTTTAAATTTCATTGCATCCGGTCGTAGCGACTCCAATTGGAAATTCTATTTAAACATTCGCTTACTGGAATCAGTTCAAGTCAATTTAACAACCCTGTGCTCGGTTGCCGCTAAGAAAATGGTGAAGAGGGAGAACGCGCAAATATGAGTGAGGTTTCGCCTGCGCTCAGCTGATTTCTGATAAACGCTCAATCTTATTAGCGACACGCGCGACCAAAACAACAAATTCCCGTCCTGCGCGCAAGGACAAAAGTGTCTAGGTGAGGGCGGACTCGAGAAATGTTCGGGCTCCTTCAGCGATATCCCTGCACGAACTCCACTCTGCTGAATGCGGCTAAGAAATTGAAGATCGGCGCCACAAGAGTATTACAGCTGAAGACGCGCGCGCGCAACAAGAATCGTCCAGCGCACAAGATGAATCGCATCTGGGAGCCCACTGTGAACGCGACGCATACGTCCTGCAGCGAGCCGCAATACAAACTCATGTCGTACAACATTCTCGCACAAGACCTGCTCACCGAGCATCTCTACCTTTATTTGGACATTGAACCGGCGCTACTGCGATGGGACCACCGGCTCCACAGACTCAGGGACGAAATCGGGCAATTGTGCCCTGACATACTCTGCCTACAGGAAATGCAGTACAACCACCTTAAGGACCTGGTGGCGCTGATTCGCGGCCAAAGGAAACTCGAGTACGTGTTCAAGAAGAAGACCGGCCACCGCACCGACGGCTGCGCCATCATCTACGACAGAAGTAAATTCAAGCTAATCGAGGAACGCGGCGTCGAATACCACACGCCGGGCAGTCACTTACTGAATCGCGAAAATGTCGCATTACTGGCCAAGTTCAACGTGCGCGAGAAAGCCGACAAGCAATTCGTTGTCGCCACCACACACTTGCTGTACAATCCGCGACGGCAAGATGTGCGCATGGCGCAGGTGGAAGTGCTGCTCGCTGCCATGCGCGCGTTTTCGCTGGAGAAGCAGAACAACAAGGACGTGCTGCTGCCCATAATATTGACCGGCGATTTCAATTTCCAGCCCAACTCACCGCCATACACTTTGCTGTCCAACCCCAACAGATCACCGCGACGAAAATCCGAACAAGAGGAATCGCAGACTGCAAATACAGACTGCAAAGACGGGTTTCCTAAATCATCAAGTGGTGACAGCGCCGACCACGACGACTGCTTGGAAATGTGCCCATTGAATTTCGGCTTCAAGACCGCGTCAACATTTCAAGATCGCTGGATCACCGTTGACTATATTTTGCATTCAATCGGTAAAAATAGAGAAAAAATCAAAATATGGAGCGCCTACAAACTGCCCGCGATCAGGGACTGTATTCACGTTGGCAAAATTCCAAACAAATATTTGGGATCAGATCATTTTTCTTTGGCTATTACTTTTTCCGTTCCCTAATGTAAATCGATGAGCAAGAATTCAAAATAAATATTATTAAGTGTTGCAGTTACGGATGTGTATGAAAACTTTTTATGTTCTTTGATTCTGAGCCAACTTTCGCCTATCTGATGGGCTAGAACCTCAAGCGTGTGAAATTAATTTCATATTTTCGATCACTCACCTGAAAAGTTCTCACCGCATGATCATCACTGGCCTCCAATTTGGCGCGTATATTGCCCAGTATATAGCCCAGCTTGGAGAGCGTAACATCCTGGTCCAGGTCGGCGTGATACGACCGATACGTTTTCGTCTTCATCGAAGTGCTGAGTGTGCCAGTATCGCCGCCGGTTAGACAGGCGTCTGTGCCACAATTAAACGGAAAATTGAGCTTGCGTTGTGTTGCGGCACGTGGTGCCTTCTTCGGCGGCGAGTGAACCGTGCGTGTAAAGTCGAACTCGCCCACCTCCGCATTGTTAGTATTCTGGGAGCAAGTGGGCGTGGTTGACTGCGTTGAAGTCTGCACCGCCGAGTGGTAGCTGCCAGGCGGTGATTGCGGCGTCATGCTCAGCTCATAAGAACGCAAATCCTCAGGCGATGTCTGCACGGCCACCGTACGTGAGGGCAACGGTGACCTTGCGCGCCCCTCAAACGCATTCTGCCGCTGCCAGTTCTCTTTTTTGGGCGTCACCAGTCGCAGTATTTTCTTCTTTGAGTTATGAAACAGCGAGCGCGACGAAGACTTCAGGTTACTTTTGATACCACGGTTACCATTGCGTGCGTTCTTGCGTGACCACGGGGAAAGATTCCGTAATTGTTCGGTCCAAATGAATTTTTGCGTCGAGCGCTTCTGCGCCGAGGAGATGGGTGACGTCTTGACGGGCGTGTTCTTGGTTTCGATATTGGAAGCCAAATTGTGGCGCACGCCATCGCCATCAACAGTGTCTAATTCAAGCTTAGGCGGCAATTGCCAGCCGATAGCCTGCTGCGGTTCGGCCTGCACGGCTTGTGACTTGAATTGACGCTGGTTGGCGTTGCGATCGTAGTTGAGCATTTCTGAGATCTTTGGCTGTTCCCAGCCAAAACTTAACTCCTTGACCGGTTTCTCAGAAACTTGGCGTATATTTTTGCCGTAGTTGCTATACTTTTTATTGTTGTTATTCACCGTCCGTTCGATGTCACTTAGTGAGGGATAAGTGGGCAGAGATTTTCGAGGTGTGGTTTTGGTTTGAGCTGGTGGTGAAAGAAAAAGTATAAAGGTTAATAGAGGCAAGCAAGGAAATTGGACTTAAAAAGTGATATGAAAACATTTAGAGGGAAAAAACATTTTTTCTGCTCGATTTCTTATTCTGCTGATAAACAAACTCAACCGATTCTCAACAAATGCACCCTAAATCCAACATATGCAAAAACAAACAATAAGCGGCATTCATTCCAGCTTTCTACTGCGCTTTAAATAGGTCAAACTAATCTGTGGCAGACTGAGACAATCAACAACAAAAATAGAAACGCAAATATTTTCGCATTAGATGCGTTTTGTGCTTTATTCCCAAAACGAACAAAACTACTTGTTAAATGATAAATCGAGTTTGCGCTACAAATTCAACAAAATTACTGCTACCACCATTGAACGTACTATACCAGTACATACATAAGGATTCAATTCAACGCAACTTACGCAACGGGCACGATTTGCGTTTCTCACGCTTTACCGCTGGCGCCGCATTTTGTTCCAGTTCATTATCCGCCCATTCTTTTCCTTCCACTCTCGGTTCCGCCGCAGTGGGCACCTTAACGCCTCGCTTCTGCAGAAATTCGTCGATTACACGCTCCGCTTCACGCACTGACGGTGAAGTCGATGCCAGCGAGGACACTGTGGACTTCTCTTCAAAGCTCAAAAAGCTGCGTGGCGGCTTTGGTGGTGGTTGCGTACTGCGACGTGTTTTCGGCACTAAGTTGGAATGACTCAAACGTTTCTGCAGCAAACGACCTGCTGCGCGATGCTTGCGGCGACTATTGTTGTAGCACTTCACGCTGCCATTTAACTGCGAGGAGTAGGCAAAAGCCTCTGGAATCGTGTCCACTTCGCTGATTTTTTCCAGCAAGGGCGCAGTCGGCGAATGTTTGCCGGGCGAGTAAGCTTCTAAAGGTGGCGCAGTAGGTCTGTGAGTTTTGCTCGGCGACGATTTTGTTGCTGTTGAGGTGGTAGTAGTGGCAGTGACTGGTCTGGAACTTAGGCTGCGGCTGCGTTGATGTGACTGCATCTTCTGCTTGTTTACGCGCACCTCGGAGATGACACAGTTATCGTGCAGCTCTTGTATGATATGTATGAGTGGCGCATCATCACTCGTCGTTTCCAGGCGACTAATAGCAGTAAGCGGCTGATTTGCTGCATCCACTTCGGCGGAGGCTGTACGCTCAATTTTGCCAGCATGGTGTGCCTTTTGCCCAGCTTTCTGCTCAACAACCGGCAGCCGTTGCAACGTTTTTAGATTAGCGGGCGCACTCTGACGTCTGCGCTGCTCTGCCAACTGTAACGACTCGCACTGTGCCATCAGCTGCGCGCCCTGCAGTACGCATATCGATTGAGAACTACATTAGCGACCCACAAGTGCGCAACAAAAAAACTCACCTGACCGCTCTCGGATTTTCTGCTGCGCCGCGATTGCCGCACGTGTCCGCCACGTGTCGCCATTGCACCCGCTGAACAACCCGCGCCGTCACCACTGTCGCTGGTGAAGCAATAACAAAACCCATTGCGACAGGGCTTGCATTTTCGTTCCTGTTCTTTGTTGCTACGATTCTGCTTAATCAGGTCCACATCCTCCGGATCCATGTGCACCACACCCCCAGACGCCTTCACTTGCTTGTCAGCAGCTACATTAGCCGCAATGAATTCCTCCACCTGTGGTTCGCGGTCACGGCTGTGTGTCGACAGTCGCCGTATGCGTCGGGCACGAAATTCGTTTATGCATTCCTGCAGACTAAATGAAGAGCACGAATCCAGTTCGTCCTCCTCATCGGCGCCGTTATCCTCGGTGACTGAACTTTGCATAAACTCTGCAATCAGAATTCAAATTCCAGCACAAACAACAACAAAACAATTGTGAACATAACCGGCTCACCATTACCATCTTCCTCGGTGGCTGTCGTTTGGCGTTCTTCCCCCACCAGCGGTGCTCCATCAGCATTACGTTGATGTTGCACTTCCAATGCTGCAGACGGTGTTCTTCCCGTTTTTCTTGTTTTTGCATTTGGCATTTTTTCTCTTCTTATTCCGATGCATTTACTATAAGATTTTTCTCCACGTAGACTACAACTCTATTGCTTCGGCTGCTGCACAACACAGATTAATTCACCTCATCAGTTGAACATTCGCTCTCGCCCGCTGACTGCACTTTTGAGATGCGTTTTTCGACGATTCAAACTAATTTCAAATGCGGCAAACAACTCCACTTGACGTTTTTGGCGTTATCAAAGATTGTTGCCCTTTACTTTTATGGTTTTATTCGTCATTTGATGCGTTCCAAATTTTTCCCATACACAGGGTTGTATCAGAGGATGGATTATATTGCAATTTATATGCTTATGGATTTCGTTATAAATGCTTCTAACACAAATGGAGTTATGTCTAAAACGAGACACAAATTGCATATATATTGTGCAGATATCTTTACAAATTCAATATTTGCCACCATAAACATTAGTATGATACAATTTTAAACTGTGACTTAGTGTTGGCAATGCTGCAATTGGTCGTGCTTCAGCTACTCATATCCACACCCTTTCAAACTGTTGTAGATTTCGTTTTTTAATTTAAACTTATTATTATTTGCAACTGTGATATTGTACCCCAGAAAAATGTAATAATAATTTTAAAATTACAATTAGTTTCCAAAATTATATTTCACTTTACTAAATAATAGTTTAGCCGCAACAGTTGCCCATAGAAATTTCTTCCTACTACACTGCTTTGCAACACTGTGAGTCAGCAGACGGGCATAAACAATTACAGCAATTTTAGTCACTTGAGGAAGTGGGAACGAGTTGCGGACTTTTTCTGTTTTTCCATAATTTTCCACGAGTCCAAATCAATTCCAGCAACATGTCATACGGTGTAAGCAAAGTGCAGTGGGGATTCTAAAAAATCATTCAAATTAATCGAGAGTTCTGTTCTTCAGGGCGGTCCTCCAGGCGGTTACAATCCGTATGCTGCACCTCCGGGCGCATTTCCACCGCAAAATGCACAGGTCTCGCCACAGGCGCAGCAATGGTTTAACATGGTTGACCGCGATCGTTCCGGCCACATCAACTCGCAGGAGCTGCGTGCAGCGCTGGTTAATGGGCGTGGCGAAAATTTCTCGGACAATGCTTGCAAGCTAATGATAAGTGAGTGGCCGATGCTGATGGTGTGACGTCAGTGTTTCATGGCATTTATTTTTAGCATCCGCTCTGCGTGTGACATGCTGCAAATTATCGAAATTAACTCTAATTGTTCTTTTTTGTTTATTCAATTTGCTGTTTTATTGCAGGCATGTTCGACAAGGATGCGAGCGGCACCATCGATATCTACGAGTTCGAGAAGCTCTACGAGTACATCAACCAGTGGCTAATGGTCTTCAAGACGTACGATCGTGACGGCAGCGGCCATATCGACGAAAGCGAGCTGACACAAGGTAAGCGGAGCCGCAAGTGTAAATATTGTATAAAATGGACAGGACACACAATCGTCGTTTCATTGCACATTTATATGTATATCGGCCGCGTATTCTTTAATGCATTGCAAGCTTAACTGTTGGTTGCCAACTGCAACGAGCGGAGGATTAAGTAATTGTTGTTTGGTGGCGCGTACAAGGCAAATGTGCTAACCATTTTATTGCGTTAGATTCGCGAAATTAAAAGCGATTTACGGACTTGCGATGACAGTGCTTGCCATTGATACCATAAGCTGGCTGTCAGCTGCCTTAGCAAAAAAGTGCCATGAAATCTATTAATAATGCCACTTAATTCATTAGAAGTCATTTCTTATCAAATAATGTTTGTTTTTTTTTTCTTGCAGCCTTCACCCAAATGGGATTCCGTTTCTCACCCGACTTTATTGGTTTCCTAGTCAAGAAGAGCGATCCGCAGCAGCAAAAGGAAGTGTCGGTGGATCAGTTCATTGTGCTGTGTGTACAGATTCAACGCTTCACCGAGGCGTTCCGACAGCGCGACACCCAGCAAAATGGCACCATAACCATTGCCTTCGAGGACTTTCTTAGCATTGCCATCGGCTGCACTTACTGAGGAGCGTAAGCAAGCAACCGATGCAATGACTTGAATGCCACGTTTATATTCAATTTGCACGCTACATGCGGCTATCTGTAAACAGAACTCTTGGAAAACACTATCCTATTCCGTATCGTGAAGCATTTTATTAATTCAATTTATACAACCATCTTATATCGATTGCTTGCTTGTAAAAGCCTCTTATCAAACAAAGTAATCTCTTGAGCATCATGCCTCTTAATGACTCGATAGTTACTCAATGAAAACAAATAAATGTAAAACATTTTTTTCTTATTATGGTTACGCCGCCTGCACCTAAACTCTTGTTTACTTATTTGACCGTAATATTTATTAGTATTAATCAAGATAATAGAAAATAGTAATGTGCACCAATTCCGCAGATCCGCAGCAATTGTTTAGCACTTTTCATTTTCAGTCAGTTGTAGTTCTGTCATGTATTCCATTTGTTTATTAAAGTGCCTCAAACAAAACCCACATTACCACGTGTGCACAGTTTTATGGTGTAGAACACAAATCATATAGAAATAGTAAATGTAATCTTTTTTAATTGCGGTTTGGTCAAATTCTAATTGTATTGTTTGCTAAGCAATTATTTTCATATGCAATTTTGCTAAACTTAAGTACAAATCCGAAATAAAACTTACTTTTCCCAGCATAAATAAATGTGTTTTATTTTTTGCGTTTTATGTTTCATAGATGCGAATCAGTAAATGAGAATCCACATGAAAAAGCCAGAGTCTTTGAAATCCTACAATTGAAGTGTTAGTTTATTGTTTAACCCTTCGGTGGGCAGTAATTAGTTACTACACATTTGCACTTTATCGTCTGGCCAGACGAAATCTGGGTGAGGCTTTTGACAAAGGCAAAGCGCAATGACAGATCAAGTTTTTTATGTTTATATGGTAGGCTACGTATGTAAGTATATATATGGTATATACAAATTATGTTTATATATACTTACATATGTACTTAGTTACCCAGAAATACACTGTAAAAAAAGAGATGAATCTGTGATTTTTTTATTTTTTTGAAATGTAAGTTTTAGGCATATTTTGCTTATTTTTGTATTCATTCAATGCATTTATGGCACTTGTGATACACATGTGCAAGCGACAGGCAAACGTCGCCACATTGCTGACACTGAAATCGTCTTTTGCGATGCTTGTGTGCATTGTTTAGGCAAATTGCGCATTGACCCAGACCTAAATTTCTGCGGAGCTACAGTAACAGGAGCAGTTGGCAATTCGAATGATATAAATGAATGATAAGTTAATATATTTATAATACGAATGTTTATTATTAACTTACCGCTTCATAGATTTTTAGCACTTGCTGAATGGTAGAGAAGTGAACAGTATTCAGATTTTCTGCCCTTTCTTCCATTTGAGGCACGACCAATTGAATACATACATAAGTCATTGGTTCTATCGTGAGATCTGACAGATTGTCATGTCCACAACATCATCGTCATTAAAAAATTCAGCCATTCTCAATACTAAACACACGATTTTGCGATTTGAAGTTTACTCCTCGACTTTCAAATACGAACTGACACATCCTACTTACTTAACTGGCCATAACAACCCGTTATCGGGTTACGGCTTGCCGCAAAACTTCTCTCCAGGCGTCTCTGCTTTGCGCGCGCCTTCTCCAGTTGGTAACACCAAGAGATGACAGGGCCTCTTCAACTTGGTCCTTCCACCGGAGACACGGTCTCCCTCTTCGCCGTCGACCTCCAACCATCGCACCGAACACCTTTTTCGCCGGAGCTTCGTCGTCCATGCGGCAGACATGACCGAGCCAGCGTAGCCGCTGGATGTTTATTCGCTGCGCTACGTCCATGTCCTTATACAGCTCATACAGCTCGTTATTGGTTCGTATGCGATAGTCGTCACCAACACGAACAGGGGCGAAGATTTTGCGAAGTACGAACACTCCAAGGGCCGCTATGTCGTTTCGTGTCATTGTCCATGCTTCAGCGCCATAGAGGAGCACGGGCAAGATAAGCGTCCTATAGAGTGCAAGTTTTGTCGGTCGAGAGAAGTCTCTACTTCTCAATTGCCTACCGAGACCGTAGTAGCACCTGTTGGCAAGAGTTATCCTTCGCTTTATCTCCAGGCTGACATCATTGCTGCTGTTGATGGCGGTGCCAAGGTAGACGAATTCCTTGACAACTTCAAAAGTATACCTGTCGGCCTCGACGTGAGACCCTGCCGCTGCGAGTCCCTGCATGTAGACAGCATATACTTCGTCTGGCCCTCATTTACCACCAGACCCATTTTGGCAGATTCTCTTTCGATAGCCGCAAAGGCACCGGTGACATCTCGCTTGTTACGTCCGATGACATCAATGTCATCAGCGTAGGCAAGGAGCTGGACACTTTTGTTGTGCCATTACGATGTACACCGGCCTTGCGCAGAACACTCTCCATGGTGAAGTTAAAGAGGTCGCAGGACAAAGGATCACCCTGTCTGAAACCTCGATCGGTATCAAAGGGGTCGGAGAGGTCACTTCCAACCTTGACGGAGCTGCTCGTATTGCTCAACGTCGCTCTGCAAAGTCTCACGAACTTTGCAGGGATACCAAGTTCAGACAATGCGGCATATAGGCGATCCCTTAACGGGCTATCGAATGCTGCCTTGTAATCGATGAAGAGATGGTGTGTATCGATTTGATTCTCATGGGTCTTCTCCAGGATTTGGCGTAAAGTGAATATCTGGTCGATGGTGGACTTACCAGGTCTAAAGCCGCACTGATAAGGTCCAATCAGCGCCTTGGCGAGTGGCTTTAATCTTTCACATAGTACGCTCGTCAGGACATTGTATGCAATGCGAAGTAGGCTAATACCCCTGTAGTTGGCGCATATTGTTCGGTCGCCTTTCTTCAGCACAGGACAAAGGGCACTGAGGTTCCAATCGTTGGGCATTCGTTCCTCCAGCCATATTTTGCAAATGAGCTGATGCATGCACCCAATCAGCTCACCGCCGCCGGCCTTGAACAATTCAGCTGGTAGCCCATCCGGCCCTGCAGCTTTATTGTTCTTGAGTCGCTGGATAGCGACCCGTACCTCGTCATGGCTGGGCGGTGGCACATCCACACCGTCGTCGTCGATTGGTGCCATCTGGACATCTTCACCACTGGCGGTATTGTTCCCTTCGTCGCCTGCGAGCAGCTTGGTGAAGTGCTCCTTCCACAACCTCAGCACACCCTGCGCATCCGTAACCAGATCCCCGTTTTCGTCTCTGTAAGAAGATACCCCGGGCTTAAATCCTTCCGTGAGACGCTTAACTTTTTGGAAGAATTTTCGGGCGTCATTCCTGCTCCTGCACTCCTCGATTTCCTCACGCTCGCGCCTTTCTTGCTCCCGTTTCTTGCGTCTAAAAAGGCACCTCTCTTTCTTCCTCTCCTCCCGGTATTTTTCTGTCACGGCTCGCGTGGCAGCCGACTGCAGGGTCTTCTTGTAGGCAGCATTCTTCGCTGCAGTGGCTACGCGACACGCTTCATCGTACCATTGGTTTTTTGGTGGTGGGCGTCGAAAACCAATGACATTTTCTGCGCCGGCGCGCATAGAGTGGGATAAGTGAGCCCATAATCCGCCGATGTCATCAGGTGGAGAGGGGGAGCGACCGAGCTGGTTGGAGAGTTGAGCGGAGTAGGCTTCGGCTACCCCTTGTGATCGCAGCTTACCGATGTCCAGCTTTTTCGCAAACTAGGTTGTGCGGTCTTCGCTGCGCAAAGACGCATGTGTACCTTGGCTGCAACAAGGTAATGGTCCGAGTCGATGTTGGGTCCTCGAAACGTGCGCACATCTAGAATGCTAGAAGCATGTTTTCCATCAATCACAATGTGATCAATCTGGTTGTGGGTTGATTGATCGGGGGATAACCAGGTCGCCTTGTGGATATCGAGGTGCTGGAATCTGGTGATACTAACTACCATTTTTCGTGCCGCGGCGAAATCGATCAGCCTCAGACCGTTGTTCGTAGTGGTCGTATGGAGGCTGAACTGCCCGACAGTGGGACCAAATATACCTTCTCGCCCGACCTTTGCATTGAAGTCCCCGAGGACGATTTTGACGTCATGGGCCGGGCACCCGTCGTATACGTCCTCGAGCTTCGCATAGAAAGCATCCTTGGCCGCATCATCCTTCTCTTCCGTCGGGGCATGCGCGCAAATTACGCTGATGCTAAAGTATTTAGCCTTGATGCGGATCGAAGCCAGTCGTTCGTTCACCGGAGTGAACCGAGAGACGTGGTGACGAAGTCTCTTACTGACCACAAATCCGCAGCCAAATTCGCGCTTCTCCGCATGGCAGCTGTAGTAGATGTCGCAGTCTGCTCGCTTGGAGCAACCTTGTCCTGTCCATCGCATTTCCTGGATGGCGGTGATGTCAGCCTTACACTTTGTGAGGGCTTCCGCCAGTTGGATAGAGGCACCTTCCCTATAGAGGGTCCGGACATTCCAGGTGCATATCCTCAAATCGTGGTCCTTAAATCGTTTGCTGTGGTCGTCAACATTGTGGGCTCCTTCCGAGGCTTGTTTGCTGGCTTTCATTGGTATTTGATTTTCCGTGGCGGGCACCAAACCCTGCGCACAACCCAGATTTTAAGTCCTGGGGATTGGACTCGCTGCACACATTAGTTTACTATTCAGCGGGTGCCAAATAGCTATCCAGAAGGGCCGCGCGGAGGCTGTGCATCAGCTTGGATTGGACAGGGACAAGGATCGTTCTGGCGTTCGCCAAGTTGAACGCAATCAGAGACTTTACCTTGTATGTCCGCTCCCTTCCTTTCAACTGACACATCCACCAACGGTAAAAATGCATCCAATATCGAATAGCAACAAATTTAATATGCATTTATATATCAAGGTTGGATTAGGTAGGGAAGGATGTGTGCGGCAGGACCGCACTTCCACTCGGAGGCCAGAATGGCCCATTGTGAATCTTATGGTGTTCTAGAGCTAACTAATAGTCTCAATCAAGGGGAAACCAGTTCGACCTCTTAATGAAGTAGAGCAGACTCAAGATTTGACCCCAAGGTGTGGAGTCGGCGTTCCTGCAGAGCCGGGCAGTGGCACAGGAAGTGTTTTATCGTTTCTACAAGCCCTAACCACTATTAATTCGTACCCTTACACTTTCTCTTATATTAATTTTTAGTATTACCTTTTAACCATTATTTGTCAAAGTTTCCGTGCAGTATTTATACTCTTTTGAAAGGTTGGAAAATCTACTGTTAGAAAAAACATTTTTTAATTTTTTTTATTATATAATGTTTCTGTTATTAATTTTTGAACAGAACAACTTCAAAAAGTAACAACTAAAAGTGGGCACTAATAATTCGTACGACCGCAAATGAAAAAAAAATTAATATCGGGTTACATCTCATTTAACTGCTATTACAGCCTGGCATCGACTTTGCATTGAAGAAATAAGTTTCTGACACTCTTCCGGTGTAATAGAGTCCCAAATCTCTTCATTTTTGTTTTCTAGTTCCAAGACGGTTCGTGGGGCTCATTCCTCAATCTTCTTTTTATTAGGGCTCTATTGGACTTAGATCTGGGCTAGATGGAGACCAGGCTAAAACTTAAACTTCAATATTATTGTTAACCGTGTTTGAAGAATTAATATGTGAAATTGAAAAATTAATATGAAAACAGCGTAGGGGTACAAAATAATAATGGTTAGGGCTTGTAGTTCTTCTTCAGCTCCACAGCTACGCAGACATCACCGGACGAGAGACGCCATTTGGTAAGCATAGATCAAATAGCGCAGTGTCCCGTGATGACTCCAACGAGCTGTCGAATGGAGGTACGACTCAAGGACAGTACGAAGCGTGTTTTCGTCAAGAAGAGGGAGGGCCACAGTGCCCGGCAGGTGCCACAGTCGGTCCTGCTACGCCATGGTGACTTCATTTCCTTTTTGGTCAGCCTGTCTATATATATATCAAACCTTTGGGTAAATCAAATGACTTTCACATACAAACTGACCAACAACGCTAAAAACACTTCTTTTGGCTTACATAGTTTTTCGAAATTTTTTAATAATTTTCCATTTTCACATTTTCAACAAGCTCGCAGCATGCTATGATTATTTAGCCAAAATTTTTAAATATCAAAGAAAGTTAAAATAATAATAAAAACTAATATAACATTCAATTCTCGCAAAAAACATTTGTCGTCTGGCCAGACGACAAAGTGCAGATGTGTAGAAACTGACTTTGTGACAAACAAAATTTATAAAACAGCGTAAAAATCCTTTTTTTTCTTAAGTTTTATATAGAGGATAATGAAACTTGAATGGAGCGCAGAGAAAAAAAGTTATGGATAAAAATAAAAATAAAACCATTTCGTCATCTTACAATATTAACCCTTTCGCTATTTTGTTGCCATATGGCACATTGCTACTTTGTGGATGTCTGAACACTCTGTGGTTTCAGGAATTAATTTTTTGTTTGGTTCTTAGAATAGTTTGAAGTTTTAGTAAACATACAAAATTAATAAACTGAATATGAATATAAGGTTTAAAGATGAGAAGACTACATGTTTTTTTAATAGTATATCTTGACTTAGTAAAGGAAGAAGAAGCATATAACTTTAGAAAACTTTTTAATTTTACGTTTTCTTTCAATTAAGATACTTTATTTTTTTTAATTTTGGCTGAAGTAAATGAAAAAATATTCAAATTTTCGTTATGCGTAGAAAGTTTTATGTTTAAGTAATTATTACAGCCACAACGATGTGGTTGCTCTCATAGAAAAACACACTAAAATACAGGGTCCGAATATAAAAATTAAAAGATTTCTTATGGAATGTAGCTAATACATCAACATAGAAGCCTAAACGTAACATTTAAAATTTTAGCTCTCCCCAGCGAAAAGGTTAAGTGGAAAGTGATAGCATTACTCACATTTATTTGCATTTCAGCAGCCATGCCTTAAATTTTCTCCAACGAAAATGCCGTTTTATAAAAATTGTAGAAAAGTTTATTTTTGAAATGAGAAAATTAAATAAATGTGAAAATATGTATAAAATTTTTGTTGTTTATAAATATATATGCATGTGTATGATTGAGCATTTACATTGCGGTTTGGGGAAAACAAGCTGCGTCCGTCAGCCAGTTGAATAGTGATGCGATACAAAATAGATTTCAATATAAAAATATCGAATTATGCGAACCATACTTTACTTATCTTAATTCATCTTTTAAGTATACAATGCGTTTTTGGAACGTGTCTATGTCTGAAGCAATTTCAAAGAATATTTCACTGCTTACCAGTCGAACTAACATCATTTCATTGCATTTCATTACGCTCGCTTTTTGGCTTTTCCTTAGCTTTTTAGAATGCTTAACTAGAAAGCGGAGTGTGTTCTCGACTTGGCTTAGGACTAAACAATTTTTCAATGTCTATCAACTACGATTTAGTGCATTTATAGTCAGCAGCATTGTAGTGACTGTCACATTATAAATTGGCGCAGAAGCCAAACATGGCTTCAGCTATCAAATCAAAAACTCATTAAATAATTACTTATAATCTACTAGTGCTCAAGTGTCCTTTAGAAGGACACGCTGAATTGGTATACCAGGAATTTTCTACTTTGAGTCAAGATTTTGGAATAATGCTTTGGAAAGGAAACCGAGTATAAAACTTCAACGTTTCTCTTTTTTTTGGAATAGGAACAGCCAAAATCAAATGGACAATTTCACAATTTAATTAAACATTTAATTAAATGGTAAACTTTTGATATATTTGTAAAAACTTTTATTACATCACAAGTCAGCGAATGCAGAGAGCAGCATTGTGAAGTCTGATATGAAGCATCAACGCTTACTTCAGCTGCATGTGTGTGTGTGTGTACTGCTGCTGGAAGATTGCTACTAATTGCAATATTTTGGTTTTCATTGTAAGTATAAAGTAAAGATTTATTTAAATTAAATCCTAATCGCTAAACATAATCGAACGTGATTATTTTTTTGGTTAACTGTTTAATATTAAATATGCATAAAATATGTGAATAAAAATAAATGAAATTTCGGCAATAAATTGCTGATAGTAAAATGGCTCGATGTGCGTATGACTAAAATAATTCTCGCTTGCAAAATACATTTCGTAAGAATTACATGATTTTTGTTCTTTTCGAAAATTTGCAAAGCTTTTCAAAAGCATTCGTATGTAAAGAACGACTGGAACATCGGGCATTGGGTACAACCACAGAATTAACAGTTTGCATTGTTTGTTCTGTGGTACAACAGAGTCAGGCTCGTCTTTATGAAAACATTTTCCAGAAAACATATAAATTCGCGAGTTCGTTAGACTCTCCTAAGTAGCAAATATAGACCAGCCAAATTCAATGCATGTGTTACGAATTTCATCTCAACTTAAATAGCTTTTTTTGTTTTTTCTTTTTATTTTTCAGTCTTGAGGTTAAGTTAATTATTAAAAAATAATAATAATATTAATGTTCAAAATAAATTAACCAAAGTCAGTCGTGTAATTTTGGATAAAAGAGATCGAATCAGTCATAAGAGTGTAAAAGTAAAATAAAGTTACAGTTAAAAGTAAAATTAAAATTAAAAATGCGCGAATGCGACGCAGCACAATGCGCATTGAAAGTAATTCAATTAGATGCTTAAATATTTGACACATAAGAAATGAGCGAAATGGCAATGCGAACAAGTAAATACCCATGAAATTGAGTAGTAGGTAGGAAGGTAGGTACGAATACCGTTTTAATCACACTCGAGCAGGGCCTGAAACTACTTAAAAACGCCTCAAAACAAATACATATTTTAAATTAAAAATTAAGTAATTTTTGATTAAAAATTAACTCTTGATGACAACTCAAACATTGATTGTTACTTTTTATTGAAATGGCAAACTGCTGCTTGTTATGTTGAAATAGTTTTTTTGTTCAATTTTTCTTTGCTTGGGCCTAGATAACCTTCAAATTAAAATTGAAGGTTGAAGTTGAAAAGTTGAATTTCCTTTTCAATTATGTCAAAAGTGGCCAATGATTACTTTTTTACTTAAACATGGCTATTAAAGACCAATGATAAAAGGTAAGTTTTATCAGAAAACCATTTACCAAATGTTTTGTAAATTTCAAAATAACAACCATTTTCAATCCCTAATCTTGAATCACATTAAATTTGGTTTCGGGTCCAAATATTTAATAAGAACAATCACCAAAAACTATACTGACTGAGTTATTTTATTTTAGTGAATTTAATAAGCACCGACAATTTTTTCAAAGCAAAGCACTGACATTGAGCTCCTCTGTCTAGCTTCTAGTCGCCAAAAGAAAGTTCAAGAATATTATTGTATTTCACTATGACAATTAAACAAAAAATAGTTTTATGAAAATGGTTGACAAATTCTAATACGCAAACAATTACAAGATGAGATAATTTGTGGGGTACACATAATTCTGTTTTTACACGGTCTTTTTTTACACGGTTTTGTTTAACACGGTTTGAAAATAAAATGTTGAATTTTTTACACGATTTTATTCCATTTAGCACGAAAATCAAAATCTTTTGGGCTTAAATTTTGTTGTCAAATTTAATTTTTGCGAAATATGTTCATATCACAAATTTAGGGAAATTACCTTTTTGTGGATACAAGCAAATTTACTTGTCAGAGCAATTAAAATGTGTTAATATTTTGTGAATGCAATCAGACTTGTTTGGTAAAGAAATTTTGAATAACCTATTATTTTTGCTAACATAGCTGTTGTACATAATTGTTTTTAGTTCCGGAAGTTCATACATTTAATTTAAAAAATCCTTGTTTTCACTAATTTTAATAGGTTTTAGATATAAGGAACCAATCACCTATTTTTGCATACGATCAATGTTATTTTTTACACGGTCTTTCCTGAAACCAACCTACCGTGTAAAAACAGAATTAGGTGTATTTTCTTTCCACCAACTTAGTTACACCATCGGTTAGTGCGTATCAAATGTTTGTGTTTTATTTCATATATTTTTAGTAACATGGATTTAGACCGAGTAAACTGCCAAACAGCAAATTCAAACAATCCAGTCACATACAAACAACTGTAAATTCGCCGTCCTACCAGTTAACTGATTTGATCAAAAGTATAGAAATTCTATTAATACAAGTTATAGAGTCGTCATTCCACTCTTCAAGAGAGATGGTGAAGATTTAAAGAATTTGCCTAATTTCCTGACTCTTTCAATTTAAATGAGATGGAGGAATGTAAAAAGAAGATGACCAAAAAGACAGCAGAATAAAGAAAGAATCTGTTTAAAAATGAATCTGCTTAAAACAAAAACTATGTTAGATACATAAAAAAGTGAAACCTATTAGAAGGACAGCACCCTGAAGGTAGAAGGAAAACATAAAAAACACTGAATAAACGTTTTTCAATATGTAACTTTGAGCTGCGCGTTTGCTCGTCGTCGAGTTATTGGCTTTCATTGCTCGATTGCGTTATTCTAACGTATTTCATTTATTAACGTCAAACGGTAAACGCAAAGAGCTAATGCGTTCCCACGCCTACCATTTATTTTTAAATATATTCATATGTGCATCTCTTTTATGTGTCAAATTAACTACAAACTAGCAAAATATGCGGCGAACAATTGTGATAATTTCCGCTCGCTGCCGCATTTCGTACATTATAGCAAATATATCTGAATAATTATTTAATATGCGCACAATACAGCACTAGTACATACATACAATAATATCTATAAAATATCAGAATTATTTTTTTGTTGGAATTTTCGTTTTTGTTTTTTTGTTGTTGGAAATCAGACAGCGGTACTTATTGTAATTAAACTAAAAATAATGATTAATGGTTTGATTTTGATTATGATGACATTTGATTAGAATCGTTCAAGCATTTCCATCTATTAGAAAGCACTTCCTTGTCGCACTAGAGTTGAGGGGCTGCGTGTAAACAGTGAGATGAGTGAGTGTGATTAGTGTGGTATTTGATAATCGTCGATGATTAAGTGGCACTTTGGAGTTAGAGATGATAAGGTTAATGATGATTCAAGGGCTGGCAATTATGCTTTGAGTCACGCGTTCAGTAGATGGCGCCAATTGCTCAAATGCCATAAAAATATTCAAGGCAAGTGCTTTTTCGTCGAGAGAGACTCAATTCCAATGGGAATAAACGTTGTTATGCCCGTTTCCCTTGTACCGTCCACGTACCGCCTACTTAGAGCAATCGATTATCAGTTTGCTGGAAGAGTCGTCGGAGGCGTTGGCGCTGTTCGCGCCGCTCTCCAATTTCTGCGAATACTTCGAGCGCCGTTTGCTGGCCAGCTGCGGCAGATTGGAGTGATGCTTGCGCACGTGCACGCCCAAGTTGCCGCGCTGCTTCGACTTGTAGGGACAATAGGGACATTGGTGCGAGGGCTCCTTGCCGCCGCACTCGACATTCTCGTGGCGGCGCAACGTCGACTTCCAGCGGTATTTCTTGCCGCAGTGGCGACACTCGTACACCGGCTCCACACCATCGGCACCGCCATCGTTCGAGTTGTTGGCATCGCCGCCACCGCTCACCGTCAGCGTAAAGTTGCGGAACGCCTGCGCTTGCGCGGCAATCATGTACTTCTGCGACTCATCGGACATATAGTCGGCGTTCGGTGCAGCACTTGTTGCTGGCGTTGAGGTGGCAGCAGCCGCGTGGAAGAGATTCGGCAGCGAGCTGTTGCCATAGTTGGTCTTTGAGCTTTCGATCAGGTGAATGTCGTCGAAACCGTTGTAGCGCGAGTCATCCTCGTCGTCGCCGTCATTGGTATCGGAGGCAATGTCGTTGCGCTCGTTCTCGCATTCGCTTATGTGCTGATCGCATTGCTGGCGAAGGAAGTTGTGGAACAGTTTAGTGGGTGTGGCATTGCTGGCGTCCGTGGTGGGGACATTGGTGGCGACGAGTTGCACGCGGCCCTGCTGCTTGAGCAGTTCCTGTGCGCGCAGCTGCTGCTGAAAATTATGATAGCCGTCGCGCAGCAGGGCGGCAGCAATGGCAGCAGCCGGAGGCACCACACTGCCGCTACTGGCTGCTGCCGCCGTTGCAGAGGGCACGGCTTTGATGACCGAAGCGACACTGCTGGACGGCACCGAGATGACCAGACCCGTGGTGGGGTGTATCAGCGGCTTGATGTCGATTTGGGGCGACGTGGGCACCACCACCACCGATGTGGGAATCGCGGTGAGCGTTGGCTGCGACTGCAACTGCTGCTGCGGTTGCAAGTCGACAGCCATTGCCGCTTGCGCGCTCTCTTCGGGCATTTGCTTGTGCGTGTACTTTATACGTGGATGAAATGATGCGCCAGCGTTGACATTGCCACTGCCGTTGCTATTGTTGATGTTCATGTTGCACACGACAACTGGCTTCGGCACCATTTCATCGAGCAGCAAGTTTTTTGAATCAATATCAGTGTCACGTGCGCCATTGGTGGCGATGGCGGCAATGGTCGACGGTTCGTGCGTCTCGGCCGAAGTGGGTGAGGTCTGGCCGAACTTGTTCAGCGACATGGTCGCCTGTTGTTGGTTCTTTGGTGCTTTGGCGCGGTACAGCTCAAACAGCATGTCCGACACGTCCGACATGGACATTCG
This sequence comes from Melieria omissa, assembly GCA_963971225.1. NCBI lineage: Eukaryota > Metazoa > Arthropoda > Insecta > Diptera > Ulidiidae > Melieria > Melieria omissa. The sequence goes on from OZ020269.1 coordinate 9,817,306, forward strand.
CTTGCGGTTGCCATTGAGCTGGCCGGCGGCGGAGGCGGCACTTGCCGACTGTTGGTGCTGCAGCTGTGGCGGCGATTGCGACTGAGTGGCCGCTGCATCCGGCAACAAGGAATTGCGGCTGCGTGCACGTTTGTTGGTGTGCGTGTTGAGTATGGAGCGCTGACAGGATTTTTGTATTTGTACGCCCAGCGGAGCGGTGTTCTCCTTGTGAAGCTTGGCAAGTTTCCTACTCAAGTCTGAAAATGGGAAGCATGATTAGAGTGATGATGATTGTTGGTGAGAGATATGAAATGGAGTGAGGAGATCAAATGAAAAAGCACGACAAAATGATCTGCACAGATGAATGAGCCAAGCGAATACTGTGTTGTATAATTTCAAGTCGGTTCCAATGATCTGTGGATCTTTGGAATGCTTGTGAGTATTTTGATAAGTGATAGAAGTATGAAGAGAAGAAATAAAGCATGCAAACTAGATACCATTGCAAAAAATAATAATAAAATATTGCAATATTAAATACAAATCGAAATAGAGTGCATCTAAAAAAGATTGAAACTATATATAATACTCAATACTCGATACAAACTGAAAATATAATTTAATGTAATTAATATTTAAGTAATAATAATATTTTTTTAATTTAATATTTTCACCGCGGAAAATTTGTTTATGTTTTTGATCACTTAAAAGTGATAATTAAAAAAATATACCTTATGTTTTATTTGGTATCCCAGTTTAAAAAACAAAATCTTAACCTAAAAACTAAAAATTTGGATCTGAAAGTAGACAATTATTAATTGAATTTTATAAATATCCTTATAACACAAATCAATCTACAATAACTTCAATATGAAAAACTAAAAGAATTCATAAAAATAAAAAACTCATAAAATAATATTCAAATGTGTTTACTTAACACATAATAATACAAATAAATCAAATATTTCTATAAAAAAAAGAAGCATTAAAAAATGAGCAACGAGTGAAGATGTTGTTTTGCAAATTAAAATTTTATTTTGTTTTTGTATTTTGTTACTATATATTGCCAAGTGATGAATGTGATATGCATGTGGTGACTGATTGCCTAAAGTTGTTCCTGTTGTAATAAAATGCTAAAATGGGGGCGTGGTTTAACACAAGCAGTGAATATGAGAAAATTGATTAAGCCGCGCAATTTGTTTGTTTTTGTTTACTGTTTGCTGTTTTAATATGAAATGCGGCTTGCAGCCGTCATGTAGTTGTTGTAGTTATGAATGCTGGTGTTGCTGTTGTTGTTGATGGTGCTGGCGATGATGATGATGGGCACTTACAGTGTCAGAAATATGTTAGGAATTGCATAAATTTGACCGGACACCTGCACCGTAGCCAAGTGAAATTTTCGCATTCCAATTTTTTATTTACCTTCACTTTCGCTTTCGCAGTTGCCGTCGGCCCTACGTTCGGCTTTTCCTTTGACGAATCACTTGTCAATCGTCACTTGCCAGGAATCTATAAAAAAGCGGAGAAGAAGAAATAGGTTAGTCTGGCAAAATACGAAAAACCAGAAAAACCGGCTCGAACGTGCTCGGCTATCGATGCGAACGCAGGCGACAAAAAGAAAACTGTGGAAAATATAGGTCTGCCTGGAAAATGGAAAACAAAATAGGTTAGTGTTTATGTTTGTGTGTGTGTATTTATATACATATATATATGTATGTATGTGGTGCCCTTGAAAGTGCAGGCATAACGTTGGGATGGAATCGAGCGCCTGTATCTGTGCCGGTGCCTGTGGTGTGGGAATTCTATGGAAAACTGTTCTGTACTGCTTTAAAGTTCCTCAATATTGCAAACTGCTATTAGAAAATAAAACTTTTCACTTCTATGAAATTTCCAAGTTTTAAAAATTCATGATATCGAACAGTTTTGGCATTTATTAGATTTAAAAAAATCTAAACAGACAGATCTCAAAATGGAACCGTGGACATTAGTTTCGCAACTTGCATTTTTATATGAAACAATTTACTAATTGTGTAAATTCCTTAAGAAATTGTATAATTATTTTTTTGTCAAAACAAAGTATTAGTGATGCATCACTAAGCTGTTCTTCTCATTGGAAAATCGCAAAAGTTTCGCAGCAATGTCACAAAGAAAATTGTTAAAAAACTGTGAAGCTCAATGACTTTTGTTTTAGAGTATGTTTGTTTTTTAATTTTTATTCATAACAGTTTGCAATCACTACAACCTTCACATAACAAGCTTTTGCCAAATTAATTTAGCGGCGGTGGCTTTTGCCATTTGGCATATATTTCTCTCTTTTATCAATAATATTAAAACATTTTCAAACTTGGTTGAAGCTTTAAGCTTGTTCACAAAAGCTTTTCAAAACCGCACAAAGCTTAAAAGCTACAACGATTCAAAAGTAACACTTTGATAGCGAATTTCCACACTCCCACACACAGGCAAACCGAAGCACCACGAAAAAGCGTCTCAACTGCACCACACGTATTTCTGCACTACTCGCAGTCAAAATGTGTAGCTTAAAAATTTCTAAGCACACCAACACACACACAAATACACGCACACACCAACATTTATTCCAAACATTTTAATGTAAACATGAGCTGGGCCACGAACAACACAGAAGGAGGAATTCGAAAAATGCTGCACTCAGTGCTCACTGCTAATCCTGTCCATGCAGTGCGACCTACGCAGGCTGCATGCACGCATGCGCACATCTGCTGCAACTGCTAATTCCGTTGTTCTTGTTGTTGCCATTGCTGCTTTTCATTGTTGGTTGAAAAATCAAAACAACAAAACTTGCCGCAAAAAGTCTACAAGAGCGAAAGAGAAAAAGTTTTCCTTGATTGCACCCAAAAATCTACACACACACGCACTCAACATCTCGTATGTGTGTGTGTGTGTGCGGTTGCAAGTGTCTAGTCTGCAGCCCAGGATTATAAATGCATTGAATTTGCTCGGCTCATTTTCCACATTTCCAACTACCTACAGAATTTCCTTCTGTATCTGTCGGATACAAAATGTACACGGACGCATGCTGAGTGCGCAAACAGGCAAAGCGAACACAAATGCAATGCACACACACACAAGCGCCTACGGCAAAAGATAATGCGCTTGCAACTAAACTAACAACAACAACAAAAGCAAATCAAATCAAATTTCGGTAGAAGCATCAGTGTGCAACAAATGCGGGTCCCACTACCGTTGTTTCCTGTTGTTGTTTATTACAGCTGTTGTTGTTGTTGTTGTTGTTGCGCTGCTATTTTTCATTTCATTTGAAAAATTGTCTCGCATTCTATGCATTGCGTTTGTGTGCGGAGTGAAAAATCAAAACTGAGCACATCGATTTCCTCTCGGTTCACCACTACACGACACTACAACAATTCCCTGCATTAGGACAGCGAAACTGGGTCTGTGGTGCTGTGGCCAACCCTACCCTAATAATAAATTCGAAATGCTTTTGCCTATACAATGTGGTTTCCTATCGTTGACGTTGTCATTTCAAGGTCAGATTTGTGTACAAGTGACTCGAGCAATCGGTGAAAAGCGAAATTAAGCGCATATCAAGCGAGACCCAGCACCATATCGCCGTCCTAATTTGACACATAGATATTTATATATAAACATGTAAATTTTGCTTGTAAACATATATTATTGCTCCAAGTAATTGTACAAAGCGAAAGAGAAATTATAGATAAGAATATTTAACAACGCACTATTTGCTTATGTATGTTTGCACTATGTGCATGAACACCATGCGACAAAATCCAACTTTTGTTTTTTAAAGCTATGAAAATGAAAGCAAAAGTTGGATATTGATTTCGGCTTCAAATGCCATACCAAATCTTTTTTATTAAAGATTTATTGGAAAAAAGTAACAATTTAATTTCCAAATATCTTTAAAACTATTCCAAATTTCATTTTTAAAACCCTACAAAAATTGCAGTTATACAAATGAAAATCATACTTTGTAATATACGCAAATAACTTTCTAACTTACTTTCTAATAACTTTCTTTCTTTCTAAACTTTCTGATATCAAAAATTAAGACTTGTAAGATTTTGTATATCATAATTTTCATGCTTTTTGGATTTAATTCTTCATAAAATTAACTAAAATAGTAAACCTTTTTTTATTGTCCGTTTATGATAATTGAAGCACTAAACTGAAAGTGTCTGGCTCTATTATAGACAATTATTGTTTTCAAATTTGTATGAAATAAATGACATAATGAACAACATATGGCAAAATAAAACTTTATTAGAATTGCTCCAATCTAATGTTTAGGCCAATCTTGCCATATGGATGAATTATTTATTGTATTATCTTTTGTCGTTATGAATCAGACATAAACATGACAGTATTAAAATTATCTAATTTTCGATCATTAGTGTGAGTGTAAATTTCTAATAACAGACTTGATATTCTATGTACATATTGTATGTACATATTGTATGTACATATTGTATGATATTGTATGTACATATATTTCTATTTTGTGTTAGCCCTCAAAAGCATATGTCTCCTTTAACACGTTCACGCCGGCGCGGGCCACCGGTAGCCCGCACTAGATTCTCACATCGGGCGGCGTGTACCGCCCGTGGCCCGCACTAGATTGTCTCATCGGTCGACGCGTACCGCCGGTGGTACGCATTCGATTGTGCTATTAGACGCTGAAAATGAAAACGTTGAAATGAAAGCTGGATGAAGCACAGCATTAATTTCAGCGCCGCCTCACACCAAAGACAATGAAAATCGGCCCCGGCGTGAACGTGTTAAAGTAGCATAACATATACCAACATACATACATATCTTGAAATTAAACCCCGATATCAATTTTGAAACAACGACTAAATTCAAAGTCGTCTTTCCGTTATTTTAATAGACATTTTTGTTCAAAGTGGTTTTTCATAGTAACCAGAGTTAAAAAGAAAAATCTATGTTCATTAAACAAACTTGTGGGTTAGCAACTAAAACTGATGTCATATTTGTTTACGTGAATAAAACTCCAACAGACAAAAATTAAGCTCCAAATTCCAAAATCAAGCTACGAATTAAAAACTAAAAAAAAACTAACGAATTAAAAAGTAGGAATCAGGAGTTAATTGCATCGGTGTGACTTCTGGGCTATTTTTTGGTACAAACAAAAATCTACTTTGAAAAGAGTGATTTTTAAAAAAGGGTTTTTGGATTTTAAAATAAACTGTCTGCTGCCTAATTGCTTACTATATATACATACATACATATGTACATAGTATTCCTTCTATTCCTACGTACAACAACTTCATCCATTCAGGCAATCAACCAAATGTGCAGTCCGGCTTGCATCTGCCTATGTTTAACGGCAGTTAAAATTTTACAAATTCCAAGAATTGCTCTTGGAACAAAAGGAAAGAAACTTCAACTAGAAACACCCCGTGCAGCGGCTGCAGCAGCAGCAGCAGCAGCATTCGTGCCCATAACAGCAACGACAACACCAGTGACAGCGCAACAAAACATCAGGCACATTTCATTTCCCGACAAATATCGTTGGTAGGAAACTTCGAAACGCTTGCGCACGTTTTTGACTTTCGTAGCGAAATAGACACAAATCCTGAAAGCAAATGCACAACAACATGGCAGTGGAAGGAAAGCAAAGCAACAGCCAAAGATAGATGGACAGATTCAGCATTGAAAACAAATAAAATGTTGTTGCAGGCAACATTGAGGGAACTGAAGAGTTCAATGCAAAGCAAAAATTGTTTGTGTGTAGGCTGCAGCGACAGATTGGCACTGCGCATAAATGCGAGTATTGTAAACACCTTTGTGTATGTGAATGTTTGGTGGTAAGTGGAAAGCAATACTGTAGGTAGGCAAAAAGCATAGCAGAGGAAATTGGGAATTGAATTTGGAAAAATTGAAAATTTACGAAGCACAAAAAGAAGCCACGCACACTGCGCCACAAATGTACATATGTATGTACTGGATGTACGATACACGAATATGGCTGAATTTGTGTCAGTTTTTGGGGTAGGAAAAGCCTGTTGAATAGAGCAGCAAAAGTATTTGAAACTTATTTTTAGAAACGAAGCCAAGTAGTCGAGTTTACCAATACAAACAATGTGCGCTTGCGTGTAAGAAAAATCGAAGAACCAGAAAAGCAGATTTCGGCTTGCAGATAAAAATAGAAAATCGACACTGTGCCATTGTTGTGCGAGCTGGCCTATGGTGCAGTGCAGGGTACAGTTAGTCCTGGATAAATGCTTCTATGACTTTAAATGCACTTGCAGTCTTTAGTACGTCTGCGGCGACAACTTGTTGGTCATTACTATATTTGCCATCAACACGTAGTATGTTTGAATATCATAGCTGGGTTCAATTTTATATTCACCAATATTGCTGGATAAGTTGTGTTGAAATGGTTTGATTGTTTCATATATAGCTTGCAATAAGAGCCAAATGCTTCTTTTATAGCTTATTTCGGATCGTATAGATTCCCAAGCGTCAACTGCAATGAAAGAAAAAAGATTTATTACTAAAAAAATATAAAAGCGGAACAGTTAATTAACCTTACCTGTGATGAAAAAAACTTTGGCTACCTTTAACTGGAATGGCCAAGCAAGTCATTAACCCAAAACTAGAGCATGGATCCGGCCTTCTAAAACTACAGAGTCATATTATGCATAACAAATGCATTAAGAATGAATGAATATATTAAAAATTAGCGGCGAATCGCTTTCCAAAGCAGATTTGTATGATCAAAGCATAGAAATGGAAACGTATTTCTGTTATAGTTATTCTGTTTTTATTATTTGTTGCAGCTGAGCAGTTTTTCATAACTTACAAAACTTTAAAGTAAACAATAATGCATTTTCATATAGCAGTTTTTGTAAAAAACAGTCATTCAATTGAATGCTGGTTGTCACATGTTCTCTTTGTGAAATGAAGTGACGGCTTCAAAAATTTGAAATTTTTTTTATTACATTTTCATAATCTCAACGTATTTACAATTCAATTTACGTATTTATATTCAAGTATTTTTCCAATATCTCGAAAATTCCGAAAGTTATAAGATGTCAAAGTCAAAGGCGCGCCGACCGCGTTAATCTCTGTGCGCCCGGAACCTTTTCTCCTTTTTCTCGAAACCATGTTTTTCGGGACGGTAGACACGATTCACAAAAAACTACTGGTCCAATTGACTTGAAATTTTGCAAGGATACTAAGCAAATGTGTGGGTATCGCCTTATCTAGGATTATGGCAAAAGCATTTGTTTAACTAATGTTTTTAATGCAAAATATCAACAAAAATAGGGCAAAAAATCGTATTTTTTTTAAACACCTGATTTTAATTGAAGAAATTTTTTGTTTGCTTATATCCTAGATAAGGCGATAGCAGGAAGTCTTGCGATTACAAAATGGGTCACATTTTGTGTTTCAAAATATTTGAACTGAAGATATCATGTCCACCATGGAACAACTATTTTCGGCATGCTCAAGTTCGAGGCATCGAATGAATCGTTATTAAAGAAAATATTCTTAACATCATTAATGAAAATTATTGTTCAAAACCTGTAGAAAAACTTGCGAAAAACCTTGAATAAAAATATTGAAAAGCTTTTCATCCACAACGATTTGAAAACATCGATATTTCGGACCGCCTCGACCAGAATACCCCCTTAATTCAATTTAATATACTTTCATTAAAAATTTGCTTTTCAGAGAATTAAGGCAGTTAATGTTTGTTTAACATACAAACCAATTAGTCGAGGCATAGAAAAATAGAAATGTCTTTGGGGTTGCCTAGCAATTTGTCCCTTAAATCTATGGTACACAGATTTTCGCAAAAAATGAGTTCTTAAAGTAAAGTATAAAAAGACCTAAAATGCCAAGTTGGGTCAAATTATTCCTTTTCAATTCAAGTATAACAGCATAACCTAAATTATTCCTTTTGAATAACTCAAATTTCAATGCTTGTTCATAGTTTTACATCATAGGAAATAAACTAAAATGCATAAAATTTTTCTAATAATATCGACTTAAACGTAAATATGGCATATGCCTAGTGAGCAGAGAGTTGCAAAATTTAGAAATTAAAAGAACTCTCAGTAATAAATAAACCTTGCAGCATTTGGCATTGATTCATTGCTTTAAATGTATCCACAATTTATATGCACAGCATTAGCAAATGCCTAAGTCATTCTAACAAAACTTAACTTAAATTTAATAGGCTCACAGGTCAGCGCTTGAGACTGTCCTTTAAAGCCGCCAAAACTACTAGCAACATCGTCACAATCAGTCTGTATTAAAGAATATATTTGTATGCTTCGCTTTGTACATTTCATCTGCAAGCGCTCAATCGCACCCTGCCGCCTTCCCACCCCCATAGGATATGTCGCTATTGCGGTGCAAACTCTCTATAGTCGTTGTCACCCCCGTCATACGATTCTGGCGGCGATTGATATGACGGCGCAATGTACAGCGTGGGCAGCAAATCGCATTGGTTTTTCAGGCGACGACGACGCTTCGGTACTACTTTGTGCACTTTGGCTTTGTGGCGGTTCAGGTCGTCGTTGCGCTTGTAGCGGGATGAGCATATGTCGCAATTGAACTTCGGTGCGACGCCAATGCATTCGTTTTTGATGTGCCGACTCAGATGCGCCTTGCGCAGGTAACTTTTGCCGCAAACCATACAGGGGTAGCGCAGTTGCATGCACTCCAACAACTCGTCTGGTCTCAGTGGTTTAAACAAATCTGACAATTGATAGTTCAAAAATAAAAGAAAAATATAAATTAATAGCAACACGGGTTGATTAACAGACAAAATATAAGCTATTCATTTCAATATACTTAAAAGTAATTAAATGATTTTCAAAAGTGTAAATATACTTCAAATAAACGTTTAATGTTTTTAATATGGACAGCAAAACTTAAATATTTCAAATACAGATGACAGTCCCAGCAACCGTTCATAAGTACACAGAGAGTCTACAGAACACAGAAGAAAAATCAAATCTAAGGAAAGTAGATAGGAGTAGGAAAATTTGTGTACTTAAACAACCAACAGCACTAACAATCGCATTTATGCATTATACACATCTCTTTTGTAGGTTCAACTGTTTTCCATTTTATTATTACAACTTGCACATTGTTACCACATTACAATACAAAAGTTTGTTAATTTCATTTTCACGATTTGAAATATTTGGATATATCTAAATATTTACGCTTACAGTAAAATTGTGTGCTTATAGCTAGAGTGTGGTTCAAAAGGCAAATCGGATGTTTTTAAGGCGCTAAGTGCACTGCAGAATACTGTATCACTGAGTACAGTCGTATTCTAAGAATTCCGGTTGTCTTTTCATGTAAATAAAATATTGAATTTTTATTTTCATATTTAGTACTCAGCGATTGTAATCTACAGTACATTTCAATAATATTCCTTTATTTTTAGTATAAGGTCAGTGCGGTATGAAAATCTCTTGTAACAATTTTCATAGAAAAAATGTATACATTTCGTTTTAAAACACATTATTTGTAAAGTGTGGTAAATACACAAATATATTAACTGCGCTCTAAATATTGTTACTACTATATGCTTTGTAATCATTTTCAATGCATTTGCAAGTTTAATTCTCATTGATAATTGAAATCGAAAATGTGAAAAGTGATAAAACAATTTGAGCCAAATAACCAGCAGCAAACCAGTCAACAACACATACGAAATCCAAAGCAATTGCCTACACATTTTTTGTAATGCCACTGCTTACTTTGCTGCACTGGAACCAGAATTTATTAAAATATTTAATTAATTTAACGCTTTCCTTTTTCTTATTTTGACGCTTTTCATTTCGTTTTCAACAATTTCTACTCTCTTACATAAGTGCCACCTTTATAGTTTTACGAAACCTCAAAAAATCAATAAATCAACAATAAATTGCAAACTTATTTGTGTACAGTTACAATACCCAGTCGCCAGTGGTTGCGTAATTTCACATTGAGCTTACACTAAATCTGGCAATTAAAAGTTAAATAATTTTTTAAATAATTGACTGGCAATTGAAAGTTTAGTCCAGTATATTTATGAAAATTTTAAAAACTTTTGATAATTTATGTTTCGGGTGCCAAGGTCATATAAAAGCAATTATTATGTTCCTAAAACACCCACGTTGCGATATTTAGAAAACTAGTTTCAAGCCCATTACATATTGTACTCTTGAATGTATTTTTGTTCTTGTTGTATGTAGGTGCTGCTAATAGCTAACTTTCTTTGGGCTCTAAGCAAATCCATTTTGTCCTCACATGGCTGCTGCCTATATCAGAACCGAGTGCTCTTTGCGCATGTGCTCGTTGAGAAACGCCTGCGAGCGGTAGACGCGTGAGCACAGCGGACAACGGTTGGTCTCGTACTGCGGCAGCCGCTTCGAGCTCTGTCGTGGCAATTTGCCGGATCGGTTCGCATACACCAAACTGTCTTGGCTGACGAGCAGATTTTTCTTCAGCGTGGGCATCATGCGCTCCAACGACTGTACGGACGAAATCGAGGCCAATTGTTGCAGGGCAATCAACGCGGTCGGATTGTTGGTCAGTATTTGCGTTTGGTGGTCCTGCAGGCCCAAAGCGGCCGCAGTCACTGCGGCAGACGACGACGACGATATCGTGGCAACGGGCTCGTCGGGCTTGCTGCTGCTGCTGCAGCTGCTGCTGCCGCTGCTGGGTATGATTTCCCGAGTGCTGTGCTTCGGCGTTTTAATGTTGATCACTTCGATGTTGGACTTCGGCTTGGACGTGGACGGTTGCACTGCGCTGGTGTCTTGTCGTGGCTGACGTCTTAAGTTGTACTTGCTGGGCGTGGCGACAACAGCTGGACTATCATTCGGCTTGGACTCTGAAAGCACACGAAATTAAGAGGACAAAATTAAGAAAAAATTACAACTAAATTATACAACTTAAAACATATGCACTGGGCGAAATAATAGTACTCAAGTTGAATAAGAGCGGAGTAGAGAAACAGAGAGGGGAAAAAGAGTGCAAGTTTGTGTTGAAAAGTTTAAACTTAAATTATTCGAAATCAGCTAAGGAAACTAAATACAGCCAACATATACAAATATCAATATCGAAGCATAATCGAACATCGTTGAGTTGAGCCAAACAAGAGAAACATATTAAAACTTTGTGTTGTCAATTAACTTGGTTTATTTACTTGTTGTAAATTAGTTTAAATTTTTGGTACATACTATATACATGTGCATAACACTCTTAAGAAATATCATTAAATCCACCCAGTATGCGACACCTTACAGCTACACATTTTTATGTTTTTTATTTTTGCAACAGAAATTTTTCTTCGACACACTTCAACTCTGTTGTTACAAATCGAAACTTTTCGAAAACTGAAATCTTTAAACTCATTTATAAATAAGTATATACGGAAGAGACATATTAATTCAACAACTCTGATACATTAATTATGGGCAATAACGCCTGCCTGCACCTTTGCATATGTACGTACTTATGTTGGAATTAGGACACTAGTACGGCACGTTATATAGTCGTATATTCGTCCTCATCGCATTCAAATTTCACTATTGTCAATGCTTCAAAGTTGTCATCGTTGGTGAGCAACGGCAGTATGAACGGCTCATTCATTAGCGCTGGCGCTGCCCCACCACGCGCTGCGTTCTGCGTGCGTTGCGTTGTGCTTTTGTTGTGTTCAGTTCGACTGCGAACCTCCTCCTCGACAATATCCTCATAATTGACGCAGTGCACTTGGTAGTGTCGCTTCAGGTGATATTTCCGCTTGAAATATCGATTGCAAATGCTGCACGAAAATCGTCGTCCGCAACAGTCCACGCGCAAATGACGCATCATTCGGTCCATGGTTGGATAGGATCTGCCGCAGTTTCGTCGGCAGGGCACTAAATGCCCCGATTCTGTGCGAGAAGAATTACAAGTAGTGAGGAAAAGATTGTTTATATTGAAATTACGACTTAGCCTCTTTTATTCTATGTCGTCCTTTGATATTTTATATATTTTAAAAGCTATACAACTAGTTATAACAATAATAGTAGGCATACTTATTTATGTTAAATGGATGTATGGACAATGCAATGTGTATTATTATTGTGTCGATAATTACAGAGCTACCTAACAATAGGCGTTGCACTCTAGGCTTTAGGAAATTTTTTAACTTTGGAAAAGAATACACAAAACACCTTAAGCCGAAACTATATTCCGAGCAAGCAGCTGCGTTTTTCCTAAGCTGCTGACAAATTTTGACAAACCTTTGACCACCTTTTTAAAACACAACTTTTCTTTGAAGCACAGTTAAGGTGGATTTGGCTACCAAAACCATTTTCATGTTTTTTTAATTTACTATTATAACTGTTCAAATATTCCGAAATCTTCAACGCCCATTTTCTAACTACAAATTTTCAGAATTTACTTGTGAAATTTTTTATTAATTATTTTAGTATGATCATAATTTGTGCATTGACAGTATTCATTCGACTTTGTTTACTTCTTCCCTTCCCACAATATTGAATAATCGAAAAAATATCAACACCCAACAATTTATTTACTTCGTAGAAACATTTTATAATCAATGTTTTAAGTGTAATAAAATATAAACCTTCTTTCTTTGGATTATGAAATGTGCATGGCCATGAAACCGCAACCATTAGGCAGTTGTTCAGTTGCCTTCAATTGCCAAAAATTACAAGCGTTTTATGCCTCCGCGACTAAGTCAGATATACCTAGAAAAAGAGAACCATATTAGTTGAAAGCATGTAAAATAATATCAGCCGTGTCATATTCCAGCATAATGAAAGTCAAAGCGCAGCTATGGGTGCATTTGCATAAGGTTTATGAAATGGAAATGGTTCGTGGAAAAGGTGGGAAATTACTTTGTACTTACATGCAGGCAGAGTATTTTGAAGCTGCGATTTAAAAGATTTGGCTACAAAATAGTTCGCATACATTTAGATATAAATAAAAGAGCACGGCATCAGTTTTGGTTTTTATTACATTTTCCTTTCATTGAAAACACAGATGTTTAATTCATGCTCGCTAATGCTCGAGTACAACTTTGTGATTTGATTGCAACTACATGGACTTAAGTACCAGCTAATTATATTTGTTAAATGATATTTACGCTTTTAAATTTACTTTTTTTTATTATTTTGGACAGAATGATGCATTAGTTAATGGTTTTGTGTTCAATAGCAACCGAAAGAGTTTGTTACGAGTTTAGCTTTCTTTCTTTTAAACTATTTTGTAAGTATTAATAAATTTCTTTGGTGTTGGGACTATGTGTATTTTGTGTTCTCTTCCTCTTTCTTCTATATTCGACTTCTTTGCGAAATGTGTGATACTTCGAACGAGTTTGAAAACATGCTTGAACAGTGGAGGGAAGGATTTTAGTTGTTACAACTATACACGCCTCTTCTCACGTGCTCATCGTTCGCATTTCAGGTTTAAGCCTCTTTGTTGCCAACTGTGTATGCACATTTGACAGTTGAGCATTTTTAAACACCGAATATTTATTCCTATAACGTTTGTTGTCTGTTAGATCTATGCTACCTTTAGCTCTTCAATTCATTTAAATTATTATTGTACTCATTTGTAATTATATACTCAATTCGGTAGTAGTATTACGTAGTATAGGAATATTCACTTAAATTTAGCTTAAACCGTACAATAGAAGATAATTCACATTCTTGTCATGACTGATTACAACATTTTTGTAAATTAACATTTCACATTAAAGTGTTAAACTAGCTTAATTGGCACGACAAAAACGAAAAGTGTTCCACATCCAATAGAAAGTACCCTCACCTACAGCTGCACTTTTCGTGTTAATCTTAATTGAGCTTTAGCTATTTTTTTTTTTCATTTACATTGACCATTTAACCTTCAGTTTAGTTTTCCTTCCAGCAGACTTTAATTTCATCTTAATTTGCGGTACAGAATTGTGTTCATTTACGCTTTAATCCAAAAATAACACCAAGAACTTAGATATCAAAAGAACACATTTGTCCCTAAGTATAGACACTTTTTTCACTTGGCCCTTCGCATTGGCTGTAAAGCCTGTCTGCTCTCATCGCCCCAGTTTAGCTTTTGGATGCAATTTCTTTATGTGCTGCTTTAGATTCCATTTTCGTCTGAATAGCTTTGTGCACCATGGACAAACAATGCTCTTCTCCAGGCCACATTCGTTGTTGAAGTGGCGCAGCATAATGCCGCGTGTCGAGTAGCTGCGTCCACACTTCGGACAGGTGGTGCCGCCAGTGACGACATTGTCATTTGCGCCGAGCTTGACGTGTCTTTGAAGCATACGGCGCGTTGGGCGCATTACTTCGAGTAATTGGGACGAGGACGATGGGTACTCAGGTAAGTCTACGAGATGCGAGAGACAGCTAAAGTCCAAAAATCCCAAATCTGCAAGAGAGCAATATAGTTTGATATTTTCGCATTTTCATACAAATTTTGCTACTCCGCACTTCCATTGCTGGCTTATCTGCGTCAAATTGTTATTGTTTTAGGTTTTAAGTATATCATAAGTTAGGAGAAGTTGAGTGGGGTTGAGTGGAACAAGATGCAAGTATTACATAACGTCAATTATTATACGTAAAAGTTAAAAGTTAATCAGTTAAGAGCGGTTACAGTGAATGATTACATTCGAGGAGTATACAGTAAAATACAGTTGAGTAATGAGAAGCAGTGCGCGCCGATTGTTTTGGTTAATATCATATTTTGTAATTGTTATAAATTACAAAATTATTATTATATGTTATTTCGGATACTTGAAGAATCATAAAGACAGTAAAAACTTAAGCTTTCTTTATAGCAGAAATTTCATCCAGAAGCAAACTGCAGCCAAAACTGAGCTAGACGTGCTGAAAGTGGCACAAATTAGTGAGATCTTTTAGGCTTGCAAAATTTACATAACTGACTTAAAACTTTAGAAAAATGTTTCATTTGGCGGTGGGATATAAATACATAGTACTCAAGTCATATTCAAATAAAAATGTTTATGCATTGCACCAGACAGCCAACGTTATTTATTTATAAACTAAACCAAAAACTTGGGAAGTTCCGATGCTGCAATGCTGCATAATTATTTTCACTTTAATTTAAAGTTATAATAAACATCATTATCATGAAACAAAATATTATAAACTTAATATTTTAATAGAACATTGTTGTACACATAACTTGTTCTGTGCACTAAACGAACTGAGAACGAAAACTGGTCGTGGTTTTTTGGCTAAAAACTAGTTCTTTCTTCCGAGTGGCGACACGCACCTCGCTTAATTGTTCACTATGAATTGTTCACTGTTGCTGTTCGCGTGCTTTTGTGAAATGTGCTTCCGCAAATCCGACTTGTATTTACACTTGTGCGGACAATAGGGACATGAGAGTGTCGGGGCCACACCGCACTCGTAGCTTTTGTGCCGCTTCAGCGAGCCTTTGATTTTGTACGACTTGCCGCACACATTGCACACGTATTGCAGCTGCACTCCGGCCGCCACCACCGGCAGCAACTTGGTGCGTCGCGGTTCCATGGCCAGCAGCTTTTCCTCGCGCTCCTGAAATTCCTTGATTACCGCCTCGTCGTCAGCCTCGTCGTCGGCATCTTCGAGCAGTGCTAATTGCTGTTCGTGCTCTTGCTGCTGAATCTCCTCCTCGTCGTCGTCGAGTTGCTGCTGCTGCTGGAGTTGCTGTTGATGCTGGTGATGATGTTCCGCGGACTGTTGCTCCTGCAGCTTGCTCTCCTCCAGCACAATGGTGTCGTTGACATTGGGCGCTGCCGTTGCCGCCTCGTATTGCACCACGTTGCGCAGCAGCATTTTGTCCTCGAGGCGGGAAGTGTCAATCTTGATGTACTCCGTTTGATGCGTCTGCGTTTGCTGCTGCACGTGATGGTGCGTTTGTTGCTGTTGCGTCACGCTGCTGCCGTCCAAACATTCCTGCAGCGCCAGCTGCTGCAAATGTTGCTGTGCTTCTTGCTGCTGCTGCTGGTGTTGTTGCACTGTGTTTGCCGTTGCCAGACGCTGATGCGGCTGCAGTCGCGTGTCCTTCACAATCTGTATTGTCGTGTGCTGCGACTGCTTGTTCACGCCACTGCCTGCGCTATTTCCAACTGTTGTCGCTGCACGCAGCAACTGGTGATCGGCCTTCGGGATGGTGTACTGTATGGTGCTGCCCGGAATGCCCACCGAGTCGGACGGAATTTCCACCACCACCGTGGCGGATGTAATTAAACTACTTGCGTCCGTCGAGGTGGCAACGTGTTGCTGGTGCAGCGGCTGGTGCGACTGCAGCTGCGTGTTGGCCACATTGGAGATTGTGGTTGCAGTGTTGGTGGCATTCTGCAGGGAGTATGGCACCGTCTCCAAAATGGTCCAGTAGCCATCCGGTGTGCCTAAAATGTTAAAAACAAACAAACAAACATTTCAATAAATTTCAATAAAAATGGAGCGAAATTGCTTTAAATATTTATGCCACACACTTTTAACTTCTGCTTAAAATGTGTAATTTTAATTTCACTTTTTTTTGGTGAAATTAGGGAAACTGATGTGTGTATGTGTCTGCGGGTCTGCGTGAGTTATGTATCTGAAAAAAGGTAATGAAACTAAAGAGTAAATAAAAATGTAATCGCTTACTCTGGTGGGCCGCAATACACACGCACAAATCCAAGACACAAGTTTGCTTTTGTAGACTTTTTTACGCTTACATTTTTTTTGTATTTTATTCTTTAACATATCTGTATATAGCATTTACATTGACTTTCATCATATGGTATATGAATATGTAGGTATAAACATCCTCATAAGTAATAGTAGAACTTAATCTCCGTTAAAGTACAGCGACAGGCAATAAGTTTACAAGGTAGTCATGATTATTACTATGTATAACAAGAAAATAATGATTAAATAAAAATTGGCATACAAAGGCAAACAACATGGTGCGCCCCCGACTCTGCAGTTCGCAGCTGAGCGAGCGCTTTGTGGACGTGCAACCACATTCGAGCACTGCTACCCACATTCAGTTCATAAATTACATTAACAATATAATGTTTTCATTGAGGTATACAAATGTTCATGGGATGCGGTGTGTTGTGTGGTGTGG
Organism: Melieria omissa; assembly: GCA_963971225.1. Lineage (NCBI taxonomy): Eukaryota > Metazoa > Arthropoda > Insecta > Diptera > Ulidiidae > Melieria > Melieria omissa. The sequence continues at coordinate 9,834,409 of OZ020269.1, forward strand.
TGAATCATTTTCGCTGCAATTCATCGCAGCCAATTGCTGCAGTCATGGTTTGTGTAGAATTACAAAATCAAATGCAATCAAGTCTGTACACAACTGAGCAACATGATTGCATCTCGGTTAACATGCAACAGATTGTGCGCAATTGATGGGGTCTACTCTAACGTTAGAGTCGAGATTTGAGAATAAATGGTTCCCTATAATATTCCTTTTTGTAAGTCTTTTAGCTTCCACTAAATGGGAAAATGATAACGGAGCTTGCCGATATTTGTGCTTAAGGTTGTGTGTTTGGCAACACATTCATTTTGTTGGAGGCTGCTCTCGCATACAATTATTGAACCATTTATTTGCTATCGGCTCACAAATCTTGCAAAAAGTTGATGCTGTATCGATTTCTATACAAAGTATTTGAGAAATGTTTGATATTCAGAAAGTAAATGGCAAGATCATTTGAGATGAAGTAAAAAAAAAACAAAAAACCAACGAAAAACGTAACAGTGTAAATCAATGCTTTTTATGTGTATATGCCGCCTTACGGTTTATCTTTACATCAATTCCCTACAATTTTCCCTATTACAAAATTGTTTAACAATAAATAAGATGCTCCTTTAAGCTAACGTTTCTCTTTTATTTTCTACATATACATACATATTAACAACGACCACAGTATTTAAAAAATGTTACCATAGTACCAAAACATGTGTTGCTTTATATTAGCTTTTTTGATTTGCTTTCCTGATTAAAACCGCCAAACGTAAAACTACATTGAACCACATTCGAAAACTAAACGTAACATTTATCAACGAAACAAATCTCACAAAGTCCAATTTAACATAAAAATTAAGTGAAAAAATGTCCAACATTTTCAAGAGCCAATGACGAAAACAGAACCAAAATCGGTTGATTTATAAATTTTGTTGTGCTGCATTAGAGCAGGGAATGTTGTTGTATTTTGTATTAGCAATATTCTTCTTCTTCACGCTTGTGTAGCGTGAATAGCACTTCTCTTAACCCTTTCCTTCTTTTCTGCTGCTGTGCAAACGAATCTAAATTTAAATAGTTCAAGGTACTGCAAAAACAGACTATTTCAATAAATGAGGTAACCTAATCATGTTTTGGCTAAAAACTTGTGCACCAACGGTACAAATAAGCTCAAACAATGAAACAAATAAAGGCAAAGGAGGCTACACAGTTGGAGGATTCAAGTGTTTTATAGATGCTCGATATAATACAAATTTCCTCATGCCTGCAATATGAACGACACCAATGGCGCCCATTATGTACTCGTAGCAATAAAGCACTTAAAATTTGATTATATCGAACGATTGTGAGTTGCACTAATGAGCTCAAATGTTGGTGATTTGTGACTTTTGCACATTTCTGTTTTACTGGTTCAACATACGACTATGAGTTATTGACAGATTGTTGGCTGGATATGTACATATGTAAAAAATTATAGTATGTATAATGTGTAACCGTATTTAAATAAGCTGATAACTATGTACGTGCATTTCATGACTGACTGAATTCTTTTTTGGACAGGTTTTGATTTCTTTGATATCGTTCTCGCCTTTGTTTACGTTTCATATCTGTGTTGATGTGTTTGTGTGTGTGTGTGTGTGAGTGTATGTGTCCTATGCAATCTAACTGGGCACCACACGATCTCATTTACATGAGCACAATGGAAGGCGTGCCCCTAGCAAACTCTGTGACAGCACTATGCCTCAGCCACCGCGTCTGCCCCCCTCCCCCCAACGCATGCGCTCCTTGCGGCCCATCACTATTCTCCGTCATCATCGTAGTCGTCGTCGTCCTCTTCGCTTTCCTGCAGTATGGGCACAGCCGTTATCGTCAGGTCCCTGCTGCCGAAGCCGAAGTGGAACTGTCCTGCTGCCGCCGCCGCCGCCAATGCACTCGCCGACATGGCACCACTACCACCACCCCCGCTGCCGCCCACACCGGTCACGCTGTCGCCACCCTCGAAATCCTCATATCGCATGTGATCGTCACTCTCGTCCTCGTTCCGTATTTCGTAGAGGCTCTCCTCGTCGTCGCGCGACGCCTCGTACAGCTCGCAGTGCTTGCGCTTGGCATGGCGCAGCACGTGGTCCTTGCGGCGCGACCGATACTCGCACGACACGCACTTGTACTTCTTCTCCTTGAGACAGTATTTGCGCACGTGCTCCTGCAGCTTCTGGTGCGACTTGTAGTAGCGGTTGCAGTGCTTGCACTGCATAAAGCTTTCGCGTTGCAGTAGCGCCGCCGCGCCGCTGCTGTTGTTATTGAGGTATGAGTAGAGGTCGTTCGCGGGCGGCTCGTGGCTGCTGGCCGTTGCGTTAGTGGCCGACGTGTCCACACCCAACAGACTGCCGAGTATGGGGTAAATGTCTACGGCGTACGCGCGTGCGAGGGAAATAGATAACATAAAAAGAAAGAGAAAACAAAATAAATAAAGGAAGCAAATTAAAATGCCTTACAACTATTGCTACGAATTTAAAAAAGGGGGGGCGGCGAGGAAAGAGGAGATGTGTTGTGAAGTGAGGAACAAAGGTGTGTTACGCAGGCTTACAAATTAGGCGGAGATTAGAATAAAATAAAATGTAAGCTAATTGTTTGAATGAAAGCAATTAGGCTAATTACCCATAATTTTGAGTTTTGGTTTAGTTGGTTGTTGCTGTTTGGTTTAAATTTATTTAATTTTATGTATGCATGAAAGTACGCGCGTACACCCCAAATTAATGAGTGAGTGTATTGTGTATTGGTGAACAGAGTGCGAGTGTGTGTGTGTGTGTACAGGGTGGCGATGAACTTTGTGTGAGTGGCGTTTAAATGGAGTTTAGTGTTGCTGACCAGAGAGATTTGCCAGCTGCGACGATGACGTGATGTGGTGAGGATGAGTGATGAGTGATGAGTGATGAATGGGCATGTCGACCTTCCGCTGCTGGACGAAAGCTGATAAACTTATAGTCTAAACTTGCCCAATTTAAGCACTGGTGGTTAGTCATTTATTTTGATTAATTTATGAAGCCTAACGGATTGAATAAAATTAATGTTGCGCAATTCAAAATTGATAGCTGACTCAGTTTGAATTTGGAAAATACAAAACATGTTCTAGGCTTAGCTACGTAATTGTTCGATAAGTAAAGTATTTGAATTTAAAGTATGCAATTTTTAAAAGTCATATATGAACATTCCATTCTTGATGTGCTTAAAACGAATGTGTCAAAGACATTCATTGATGGAGCACACATTTTCCTCTTAGTGCATAAATGAATTTAAATTGACATTCTAGTAAAATCTATGCTGCCTAAAGTGTAAAAATAACCCGGAAACAGCATTTTTTTTTAACGAAAAACATCTTTGTTTGTCTCTTCTTTACAATATTTGCCCAGGTCTGTCTTCATCTTATTGACAATAATTCCATTAATACAAACAATGTACAAAACAAATCGAACATTATGTATTATAGTTAGCTACGGTAAGATTAAATGCGATTTGTGTTAATTTCAATTCAAATTTTATTTGCATTGCATTGACAGATTTTGATTGTGTTGATTTTCAATTAGATGTTCTAGTTTTATTTTGTCTTATCACTCAGTTTACATTCTGTACTATTGCTGAAACAAGCGCTTGCACTGATTACAGCCAGAGAGGGGAAATGGGGAATTTAATGCATCCTTGTGCGATTAGACTCCGAGTGGCGCATAAATTTCACCGTATTCCACACTACTAATATGGGCACCTAAAAGAAAAGAAAGACATGTTAGAGAAAGTCTAAATAGTGTTGTGGTAAGAGCTATAAATGCTATTGTGGAAAATGCTTAAAGTCGCAGGGAAGTTGAATACATGAATTAACAATGCTTCTTATATTCACAATTTCAATTCAGTCAAACACAATTGAGTATATACTGCAATGATGAGTATCAAACAAAACAAAAAGTTACTTTCTCTCATCTATGAGCAACATTTACAAACCATTGCCAAACAATACAATTCACGTAGTACCGCATATAAGTCCATTCAATATCAACTGCGAGCTGACAAAATTTTTTGTTTTCTTTAAAAACTGTTTTAGAAAACTGCCTTAGAAATCAAATAACCTCTACACTTTTCGTTATAACCAACTTGTCAAATTCTCAGCACTATTTTTATTATACCAATTCAATGAGCAACACTGAAAAATAGAAAGAGAAAATTTTTCATTAGTTCAATGTGTACGGCAAAGCACATAGCTCGATTTTTAGCACCGCCACTCACCGCTTTTTGATTTCCCGCTCCACTTCGTTCTTTGCACTTCCAACGCAACGACTGCATTCGCTTCAGCTGCCTTCTAAGAAAAAAACCAAAAAAATGGAAAGCCGAAAACAAACGCTTTTTCTTCATGTTGATTTCGTTTTTTAAGTATATTTTAAATTTATTTTTCTTTTCTTTTCTGCAACTTATAACAATAAAATATTAAATTATTATTTTCTCTTACAATGTTTCACAATTTTATATTCAATTTCTGCGCATTCCTTGCTACCTAGTTCCGTTCATGTGCTGCTACTTTCGCTGCCGCATTTGTTGCCAGCAAGTTATGTAAAATTCTTATAATTTGTTATTACATTTGTAATGGTAATTTACTCTTTAGTTTTAGTTATAATTTGTTTTCGTAAATAAATTTCATTAATTGTTTGCTTTCTAAATAAACATAAGTTGTTTTTCTTTAAGGCTTTTGCTTCGCAATTACATTTTAAATATACTTTAATGAATTAGGAATTTGTTAAACTAACGTTTTCTGTGCATTTTGCTGTTTTTGTTGTTGCATTTCTTTAGGTGACAATTGATTTTGGTTTTCGTACAATTCGCAACTCCTTGCTATGCTCTAAACACATCCACAAAAACACTCTAAAATGGGGTCGTCGCGTGGGGGAATTCGGGTTGGTGCTTATTTGCAACAGTTGCTGCTACAAATATTGATCGTTGTGTTTATGTTAAGATTTTATGTGTTATTCTTTGTGTACAATTTTGTGTTCGTTTCAATTAAAGCATTTGTTGATTCGTTTTATATTTCATTTAACTATGTTTTAACTAACTTTTAATTGCACATTTACAACATTTGAAGTTCTATATCGTTGCCCCGCCTATTTCGTACATTGTTTTAGTTTGCTATTTTTTAATTTTCTAGTTGCGTTTTGTTAGCTATGCATCAATGCCGTAAACGTTTCAGCGTTTCGTTTGTCTGTGTGTGTGTGTGTGTGTGTGAGTTTGGAGGCAAATGGAATTTACATACAAAAATATAAAAATAGGCAATTGCAGTTGGATTCCCTTCTTGCTCGTTGCTTTGCGTTTTAATTGAATGTTTTTGTCTGTTTGTGAGTGTGTGTGTGTGTTACAATTACGAAATTCAATCAATCAATATTTTTGCTATTTTTTTAAGTTCAAAGACTTTTGTTTTTAGTTTGTTATAAATGTGTTTGCTTTAAGCCTAACTACGCGCTTGTGTTTCTGTATGCATGTGTGTGTTTGCTGCCAACTTTGTGTAAGTGTATTAAAAATGTTCAATATTTCTAAATTTCATTTTGCTATTTCACTATTAACACATTTGCGCTGCACTTTTTCAATCACGTTTAGTGGCTCCTACTTCAAAAATATGACTACTACAAATGCTCACAAACGTCTCCAGATGATCAGCTATGACAGTGATTCCTGATAAGAAACGCACAAAATCTACTTAAGGTATATTATTAAAATAAAAACATTAAACATTACATAGAACGATTCAGCTTGAAAATTTCATCCATAAAAAAATTGAAAACATCCATAATTTAGTTTTGCTCACTTTTGTCTGTATGCAACCTAATTAACATTATCTTATCGTTTCACAATTCACTTGCAATTCCTTGCTTCCTTTTGTTTTGTGTTACTAGTACTTCGTTTCTTGTTTGCTTCGACATCTTTCCGCTTAACAATCACAAATAATCACATCGATATATTTTATGTTTATTTTATTTCTATTATTTCATATTCTCGTATTACTTAAATTATTTTTCTTATTCACAGCGCATATGGTTTTTGTTTTTGCTTGCAAAAAATATTCCTTTCTAAAAATATTTTCATCAACTATTTCTCTTCTCGACTAAATGTGCTTAGTGATTCATTTGTTGTTGCTATTTAGTATATAAATTACTGCAAAACTTTGTTATTATTAATAATGGTGGTTGGGTTCTTTTTGCGTTTCTTGGTCACACAAATCAAACAAACGAGAGAATTGCGTAAAAAAAACATTAAAATAAAGTTGTTATGAAAATTTTGCTTCTACTGAAATAAATGATTGTAAATTTCTTTTACATATTCCTACAATATTTAAGTTGTTACAATTTAAAGCGAAATATTATTTACATGTGCAGTTATGTTTGTGTGTGTGTGTGTGTGTTTGTGTGTGTATGTATGTGTGAGTGTGAGTGCTTTCGGTATAAACACAATATTTAGAAAATTATGCAAAAACGACAACTAACTGCAACTTTTCGCACATGACATTTCCTTCTATTTTTTTGGAATTGGTTCGACGTTTTACAATCTATCAATTGTACATATCACATGCACTTTGTTGTTATTTATCTGCTTTTGCTTAAAGTTTTATGTATGCAGCTGCTTAACTTTATTTTGGAGCAAAACCCATATTGCCTGCCGAAAATGTACGAGGTGCATTGCTGTTGCGCAAGGAACACAAATCGCTGCTGCAGTCATAACTATTTTGGATGGATATTGCTGCCACTTCGGACGACTACTGACTGTTCCGGCGCGAATTCAGTTAAGATATCTGCACATTTTCCTCGCACATTCCCACCTTCAGGCTTTACTCCAACATTACATCGCTGCATTACTTGCAACCCAACACTTGTTGCTCTTCCCACATTAAAACCATCTGAGTTCAGACAAGCAAGTCAACAATTTCAGAATCGTTCCAGTTTAAAATAGCAAATAGCAAAAGTTCGATTACAATAACAAATTAAATAAACAAGCAAACAAAAAACCGTAGAAAATAATAGTAAGAATAACCACAACCTTAAGGAGAGAAAATTAGTTGTAACTTTAACTTAACGGTATGTTTAACAATAGCTTAGATCATATGCTAATCCATGCTTAATCTACGCACTAATTAGATACGATAAGGCGCATTGCACTAAACGAATAGCAATCAAAACTTAGCAGCAAAAGAAATATTAAAATTGAAATTTGTTTTTGCTTTCACTTATTCAATTAAATGACTAAATGGATGGGTATGTGTGTGGGTGTGTGCTCGTATGTGATTTGGGATGGTGGAGGGGAACGGGACAAACGGGAACAAAATCAACAAACAAATTTTGAAAACAAGAAAAACAAGCGACGGCTTTGTAAAATTAAAAAAATAATGCAACTATTTGACTAGCGACTGCATACACAGAGAAATGTTTGTATTGTTGTTATACTAATAATATAAAACAAAAACAATTTTGGAAACAACTTTTACATTCTCTACTCCTATTGAAATTTGTTTGCTAACTATTTTGCGTTATGCCAATTTCACAATTTTTTCAACTCTTCTTTCTTTAAGCCTAATATGTATGTTTACACCAACGAATTAAACAAACTAAAAAACAGGTATTTAAAAAAAAATCATCTTCACTCCGAATACTGACCGAAATTTACTTCTTCTATTCACCACAATTTTTCCATATCATTTTTTGCTTTTGTTTTCTTGTGTTTTCTTCTATTTCGTATTTTGCCTAATATTAATTTTTTTCGTATTGTAAATATTTTTATTTTATATCACCACAGCAAAACTTTGAAGAATCGATTGCAAATTAAAGAAACACAAAAATATAATAAACCAAAAAGTGAATGTACGCCGATTTGCGATTTGACGAGAGGTTCAAGGTACACGAATTGCCTGCTGCTTTGCTTCTTCTTCTTCTTCTGTTTCTTCTTATTGCACTTAGTATTTTATCTACGACTACCTATGCTGCGTCTACTTATTTCATTCTACATTGCGTGCTAATTAATATATTATTTATTTTGTTTAGTTTGCGGGTTTCTTGGTCTTGTTTGTATCAACCAAAGTTCGCCATTGAACAAAATTAAAATTGAAGGCGTGAAAAATATATAATAAATCTTTATCCTAATGCGTTTTCGATTTTTGCTATATACAAAACCTACACAGTTTGCGCTCACAACAAGAACGACGAAGGACCTCTAACAATGTGTTTCGCTTCGTTTTCATTTTTTTTTTCATATCACATTTTCAGCACAAATGCAAAAATTCTAACGCATTTTCTACTCTCGCATAAAAACCAAACAAAAAAAACAACAAAACGATTAAACAAACAAAGCCAATTAGTGTGTATATGCGTGTGGGTGTGTGTGTGTTTGTATGTATGAATTTACAGTAAAATTAAACAATGATAAATAATAATTGCAACGCTGTCAATGCACAAAACACACTCGAATATGTTAATTAAAGAGTAAATAGTTATAGATTTCATTATACATACATATGTAGGTGTATATAAATGGTAGTTATATGGTGTATGTATACATATATATTTCTCTCTCTCTACATATAGATGCGCTATAACCTTCGTATTGATATAGTTGCACACATTTCAGTTGAAAGGTTTCACATGTTATTATTACAGTTTATGCATTATTTAGTTGTTTTATTAGTTGTTTTTGCTGGTTACACCTTAGTTTGCCTGCGTACAATTTTCACTTTCATTTCATTTTAGTTTTCATTTTTATTTTCTTGCAGTTGTAGTCGTATTAAATGTAAATTTAAAACGAGGACTAATATTTTTATATCACATTCCAATTCTTTCTTTATGTTTGTTTTCATATTCATTCACATATTTTATTCTGCCTGCTGGTGGTTCCAAAATATTCTCCTGCCCTACACTCTGCCTCCGATTCTTTGCTATCCGATCATGTCTTTGCAATGTGTGGTGACGATATTTTAGCGCGCGCTTTTTTTTATTGAGTCCGTATGAGTGTGTGTTTGGTTGTATTGTTTCGCTAGACAGCGTCGTGTGTATGTGTTTATGTGTGTGGGGTGTTTCATCTACAATTTCGAATTGCATTCTATCGGCGCTGGCATTCGTTGCTGACCCCGTCCTTCCTACTCCCAATTTCCCATTGCCAATTTTCGTTCACTTCGCTACTAATACTAACAACAATTACATAACTTCCGTTACAATGCCAACCCTATATGCCCACCTAAACAAGAGAGCAACATTCGCATCTCAATGTTGAACAATTTTCCTTTTTCCTGTCCAATTTTAAGTGTGTTGCTTATAGTGAAAAATTGTCTCACGAAATGCGGTAAACGAAAAAGCACTTTTCAATTCAATCCGATTGGAAAATTTTGAGCACACAAAGCCAGAACCAAAAAATATCTTTAATAACATATTTTCCCATTTGCAAAATTCCAATATGAGTTCATTGTTTTCTAATTCATAGACCTTATCAACGCCTATTGTCATCACACGATTTATTTCAATTTATTTGCCAAATATTCTTCAGTTGGCAAGCAAACAAAACAATTTAACATTCCTTTGGTGTGGAAGACCACAAAGTCGGAGTTGTCGGTCCAGATGTCAGTCAAGTCAAAACCATAGGAAAGAAAACGGATTTGTATCAAGAATCCAACTTTGACAAGTATGCAGTTGCCAATAGCTGAATGATGCCATGGACTTTACTAAATATTTTACAAACAAATGTTTTGTATGGCAAAGTTACATTTGCCTTATTAAATCGGACAAGATCCAGTACTTCAGTTGAAATGTTGGAATTCTGTTTGAATGTGTATACGTGGCTGTATGCGTGTGTGTGTGTGTGTGTGGCATGTTGTAAAATGAAAGTGTTTGGGAATATTTAGCGCGAGCTAAGGACGGTTGTTCATCTTCTCAACGACTCCAGCCATTCATCTCTGATTACCGCCACCGTCTATCATTCTGGCGAATTTTCCCCTACACACGAACTATACGGCCAACTGACTATGAAAATGCGCCACAATCGTTTGCCACGATTTACATTCCCATTGTTTATACATAAATGCAAAAGGATTGTTGACTATTGCTGCAATTCAGCGTGCGTACGTGCATGCATGTATATTCTATGTGAGTGTGTCTGCGTCTGTGCATCTATGAGCGAATGTATCTTAGCGTGTGTGTGTGTGTTTTTTTTTAAGAAACAAAAACTATTTTTCAAAAAGCATTCATTAATTGTTATGTTTAAAAATAATAAGAAAATAATTCAACAGTAACGAACTTTCTTTGTCATACTTGACTAGTTTCTTCTATCCGTATCTTCCGTCTTCTGTTCATTTCTATTTCTCGTTCGTTCATATATTGTTTACTCGCTTTTTTGGCCCTATATCCCTTATTCACTCACTAACCAACTCCTACTGGCTACCACAATCATCTACAATGTCATCCTTTCCTCTGTATTTTACACCAATTACTTCCTTATCACAAAAGTTCCGTTTTGAAAATTTTCAAATTATTCATAATTTTGTTTTAGTCCAACGTCTAATCGATCGATTTTACTCCTTCTCCACTCCATTGCACTGCTCAGACCTGACATTTTAATTTTATTAAAATTCAGGTTATCCGTTTTTCAAACGTAAATCACACAACGTATTCTTCTCGTATACTCGTTTCTACTCCTACGCCCTCCAACTGTGCTTCAACTACTCTACCAACTCCTCGCTCATTATCCGCTCATTGCACTCGCCTGCTACCTTCGTTTTTCTTCTAGTAAATGTAAACAATTATTTAAAAATTGGTGCTACAAAAAATACAAATACAGAGTTTGAATTATTGCACATGAATTCATTTTAGTTTAGTTTTTTAGTTATGCTTTAGTTGTTTCTTGTTTCTTAACTTTATGCTTAGGCACTAGAAAAAATAGTAATAATATAAAAACAAAAAAATCCACAGATTTTTGCTGTTCTCTTTTCACAACCCCAATCGACCCGCTCTCTCCACTGTTCAGCGTTAGTGCTTATCACTTTTCATCTTCCTGGCGGCTTCCTACTCTGGCGGGCATTGCTGTTAGCCCTAACTCTCGACTCAGCCTTCCCAACTGACGCTAACTCTAACTTTCCACTTTGTTGCACAGTTCAAGTTTGGAGATGCATGCGCTTCCCCTCTCTGAGTTGAGTGTTTGGGCATTTTCGTTTGTTGTTGTTGTTGTTGTTATTGTTGCTGTTGTTTGCATTTTTTGCAAATATCACAAAATTTGTTTTGCTCTAGTTGTTGTTATTGGTGCGTACGTACTAAGAAATTGATTTTGCAGTTGTTTTTGGAATTTTAAACTTTAATCACAATAAGCGGACATTTAAAGAAAGCAAAATTAACCAGCCACTTTAGCTGGTCTGGAAATCGTTTATGGATCGAGAGAGAGTCGCATGAACGCTCACATCGCACATGCGATGACTGGGAAATCGAAAGAGTTTAGAAGATCGGCCATGCCACAATGCCGACCGACCGGCTGAGCTCGATCAATCTAGAGTTGAAGCCACTGTCACGCTTGCCACTCTTGTTGTTGGTGTTGTTGTTTTTATTTTTGTAGGTACTACGTGTTGCAATTGGAATCACAAAAGCCCACATCACATTTGGGTTCAAACTTCTAACACCTGAGATCACATATCATATCACATATAAGACCAAACAATAAATACACATTGCAATTTTGTCAAATTAAATCTTACACGTGGTCTTTGATCAGAAACTAGATCGACTGTATGATCAAATGGAAAATTGGGTTTCGCGCTGTCACAGACGAAATTTGCGTTTGCTGGTGCCTTGAATGAGCCAAGATTGAGACTCCAGACGTACAATTCAATAGGGCCCCATGTTGGTGCGCTGACTTTCTAACTTTCTAACACCAAAAAAAAACCGATATCAGCAAAAAATGATCTATTGACGAAGTATAAGTGAATCATTTAGGGCTACGTTCACGATGTACGAAACAGTCAATGACTCTTAAAGCAAAATGTAATTGCAACATATCGAAACTGTAAATATTTTTGCGATTTTTGGTAACACAGCAGTTCTAAATTTTACAAAAACAAACTCCAAAAACAAATAATCACTGCTTGGCTGTTTCGAATTTTCAGCGCGAACTAAAGACATTCATGAAAATTCAGTAACGAACTCCTCAAACCAGCAGTGATTGTGCAAGAAAAAATATTCCAAGAACAAATAAGTCATCACGCTTCGGTTAGTGACTGTCCGCATCTCCTTTACGACCTCCTCAATATTGTCTTACAATACTAAAGTGCGAAGCAATAAAACCGATTGTTTGTTCGATATCTAATCAAACGATTCCACTTCTGGTCCCTACAATTATGCACTTCGTGGAGATGGTCACAACTGGTTTCTAGCTCTGCCAACTGTGCAAATCATTCATGCAGTAACGCACTCAACCTTAACTCGCTCAACTTCTTCCAACTATCGTTCAATTTTGTTTTGTTTCCCTAGATTTGGTTGGATACTTTCGCAGAATGTTTGAATTTTTTGAAAAGATTCATTTAAAGTTTAAAATTCCTTCCTAATTTCGTAATAAAATTAACAATTTTCAAAAATTAATGTAAATACTCGTAATAAATTAGATTTTGTTTGTGAATGTCGTTTTCGTGTTTTCTTTTGGAAAATGCGTTTTGATTTTTTGTTGTTTTCTTTAAATTAATTGAGATCATCGTTTTTAAAGTATTTTTTGTAATGCGCTTCAATTTCGCAATGAGAACCTGCCCCCAAACACATTTCTCGCTTCCGCGTTTTCGTTTTCGTTCCCTACACTCTTCTTGCCTCTTCTCGTCTCGCCCATCGTCATCTTCTCTTGCTCGCCCTCTCCCTCTCTCTCTCTCTCTCTATTTCTATTTCTCTCTGTACGTACGTGTATCACTTTGTGCTTCGTGTATCACTTGTCGGCCTTGCGACCATCCGCCCATTTGTCACAACAAAAATCTATGCAGAGTTTTAGTAAAATTATCAAAAGTATCTATAGAAAAATATTTTCGTATAAAAATATTTTACGCTAGGGTTAAGAGTGTAAAAATAAAAGTAAAATTAAAAAAACGACTATGTTTCTCAAGATCATTTGGAAAATTACAAGAATTCTTCATTTGTTTATAAGAATAAAAATCACATTCGTGCAAAATTGGTTTCATTTCGTAAAGCGGGGGCCCTCCCAGTCCTACACTGCACTACCTGTCCCACCCAACTACTCCAACAGCTACTGTCCTCATCGTTATCGTTTTTATTAGCCCAGTTCATGCAGACGACGATAGCAACAAAATTAGCGACGACCATTGCCCGATTCGTTGGCGGCGCTGTTGGCGATTGTGGCAGTCGGCTGGGTGGACGAATTGGCGGTGACGGCACTGGCATTGGTAGTGGTAGTGGTGCTGGCGGTGGTGGCGGCTGGGGTACGGATGGTAGAGCTGGTCCTGATGCGGCTGGTGTTCGTGGTGGTAATGGTGGTTGTGGTGTAGGTGTTGGTGGTGGTGGGGGGGCACCGGACGTTGCGAACGCCGTCGATTGTATCATCGATTTTGGTGTGTGCGCATATGGAGCACGAGGTTGTGTTTGTGCTTCGACTTCTTGTGACAGATTGGGCACTCGAACTTCGGCTCGACGCCGCACTCGAAACGCACGTGCCGATTGAGGCTGTGCGGCCGCGCATACGAGTTGCCGCAGCGTTCGCACGTATAGGCTCCGCCCCAAGAGCCCGACGCACTGCTCGCACCGCCACCACCGCCGCCGCCGCCAACTCCGCTACCCGAGACAGCTCCAGCGCCGCTACCGCTCGACGCATGCATCGTTCCACCGGCGGCCGTAGCAGCAGCTGCCGATGTCGACGCTCCAGTTGATGCCGTAGCACTGGGCGTGCCCGCTATGGCCACCGCGGTTCCGCCACTACTTGGCGAGGTTACGCGAACGCCGACACTGCTCGATGGCACCACGACCGGCACAATGCCGCCGCTGCTGGTGCTGCTGCTGTAGCGGCGCGTGGGCGTTATGGCGCGCGGTTGCTGTGACGCTGCCACCGACACAGACACCGGATGCTGCTGATGCGCGTGCTGATGCGGAAAATTCATCAGAGAAAGGTGGGTTGAAGGCGTGGCAGTGGAGGCAGCTGCCGCTATCGACTGCAGTGCAGCCTGCTGCAAATGGGACGCTTGTTGAGTGGGCATACCTGTGGGGCCGCTGGCCGAGCCGCCGCCGATCATGGCTGCCATGGCGGCCGGGTCGCCGGCGGCGGCAGCCACCGCTGCCTGCTGCAATGCCATCGACACCAGGCGCAGCGAGCGCAGGCGCAAGTCGCAAGGCTGATCGTCGTCATCACTCACACCGGCACCGACACCAATGCCGACTGCGCCGCTGCCAGCTTCGCCGACAATGCCGCCTCCGGTGGCGGTGTTTGTTGTGGGCACGCTGACGCTCAGCGGCCGATCGCTCTCGTTGTCGTCGCCGGCGCTTGGCTCGTACTTGATGACGCCGCCCGGTGTGCCGATGGGGCTGGTGAGCGGACTAGTTTTCAGCCGCAGACTGTGGCGTCGGTGTGAGGAGGTGGGCGTAACGGCTCCGGGCTGCACCAGTCCTGTGAAATGTTGATTGTGGTTTCAATGCGGTTGCACAGGCGCAGTTCATGTGGCAGGAGAAATAGAGAGAATAAACGAAAAAGCAGAAAAAAGAAATTTAATACACTTTGCCACAACTTGCAATACTGAAAGCAACAATTTCAACTTCAATTTCAAATTATTCATTTGTAATACTGCATAATTAACGAAATTAGTTATTGATAACTTTAAATTAACTGCGGTTTCATTTTCTCTTTCATCTGTTTTAAAGACAACACAAATTATTAATAGTTCACTGGTAATGCTTTCGAGACTTGAAACATACAAATTAGAAATGAGATGAACGCAAGAAATAAAATTATAAATTATTACCATTCTTCGAATTTTTTTTAGCAGGAGGGCGCGATGGTGGTTGTGGTGGTGGTGGTAGTGGTGGTGGTGGTGGTGGTTGGATGATGTTTGGCGTTTTTGAATTTAGACTTTCGATTTTCAATTTGGCGCAGTTCGAACTATCGCTTATGGCAAATGATGCGGTAATGTTGGGATTTACGTATGTTTTTTTGTGTTTATGTTTGTGTGTAATTGTGTTTAGGTGTGTGTGTGTGTGTGTGAGACAGATAAAGTTTTGGATGTGAAGAAAGCTGCAAAGTTCTGTTTAAGTTTTGGATTAATATTCAATATGCTAAATAAGTATATAAATAATAGGTAAATAAATAAATTTCAATGAATGCTTAATGCGTGTGTGTGCGTGTGTATGCTTCCGCTTTTGGAAACAGATAAAAATGAGTAAAATATTGATTAAAAACTTGTAATTTTGTTTTACTTGTTAGTGACAACGTGTACCTTAGGGCGTTAACAGTTAATGAAACACAAGAGTCAATTCACGACCAACCCTTCAATCGTTTACACGAATAATTGTACGCAATTTGCAATACATATTGTCTACAGAAAAGAATTTGAGTTTTTTTTTTAATATGGTTCCAACCAAATTCAGTAACAAAAAGCTGAGTTCTGTGTATAGATATCTTACAAAAATCAGGCATTAGGTTTTGTTTTCTGAGAAATATATTCAGAACAGGGCGAAACGTGAAACTTCTTAAAAATATTACAGGCACCGACAATGAATCGAGTGTACGCCAAAAATGTTTCCCACAGGCGTACACGACGCTGAGTTCAAACAGACTAACAACCTAAAGGTGCCGTATGTTGGCGATCGTATATTCAACAACCGACAGACAAGCGAATTTTATTTCCAATATCCTTTCAAACCGGTGATCGCATTGCTATATATCGCCCCGGATGTAGTGTAATTTTCGTAAGAGAAGGTGAAATGAAATTCTGCAACCAATACTCGTGTTTGCACAACTCCATTCGACACTTGCAACTAAAATACGCATGCACTTAATTCAATTTGTTGTACAAGAAAGTGGAGTCTAATTGAAATATTATCGTAAACACACACATTTCACAATTTGTATGCTGAAATTGATGCAAAATGAACGCGCTAACAAATATATAAAACTGACTACTTTATCAATTAATTAATCGGATCAATCAATGAATTCAAATCCATTAAGCTAAACTAATTGGAAACAAACATCGTAAATGATTTTTCAATTTACACAAAATTTTCACAATTATTCATTTAATGCTAAATATTAATCATATCTTTAGGTTTTGTATAATAAAGTTTTACAAAGGAATTTTTCAGAATTTATCAACTAAAACAATTTTAACAATAAGAACTGCAATAATAGAACAATACAAAACAAATAATTTAAATGAAACTTTATAAAAGACAACTTTTACACTATTGGGTAGAATTACTGTCACTACTACAAAATAACTTGGCTTTTTGGGGCCGTTTTTGGACTTGACGCCGATGCAGCTGACCGTCGCGCACATTCGCATGCCAAATCGTTGCTTCCACATATCAGCCGAATGTCGTTGCTCCGTTAATCTAAAAGGAGTTTGTTGGGAAGAGGGTGTATGGTACATGCAATCAATTAAATGAAGAGTAGCTTCAAAGTAAGAGAGAGAGAACAGGAGCTCGGGCACACGACAACACGTTCAGTGCATACGCACGCACACCAGCGACCTGAAAGAGAAAACTGGTTAGTAAGAATTCTTAACTGCAAACAGGACGCCTAAGCGATTCTGGTCCATACGCCAGAGCGCAATAATTGGAAGGGGAAGGGCGGAAGTAAGGCAAAGTTCAGGAGGGTTGGCGGATTGGCGGATAGGGTTGTGGTAGGTTGCGAGGAGTTGGGAAATGTAATTGTGAGAAGTGGTTGATGTGGAACAGTGATTGGGAGTGAGATGAGCAATGAATGACGTGCCTTGAGATGAAGCGGTGAATATGTGCTTTGTGGAAATATGCTTTAATTGAAATTACAGTTTATGTTGTTTTTCGCTTTGTATTTTTCAAATGCATTTTATTAATAATCTTCTTTTTGTGTGTGTGATTTCAATTTTAATTTTGTTTTTGTTTTTTTTTTGGTATTTTGTAAGCCATAAGTATAGTAATTGTAATTAATATTTTATTGAATATAGTGTGATCTCATTATCAACTGGAGTAGGGGCTAGTAAATAATTAAAAATTACTTTATTTTATTTTTAGTGTATCATTTTATTTATTTCCCATACTCTCTATCGATCTATTCGTATTTATATCTTTGCCATGCATTTACAATACAATTTGTGTTTCAACTTTTGTCTTTTCATGGGATTTTATCGGTTGCATTTTAGCTATTTTACAATATTGCAATTTCTCCTTCGCAATTCAGCACTAAAAGGTAAATGTTGATGTTCGCATGAAACGCCAAGAGAAGTATCTGAGGACTAGAAGTGGGGCTGCTATTGTGCCAGCGCAGCGCTCTCGCCGACACTCGAACTATAAAACATTAATTATGACATGTATAAAATTAAATACTAAACTAACTTTAGGCTAAAGCAATTAATCGCAAATGTGTTATAGACAAATAATAAACACACTGACATCTAACATAAATTACAATAAATAATAAAATTATCTAAGAGATTTTATTACACGTTCCTTGCTTTGAATTGTTCATTTGACTAGAAAACATTTCAATTCCTGTCTTTTACTCTCGTCACAGCTGTTGTGTGACGCTTTTCGAGATAATTGCATTGGAGATACAATATTACATACATTACAGAAGGTTTTAAAACTACATACGTACGTTCACCATGACTAGCTTCGACTTGCGTTTACTTCTCGTATTATGATTAAATAATATTTAAAATTAATTTATGTAAATAAACAAATCATTGTCTCTCATATACTTGTATAAATATAATGTTTCTTTGAAGCCTCCCATTGTGGTAAGTAGACTTGCTTGACTTGCAAGTTAAAAATGTGCCGCCGTAAGCACTTAATGACCAGAAACGGAATCTGTGTTCGGCCAGCTTATGCTTATGAGATCTTGCCACCGGATAAGTATCTGTATCGCAAGCTTTTGGTGTTAGCTTGAATAAAAATGGCGATTGCAATCCATGGAGAAAGCAAAATGAGACCGTCGTGAATATTGTTAGTAAAAACCATTGCCCACCAGTTAACGAAAGTCAAAGACCAAGTATCTTTATCTTAATCTGAAAATGTGACCTCTATTGTCCATTGCTCTCTACCAGCTTTTCATTATCTTTAAGCATTCCCATTCCGCATTTCATTATCTTTAATCCAGGTGGCAAACTTCCACCCGTTGTCCAAGTCTTAGTACTCGCTGGCTCTTCTTCAAACTGCTAAACAAATATAGATATTAAAAATCTCGCATATAAAATTGCACCTTTGCATGCAGACAAAATACAGAAAATATCAATTTCGGGCGCAGCCACTGTCAGCTGCGCACTACTTCAACATTTCTACAATATTCCATACTCTACGGCCACCCACTCAGCTGCCGTTTCCCTGATTATCAAACTAAAGCTCCACTTCATTTCCTACTCTGTTCAACTGCGATATTCACTCCCTCCCCTTTCGCTGCTGCACTTGGCGCGGCAGATTTTCCCCTTCTAACACCCAACCTTTTCCGTCTGCGCCGCCTACTACCCAACAGTTTTCCTAGACGACAGCCGACTGCGCTCCGGCTCCCACTCCTCGTGCTCTATTCGTTCTTCTGAAAGACAAGCGTGTAGGTGCTGCTGTTCTTCTGCTCCTCGTCTATGCGGTCGCGGCACTTTGTATTCAAGTGGCGCTTCAGGTTGCTGTGCACGTTCGTGGCGTAGCCGCACAGCTTGCTGCAAA
Source organism: Melieria omissa (assembly GCA_963971225.1). NCBI lineage: Eukaryota > Metazoa > Arthropoda > Insecta > Diptera > Ulidiidae > Melieria > Melieria omissa. Next base: position 9,853,272 of record OZ020269.1, read on the forward strand.
AGTAGCGCGGCGGCTGGCCGCATTCGTTCTTCAGATGGCACTTCAGACTGTTCTTCCACTTGTAGTTGCGATTGCAGTTGCGGCACACCCACGGCTTCTCAATGTCCGCATTGTAGATCATGTCCTCCGAGTGCTCCAGCGACTCCTTGCGCATGCGCTGATTCTGTATGAGTATGCGATAGCGCTTGTCGTTGGACAGCGACGACTGAAAATCCGCACTTTTCGCGTTTGCGTTTTGTGCATTCGCGTTTGCCGGGTCGTTGCCTGCGGCGGCACTGCAGGCGCTGTTGGCCGGTTTCGGAGCAATGGACGTGATGGTGGCGGGGATCGAGGGCAACTTTAGCTGCAACGCATGCTGGCTGGGCTGCAGCTGCAGGTGCTGCAAGTGTCGCTGTTGCTCGAGCAGCTGTCTCTGTTGCTGCTGTTCCTCTTTGCTCAACAACGTGCGTTTCTTGACGCCAGGGCGTGTCTTTAGGCCACTGCCGGAGCGCGTGTGTATTGACTGGTGCTGATCGGCTGACGTGTTGTCCAGCGCAGTGGTGGAGGTAGCGGGCAGAGCAGTCATGGGCTCGCCTGAGCCGGCCGCCGCTGCCTGTTTTGTGGTAGCCGCAGCGGTGGTCAGCAGATCATCGTCGTCTTCCGTATTGGTGGTGGTGTCCTGCTCGCCGGAGAGTATATCCTCGAATTCTTCCTCGTTTTCGATTTTCACCGTATCGAAGGCCCACGACATGGGACTCGAGAGTTTCAAATCGTAATTGAAATCGTTCTCCTCACCATCATCGGTCTGACGCTCATCCTCGCCCTCGCCTTCACCGTCACCATCACCATCGCCCTCGCCATCACGTTCGCCCTCAACCTCTGCTAAGGTAGCCTCTGCTTCGCCCTCATCATCATCAGCTGTGGCCTCCTCCAAGTCCACTTCGCGCTCCTCCTCGTCATCGTTAATGGACGAAGAGGTGTTCTCGATCTTGACAATCACCTCGGTCATGCTCTCGTCCACCGAATCCAGTTCGACGCCAGCTGCAGCCAGTGCCGCAGCGGACACTACGCCCACGCTGCCATTGTTTAGGCCCCCGGCAACAGCGCCAGCGGGCGTAATGCAAGCGATTGTGGTGCGGCCAATGCTGCCAATGCGTGTCATTGTCTGTGTGTTCTGATCGTGCAGCGGCTTGGAGCCGGCTGTGGCTAATTTGAGTGCAGCAACTGGTGCCGATGTTTGTGTGGGCGTTGAAGCAATCGTGGACACGATCGTGTTAGTGGCGGCGTTAGTGGTAGTTAGTGGTTTGTCTGTGATTGTGGTTAGACGCAATTTGGGGGGTTAGATCACATTTAGGCGTTATCACAGCAGAAAGGGATTTGACAGTTTGTTTGCGTGTGCCAATTGGAATTTTTATTAATTTTTCAATACAAAGTGATCGCGTGAAAAGAGAAGTGTGAAAGAGATAAGCATGGGTTAGTATAATTATTTAATTAGTTCATGACAAGCTGCGATTTAAAACTCAAAAATAGGTAAACTATTAGAGGGGAAGAAGTCAGAACAACAACAACAACAACTGCGGTATTAAAAAACTGTAAAGAATAGAAAATTAACGAAAACGATCAAAAGAAATTAAAAAAATCAAACATAAAATATTTAACTATAACTTAAATGAAAAGATAATCAATTATATTGTATAATAAAATTATGAAAAACAGGAGTCACAAAAATTTAAAGTTTAAGAAAAATCAATGTTGAGAGTTAAAAGGCTAAGAAAAAACATCCCATGCCTTCTAACTCCTAATTTACTCGTAAGGATTAGCAATTAAGTCATTGTTTGATAAGCTAAACAATTTAACTATCAGGCATATTCCGCATTTTATTTTCACATACAAGTGGAATCAATTCACATAAAAATGTATTTCACTTTCACATGAAATAGAAATGCAGAACATGCCTGTATTGCTTCATTTTAAGTACAAGTATGAACAACCAGGCGCGGATCCAGAAAAATATTTCGGGGGAGTTTTAAAAAGTAATTCTTTAATATTTATAAAATGCCTTTTAATTTGTATGTAGTTTTATAGTCGATCCAAATATTTCGGGGGGTTTCAACCCCCAAAACCCCCCTGGATCCGCCACTGATGCCTGTATTGCTTCATTTTAAGTACAAGTACAAGTCATATGAACAACTATTCATAAGGCCTAATATTGCAGTACAAAGTATAGTAATCATTAAATAATACAAAAACATAACAAAACGCAAAGTTTACTTCGAGGATTTTCATTTAAAGAGTTTGTCATTGCAGAACTAAGTGTACCTGGCTGTGCCTGCGCTTGCTGTGACTTCTCCAGAATGGACTGATCTGCGAGCATCAGCCAGTTGCGCACGCGTATGCGCGACTCGCTTTGCGACTGTCCTTGTGCGTCTTGCGCGGCGCCAACGCTTGGCGATTTAGTCGCGGCGGCACTGCGCGCTGCAGTGCGCTTCGACTTGCGGCCCACGACGCCGGCCAACTGCTGCGAGCCATCTGCAACGAGAATAAAATCCAAAGCGGTTAGAAGAATGACAAAGTGGCGACTGCTACAGAAAGACATGAGCAACTGGAGAAAATTTCGTTAATGATGAGCGGTAAAGTTTGTATGTTTTTGTGTTAGGTTGAGATGAGTGCGAGCGAATGCACACCGAGGCACCAAGTCGGTGGCTCGGCAACTAAGTGCAACCCGGGCGTCCCAAGGCTGAATAAACAAATAAAATTTAAGTAAAACCAAACAAGTGTTTTGAATAATTTTAATACTTACTGCAAATTATCAAACTACAAACAAAAATATAGAGTAGTCGAGGAATTAAGCTTAAATATTCAACAACAGTTAATTTGGAATAAGATAATATAAAACAACAATTTATAAGTCAAAATGAAAAAGTACGCTGTTGGTGTTCGTTTGGTCGTTTTGTGTTTCTCATAAACAGTAAATACAAAATGGTCGTTTTTTGTTTTTCGTTGATTTAATCTTCATTTTCATATTTTTACAATAAACTGTATTACAATTAAATTATAAGTATATATAAAAAATATATATGTTTCTTTTACACTCGCGGTCGCGCTCAATGTGCAACGCCGCCGGCGCTTTGCTTTCATTGAATTACGAATTTGTCCTCATTTTCTTACACACATCAAAAGTAAAAAGGTAAAGTTAAAATTACAAATAATAATAATAATAATAATCCAAATGTAACGAAATCAAAACTTAGGCAAATAAAATATGGTTATTGTGGTTTCTCGTTTCATATTTTTTTACACTATTTATTTTGTTTTATATTTAATGAGTATTTTAAATTATCTTCCGTACATTACATATAGTTGTGTATATGTATTTATATGTATATATATATATGTATGTATATGTGTAAGAGTTTATAAAGGCCTAAATATTTATATATAATAATCATAAACAAAGTATTTTGCGTTGTATTGTTGCACGTATTTCGCCTTTTGTGTCTGCTTTGCAAAGCAACAACTGTTTCATTGCTAAAAGGTTCGCTGGTATACGAAATAAATAAAAAGTTTTTGTGGAAAAAAGCCGGTGCAAACCAGATGCTACTAAATAAATAAATACATTTGCGCGTGTCGGCATGCTTTCCCCCTGGGAAAACAACTAAACCCCCCTCTCAGGACTATTAACAGCGTAGAGTATGTAAGAAGTTTTGCTTCATTAAATTTTGAATTTTCTGAATTTTCACAATTGTCTTAAGGTAACCGATTGCATGTTTTCATGTTTGGAATTTTGAATTTCTCCCTTGCTTGTGATTTTGCAAATTCTTATAGTTTCGTTTCGTTTTGTTTTCGTCTCAAACCCAACACCAATTGTAGATATTTTGCGGATATATAAAACCAATGTAATATAAAAAATTCATATATTTTTATATATATTCCATATGTATTTGTAAATATGTCTTTAATATCAAGCTTTGTAATATTATTAACTTGCTTTGATTTTGCGAATTTTTTTTGTTTTTGTTTAGAGCGAGTCTTGGCCTCGCTATAAGAAATTCTTAATTTTGTTTGACATTTTGACGTATGCTTTTTGTTTGAGTTAATGAAGCAGTTAACTGTACACGTAATTTCACTTTGTGTTCTTAACAAAAACTATGTTTTTAGCGCCAGAGGGAACGATTCAAGGACTGTTTGACATTCGAGACATTTGTGCAACAAATTTTTTGTTTGCCTTTGTTTCCTTTATTATTTGTTTTTATTTTTGGTGCATTTTCAAATGCTGTTATTTGTAAATGAAATGTTCAACATTTCAAAATAATTTTGATAATTTTTTATGTGAATGATAAAATCAAAAAAATTCAAATTTCAGTTCATTCCTCTGGCGCTTCTGGAAATATTTGTTAAAAAAAACAATACGAAGAAACTAAACCTGTTACTTTCCTCTCATCGATACACTTTTCCCTGAATAAGAAAAAACTAATAGCTAATGTTGCCTATAAAAGTAAATGTTAAAACTACAACTGCATCGGTAAAAAATTATCATATCAATTATTCATAATGTGGAATGTATTTGTGTTTGCATTTGTGTGTGTATGTTTGTGTTTGTAATTGACTGCGGTTTCGTTTGTGGCCTATTGTTTGGTTTTATTTGCTGTTATTTCTTTTACTGTTGCATTCAATTAAAAAATATATAAATTAAATGACCGCATTTTCGTGTAAACTACGAAACAAAATAAGAATATTTGAATTGTAAAAACTGTTTGTGACGCTTTCAAACATTCGTATTTAAAAAGTGTAAGCGAAATGAAGCGCTTATGGCAGGCTTGGCGCGCAGCTCAGCTCGCACACCGTCGCCACGCTTTCCTTGCGGTTTAGCTTAAAAATACAAACAGCATCTAAATAGTTAAACGACATCGCATGCCCACTGTCTGAAGGCATGGAACGCGTTACATTTAGTTCTGTACTTTAAATTTAATACAAAAAAGACACAAACTAAGTACCTGAGTTCTTTTTCTTCGTCCATCTTACTAGCATTTCCCTTTGTCGTTCGGCTTTGCTGGTGCAATTGCACTGTCACTCTGTGTATTCAATGCATCAATGCTCATAATTTCAATTCCATCCTGTCCTTCTCACCTACTCGGCCTCGCCTAACCCTTGTGACTTGACAATGGATTAACACTCATAATTTCAATTCCATCCTGTCCTTCTCACCTACTCGGCCTCACCGAACCTTTGTGACTTGACTTGATTTATTTCTCCACCCTTCAACGCTTTCCTATCACTTTCCTATCACCCATTTCCGTTTCTCTCTCCACTTCCACTTAACCTTTACTTAACTATAATTTCCTTCTTTCTACTCTTACTCGTAAAAGTTGCAGCTTAAGTTTGCGAAAATATTCATAAAAAATACAAATATGTACTTTAATAGCAAAAATCTAAAACTAGTTAAATATTTTTATATGGCTTGCATTATGTGGAAATATATCAAAAGGAGCAAAAAGTCGCACAATTATCTGCGCTACTTCACACTCTCCCACCCCTGAACAAATTTCAAATTTGCTTCGAATCATTTTTCACTATTATTTTCTTGAATACATTTCGCTTAACTTCTAACACATATATGTCTTGAGCTCTAAAACCACACATCCTACCTGACTTCAGGCTGTCTATTGTTGCTTCTACTACACACTACAGCATTCCACTCTTTCACGCGTGTGTGTGAAAAAAGGCACTTGCAATCGATTTGTATCGAATGTATTGAATGCTTGAAATCCAATTGAACTCATATGTATACACAAGTAAAATAAATAATATAGAATACACGAACTTGGAATGCGCAGAACCTAAGCGTAAGAAAACTCAACTGGCGCCGAAGCCGGCTCGATTTGACACTGTCTTCCTGATGTCGTTATGGGTAATGGATAATTTGAGCACACAAAAACTTACTATTACAAGGTAGTATTCATAAAAAATATTCTTCAGCTCTCTCTTACTTCTTCTTCTTCTTTCACATTTGTCTTTTTCACTTCCTTTTCTAGCTGTGAGGTAAAGTGTTGTCTTTATCGTTAGCAAAACTAGAGCAGAAACTAGCTGCAGTTGTACTGCAATCAGACAGAAGCGCGCGAAAACCGATAGCTCCCTTTTTAGCTCAAAAACTTGGCGCTTCAGCCAACTAAAGGTCAACTCTGACACCAGTAGAAAGCGTAAGCTGCCCAGAATCAATCTGCGTTTTGTTGCCTAAACCAAGTCCAAACCAAACCAATTGGCTGAGCTTCAAGGGACACACTTGCCACTGTCTGTCTGACTGCCTATCCGCCTGCGTGTCGCTTCGTTATCATACAAATAGCACATAAGGTATCATTTTTTTACTTAAAACTTTTACTCTCGTTTACTTTATGCTATACGCGTATTTAAAAAATAAAAGCTTTTCGTTTTAGTTATTCGCTGAGTACGTTTTTCGCCTAGTGTACGTTTGTTTTGTTTGTCTTTTAGTTGTTGTCTTTGTTTTAGTATTATTTATATGCTCTTTAATTTAATTGTACAATTTGTTGTTTCTATATGTGTCGTTATCTTTACTTATGTGGGAATGCTTCACTTAACACTTCTCGGAGTTACTATTGGAATTTGTTTGCTTATACTTTTCGCTTAAAACTACTGTTATCTAATAGGTATGTATGTGTATATCACTGTGGTGTGAAGTAAAAAATATGTAACTTTATATTTTGAGGGTAAAAAGGTGTTGACTTGTTTACTTGGTCAAGTATCTTATTTCAAATAAGTTGCTAGCATTTCGTGTGGTTTTCTTAAGGGCCTTAAAGGATTGCGTAAACTGGGAATGTCGGTGTATGCCGTTGCTTCAATGTACAATGTACAGTGAAACGGCGCCACTCTCAATAATCTATCTGGTCTAGAAAGTCTGATGGCGCGTGTCGTGTCTATTCGCTTTCAGCGTGGCATTTCTCTTTTGCTTGCAAACAGAGTGCCTTCCTACATTTTCTAACATCGAAATTTGTAATGCCTAAAATCACATCAACAATAGGTACAACAATTTATGATTTAACAAATTTGGAATTTGGTTTCCTTCAGTGGCCCCCGCGAAATGTTTCAGTTAATATTGCTTATGAGTTACCAACATTTTAAATTTCGAACCTCGCATACAGCTATAGCACAATTTGTCTTTTTGTTTTTTAATATCATAGTGGATTCTTGTCTTTTATAACAAAGTGCAGAGTGCATATTTTTAATTAAAGATGTGTTTCTACGTGGAATGCCGAAATTTCAAACCAAAAAACAAGTGAACTTCAGAAACAACATAACAATTTTCAAAATGGCATTTTTTCCACTTCACACTGCTTCCTTTCGTCTTGTGCCCGCACTATCCCCGACTGATTTCGAACCGATTCGGCGACTTTTCGAAACGCAACCGACCCTTTCGCATTACTGCAGCTCGTACTTTTCCTTCAATGCACTAGTCATGCATGTGTTTGTGTATAAAGTGGAGTTTGTAAATTAAAAAAAATTTGGCACACTAATTCCATGTTTGTGTTTTGTTTTGTTTTTCCTTCACATTTTCCCACACGGAAAATCCCCACTCACGATCGACTCACTGTTCGACTCCCATTTTCATTTTCCTTGATTGTGCAGTTTTTCGTTTCATAACTAAAGGTGTTCGCTTTCGTCCGACGTTCTACGTAAAGTGCTGGCGCAGCTCGGCTGCCGCACTCGCCGCCGCCAGCGTAGCGGCCGCAGTTGCGCCACTACTGTCATCGCCGCCGGCGCCCGCAAAGCTCTTCAAATCCTCCAGCTTGATGAACTTCTCCTTGTGCATGCGCTCCATGTGGCGGCCGATGTGCATCTTCTGCTTGGCGCGGTACACGCAGAACGGACACTGGAACTGCGGCTCCTTGCCGCACTCCCACTTCTGATGGTTGCGCAACGACGACTTCAGCTTGTACACCCGTCCGCACTCGGGGCACGGGTGCCCGCCGCTGCCGCCACCGCCGCCCGCGCCCGCACCTCCGCCGCCCATGCCGTTGCCACCGGCGCCGATCAGGCTGTTCAGCGCGCTAATATTGCTCAGTATGTTGATGTTGCAGAGGCCCGCCGCACCACCCACATCGGCAAATGCGGCTGCGCCACTCAGCGCCGAGTGGTAGTCGCCAGCGGCACTGCCGCTGCCTCCGCCCACTGTCATATTGGCGCTGTCGTCGCCGTAGCTGTTGTCGCTGAGATTGCCACTGTTATTGGCCGCCGACTTTTCCGCTGCCGCTTTCAGCATCAGCGCGGTGGCTTCCTCCTCGCTAAGCGACTTCAATTTGCTGCTGCTCGCGCCCTTCTCACTGGACGACACGGCCACCGCGAGGCCGGCGCTGCAATTTCGGGGAGTGCTCGTTGAGCCGGCACTGCTTCCAACGACGACACCGGCCGCAGCGCTGCCGGACGCGCTGGCCAGCTCGCAGGGCGGCGTCACCGTGCCCGGCGATTTGCGATCGCCGCTGGACGCGTTCACGCCACTTGCACTGGAGACGGACATGGCGGCCGAGGAGCTCTGCTTGTCCATGGCGCTGATGGAGAGGTCAGTGGGGAAGATGAGCGGGTTGGCGCCCTCGCGCAGCTGCGTGACCAGCGGCATGGCCAGACGAGCATTCCACTCGTTCCAGGTGAGGCCGGCTATGCTGGTAATACTTAAATCTGCATGCGCGACATTGGCGATTTGATTTGTTTTTTGAGTTTTTGTTTTTGTTTTTGTTTTTTAAGAAGATATCAGATTGAATACGCGTTAATAGCGAGAATTTTAGGGAGAATTGCATTCATTTAGCATTTGTTTATTATTTTGGTTGGTGTGTGTATTTGCAGTTGTGGTGGTTGAGTGGGAAGAGGAAGTAGTCGTTTTATTTGTAGCGACATTATATGAAAATAAAAGAAAGAAAAAACAAAAGAAAAAGGAAACAAAAATAAAATTAACATTGGACTGGCACAGCAAAATAAATTAATTCAACAAAATTAAACTTTAATCTAAATTAAATTTGAACTGAAATATGGTGTGAACAAAACATAAACTAAATTTAATTTGTGTATAATTACAGTTAGAAATTTTGTAACGCTTCAACACGTCAACTCAATGTACAAAAGCTGATTGAAATGCAATGTAAAACAAACGAAAGACACCAAATTTACCACAGCCAATATTACAATAACAAATAATTTATATATTTACGCGAACCAAATGATGTGTGAAAGATGAATTGAATGGCTAAGCGAATTTCAAGTTGGTTTTTGAAATGTTTAATAATTTAGGGCACATGAATCCGAATAATGTGTGAATAAAGCATGAATTGATTTTTAGACTAAGAACTTAAAATTCGCATCAGCTTTTCGACTAAGTATACAAAATGAGGTTTCAATTTTCAATATTTTGATGTTAAAATTAATACAGTAAATGCAAGCGTTATTGAAGTGATGCAAAGCAGTAATTTATAGTGTTTGAACGATTGATTTTTCGACAACAAAGCAAGCAATCTTCTCTAGCTGAAACTCTATTTACAAAGCTTTTGAAAACAATCAAATAAAATGCAGTACTCAAAAATTACCAATAACGCTGAATCACGTACAAACTAAGTGGAAACACTCACACAGTGCAGCAACAATCGTTCCCAAGGGGGGCAATAGGGGGTAATTAGCAAGTAGTATGGACATGTGAAGTGGCTGACAGGCACTTGTGGTGGCAGTGGGGGCTCATAACGAAAGGATAATTATTTTCTTGGTATCCCAAAAACGCATTTTTTATTGCTATTATTATTTATTATTAATGCTGCAGTTATTATTGTAACTTGCAATGCTTAGAGAAGGTGTGTGTGTGTAGGGGGGAAACAAAAGAAGTACAGCAACGATTAACTTAAAGCAATTCATGGGGGAATAAAGGTGAGAACAAATAAAAAACCAATTCAAGGCATCTTTGAGGCGGCAGGAAAACTCAGTATCCGGAACGCAATAAGTTGGGTGGTAGCTGGGACATAAGGGAGCACCAATAGTAAATAAATAAAGTAGGCAAAACTCAAGACTGTACAAGTTCAAAATCGCACTTTAAATAAAGCAGCAGCGCAATCCATCTGCGGCGGCGGCCAGCGACATCTGAGGAAGTCACACTTGGAGCGGTCGGTCGATATGACAGCTGATGCTGTGTTCCAGCTGAACCGGGCCCAAGCTGCAGCGGCCAACAACGACAACACACTAATGCTGCGTCCGTGGCGTGACACCTAGAAAAGAGAAATCTGTTAGAGGCGTTTAGGTGCGAGACGAATTGGTTGTCAAAGAATGCATCATGTCATGGCTTAGGCTCAGTGCTTGCAGGTTTTTATACAATTATTTTTTTGTTTGAATTTTACATTTTAGGCTTAGGAGCACTGGAACTGGACGCCAATAATTATGCATTCTGTCAAGAAGTGTGCGTCCTAAGCGGCGTCATTGAGAAGGCGCAATCGAAGCACTTAAGCTGGGCCAATGATCTGTAAGGATTCAAAAGAGAAATACATTAGATCAAAAAGAACAACAACAACAATGACAAGTACAAGCAATACTAAGTTTGAGGAATCAGTTTTGGTTTAGAAAAACCATAAAAGTTTAGGGATTAGGGGTAGTTTTGGAAAGTAGGAACGGGAATAGCAATGACAATGAAAATGGGAATTTGAGCAGATGCAGTGCAGTGATGATGTTTTTATGTAATGAATGGTGTTCATAGTGTTGACTATAAATCAAACTCAGCATCGACAAAGAATGCTCAACAAGTTTCATTTAAATCTTTTATTTACGATATTAAACTATACGCATTTATTTACTCATTTATTGTAATACATTAAAATATACAATACATATTCATGTTCATGTATGTGTGTTGTGTGTGTATGTATATGTTTTTATGTATGTGTGCTATACATTAGAAATATATTTTCTCTTTTTTTTTCTTGGTAAGTATGCATTATACCACTTTTTGTGTAAAAAAAATTAAATGTGCGCCTGTAGAATAAAACACACTACAGAAATAGGCGAATCTTCTTAAATCACTTTTACATATTACTTAGTGCTGTTCTGAATTTTCAATTTTTTTATTTAGTTTTTCTTGCACGAATATAAGATTTGTAAAGTAAAACTTATACATACATAGACTACATTAAAATTATATTTATTGTTTTTACATAAACATTAATATGTGTAGAAAACTCTCATTTTTGGCTATACTCCAGTTGTGAGCGCTTTCAGCTCTGTAAATTGTTTGCGCCTCTTCCACTTGATTCAATTTAGTTTCCATTAACTTGTCGAAAAATAAACAAACACCATTCTGTTTTGTACACATTAAATGTATTAAAGTTGTCTACTTGAATTAATTATTTGCAATATTTGAACATTCGTAGGCAAAAAAATGAATGGCTTAAGAACTACAATAAACACACACATTTTAGGAAATTTAACTTAACGCTTCCGCAGCTGTGAAATATTTCTTATGCTGATGATTTTTTATGCTCTTAGCACTGCTGCTACTCTAATACGTAACAACTTCATTTTGAGTGTTGTCAATGTTTTGTTGTCACTCTGAATTGCTAGCACTTTTTGCCATCCGTAGCCTCCAATTATTTTGATGCCATTTCAAAAACCTATAAAACTGTTCAATTTTTGTTAAACGTGCGGTGTTTAAAAACCAAAATGTTTGCTCTTCTTCAGCTTGTGAAAAAGAAATTACAATGTTTCTTAAAAACTTTCGTTATATTTTCGACAACTAAACAATTATATAATAGTAAAAGAAGGTTTAAAAATGTTCACGACTTGCGCTTTTCGCACCGGTTCTCACTTAAAGCCGATCTATTGCCGTTTGTTGCATCTCGTAAATTTTCTTATTTCTGACGCTTAACTTATTTTTCTCAGGAATTTTAGCTCCGCTAAATACAAATAAAATGTTGCTTCTTTTTCTTAATTTTTTGTGATTTCTAAATGAAATAACACACTTGCACTCTTAAAAAAATTGCCCGACTTCTTTAAAAGAAACATTGAAACGTGTTTGTGTAATTTTGCAAATTGTAAGAAGTTATTTTGAAAAGAATTATACGAATATAATTCAGAAATTAAAACTTTCCCAACTTTCGTCGGCTTTCCGAATTATATTTATTTTAAAGATATATATATTTTTTTTTTTTTTAATAAAATAAAAATGTAACAACATGATTTAAAAGCATTTGTGATTTCACAACAAAACAAAATTAAATGATACAATTGTTAATCAATAACTTTAACAAGCAAAATACTTAAAACTATACAAAATTGAATTGATGAAAGAAACTGGTGGTGGTGTTACTACTTAGCGATAAATATATGTAAATGTTACTGTGTTTCTGCAAATCGAAACGTAACTAGCAACGTCTCATGCTTGCGTCTCTTAATGTATTCCATGGGAAAAACTTTCAAACTATGAAATGTGCACTACAAAAATATTCATTTTTTATTTCTCTAGCAAAACAAAACTTTACTCTGAATGCCTGAATGAATGTAAGAACTAATTTTAAAAGTGGAGCATCCATTTTTGTCAATGTTTGTTCAAGCATCGAATAGCTGGGAAACCGAGTGTTAAGAAGAAACGAGAAATTCATTGAAAGTATCGCATACTTGCAACTCAATTCGCAGAATCGAGAATAAATTCAAAGTGACGCACACACTGCACACACGCAAAACTGTGGCAATGCTCGCCTAACCAATTTTTACTCAGATACACAAATGTTATCTGGCACCGAAAATAGATAATACGCAAACAATTTTCCATCTGCTGAACTATCCGAACTGCAAACATTCCACCGTTACTTTTCAACTGCAAAACGCTGGCTTAAACTGCGCTCAATGATATTCTGTCTAATAATTCTTCTGCTTGTACAAGCACTTTAACTACAGATATATGTAATCAAACGAAGATGTGTCGTACAAGCACGGTTCACCTTACGAATGTCCAATGCACTCTGTCGCGGCTCCAGTGAAGCTCCTCACTTGCAAAATTTACACAAAGTTCCACATTTACATTACGCCTTTTTGTCTATCTCTCTCTCTCTCTCGCGTTTCCCTCGGATTTGGACAAATCGTCCCTTTAGATTTTGCGTCCGCGCTTACTCTCCAGCTGCGGCTTGTCCGGATGATGTTTGCGCACGTGCACGCCCAGATTGCCGCGCTGCTTCGCCTTGTACGAACAGTGCGGACACGGATGGCACGGCTCCTTGCCGCCGCATTCCACATTCTCGTGCCGGCGCAGCGTCGACTTCCAGCGGTACTTCTTGCCGCAGTGGCGGCACACATACTTCGACTCACCGTCGTCCGGCTGGCCCATGGACGAGTCGCTCAGCGACAGCTCGTACGTGGTGGTGGTGGTGCCGTCAGTGGTCGACATGCCCTCCTGCTTGATGGGGCGCGTGGTGAGTATGGTGTAGCTCTTGGTGATTGTGGGCTGCTCGTGCACCGTGATGGAGTCCGGCAGGATCGCCTCGACGCTGGTGGTGGCATCGTCCTGCTCCTGCAGTTGCATCTGCGCATGGTGCGTGTGGTGCTGATGCTGCGATTGTATGTGGTGCGTTTGCGCCTGCAGCTGTTGCTGCTGCTGATGGTGATGGTGCACCGTTAGCGCATCCTGGTCGACGGCGGTTATCTGTGCACCGGTCGCACTGCTCTGCATGTGCTCGGTGATCTCGGTGGGCGCGAAACCGATGCCGATCTTGGTGCCATCGGGCAATTCGATGTCGTCAATCTCGGCGTACTTTACCAAGTCGCTGATGATGGCCGCCGACGCGGTCGGATTGTTCAAGTCGATTTCGCTAATCTCATACTTGGTGCCCTCCTCGGTCAGTTCGACGTGGTGCTGGGCCTCGTGTGGCTCGACAATCTGCACGCTGGCGCCTTGCTGCGTTATGATCTTTCCGCGTGAGTACTTGATGCGCGACGTCATCGGCTTCTGTTCGGCGATCTGCACATTGCGAATGCCCAACAGGTTCAGCTGGTGGCCCGCCGGCGTGGTGATGATGCTTTGTACTTGTGCATGATGCTGGGGCTGCGTTTGCTGAAGCGGCTGCTCCTGAATGTGCTGGTGCTGGTGCTGGGGCTGCTGGTGGTGGTGGAGCTGTTGGGGCTGTATTATGGTGGCGGCGGCGTGCGGATGATGTGTTGCAATTGTGGTGACGGCCGGTATGATCTTCTTCAAGTTGATCAGCTCTAAAGAAAATTCATATACAGTGCGGGAGGAAAGTCAAATTAGGCAAATAGTGAAAATTTAGTGATCACACAAAGCTTAAATGACTAGCATTTCAAGGGTCCCAATTGCAATTGCAACCAATTCCAATTGGATCAATAGCAAATATTTTTAATTTTTTGTTCCTCGAAATATATAAACATTCTGTGCATTAAACAAAAAGAAAATTATTATAAATTATTAGGGAAGATTCTTCGATTTTTGTGGACTATTTTAATCAGAAAATAACTGCTAATTTCATAAAATGGTGATTGACTTTCATTCCCATAAACGCATTTCGCCAGCCAATATATTCACTAAAATTGTTTTCAATTCCAACATCCCAAAGCAATCAACCATAAAGTCAACTTAAGACGACTCACCGCACTCGCTGGAGGGCAACTTAATCGGACTGGTTGTTAGCGTCGTCAATGTGGGCTTCACTTCGGTGACATCCTGAACCTCGGTTATATGAGCCTGACTGGGTGCAGCCGTAACAGTAACAGCACCTGTCGGATCCTCCTCGGCCGGAGCGAGTTTGGCTGTGGTGATGTTGCCGAGCTTTTTCACGTGCAAAACAAAGCCATCCTTATTCTGGGTGATGACGATGTCATTGCTCTCCAGCAGGCAATCGTCCAGCTCAAATTCCTCGGGCGTGATATCGGTCTGTTCGGACTTGTCGTGTTTCACTAGATAATTGTCAGCAAGCATGCCGAGGAGAAAAATTGAAAAACCAAATTAATATGTTATGAAATTAATAGTTATGCAAAATATATATAATGGTTTATTTCTCTGGTAATATCGCCAGGCCTAGAAGTAGACTACTGTTCTAAATGCTGCCTTACTATCTTTACTTTTTTCGTCCTTTCTTGCTCTTTGTCTTACAGCAACTTAGATGAAAACAAGCAAATGTTTGCATATACAAAAGATTTACATTTCGTGTTAAAATATTTAGTTAATTTGGTGCTTTTGCTGGTTGCAATGATAAAATATATAAACAAAAGTTGTTAAATTTGAAATCAATTCACCACAGCCAAAGACGTACAAGTGTTCAGAACAAAAACAAAAAATATATGTATATTCAAAACACCTTCAAAATCCACACACAAAAAACTATTTGCATAAAATCAACTGAAAACTTAGACAATAACAGCTTACAACTATCGTACTTAAATAAATATTCATAGGTAAGTACAATGGACAAGGAAATGATGACACAATCGGCGTTTTTTATTTTACATCAATTTTTATTAGCGAAACTTTTCATTTATCTGTACCAAGTATTTTGTATTTTTATTTTACACTTTTTAATTCAATTAAAAAATGATTGTTTTGACTTAGGCTATGCCTTACCTGCGAACAACTACACATTTTTGCTACAAAAAATACAAAACTTACGTATGCGTAGCATAAAGCTCTTATAATTTGCAAATGTTTTGGCAAGTAACGTTCGACGAATAGAAACAAACAATAACAATGCAAAGTAAAAAGTTGAAAAATGCAATTTGCAGCATCACTGAGATCATGGAAGTTCACGTATACAAATCATTGATTTGAGTGGCGGAAATTAAAAACCTCGTTGTCCAAAAACAGCATTTTGAAATAATGTCACAATAACCTAACCACATACCCATTATAATAGGAATAGGAACACGCCGGAAATATTTTCCGGTGTTTGAAATCAATGTGTTTAAGTGAATTGAATTTCAAACAAATTTGAAATTGTTCAACAACACTGAAAATTCTAGAGTGATAGTATGTGCTTTGCCAATCGATTGGTAGCAAAATAAAACTTTATATGGCCCAATTCAAGCAAGCGGACAATAGATGAAAAACACAAATTTACAAACAAAAAATAAACACTTGAGGCGCTCTCCTCGCTTCACATGGACAATTGGGAAATTCAGCAACCGCTAGCCAACCTGTACCCCAACTTGTCAGCTGCCAACTATCGATAGAAGCAGCGCTTGCGCTTGGCCTCATCGATTAGGGCAACGCTGGCGTCACACTCCGCAGCGCCAGCACCGCTGGCTGGCACCTTAACTGTGGCCAGGTATTCGGGATGTTGCGTCCGCATGTGGTTATTCAAGCTGTGCTTGTAGTGCGTCACATAGGCGCAGTACAGGCACTTGGCCGACGGCAAGACGCCGCACTCGAAGCGCAAATGACGCGACAGATTTTTCTTGTACGTGTACATTTTGTCGCAGCGCGGACAGACGTGCGGATTGCTGATGGTAGTCATGGCAGGCGGCACAGAGTGGCCGTTGCTGCTGGCTGGTGCCAGCTGCTTGCTGCCGCTGTTCCCATCATTGCTGGCGGTGGGCGACGCGATCGCCACATTCGGCTCGTTCAGCCACTCTAGCGGCGGCACTGTGACCAGTTGCTCGGGCTCCGTTTGCTCCAGCAGCAGCAGCTCGTGTTGCCTTTTCTTAATCTCTTGCAGCGCAATGTTATTGAGCGATGTCACCGACTTGATGGATATGGTCCAATGGTTTTCTGAAAATATGTAAACAAGAGAAAATAGGTGAGCGGCTTGAACATATTGAAACATTAGAAAATCAATATTCAACGGAAACTTAAGAAAGGAAACAAATAACTAAACAAAAATGACACGAAGCATTTAATTCTGATAATGGAAAATCGTGTAGATATATGGGAACTCTTGATGACTGTGTAGCATTGAGGGGAGAAGAGATGAAAGCGCAGAGCACTGTTCCGGTGAATTAAGAGGTGGAAAAGCATTGCATAGGAGGAAGTAAATGAATTACAAAGTGAAAGGTAAAACGTATTCAAACTTTAAAGCGGTAGCAGCACAAACACCAATAGGAGGCGGTTAGAAAACTGTTTGCGACGGCTTGCAGAAGCGACAAAATGTTGCATTGCTTGTAGAAAATGTTCAATTGTTTCGATATAAGAAAATTACTTTATTTCTGACTATGAAAATAACTCGCAGGATTATTTTTGATTTAACATAAAAGAGCAAAAATTGTATTTTGCAACTTTGGCTCCTGCAAACCAAATGGTTAACAATGATCGAAGATTGGCTGGAATCCAAGACTGACTTGAGACTTTTAAGACCGTTTTTACTTTGAGACTTTTGTTAATATTCGAAAATTTTAATATTCAATTGAAAACGTTGTCTTACTAAAAGATCTTTACTATCTTTTCTCCTATAACTTTCCATAAAAACTGAATTTAATCAATACTGTTAAATTGTTTAAAAGTTCAATGTTGCACTTTACACACAATGTATAAAATTTGTCATTTACAAAAGTAAAACGAAAAAAACAAAAATGTAATTTTCATTAAAGAATTTCTTACCATTTCTAACCGCACAAAACGACAAAGCAAATCGAATCGAACCGAACTGAACTAAACTGAATGTGGAGAAGGGAGAAATGCTCTGAGAAAAAATTACAAATTAAATGCGGGAAGGTGGTAAATGTTCAACAGTCGCAGGTAGTACCGTCTACTGTTCTATTACGGTAGCAATTTTTGGTTGCGAACACGTACACAATCCAATAATTGACCTGACTTTGAAATGCCGCTGAAATTGCAACAAAGAGAACGTAATAAAACAGCGTCAACTTAATTTCACATTACTTTGCCGTTTTATTCATTCATTTTCTAAACTGCTTATACTAAATCTAAGTTAATAGAGATTCATGGAGAACACTCAAGTGGGATGTGCCTCACTGAAATGCTTGAGCGGTGTTTCTTTTAGGCCGCAACTAAAACCGCACAGATGGCACTTGAACTTGTTCGGCAGCGACAAATTGCGATTATGTCGTCCGAAACGCTGGTACGAGATAATTTCACGTTTATGCGGCGACACATCGCTCGAATCGAGCACCGTTGCAGAATTTTCTGACAAAACCAATGGCGGCATCTGCTCCAGATTGGCGGCAACGCTGTTTAGCCTGGCGAAAACATCGGTGCCACCATCTTCGGCATCGCTACACTCAGCAACGACAGCGGTCGAGCCCACTTTGGTTTCAATGGCGCCCAGCTCAATGTTAGCCACATCTTCTTCCAGATATTCAATGGTGTGGGCCGCGTCAATAAGCGCACCACTGACGCTCACGTGCATACCGATGATTTGAGGTCGCTCAATGAAATGCGCTGCATCTGCTGACGTTTTCGCATTCGCCGCATCTTCGGCGATGACAACTAACTCGTGGTCTGCTGCTTCTTCGGGCTTTTGCTCCGCCTCCAACTCGATGGCGCCAACTTCGCCCAGCTCATCCAGTGCACCAAATGACGTCTCGAGCAGCACATCTACGAAGTAAAATTGAAGTTAAGAAACATTTTTAGTCAATTTTCAATTGCATTAATTTTAGAAATTTGCTTCGAGATAATGTTTAATGTAAGCACAAAAATAAGTTGAGAGAAATGAACGAATGTTAAAAATTAAATGTGTAAATGAAAAATGAAAAAAGTTTGGCTTATGACATGCTGTCAGTCAACCGTTAAGTGAGTGAAGAAGAAATAGGAAACTGGGTGACTTGCTCAGTCTCTCAGCGATGGAGGGAAATGTATGAGTGTCCTAAGCATTTGCACTTGGAAATAAAACACGGTAGGATTTGTAGGTTTTGCTCATTTCATTTTGTTTTTGTTTTCATCAATTTCAAGTTTTTATTTCATGTTTCAATTAAATAAATTATGCTAAATATAAACGCTATAATCTTCGTAGTTATCTTCTCTTGAATTCAATAAATTTCTACTTTTCCTCTTATTCTGCGCTCTCTCGACCCGCGTCATCCCTTCGCCTCATTTATGGGAGGTTTTTGTAAAAATATTACTCAATAATCATTTTTACAAAACAAAAGTATAAGTGTTTGCTTTCTTTAAAACAATAGTCGTTACAGTAGTAATTAGTAAAATCTCAATTTACGGGTATTATTTTTTTGCTCTCTCTTTAACATTTTAACAATTCGGTTTGACCCCTTTGCTTGTTAATTGTTTATTTATTCTTATCTCTTTTTGTTTGTTAAAAACTACAAATGTTCTGCTTCTTCGCGCTATCGTCTACCTTTTTTTCCTATGTTAGGTACTAACAAATATCATCATAAATGTGTGTGTGTGTGTGGTGTCTATATAAATTTGTTATTGGTTGGTTTTGTTGTTTTTGTTGGATTTTCTTTTCTTGTTGTTTTTGTATTACGCGTTACGAGTTAACAATTAAATTATTTACTTGCATCAACTTTCGCTTGTTGTTGTTGTTATTAAATACGTTTGTATATAATAATTTTGTTTCATTTAAATATTGACTACAAAAAACACATTCGTTTCACTGCATTTCATTTCAGTATGTACGATACTTGTATGTATGTATGTATAATAATAATCATAATAATAATTTCAATAGTTTCTTCTGTTTTTATGTTTTGTGGTTGCTGCTGTTGTTGTTGTTGTTCTTTTTTTAATTTGTAATATGGCAAATTGTCGTCCTCTTGCATGCGCATACGAAAACATTTCGAATTTATTTGAATTATAATTTTCGCGCCGCGACTTAAATTCACAATAGCCGCCGACGGCGCCTTTTGTTTTGTTCATTCTTTTGTATATATGTATAGGTTCTTGTATATGTATATATATGTATATACTATATATAGTAATATGTATATATATGTATGTATTTGGTTGGTTTCTTTGGAGTATATTTTGTTCATTTCTTTGTAGCTTTTAAAAACTATTTCAATGCTTTCATTGTTGAATTGTTTGCTTTTTGCGGGTTTTGTTCTTCGTTCTCATCATCATCTTCTTCTTCTATTAAATCTCTTTGATATTTAACAACAATAACACTTTTTATATTAATTTGTTTTCTCTTTTACTATTACTTAACAATGCTAACATTAAAACAAATACTTAAATTTAATTAAAACAAAACAAACAAAAACTTTTTAAATAAAAAGAATATATACCTACGTCAGTGTAAAAAATATATGAATTCAACAAAAATTAGTCTACATGAAATTATAAAATACAACTAACTTTCGAACAAAACGAAAAAATAACGATTAACAATTTGTTGTATGTGATAAATTCTGCTAAGTTAAAACAAACAAAAAAAAATACGTTTATTGCACATTACCAATATTGCTCGACGTGCTCAACAAAAACAACAAAACAATTACATGTGTACATGAACAAAACAAACAAAATGCACTTGGCGTAGAGTTTGTTGCACGCTTCCAGCTACAGCAAATAGCCTCAAGTGGGCGCGCCAGCGAGTCGAGTGGCTGGGCGAGCAGTTGCGAAGCGCGAATGTTTGAGTTAACTTGAAAAATTATGTCAATTACGCAATTATTGAATGATATTATGACATGTACGGCATGCAGTGGCGCACTCAAGTGGCGCTTCGAGGGGTTCACACTCACCCAAATATTTGTTAATTAGAAAAATTGTGAGTAGAAATACGGAACTTGCTGCAAAATGCAATAACGTGATCAATGATGACATGATACATCGTTTGCGAACCGAAATCATTGCAACAAAACTTGTCGCCTTGAAATGTTGCACTTGATATTACAAAAATTGTGAGTAGAAATACGGAACTTGCTGCAAAATGCAATATCGTGATCAATGATGACATGATGATCCGATGCGAACCGAAATCATTGCAACAAAACTTGTCGCCCTGAAATGTTGCAGCTGATCTGTTTCTTTTTCACCAAATTACATTCTCAAACAAAAGCTCGATGTTTCTTCAAATTGTTCCCCATGACTCTGTGCATATATAGTTTATGCAAAGCTTCCTCGAAGCTACTTCAAACGCCACATATTTTACTATTGCTGTCCCATTGTTGCTCAGACCCAGCACATCACTCAAAGCAAGCCAGGATTTGGTTTTGCTCAAAATTGTAGACACCACTGCAAGAGTGCAACGATTGGTATGCATTGGTCGTCGGTTTGGCCACATGTTCAAGGACTGATTTGCATATAAGTAAATGCTCTACGAGCTGTAGTTAGTTGTCTACGATTTTGACTAGAACTTGCTGATCGCATCGATCAACCCTCAGTAGAGCCCTGGGCCGCATCTCTTCGAAAGTCTTAAGCTGCCAAATTGATTATGTGCTCGATGCATTTGATTACTTGAGTATTGCATTAATATTTGGAGTATTTACGCAGGGCTTTGCGGCTGTTTTCAAATCTAACTAAAACTGTGCTCATCAGGTTGTGTCCACAATTTTCACAAAACCAAATGAATCAGGCTGGCTGCGCAGTAGTTCTGGCCACTTGTCGGCGACTTGTCAATAAACAAGAGCGTTTTACATTAATTAAATTAAAAACCGATGGCATTGCCGTTGCATTAATTAATTAATTTATTAGTAATTAGTATTGCACTAGAATTGTTGTATGTAAATATTTCGAGTTATTTTCTAGGCTACACTCCAGGCGTGCACTGTTGACCATGTCAACAATGGCAATTCGACTAAAACCTTTAACGATTTCTGCTAGCTTGGCTTCACTACTCGTCTCACATAAACATTTTACATTTTACACTATGTTTTTGTTTTTGTTTTGCCTACCTTCGCCTCGTTTGCTTCCTTTATAAATCTCTGTATGCATGTGTAACACTTTATTTGCTTAATACGTATAACAATTAACAAACAACTAACGGAAACAAAAAAATCAAACACTTGTTTCGGTGTATGTGTGTGTACACGTTTGCATGTGTGGATGTGAGTTTGTGTGTGTGTATGTGTAGATATAGTTAGACTAAATTCGAATTCGAACATTAAATGTTATTTCAATCCTTGTTATTGTTTTGTTTTGCACCTTCCACTATGTACGCCTAGATTTTTCGTTTTGCCTTTTCTTTTGCTTTGCAAATAAATGTGAATAGCATTAGTAGTTGCTGTTTTTGTTTTTTTTTTTTGTTTGTTGTTGGTCTGTACTATTATTTGTTTGGTTTGTTTTTTTAATAATTCGCTCTGCGAACCATTTTCGACTGCTTTGCATTTTAGTATCGTTCGGCAACAATTAAACAAACAAAATAAATTACACATTGCATTAATTAAATTTAATTAATTAGGTAATTAATTAGTTAGTTAGTTCATATAATGGCACTCGCAGCAGTTTAATTTACTATTTGCTATGTTTTGTTCTCGTTTTATACATAATTTTACTTTAATTAGTTTAGGTTTTTCTTTCGCTATTTTCCTCCTTGTTCTTCACTTTATTTGCGTTTGTTTGGTTTTGCCTATCCTTTCATTTCGTTTCTTCTTCTGCACTGTTAGTGGTTCTCTTTCCAAAAAAAATAAATATAAATATACATACGAATATGTGTGTGTATACTATATATATATCGCATTATTCAATATATATATATATTCATTATATGATAATAATCATAATAATAGCAATAATAATGAATCAACAATGTTATAGAATATATTTCAGTATTTCAATAAGAATATATTTATAAATTTGACTAAAATCATTTTTGTATGCAATTTCAGTGTTGTCCCTTGCAGGACAACGAAACGTGGTTACGCACAGAAAACATAATACATACGCGTATGTTATACATGCACTCACATGTATGCATGCGTGAGTGTGGTAGTTGCAGTTGTGTGTGGGTGTGTTGATTGGTACATGTGCTCGGGTGTACGCGTGAGTATTTGACTTCAGAGCGCCGATTCGATGACAAACTGCACGAGGGATTTCAACAAAATCGAAAGCACATACATGGACACATTGAACAATGGTCAACGAAATTATTATGAGCGAAAATTACATTTTTTGCATGGGTTATAACTTAACGGAAAAACCGCAGAAAGCATAGAATTTTCATAAACTGTTTACAAGAGCCAAAGACATTTCGATGTCAAGGAGCAAAACAGGCAACGGTGAGGCACATGTGCCGCCACTGAAAGCATTCTAAAGCTATGGATGTACGAGTGCTTGTTGCTACAATTAGCAAAAGTCACAATACAAAAGCGTCTGTGGTGGTGTTTCAATCAGATTGAATGGCACAAAAATGGCACAGGAGCAACTAACAAAAGCCGAAAACACTCGCAGAGTTTGTCATTATCCCGCTCGATCTGGGTATGATCTGGGGTATGACATATGGCATGGCGGAACAGGGAAACCGGTGAATAAGATTGGCTCCAATTTGATTACATTTGGCATGCAAGTTTGTTTGCTTATTGTTGTACAGTGGATTCGAGAACTGGCAGTTCTGTGTGTGTATGTGTATATGTGAGTGTATGTTGTAGTTGTAGTAGTAGTGTGTTTTATATAAATACATGCAACATTTTCACTAAACTCTTAACAACATTTTCTTTAACATCACTTTAACGTCACTATTTTCTTAACCGCTGCCTCTATTATTTTGTTTTTTGTTTTTAATTTGTTTATAACAAATCCCGCTTTCACATTTCGACTGTATAGAAATTAAACTGTTTCTTCATTTTATTTGTTTGTTGGTTTTGTTTTCAACATTTGTCACATTTAATTGTCGCATTTTAAGGTATAACCTCAACTGCTCGACTTGGCTCCGTCTCAACTTTAACGCACAACTACTTGTAGTTGTTGTACTTGCACATCATCTCAACTTTAACGCACAACTACTTGTAGTTGTAGTATTTTCACATTGTACATATATGTAGCTTCTATGTAATTTGCCCCCTAATTGGCGCGCCTCTGCCGCCGCCCTTTTTTATTTGCATTTGCAATATATTCCAACATCTTTTCGTATAAATATCTTTAATCTATATATATATGTATGTATATATATATATATATGTTTTTTTTTGTATATATAAATATACGTATTTGGCAACAAATAAACACAGTACGGTTTTCTGACTTATTCAATTTTTTTGTTGGCGTTTTCTACGCTCTTCTTGCGGTGTGATTTTCCGTTTTGTTTGGTTTTGTTTTGTTTTACTTCATTTCGAAAATATCTGCTAAAAACGTTTCATGTTCATTTATGTTGTAATTCATTTGTTTATCAATTACTTTTTCGCTAAAATTACGTAGTTTGGTTAGTGTTGACTATGTAAGTTTTGTTATTTTATGCTTTTCTGTTTTTATTTTGTTGGTTTAGCCGCAGCAGCAGTTGCATTTCATGTTCAACTTGTTTTAGTTTATTTTCTTGTTTTTATTTTGTTTTTGTAATGTTTTCTTTTCTTCGCCTTCAAATTTGTTACTTAATCATAGTTAATAATTTCGCTATAAATATGTCACTGATTTCAATTTAATTTTACTCTGCCTTGTTTTTGTTGTTCTTGTGGTTTTTTTGTTTTTTTGTTTACAATTATTAAATCTCTGTTTAACGTTTGCTGTAAGTGTTTTCCCTTTTTAATTGTTTCAACTAGACTTGCTTTTAGTTCTTCTATTATTATTATTATTATTATTAGTATTCTTAAATATTTTTGTTTATAAATGATGTGGCATCCAATAAATTCGTTTTGTTCTTGTTGTTGTTGTTGTTGTTGTTTTTGTTATTTTTAATTTTGTTTTTGTATTGTTTGTAAGTATGTGCCTATGTACGTTATTGTTCACAAGTGTGTCCGTTTCGCCTAAGTGCAATTTGTATTGTTTGTGTTCCTTCCTCTGCCCTCTTCATACTTTTCCGCAATTCTAAGCCGATTTTTCCGATTGTTTGCTCTTTTCATAATTTTTCTTCAATCTCTTTGGGTGTTTATTACTTGATCTCGCTTTATGTTTGTCTACTTGTGTATGTCTGTATGTATGTGTACATGTGTGTATGTGTGTGTGTGTTGGTGTATTTTCCTTTTTCCGGGCTATAGCACAATTCGTATTATCATAACAAGTTTACAATCACATCTGCTGTGTGGTTTGTTCGGCTTATACTTGTTGTCGCTGTTGCAGTTGTTGTTGTTGTTGTTGTTGTTGTTGTTGTTGTTATAGGTGTTGTTACTAATATTGTTCCACTAATTCTATTTAATTTTAAAGAAAACATTATCTCATAAGTAATATTTGACACAAACACCGGATTCCAGGTGTCGCTTTAGGTGGGAGCTTTGTGAAAATGCTTTACCGCACATGAGGCAGCGAAATTTTTTCTGTCCACCACATTCATATCTGTAGGGCGAGAAAATAACAACGAAAAAATATATGCAACAAAACATACATAACGATTGGTAAATATATAGTTTTCTTGTTGAAACAGCTGCGAACACTGATTTGGATTTTAAAATGGTTTACAAAATGCTTCAAATCGCAGTCAATCAAAAGGTTCAGAAGAAATCTAACTATGATTAAATTTTAAAATGCATAAACAACTATCAGTTCAGTTCAATTTCTCCAAAAAATACATAGTTGGCCGGTCACATTCTACGAAAGTCTAATAATATTGGCAAAATCTGCCAAGTCTTTCGATTGCTTCTCGTCCCTCGAATACGCTAACCTCTACTCCTCTCTTGGCTAAGTGACATTGCAAACTCACCTGATATGTCGCTGAAGTGAGCTGGCGTCCTTGTAGCTCTTCAAGCAATTGAATCTGGGGCACTGATAACGTCCATCCGGATTAATGAATTTGAATAAATCCGAAAATTTCAACTCGTACCAATAGTCACGGATGAGTGAGTGCGGTGGTGGTGGCGGCGTCTGGCTAGATGTGGTCGAGGAGCTGGTGGTGCAGCCTATACCCAACGCATCGAATTGCCGTTCAATGAGAATATAAAAAGAAAAATTGATTGTTCTTTGATGAAAATGTTCAATGCCGCAATGCTTACATTTAACTTTTATAATAAAAATAAAATAATACATAATTAGAATTTTTCATTAAAAATTTTTTTTTTATTTATATTTTGTTTTGTTTTAATAAATTTTGTTTAATTTTGCGTTATGTGTTGCATTAACTAAGTAAAACAGAACAAAATGAACAAATGTTATTTGACGTTATTGGGTTGAACGTAAAACTTAGCAATTCAAAAAACATTTCATTTTCAAGCTAATTTTGCGATCATCATTAATAAAATCATAAAAACCTAACTAAAATCATAAATAAATTCCAAAAACAAAACAAAATCATTTACAAATGATGTTCAACTATGTGTATAACTATATAATCTATATATACTGTATATATTTATGTATTTATATATATATATATAGAAATTAGTGAAGATGATATTTACAGTTACGATATTTAGTGTGTATGCAATTTTGGTTTTGGGTTGATTGTTTTTGGCATTATGAGTTACTGGGTGATGTTCTAGCTGAAGCAGCGCTGCGCACATACACATACACACACACAGTTAGAGGTGACTGGCGAGTTGGCTTGACTGAGAGATGAACATGGTCGTGGTTGTGGTTGTGGTTTTTTGGTAGTAGTGGTGGTGGTGGTGGTTGTGGTAGTGGTTGCATTGGTTTTGTTGTCATTGTTGTTGTTGTTGGCTGTTGGTGGCGATATTGCTAGTTGTGGTGATGATGCGATATCGTTTTTACATTGATTTGCATTAGCATACAGGGTGATGTTGATGTGATGATGTGCATGACATTTGAATATTCCTCTCTGTCTTCCGAAATCTCCCTTTCTCTGTCTCCGCTTATTTCACTTTTTTCTCTCTAACCTACAAATAAAGTGCCTGCAAAAATACTGGCAAAATCGAGCTTTAGAAAGAAATCATAAACAATTATTAATTGGCCGTTGGTCGTGAATCGATCAAGAGTTGAAAAACGTTTAGAGTCGCTTGCTTTGGGGAGAAAAGTTTCGCTTTTATTCAAGTACAAAAATATATATAGTATAAAAATAGCATATATGTATGACAAAATATATTCTTTGTTGCTGTAATTTGTATGTACGAATGTATGTGAGTGTGTGTGTATAGTTGCATGTGAGTGTCGGTGTGATTATGAGTGTCGGTGTGCGGTGATGTGGTGTGGTGAATTACAAAAGTTTTTTGTAAAAATCTTATGAGCTAATTTAATCAATTCACCACCGCATTGGTGGCTATGGGCGCTTTCATCGTTTTCACATTCACCTTACATAATAAAACATATCATTTTGTTGTTGTTACAATTTGTTAAACTTTGAAGCATAGCAACAATTCGACAATAAACTATGTACTTGTAAAATCTGGCATGATTCTATGCTAACAAACATTGGCAAACATTGTGTTTAATGTTGGTTACAGTTGTGTTGTAAATATGTGAGTGTGTCGGAAAGGAAATTTGCGTACGGCAGTTTTACAATGTTTTCGCAATACTGACGACAACAAATCTATTTGCTATTTTGCTCTATTTAGTACATTCGTCAATACATCATCTCCGAGGAATCAATACATTCTTATTGTTAGTTTAGGTCGTTTGTGATCGCTCCCGTACATTTGGGAACTATAGATAACTTTCACGTTTGCTATGGTGAATTGTACTGCTGTCACAATTGAGTGCGTTTTTGTTGTAATAAATATGTTGTTGCAATCCTCACAAAGTATGATAGTTTGTTTATGGTGCTGTCGGAAAAGCCATTGGTTTTTAAATATTCATATTTTTTCACATTGAAATTTACATAACCTCAAAGTGATTATGTTGTTGGAAATTCATATCAATCCTGTTCGATATCGCAACAAAAGTGCTGCCCTAAAACTAAACAAAGTTCGAGTAAATAAGTTGAAAGGACACACAAAATATGGCAACCATAAAGTGTGTGCCAGCTCATTGTGAAGCTCACAGTTTTGTGAGCTTAACTGTTGTTGTAAACTATTTTGGCTTTCCCATAGCAACGGTTATGCATTTCAAATCTTTTCATATCAGGAACTAACATTAGAACTTAAAGTAGTCGCTTAATGTCTAAGCAATTTGCATTTGCTTCGTAGTAGTGAATATTTTTGGTTTGTAACTTTCAAACTTGACGCTTACGGCCAACTGCACGGTAAGCTGTGTACGTAAATAAGAAAGCGCGAGACTCATAGGCGTCTGAGATCGGGTCCTATACTTCGGATTGTGCAAAGCGGAGTTGGCATCACATTTCACTCACATGACCAACTATTCTAACTCTAATCGCGATTCGCGATCGGCAACTTCAGCTTACGAGTACGAATACGAGTAAATTTGGCATTAATCTCTAGTTAGCATTTATGTATATTCCACGCGTATGAATAAGCTTACGATTAACAAAAGAAAATACTAAAAAGACAACAACAAAAAACTTGCCTCCTTATGCGCATTTCCGTGCACAACAAATGCCTAACAGCTAAAGGGAATTGAGTCAGTTCGAACAAAATCGATCATGGTGCCAGGGCGCCCGCGCGATTTCGCCGCTCGACGACGACAATGACGACGTTTGCAACGCTCGGCCACTGGGTCGTGGCACGTCGCCTGCACCTCATTCCGGTTTGGTCTTGAAGTGCAACTTGAGGTGCGCCTTCAGGTTGTCGTTGCGGCTGGTCGTGTACGCGCAGATTGTGCACTCAAAGTTGTTGCGCGCGAACGGCCGATTCGGGCACTCGTAGCGCACGTGTCGATCGCGGCTGCCTTTCGTGCGGTACGAGCGGCCGCAAAAGGTGCACACGTACGGCCGATCGAGGCAGTGCGGCACAACGACCCGCGACGGCGATGATGATGCGCCGATGGCCGCAAAGGCCGCCGGCTTTATGGTGGGCTGAGCTGACGCTGACGCTGGCGCTGAGACTGTGGCGCTGAGGCTACAGCGGGCGACGCTGTCCGAGTGGCGATCCGCGATAAATGGCAGCGAGTCCGTGCCGTAGTGGGGCGCCGTCAGTTCACTTTCGTATTGAAGATGCAATGGCATTAGTAGCGAATCTACAAGAATACAATTTTGTTGTGGTTTGGTGGTTGGTTTTTGGATTTTTTTTTTGTTTGGTGGGCGGGTTTTGCTATAGAATGAGGTGCTGACTTATTGATTGCTTACTTTTAGTACGAGTATTGTTTTTTCAAGTACTGGACGTTTAGCATGATGACAATGAAGAACAATTGATAATGAAAATAGTATATTAAAATGGTGGAAATGCAGATGATGCTTGGTATGAAATGAGAATGTGTGGCGGGTGTGTGGCGTAAATGAAGAATTTGGCGTCGATGAATGAACGGGGATGAGTGGCCGATTAAGCATAAAGTTGTAAAGTTGTAGTTCGGCCAATGTCAAAAGTAGCAGACGAACCAATTGACAGTGTAGAAACTAAACTGAACTGAACTGAACTGAAATGAGCGAAATCTTCTGCACACAAATGTCACACACATATATACATAGCAAGCAATTGCACTAAAATTATGCCAGCAGAATTTTCAAAGAAGTCAATGCGAGTGCACAAGTTTTCCCCCCAAGGAGGCAAATTCAAAATAAATATTTAAGTATTTAATAAATAGGTTTCATAACTAATTAAACAAAAAAGCAGCAGTAATTAATAGTTAAAAAAAATACACCTAAATACTATGAGTGTGTGTGTAGAATGTCACAAATGACGACTTAGAACGTAAAAATACACGACTAGACACATAAGAGGTATATGAGTTTTATGTTATACGTTTCGTAAGTGTAGTTGCTAGGTTTATAAGTATTTTTGGTTTTTTTGTTTTTGTTTTTCTTACGAAAATATAATTCTTTGGAATTTTTAATTTTTGTTTAGGAATGTTGTTTTGAGTGTTGTAAACTTAAATTTAGATAATAATATACTTTGTTGTAGTTTTCGATTTTCACATTGCAACTTAGAACTAATTTTGGGCATTTGCTTAAGCAAAATTCGAATTGCTTTCGGTTCAACTTAGGCTAGAATGAAAAACTTAAATTAATATTTGCACAATGCCTGCATCGCTTCCTTCGATGATTGAGAGAGTTTCAATTGAGAGGGCACAGAGAGAAAACTTTTATTTCAAATCTTAATAAGTTTGGTTTGCTTGGAGTAGACTTAAGCTCGCTTAGTAACTGCATTCAGTCCCTGTGACCAGATCAATTATGACTTTCTCAATTAGAATCGAAGAAAATGGACAGACACAAGCAGTAGGAGCCACCACCAGAGATTAATTAATGTGGCGTTGGCAAACGTTTTAAGTAATTTCTGGTAGATGGCAAATGCTGTGGACTAATATAAACTGGTATAAATAACAGCCGTTGGGCATTAGACAATAAGGAATAAATGAGTTTTGCTTGTTTGAAACTTAAATTACTAGTAAATATGGCATTTGAAACGTTATACATCAGATAACGCCAACAATATGTCGCCTCAGAAAACGAATGTCGTATGTTCCATTGAGGCTAGTAAGACATGCGACATTTGTTTTCTCAAGCGACGAATACTCGACAGCAGAGGATGTCCACGTCCTTTCTCAAGTTGCGACTTTGAATTTGTGGCATGAATATGTCAGCTGCACTTGACCAATGGCGCATCACATGCAAAAAATGCAAATAATGCGCGCATGAAATTCAATTTGCTTGCATGTGTGGGTGCGGCTGTGTCAAAAAAATCATGTCGCACGCGCGTAATATTTCAGTCCACTCGTCTGTTGTGCATAACAATGGAGCAATTGCGCCGCCGCGCAGCCAATTGAAATATTAATGCTAATTGCAATTGATTTTAAATGTTATTTGGCTATTTTGGTACTCGTATAAACAACAACAAATCAACACCAACATAAAAACGCGCCAATTTGGCAAAGCGCGCCTCTCCAGTGATTTCGAACAGCGGCAACAACAGCAACAAACGACCAACTTTTAACTGTAATGCTGGTTGGTAGCTGTGGCTGTAGTGGTGTGGCCGTTGCGCTCGAAGCCGCCATTAGAATATCAATACAACCACCAGCCGCAGTCGATCGACCAGCCCGTCCCACTGCGAAACAACAACGCAGCAACAGATATTCAAAAGAAGAAACCCATCGAGCATGCAAATTAAAATGCAAAGTTGTCCGCAACCCATCCGTTGGCGGGCACGTACTCGCGCTCGTGTTTGTGGCTGTGTATACGTGTGGCTGTTGCTGTTGTTGTTGTTGTTGCTGGGATACGGGTGCGCGCGCATTCGCGTGTACTCGCAACGACGGCAGTTTCCGCGTAAGGTTTGAAATTTGAATTTGAAATGACTCCAGCCACATCTGCATACAACTGGAGGAACGCTACGTCGACGAGCAAGCGGACGAACAGGCACAGACAAACGCTTGCCGAGACGCAGCTAAATGTTAAAGAACTTTGGCGCTTACAAATATTTGTTGTTGTTTCTCAATTTGATTTGAATTTATTTGGTTTAGTTTTGGTTTTAGTTGACGTTGTTGTTGTTGTTGTTGTTTTGTGAATTCGTTTAGCCAAATCAAAGGAAAACATTTTTGCATGCGTTGTCGCGGCTTTTTTGCGTTTTTGCATAAATTTTTGTCGTCTCATTGCTGGGCGATTGCCTGTTGTTTTATGGCAATTTATGCATAGCAGCACAACAACAACGCACACAGCGAAAAATTGTATAAAATTTGCATGAATTGGTGCGGCGTATGTAGATGAGATGCAAATCGAAATGGCCGGAATGCCATAATGAGAGTGGCAACGGCACAGCCAACAGCAGCAACCACAACCACAACAACAACGACGACGACAACGGCGACGACCAGCAAAAATTGTACTGCGTTGCGCGGGACGCGAGAAGCTGGATTGCGCGTGGTGGACAGTGAGGGGAGTAGAAGGCGGCGGGTGGCTCGGGCAACCAACCAAATCAAAATATCGAAAAATCGCAAAAGAAACGCAATTTTATTTATTTTGTCATTCACTTCACTTTTCGATTGTGTACGCTTCGGTCGAGTGCGAGTTCAGTTTGCTTTAGTTGTTGATTGCGCTGGGCGGCGACCGATAGCATTTGCTACGCGTGGTCGTAGTCGTAGTCGCTCCTGTCACACGACGCTGACCAGGACAACCTCTGCTGCGAGCACAGCGCCACTTAGTAGGATTTTTTTGTTTTTGTTTTGTTTTTGTAACCGAATAAATCGGGCAGGACAACTTATATTCTAAACGCGCTTGCAACTTGCCACCGCAATGGACTCAAGTGTAAGCATAAAATTTTAAGCGCTAATTACTTTTGGCTTGTTAATCAATTATTAAATTAATTGTTGTTGTAACTTTCAAAAAAATTAAAAAAAAATTGCAAACATTTTAATTTTCCTCAGCATATCTAAGCGATTAGTGTTTATGGCTTCAAGTGTTGATTGGTTGTCGATGCAAAACGGTGCGACAAGTGACTGTGTGCGGGTGTGTGTGTGTGTGTGTATGTGCGTAATGGGGAGGAAAACCGAGTGCTGGAACGATGAGGTGCGAGCGAGTGGCAAAGTGTCAAGCCATCAACATCACAGCTCTCTATCGAGGCCACCCCACACCCCTCACATAAACACTCGCCCCCCCCAACACACACACGCACACATACACAATGCGCACTGCGTTTAGGCCGTTTCCAGCTGACTTTGCAGCGTGCTCTGTATCTTGACCGCCAGCGGCAGGAATTCCTTCTGCATTTTGGCAAAGTGCGTCTTAATGTGTTTGGTCAGATTGTCGCTGCGTTTAGCGGCATAATTGCAGGAGGGACATTGGAAAATGGGCCGTTCCGTGGTGAAGCGACACTCGAAGCGCCGATGCCGACTCAGACTCTTGCGCGTCTTGTACGATTTGCCGCACTGATCGCACGAATGCTGATACCAAGTCAAAAGGAAATCGGCTGTGCGGCATCAATCGGCGGTCCACCAAATCAATGAGGAATGTGTGCGAATGAGCGGATGCGTGAGTGTGTGTGTGATTTTTTTTTTGATGAAATTATGCGCAAGAGAACCAGAAGTGAAAAAAGAAGAAGAGAATAAAAATACAAAATTGTTGTTTATGTTATAGGATGAAGGAGATTTTCGTGTTTTTCTTTTCATATATCTTACTTGGTCTAGTACGAGTAATGTTAATGCGACAGATGAATGAATGACTGAATGAACGAATTAATGAATGTTGAATGGAGTACGTTGTGTATAAAAATGTGTACGAAACACAATACAGCTAAGCTAAATACCAATTCACACAATTCTGATAAATAGGCAAACTGAAAAGTATCGACTACGAGACAATGTTTTGCGACAAATGGCGCCACACTACCAACGAAAAATGCAAGACATTAACAAATTGACAGATTGACACACTGGCATGCGTTACGTGCATGTGCAATTAGCATGGAATAACACATTTCAGGAAAGTGCTCACCATGGAAATAAAAAAAAAATGGATTGTGAAAACGAAAACTTATAGTAAAACCAAAAAACATTTACAAACACTTTTAAAAGGAAACTCTGTAACAGCAATGAGAGAATGAAGAAAACTATAAGAAAAATAAAAATGGATAACTTTTTAATAAAAAAAAAAAATTTCATTAAAAATGCGATAAAATGTGTGGTTGCGGTTGACGGCGCAAGTGCAATGTAAAAAATTAGGAGCTAACAATTATTTGATGGCAATATTGCACATTTATCTTTATTGCAGATAAAAGTAGGCAAAAAGCAAACGAAACTTAAAACAAAATTCTTTACTTATAAGTTTGTTATAAAGTAAGCACAGCTTGTTACTACGAATAGGAACCAATAGAACCAATCGATTCGAGTCCGAATCGCTCATAACGGAGATGTAAGTAATAAACAGTTTATAAGTAATACAGAATTGCAGCCAATTTCAAGTCAATCGGGAATATTTTTGACCATTTATCTTAAGCAGAGGTTCTCAAACGTTCATAGCTCGCGGCCCGTTTCAATCTTTATTAGCTACATAAACTTTAGTATAACGGTTTTTGCGCTTTTTTAAGCTCATCAAAATTATGTACCCAAATTTAGTTTAATTTCCCAAAATGTTGACATCAAAATTTAAATTGATTTAAAATGTTTATTACAGTATTATTGTTCTATTTTTTAATTTTGTATTTTTTTATTTTTTCATTCTTTATTTTTATATTCTGAATTACGTTTTTATTATTAATTCATTATTTTTTTCTCTTCTTAATATTTGTGTATTATTTTGTCATATTTTTGGAATAATTTTGAAGATTTTTATTCCTAAATTTTTGTTTTCTTCTAGTTTTCTTCTGTTTTTTTATTTTTATTCTTCTTATATTATTTTTAATTTAAATTTTTTACATTTTTTAACATAATTTTATATATTTTTATATATTTATTTAAATATATTTTTAATTTTTGTATATTTACTTTTTATATTTTTTTATTGTTTATACTTATATATTCTTATTTTTTATATTTTCATGATTTTATTTTATATTTTTTACACTTTTTATTTTTTTTATATTTTAAATATATTTACTTTTCTATTATTTTTATTTTTAATGTATTTACTAGCATTTGCTACATGTTGTATTTTTTTATTATATTTTTTAATGTCATTATTTTTTATGTTTTTTATATTTTTTATATTTTTTATATGTAAGAAAATATTTGTTTTTTATATTTTTATATATTGTTTAAAATGTGTATTACATTTGTGTAATATAAGATATGATATCTTTTCATTATATAGTATAATTTTTTATAAGATATGATATCTTTTCTTTATATAGTATAATTTTATTTTTTACTTATTTTTTTAATTTTTATTATTTATTTTACATTTTCAAGTAAACAAAGTACAAAGAACAAAAACAAAGTAAAACTTCTATTTATCTTCTATATTTTTATTTATATTTTTTAGTTTATTATTTTTTATATAATAACTATAACTTATAACTTTTTCATTTACGTACTTTTATCTACTCTAAAGCTTTATTTATGTATATATTTTTACTAGTTTTAATGTATATTTTTTAATTTTTTTTTTTTTTATTTTTCTTTACTTATGTATTTTTTATTTTAAGTCCACATATTTTTAATTTTTCATCTGTCATATTAAATCAATTATTTTTAAATTATATTATTATATTATTTTTAAATATTTTTAAATTTATTTTATTTTTTTTTCTTCAATTTTTTCATTCATTATTTTTTATTTTTTATTTTGGATTTATATCATACTTATTCAATTATTGTTAGTTTTTACATTTATTTTATTTGTTTATTTTATTTTTTATTTATTTATTTATTTTTTTTTTATTTATTATTTTGTTATTTTTTTTTTTTATTTATTATTTTATTTACTGTTTTTTATTTATTATTTTATTTATTTTTTTTTATTTATTATTTATTTTTTCTCTTATTTATTATTTATTTTTTTTTATTTATTATTTATTTTTTTATTTATTTTTTTTTTATTTATTATTTTTATTTATTATTTTTATTTATTATTTTTCCTTTTTATTTTGTATTTATATCATATTAATTCAATTATTTAGTTTTATATTTTTGTTTTATTTTTTATTTATTTTTTTTATTTATTATTTTTTTTATTTATTTTTTTTATTTTTTTATTTATTATTTATTTTTTTATTTATTATTTATTTTTTTTATTTATTATTTATTTTTTTTATTTATTATTTATTTATTTTTTATTTATTATTTATTTTTTTATTTATTATTTTTTTATTTATTATTTTTTTATTTATTATTTTTCCTTTTTATTTTGTATTTATATCATATTAATTCAATTATTGTTAGTTTTTTAAATTTAATTTTTTTTTACTGTTTATTTATTATATTTTTATTTTTTACTTTTTATTTTGTTTTTATATTTACTTATTTTAAAGCAAAATTCATTTTCTGATATCCTTCCACGATTTCTTGGACGATTCTTAAGACCTTGAACCATTCTTCTGATTTATGTTATCATAATCATGAACACGTTGTCAACGAGTTTATATTTAAAAGTGCGCAGCAGGTAAGAAGCGTTGTAAATTAAATTTCCTTCACGTCAAAACATATTTCAAAATTTCCTAACCATTACAACTTTCCATCCCGGTAAGTCAAAGTTATATACTATTGGTAAAAAACGAAATCAAGCGCTTACTATTTAAAAAAAAAATCAAAATCAAGTGCTTCGAATTATAGCTTCAAAAGCAAACCCGATTATTCATACGATTCAACGACTTCGACTCTCCTTTTCACATTTTAGGAAAGAGCGATTCCTTTTGAAAAGCGCTAACGTGTTCAAAAAGCATAAAGCCATAAATCTGCAAACCAAAAACAAATCAAGTTGTAAGCATACCTTCACCATCACTTTTAAATACCATCCCACATTTTAAATAAACACATAAAACCAAAATTTGTATATTCGAAATTTATTGGTTATTGCTAACCGCTAACCAAACCAGCGTTTCACTCGAACATCAATTTAAACTTAAAATGATTTGTGGGAACTCAGTTTTTCCGCTACTTCGCTCGTCATACACCTGTGCACGACAGAATATTGGAAAACCCTCCAGAAATGTGGCACACAGTGTTTTATGCAAATATATTTTCATTATTCATATTTCCAATTTTCCTTTGCAGAAAAAAGAACAATTTTTACATTTTTCGTATAATATTTAACAAGCAAATCACGCAAAGCAAATCACACAATAAAAAATACACAAATCGGTGTGACGTGAAAGAACCCCAACAGGCACAATCACAGCAAAAACTGACCAAAAATAGTAGTAGCAGTGGTGGTAGTAGTAGTAGGAGTGGTGATAGTAGTAGAAGTGGTAGTAGGAGTACAGTTAAGCGAGTGTGTATGCCTAGCAAGACGACGCATGGTACGAAACGGAGTAACAATGTTTGGCTATGCGCTGCCACCAACCAGTGTACAAGGCGTAGTTTCATAGTGGTGGTAGTAGTAGTGGTAGAAGAGATCTAGAAGAGATTTAGTTTTAAAATAGGTTAGTAAAAAATGTTTGCATTTTCATTTAAACAAAAACAACCCAAGTCAAACAGAAAAGTGTGTATAAATAACGAGGAAACACAAAACCACAAATATGGAAACCAAAACAAAAATCAAAGAGGCCAACCACAAATAGGAGACAAAATGGGATAAAACAAAAAGGGAAACTGCCAAGTTTGCAGAGTGGACAGGAATGCAGAAGGCGAGCAAGACGAGCTGCGCAGTGCAAGTGGTGTAAAAAAGAAAATGTGGGATATGGGCAAAGGGAGTAGAAAACCTGAAAGCAGCTAGAAAACCTGAAAGCCAGGCACTTGGTCGGCTGAAATAAGAACAAAGTAAACTTTTAGCATTCGCATTTTATTACATATTTAAATATAAACTGTACGTGTTTTCGTGCTATCGCAGCGATCCTTTTTGTTGTCTTCTTTCTTGGAGGGTACTTTTATAATTTTGCAGTTTGGTTTTCCTTCGAACTTTCATACATATTAATGTTTTCGATTACATTACAAAATCAAATTCGACATAGTAAGGATAATGGTAAAATCATGTAAGCGTTTACATATCGGCAAAAAAATATATATTTAAAAGATACATAAATAGAATGTGTTTTTGTTGTAAAAGAAAATGGAGTATTTAAAAATAGCAATTAATGTGTAGTGAGTATATGTATATATAAATCCATATGTAATCTAAAACCTCAAAATAAATACAAAAGTGTGGGTTTTCATACAAATAAATTGTCTAGAAAGTCCTCATTTTCAAACCAAAAAAAAAACATTTACATAGCTACAAAGGTGCAACGGCCCTAGCGTAACCGCATCTCTGCGACATACACGTGCAGCAGTGGGCGTGGACATGAGAACGCTTACAGCACTATAAAAAACTTAATTCTAGGAAATTCGTGTCTTTTTTTATGCAAATTTTTTCAAATTTCAATTTTGCAGCAACCAACAGTTGTGTGTTTTTTAATGTAGTTGTGTCTGTATATCCAATGTCAGATCCACTTCCACGGATCCAGTGGTCGTGTAACGTTGTAATAATTCACAGCGGCACAGACTGAAATATTCCGTCCAGCGTTTGGCCCGCTGCCTTGAACGCTTTTTATGTCATTCTAGACTAGAATCGTTTTTTGGAATAGTAAAACGTAGGCAACAGCAGCAAATTGTAATGTCAAAACAATTTGCTGCCTGCATGCGCGTCCCTACATGAAGTCGATATGCTGAGACCTGTTTGGAATGTCGGTAAGTACAAGCTAAACTTATTGGAATGAGTACAAAAATGTACAATATAACATAGTCGAAATAAACCTACAATTACAAAACTAATAGGTATACGTTTAAAATCAAATGTGAGATGTGTTTTGGGAAGTACACAAAACAGAAAGTATTTAAGTATAAAATGGCGTTCCGTCTTCTGTTTTTGGAATGTTTGCTTCTACAACGAAATGTCTAGTATAAATTAATCGTAAAGTAAGTGAAAAAACAGCCAAGTTGTCTGTTATTTCTTGGAGATCGTGTGAACCGTTAAAAATTTGGCTAAAAAGCGCAATTTTTGGTACTTTTTGGCTTTCTAAGGTAAGTTGAGACTATTCGTTTCGTTTCTCCGTTTGTTCTTTGCATTTTGTCTTTGCGTATTTCATATTTTTGGTAAAATCAAATAAATAACTTAAATTAAAGTCAGCGTAAAAATATCATTTCGTTTTACATAAATTAAGAACTAAGCACAAGTTGCCGAGAACCCGACTCGGACGAATATCATCAATCAATTGGTAATACTTTTTGGTTAAGTTGCATTTGTTTCGAATACCTGCGAGCTGCCTGCCCTCTTTGCAAGTACCTAATCTCTCTGTCAAACTTATCAATATACAAATATATAGCAAATGCTCTCTAAGCAGATCCAACTCCATTTTCCTTTTCACCATAACCTTAAAAGCATAATCTCGCTAAGAAAACATTTTGTATAAATATAAAGTGAAGCATTTAACGAAATGAGTATGTGATGCATGCATTCGTGCGACTATGCCGCTCAATTGTTGTTGTACGCGAATGGCATTGTGTTTATGAAGCGCTCCTTCAGCAACGAGTTCGATATGAGCTGCAAGCTAAGCTTCATCTTCCAGTCCTCGTCCATTGTTGCGTTCTTGCTGGCGTCCGCAGCGGCGCCGCCATTGGCACCGGTGGCGCCGGCTGTGAGCACCGCCGCCGTGTTGCCGCTGGCCAGCTGACTGGCGTGCCCCTCGACCACAGCAGCTGCTGCCGAGATGGCCGTGATGGCACCGGTCAGACCGTAGGTGGGCATTGGCAGCGCGGAGGACGCTACGGGCGACAGCAGCGCGCCGCCGTGACCGTGGCCGTGCCCATCACCAACGCTCATGCCGCCAACATTGGCCAAGCCACTGCAGCTCGCGCCAGGATCAGCGCCAGCACTGATGTTGTTGCCGCCATAAGCGCTGCCAACGATCACGCTGCCATTCGGCACCGGCGGACTGCCGCTGGGCATGTTCTCAAAGTGCTCCTTCTTCAGCGACAGATTCTCGGGATAGGGACTGTCGCAGCCGCTGCTCACACTGGCGCCATCGCCGTTGACGCTGCCGCTGCTGCGGCCGCCCTTGCGCGTCGCGCTGCCCGACGCCTGCTGCGCCAAGGCCGGCGGTATGCTGTGCTTCGAGATCAGATGCCGCACCATGTGGTACTTGCGCCGGAAGCGCGACGGACAAATGTCGCAGCTGAAGCGCGGCGGTATGCCGATGCACTCGTCACGCATGTGGCGCTGCAGATGTCGCTTGCGCAAGTAGCTCTTCTTGCAGATGCGGCAGTGAAAACGATCGCTCATTGGCTTCATTTCGTAGCCCTCCACCATGGTTGCTTGAAACTCGTACTTCATATCTGCGATGTGGTGGTGGTTTTTGTTGTTGTTGTTGTCGTCGTCGTCCAGCGTTGGTGCACACGATTCAGCGCACAAACACACATTGCGGTTGATTGAAGATGAAGGCGAACAAGCGATTTTAGTGCGATTGATGGATGTTGAGATGACGGGTGTTGCGTGTTGTTTGAT
The DNA here is from genome assembly GCA_963971225.1 of Melieria omissa. Lineage (NCBI taxonomy): Eukaryota > Metazoa > Arthropoda > Insecta > Diptera > Ulidiidae > Melieria > Melieria omissa. Next base: position 9,893,273 of record OZ020269.1, read on the forward strand.
TGGGCGAGTGGGATGAGGATGGTTGTATGATGGTTGTGTGTGTGTATATATGTGTGTTTGTGTGTGAGAATGAGGTTTGTTATATGAAATGAAAATAAAAAGAAAACGAAACGAAAAATCATAAAACAATTGAACATAATCAAAGCTTCGATTGAATTGCTTTCTTTTTGCAATTTGCACTCGGCCTTAGGATAACTTAACACTAACGGTTTTTGTCGTCACGGCGACAATAGTTAATTTGACAATTTCATTGCAATTGGAACTACAAGTGGCGCTTGGCCTTTACAAACTAAACAACTAAATAAGGAGTACTAACGAAATTAAAATGAGCCAATTGCTCAAAAGTGTCCATAGACCAAATTATGATTTGAACTAAGTGAATGAGTGGAACTTTGTTACTAAGCGATATTAGAAAATTATAATAACTTCAAAAAAAAAATGCTACAGGAATACAGATGAAGTGTAAATTGTATTCTTCTCATCATTCATTTAGAAACATATAAGCTGAATTTACTGAAAATATTTACCGACAGTTTGAATGAAATCGTTTGGAGCTGAAATATTACTGAGTACATTTTGATGCTAACATTTTTCCTGCACTCAGATTAGCAGAAATTTTGGACAGACACTTTTGAGCAGAACAGATCATGACTGCCTTTCACTACACAATACAAACAGTTGTTTACGCCTACAAGAAATAAGAACTAAGTCTAACTAATCATTAAGTACTGAACAGAGTCGAGATTATACAATAATACGTTATACCATAATGACTTCGCTACACAAAACTACAACAAAATTTTTACATAAATCAGTTGTTCTTTCAAACTAAACATTTCAGCTGTGGGGAAATGGAGCACAACAATACAATTCAGACACATGGCTCGTGGTATTGTGATATTCGAATCGAGTATATTTACGACGATTTGGGCTTTGAACAATTCATGACATTTTGTAAATGGAATGAGTAAACGTTAAGTCACGTTGGCTGCTGCTGCTGCTGTCGCTGTTGATCGTTGCTGGTGCCGCGCTGTTTGTTGGTAATGCGTTACATTGCGCTCCTGTTTTGGCTAAAGAAGACGTAGACAAAAGGGAATAATGTAATGTGACACTGGGCCAGCTATCAATCGCAGCCCTAACTATTAAAAATACACAAGCTCCGTTTGTCTTCAAAACTGCAGTTAGTTCGCATATATTCTGGGTTTCTTTTAGTTTTTCGTTAATGTTTGCAACATGTGTTTCACTTAGAGTCGATTGCATCAAATTAATTGTATACATAAATAATATATAATCGCTATATGTACAGTAATTATTGCAAGTTAACCTAACGAATCCTAAATAGCTAAAATATCTGCTTTACCCACGCATCTACGCTTCCACAGTTTAGCAGGCAAAACATAGAGTTTTCAATTGAAACCACAAATTCTTCACAACTTCTTCACAACGACAGCGCGCGGCTGCTGGAGTGTCAGCAGCCACTCGAAATGCCGCAAAACTAGTGGGTGCGCCACTGGGCTTCTTACCAGACTTAGGTAACTGCACTTAGCACTAACTCGTAACTAAGCAAAGCAAATACAATAAATAAAATCTACATATATACCGAAAAATATGGATCAATTCTAGTATTGTACAATGTTCTTTTTGAAGAAAATATCACTAAAGCTGCTGCAAATCATTTGCGAATTTCTGAAAATCGCCACCTATCTACACTGCCGCCGGGCTCGACGCGCCAGCCACATTGGCGCGCTTCACCCTGCACTACTAATCTACATGTTTGTACGTTGACAGCCGGCCGCGCTTCCGCCGTCCGGGGTCGTTCACATTTTCTTGTTGTGTATGCCGTGTTTCTGCCGCAAGTGCAACTTCAGATCGTACTTCCACGAGCAGGAAAACGCACAGAACTCGCAGTGGAACTGCACGCTCGGCCTCTTCGGCGTCGACGCCGTCGTCGATGAGCTCGCCACGGCCACCGACGGCGCGCCGCTCGTCTGTTTTCCCGTCGCGCTATTACTCAATCCCATGTTTGCGACACTGCCCGATCCGCCGCCAGTGCCACCGCCACCGCCCGCACAATTGCCAGCTACCACGGGCAATTTCTTTGCCGCACCGTAAGCCAACTGCGGTAACTGTGCCACAGCTGCTGCTGCCGCAGTTTTGGCGGCCACATTTTGCATAGCGGCCGCCGCCGCTGCTGCCTGTGGCAGCAACATTGTGGTGCCAATGAAATTGGCCAGCTGAAACGAGGCTGCCGCCGACATTTGGCAACCGCTGCAGTTGCTGTTGTGATGTGTGGTTGAAGCGCCCGATGGCACTGACGACGCGGCGGGAGGCGGCGATGTCGCGTGCAAATGTTGGTTTGGCTGCTGTTGCTGTTGCTGGCGGCCGCTGGTGCAGCATTTGTACATTTTTCGAATGGTTATTTCCGGCTCGAAAACGTCGCATAGCGAGTTTGTGGGCGTTGGCGTGGACGCTGCGGAAAGGCTTGTTGGCGCGGCTGTGAGCGTGGGCGTGGGCGTGGCAGCGGCCGTTGCAACCGATGTTAGGCTAGTGAGCAGCGAGCTGTTGCCTTGCGGGTGTGTCAGGCTGTTTGTGTTGTTGCTGGCGCCACTTTGACTATGGTTGTGGGTGGCAATAGCACCGCCCGCGCTATCGGCGCCGTTACCGTTGCCGCTGCCCGAGATGGCATTGTTGTGATTGGTGGCGACATTCGTTGCTGACGCTGCTGCGACGACGGCCGCCGCTGCCGTTGCAATATTATACAATGTCCTCAAATCTGAAAAATTGATGATGATTTGGCATTGGATTTAAGGCGATTTTAAGTCGTTTTGGGCAATTTCATAGTTTGGTTTGTTTTGCTTAATTGGATTTGGGGATTTTTTTTACATCTGCTCTTATTTCTGAATCTCTATTAGGCTGTGCGAGTTATGTTGAAGAAGAGAATGTCTGATTGCGATTGGTTTGCGATTCGAAATAAAAGGTTTACAGTGTCGCTATGCTGCACAGCAATTGCAAGGCAAGTCACATACTTCATCACATACAGAAATTATATATGAAATTGTTGTTGTTGCCGCTGTTTGTTCCTGTCATAATATTATATGTATGAGTATTATTGCATATAAATTAAAATTATGATGAAAATTGGTAAATTAATTGTAAGTTTAAGTAAAAAAAAAAAAACAAGAGTAGTTTTAAACAATAACCGTATGCCGCACCTACACTCGCAAAAATTATATAAATGTATATGTATAAGAAACATAGTAAGTAGTCAACAACAGAGATGAGCCCAAAGAAAAATTTTACAAAAATCTTGTTTAGTGTTGTGTTATTTACCACAGATTCGATTGGCTTAACTTAAAAAAACAACGTCACTCAAAACAAAAGTGAAACCGGGGTAAGGCAACTCAGGGAAATTCGCGGCTAGTAAATCTTGGGATCTTGGAACAAAGTTCTCATTAAATAGCGCAACATAATCTGGCAATGGAAGTGTGAATAAAAAATGAAATGCGTATATAGAATGTTTTAAAAATATTGGTGGCAATTTGGAAAACATCAAGTCGCCTTGGCAGAGTTCCAACGCATGCATTGTTCGAACTCTGGACTTAAGGTGTCGTCGGACAGCGCTGTGGGGTAGAGAAACAATTCAAAACACACATTTCTTTTAAATATATAGAAAAATTCAATTTTATTCAAGCATCAGAAAATCATTGTCCACTTTTATTACACAAAAAAACACCAAATATTTTGTGTTTCTTTCTTCAACTCATTCTCATCATCATCATCATCACCATCAATCATCATCAACTGCGTTGCTGTTTCATCAGCATTTACGTTTACTTAAAAGTCATAAAAGGAAAAAATTTAATAAAATATATAAAAAAGTTTAGAGTATAAGAAAAACTTTGCGTCTGCCGCTCCAGCGACCTAATCTCAACTGCTTACAGTTTACGGACTTAATTTAATTAAATTGCATATTTGAACATGTGTTAGTAAAATACTCTGAAAAAGGAACACAACTCACTACTCTCCTGCTTTCTCTTTCAGTTATCTACTACTGTGCAAATGTTTTGCATCTTTTGAAGACGCGCTCACTGCTAACTCTCGTCGGCTCTGCGTCCTCACTTGAGTGAGTGCGGTTCCCTTTTTCTTTCTTTTTGAATTAAATGCGTTTCTTTCGTTTCTAGGATACTTTCTCGTTTCTCTTTGGTTACTTTGATTAGTACTGTTATAAAAGAATTTTATACTTCATGTTTTTTGAGCTCTCGCAGCTCACGATTGCACTTCGTTGCAATGCAACAATTTGGTTGCCCGATTCTCGTACTCGGCGTGTGCAAAGTTGCTTGGAAAGTGCAACTGTACAAAATTCAAATGCACTATCAGCGTTTCAATTTTCCACAGACACAATTCCAAACAACATGCACACACACAGACGCACACACACTCGTCTATGTCCTCATAAAATGGCGCGTGGAACCCTTCTCACCACTGCTCTGCTCTCTGATTCCACACCGCGCACAGACCCCGCCGTTGGGTCCCTAACGGCAATGTGCCCCTTGCCTTATCAACAATTAAAGCCAAACTTCTCATCGACGCCAGCAACACTGCCCGAGCCTGTGGCGGCCGCTGCCAGCGCTTGCAACTGCTGCTGTTGTTGCTGCTGCTGATGTTGAAATTGTTGCTGCAGCTGCTGCAATGCCTGCTGATGCAATTGCTGCTGATAGAAATTCGCATCGGGCCGTGTCGCGGTCGGTGAAGTCGCCAACAGTCCCCGACACTGCTCGCCCTCCTCCAACAACTCGTTGCCGTTGTCGGCCTGCGCGTCTTCGTCATCGTCGTCAACCGCATCCAAGTCGACAACCACATCGGCAGCCGCTATGTAGTGCGCCGCTGCGGCCGCGGCAGCCGACTTGAAGTTCAGCGCCGCCGCTGCCGATTCCTGCAGCTGCTGCTGCAGTATGCTGGTGGAACTGTTGCGCGGCGGCGAGGTCGGCAGCTGCTGGTGCGAGCCGTGCGCCGGCCGACGAAACAGCGAGCGCATTGCCACCTCGGGATGCTTCTTGCGCACATGCTGCCGCAAGTGGTCGGCGCGCTTCGTCCGGTGCCCGCACACCGAGCACACCATGCTCTTGCCCTTGCCGCACTCCTGGCGCAGGTGCCGACGCAGTGTGCCGTGCCGCCGATACGTGCGAAAGCACTGCGGACACTCGTAGTTCTCCTCGTGAAGCATGAAACTTTCGAAGCTCAGATGGTGTGTGGTCGTTGTGGTGGCGGTCAGGTTTGTGATGGTTGTATTGTTGCCGCTGTTGTTATTGTTGTTGTTGTTGTTGAGGCTGTTGCTGTGACTATTGCTGGTGTGGTGGTGATGCCGCTGGTGGTTGGACTGCAGTGACGTTGGCGGTGACGGAGGGCAGGATGTGTTTAAGTTGGTCGTGTTGCCTGAGTGGGCGGAGGGAGGAAGAAGATAGCCTGAAATTTGTTTTTGGTATTTTTAAATTTGTTTTGCTTTTCGATTGTTGCAGTTTTCTATTTTCTTTCAATTTTAATGCTGTCTCATTGACTGATTTGGCAAGCAATTTGGCAACTAACGCGTTCGGTAAAAATGTTTCGCTAACGAATCCTTTTCGCTTTTCGAATGAATGTAAAGCAAACTGCAAACTGTAAAATCTTGCAAACAATTTCGTGTTGCTGTGTGGCTGGTGAGTGTTGGCTGTTGCTGATTGTTGAGTTTACTGGTGTGAGTAGTGCATGGCATGCCGGTATTAGGGTGTTAGAGAGACGCTACGCAGTCAGCGATCGACTGGCTGCGCAGACGCGCCTCCACTGGGCAAACAAATGCAATTAGGGCGATTAGAATGGCGAGTATTCTCGATTTAGGTTATTTTGGTTGCATTCAATTGTTGTTGCTTTTTGTTTTATAGTTGCAATGTTAAGTTGTGGTTATTTTTTTGAGGAACGCAGCTGTATTAATTTGTGTTCTTACTGTAGCTGATCGTGTTAAAGTGTTAGGCAGATCGAATGCGCTGCAAGCATTCATCAAATCGATCTTTAGCTTCACTATAAATACTCGATTTCTTTTCTCTTAACGAAAACAAACAAATTTATAAACAGGCAAAAACAAATGCAATTAGAAAGAGGTAAAGGAAAGACGAAGAAGAGCATAGAGAGTTGGTGTGGTTAGATGGAAAATGAGCTGTCCGTATGTGGCCAATTCATAAAGTTGCAGTCGGTTGTGATTGTGGTCTTGTTATTAGTGTAAAATGGCGTTTGGTATATTCGGGACAGTGAAAAAAATTACACTTACACTTAAAAACAAAACATAAATGATTTGTTATTTTGTATCTTTCTGACGTGATGTTTGGTAACATTTGGCAACATGCGCGCAGAACTTTTATATATCAAATACTGCAGCAGCATAATTCATAAAAAAAAAAATATGAAAAACCAATTGTGCTGAAATATCAGCGCTAGAACACCTGGAATCCGATACGACCCCAAGCGACACGGTTTATCTTTATAACCTTATCTTTATCTAATCTTGGTGCAAATACATGAAAACAGCTACAAAAAACAACGACAAGAATTCGATCAGCAGATCAACTATAAACTATGATTCATTCCCAAACAGTCTCGTTTCCTTTTATTGAAGCAAACCCGAGTTTCATAACCTCACTTATTGACAAAACTGAGCATTTTTTATTGAGCGCTCCCTCAGCTCTTCAGCGATGCCTCAATGCTTGCGGCCGCGCTTCCTGCGGCCGCGCTGCGTAGAACTGACAGACTGGCCGTGCCTGTTGCGCATGTGACGCAGCAGAATGTCGTTGCGGCAAAAGCTGGCACTGCACTGTTTGCAGTGAAACTGCGGCTTCACGCCGCATTCGAATTGCACATGGCGTCGCAGCAAGCTCAGCTTCTGATAGGAGCGCGAGCACTTGACGCACACCAGCCGCGTGCTAGAGCGGTCGTAGACGGAGTTGTACATTCCGGGGGCGGACAGCAAATCAAAGCTGAAAATTATGAAAGCTTTTACCAATGGACGATTGCCTGACGACGGCTGCGCACAGCACACAACATACCTCATTATGTCCAGCAGTCCTGCAGACGAAAGAGACATGTTGATGGAACTTGAAGTCGAACTTAATGTCAAGTCAAGAGCAGCTAAATTCTCGCACGACAGATAAAATTCAGAATTCCGCAGGCGGCCACAAACAAAAATGGCTCTCTCGAGCGTTCTATGGCACAGACAACAATTAATTGCTAAGCTCAACTTTGCCGAAATGCTTCACATTAGTATTATTCAAAATGTCGATTTGCGTTTGCGTTATGTACACATATATGAATAGTTTATATAAACGAGTAAATATGGGTAAATGCTTAAAATATGCGGCATGCTAAAACTACATATTTGGTCTAAATGTATAGAGCAACACTTGGCATAAGTACAAAGCCCAGACGTTTTCACGTTTAGTAAATAAATTAAACTATATAATGGGAAGATTCTGTCGGTCAAGTAAAAACCCGAAATATTTACACAATTGAGGGGAACCCCAATACAAAGTTCGCGAATTATATAGTATTTTCATCATCAAATCGAACGACTTCTCCAACTTGCATTTAAAAATGGAAGAAATCAAAACTCTAGAGCAAAACTTTGACTAATAATAACCCAAAAAAAACCCAATCAAATTCAATGCTGCATAGAAAAATCTAGACTCGCCTTACAGCATTACAAGCATTACAAACGATTATGTGCAGTCAATGCGCTTTACATTGCGCTTTACATTGAACCCTCTACGTCTCTCGGTCGGCTATCACACCAATAAAAATACGTTGATAAACATTTCATAAATTGAATGCCCAGTTGGCACTTGAGTTCCACATGGCGCCGCCTCAACTACTGCTCTGTCTTGTGCGCTTCCTCCTTGCCGCTCTTGGCGTGCACGGTGCGCGTGTGTCGGGTCATGGTGTCGCTGCGCGAAAACTTCTTGTCGCACACCTTGCACACGAAACGCTTCACTCGCTCGCCAGCGCAACCGCACTTCAGATGGCGTTGCAGCGTGGAGATGTGCGAGTACGCTTTGCCGCAGTTGGGACAGGTGAGCACAGCATCACCCGCGAAGGAACTGCAAAAGTTTCAATTTTCATAAACGCTGCGCTACGTCACGCATATGTCGACATATGTGGTTTACCTTGGTTCGGGTACCGAGTCAACAAAGAACCTGCTCGAGAGATTATATGGAACCATGAACTTGGTTGCGAGTAGATCTGCAAGTGACACATTTAGAAAGCACAAAATTTTTGTTTTAGCTACTGAATCTTTGCGGACGCTAACTGGGCGCAGATAGCCAAAAAGAGCACCACACCATCTCAACGAAAAGCAGCACAGACAAAGACTTGGAAGCGAGCGCAATCACTGGTTGCCTTTGAATCAAAATTTAACTAATCGAAAAGTAAAACTCAAACCTGAGCATAAACTGAGATCTGGTTGAATTTTTTATGTAATCCTAAATGTGTGCGGTGTAGCAAAAACATAAAACATGCCAAAAATAAAACTTGACTCAAGCCATTTTCGTTTTTTTCTTTAAACTCTTAATATCTCGATTCGCCTATAAATCTGCCAAAACTCCTTCGACTGGTTTCACACTTATCAAACGTTTATTGAATTTTCAGCAAACCAAAGTGAGCAAATACACAGACAAATTATATGTAACTAGAAAATGTGTGCAAGATCGAAAGGTCGTTCAACTATGTGGTCGGTCACTAGTCGCTTACACAGGCCACACAAGACGCTAATCGAATGGGCACGGCGCCGCTCAACTGAGCATCCCGCCGTGCAGTCGCGTGTAGTGCTCGGTCAGTTTGAAATTGTGATGGAAGCCACGCCCACAATAGGTACAGATAAACTTCTTCGGCTGGTTGCATTCGCTCGTCAAGTGACGCTTGAGTGTCGAAAGCCTCTGATAGCTACGCCCGCAATTCCTGCACAAAAACGGCAGCTCGTCCTTCATAACTAGCTGAAGTGGCATTAGGAGGCCGTGCTCGTTGTGCGTCACAGAAGTCACAGTGGCAACGGCATTACTGTGCATTCCGAACGAAGACCAAAAACAGAACGAGAAGAAGAAGAAAAAAATGCCCGCATTATTGGTTGGTGGCAAACAAACAAGGAGACTCAACAAAATTGTCACGATTTCGTTGCATTCATTCAATTACCTCTGCGCTCTTGTGGAGGGCCCTACATCCGGAAGTACACTTCCCCGCTTTACAGCTCTTTTAGATCTTCTAGACCCCTTACGCCTAAGTTTTGTTACTCGCAATTCTGCAGAAGAGAAAATAGAAAGAGCGCAGATATTTTTGGAGTTTAGTACACAACGACTAGTTTTTCTTATGATTGCTTTTTCTTGCATTTTTGCGCAAAGGAAACAAAAACAAGAATTTCTTAAAGAAGTTGTTTGTTCGTTCGGCTGGCTCAGCCATAGCATTTCGTTAACAAAACTGAGTTTCATTTTAAGTTTAATGCCTTTTTCGGAAATGTGCGATATTGGAAAGAGCAACAACAAAGTGTCTTACTATATATGTATGTATCTATATATATGTATATATATAGAAGAAGAAGCCATTCCACCAACCAACCAATTAACGTAAGAGAAAATATATTTAAAAATAGACAAACAAAAACAAAACAGTTAACAGTAAACCAAAACTAAGGCCAAATAACAGTTATGAGGAAAACAGAAAAAAAACATATCATTTACTATATACGATTTCAACTCAAATACCAGCGTGATGTGTGAGTGAGAGAGAGATTGTACAAATTACTACAACTATTGAATTGTTTTCATTGAATTGAATAAAGCAAAATTCCACCCAGAAAAGGAGATGAGCAAAAAAACAAAAACATTGGCTACATGCAAAACTTTCACCTTGAAGAATTATGCGGCTAAATACAACACGAAACGCAACGTTGTGTTGCAACACACACGGGGGAAAAGTAGGTCAAGGACACGCGAGTGAGAGCGCGCGCGCGACACACAATCACAGGCAAAAATGACACAAATCAGCGAAAAGACGGAATGTTTTGTGGTCTATTAGCTCTCTGATTGAGTTATATATATCATAGGCAAGACAGACCGATATCTGACTGACTTAAGAATCCAGGTTGTGTGCCTTAGCTCGCTACATGAATGAAAGTAGTCGAGCGCGATGCTATTCGTGGCGTTCAGTTTAGTTCGAGTTTCTAAGCAGGCGCAGATTCAGAAAAATATTTTTGGGGGGGTTTCAAAAAGTAATTCTTTAATAATTGTAAAATATCTTTTAATTTGTATGTAGTTTTATAGGCGATCCAAATATTTCGGGGGGGGGTTCAACCCCCAAAACACCCCCCTGACTCCGCCACTGTTTCTAAGCAACACAATTAGTCTAAAAATTAAATGGCATCAGCTCATTCGTTGTTTCTAAACATAATTGGTCTAAAAATTACATGACATCAGCTCATTTGGATTGTCTTCACAGCCAACTTTCTGATTGCCTGTACAGTAGTTATGCTTTTGCCTTAGAAACCTCTTGCAATTGGAAAAATTAACCCTGTAACCCATTAGTGCATAAAGTTAAAATATTTAACTACTGTTTTAAAAGGATAAACCTTGAGTAAAATATATATAACTCCTAAAATAACAATTTTTTTGGCGTCCGATTTATCAAACGTTATGCTCTAATGGGTTAAAACCCGACTGATACAAGGTCTATTTAAATTCATCCAGTCTGCTGAAATATAAATAGAAACGTTATATCTCAAGCGTAAAAAATTTCAAACTGGTAACAGTGGCTCAGGGTACTTGTCGCTAAATTTAAAATTGCTTATTTACTTTTTTTAACCCTTTCGGGACGGAGTTTTATTTTGAAATCCAAAATTCTCTTAGTAGAAATATTCTCATGCCATGAATGTTGGGGTTAGAAAATTATATTGGATGCTCACAAATTCTGAAATCATCCTTTTATGCGAGATCACCGAAATTGAAGAAATATTTTGCGTGGGTCGTAAGATTTGAATAATTGTTTTGAGGGGCTTAAAAAACCTGCTGGGACGTATTATTCCATTAGTCCCGAAAGGGTTAATACAAAACGGCACTTTCAGTAGCGGTACTAACAGTTTTCTCGAAGATTGCAAACAAAAATTGTGCATTTTTAAGCCCTAAATCAGTGGATCAAGGCATATATACCAACGAAACTGAACTGCTTTTCTCCCCCAAGTCACATAAATATGTAGGCGGAAATGTTAGAAGTTAATGCTCAGGGCATAAGTTCAATTCCAAGCAATATTAATTGAGAAAGTTTACTTTTAATAATTGCAATAAAAAGTGATTGCAGGGCTTTCAGAGTAAAATTCCCTATAAAGAAGTTTACAACTTGCCGTTCGGAATCAGCATAAAACTGCAGATCCTTTCAACAAAACAGATGGTTGCGTGAAGCTGGTCCATAGTTTTGTTAATGCGCTGCCGTGCTAGTTATGTATGTATGTATGGATGAAATATACAGTGATATTTTCATCACTTTTGCAAACTGAGTATTGTTACTCTTTAGAATCGGGTTCGCTTGGAGTAGCTGCCTCTGTGTTCGGGGCCTATATGGTTCGTTCCGATACCACAATGCTATCTATGCTCTTGTCGGTTTTTGCTACTTTCAACATCAATTCGACCAAACATTAGCAAAACTTCAAACTTCATTCATTTCAGTTTAAGTTTACAACTTGCACCTCTTGCAGCCAATTCAAAGTCACAAATCTCAGATTGTCTGAATTTTCTCAACACGTGTCAGTTCCAACTTGAGTCATTAACTCGACACAAGGCCAAATGTGTATAACAACACACAAATTCCGCTTAGTTGCAAGTTTTTTTTTTGTTCGGACAAATATACCAAATGTAAGGAATGACAGCCATTCAGTGTCTATGCTGAAATATCACAAAGGTACGCGCAACAATTTGTGAGTAATGAATTTAATGGAATTAAAATTAGCGATGTAATAAATCTGCATCATAATGCCATAATTATACAATGCCAGCTACAACATTACACACACCGAGTTTTTGGCCAAGTTTTTCAAATGGCATCATTCAATTTGAGAAGAGCTGCAACATCGTACAATGGCCAAAAATAAACCATGATTACAGTGAAAATCTGTATAAATACAGCTGCAACAACAATTAACGAACAACTTATAATTGAAGTTATTTTAAGCCGAAAACAACACAAATCCAACGAAACAACAAAAACAGTAGAAATTGTCGAAAATCTGAAAACGAGAAAAAATTGCGACAAAAAGTGCAAGCACGCACACACACAGCCATACGACAATGACAACGGGACGGCAAGAGCATCGACAGCCGGCCGAAAATTATGAGATGGCGCAGCTGAAAAACTGGTTGCGACCGCAAACTGGCCGAGACAGTGACAGTTGGCCGCTGTGACTGGCACCGTTTGCTGCCAGAAAAATGCTCGCACTCACCACCACATTCGCTCGCTTGCCAAAAACAAGCTGCACAGCCAGGCAGCGAGCGTTGTGAAGCAGCAACTGCTGGTCCTCGCTCAATCAATGCGCTGGCACAGCCATAGAAACCGAACGAGAGCGTCACCAACAGCCAGAAAGGTGTCGCAGCGCAAGCTGTGTGCTGCTTCTTGTCAATGCCTTGAATATATATGTTTATTTATATACATATATATGTATATATGTGTGTGTGTGTGTATATTAAGACGCGCTTTGAATTCATTAGACAAATTACTTGAATCTGTTGATAGCTTCATTCTTGGCATATTGTGTTTTGTTGTTGCGATTCTTTGCTCTGCTGACATAGCAATAATAACGTTGTGATTATTGTTGTTGTGTGAAGCAAGAAAAATTAAAAAAAAATTTGTGAGCGCATAACAATTGCGCTTGTGACCTTGAACTTGGCCATATTTTGCCTCTCCGGACGAACTCAAATTGGCAACAACAAAAAGTTGTAGTGGCAACATTGTCAATGCCAGCTTATTTATAATAAAAGCAGCTTGTTTATAAATACACACAGCCAGACAAGCACGCAAGCGTCATTTAGACAGCGATTGGACATTTACCCAACTGCGAATAATTCCAGTGCTAATTCAGTTCTTTTGATGCGTCAAGGGGAAAAAAGAGACAAAGTCTTCATATTCAAATGGGCAACTTTAGCCTCATGTGGATAATTGGATAATAACTAACTAAACAAAAAACAGTCGGGGGAACGTTCATACTTTCGAAAACTTCTAGCTGCACATTAGCGCGTTGCAAGCAATATGCAGCGTAACTGTTTTTATGGGCCATAAACTGCGCCTGGAGAACGCAACGACATTTTTATTTATTAGCAGAATGACATTCTAGCTTTGTATATGTAAGTTGGGTATGTTAATCATGTCGCTGCCGCCTGTACAGTTGATGCGCGTCACGTAATTCAACCGATGACTAATAGCCGTCAATGACTAAAACTCAGAATCACTAATACGAGATTCTAAGAGGCGCCAAGTTTGAGATGTAATCATTCGATTTTGTAATGAGAGAACGAGAAAGCTATGAAAACAACTTGCAATTCAAAAGCTAACTTTATGGATTGTTTTTCAGTACAAATTCCAATAATAAAACACACTAATGTCAACAAAATGCTTGTCATTCTAAACGACCCCGATTTACTACCCGAGCAAAATATTCTTTGATGACTTTGGCACTTTTAAAGTCCCACGAGCATTTGTTGTTCATGCAACGTTTTCTTAATTTGCTACAAAATTTAAAACACTAACTGCTTGTTTAAACTTGCCTCGCTACGTTGTGTTCTTTGTGGTTTTTCATATTTTTCTTTTTTAAATTTGCTTAACTTAACGTATGCTAAACCTATTTGTAAATTAAGTGTAGGAAAAATGAAGTGTGACTACTTACAATTGGCAAATTACAAACCACGGCGCCACTGGAAGCCAGACCTCTCGCACCACACCCACCAACGGCCTTCGCGCACCCATTCATCCATCCATCATGTGTGTGCGTGTGTATGTGTGTGTATGTGTGCGTGGGCCGAGCGTGTGAGGTGAGCAGAGGCTGCCATAGTGATGCCCGGCTTGCAATTAGTGTAGTGGACACAAAATGGGCTTTTAGACTTCGACTTCAACCCAGAGTCGCTGTTGGAACGGGCTGTGGTTGCGGTTGCAGTTGTTATTGTTGTTGACGCGTTAAAGATGAGAGTTGCGCGCGTTTTTCTATTGTTGACATTGTCTAAAAATTCTTCTTTCGTACATTTTTTTTCGACAATTTTCATGCCTCAAAAGAGTTGAAAAGTAAACTTTGCTTTCGGTTTCTCACTCGCTTCTTGCAATTTGTTATGAAAAACAATATTTGAATTAAAAAAAGTGTGGGGAGCCGCATTTAGAACATAAATTCAAAAGCAGTAAACTAATCAAACAAAAATATTTTTCTGCTTAATTTCGAAGTTCGGCTCGTTAGATTTTAATCTGCTATGAAAATTATTCTCAGCACTGAAATCGTTGGCCCCTATTGTCTGTTTATATCGCTAATGTGCAAACTAAGAACAAAACTGCCTTTGCGTGTGCGTACGGGGGCAAGAGAGAGAAAAGGAGAGCGGCGAATGCAAAAATTACTTTCCCACTTTGGCTTCAACGAAGTTGTAGAAAGAAGAAAGTCAATTAGCTTACCCGTTTGCGAAAAACGCGCGTTGCAACATTTCAAAACCTGAAAATCTTTTGGTATTTGCTCGAGTCTGCTTTCGAAAGCATTTCGAGACGATGACAAAAGGTGTGATGAACGTTAGATGATTTGCAAATGGCTGGAATGTTGTAGAAGGGGATGAAGGCGAGCGTGTTGTTTGTTTCCGTGTGTTGAACGATTGATGTTAGGATGAGGAACAAGTGGCGAACACGCCCAAGTGCAATGTGGGGCGTGTGGAAAACGAATTGAAGAGTGATGAAGAGTTGGAAAATGGGGATAGGAATGCTCTCATCAGGTGGATGGGAGCAGGGGGACGAAAATGAAAAAAGGAGGATGGCGTAGAGGCAGGAAATAAACAGTATTGAAAACGGAAATCAAAAGAACAGTAATAGCAGGAACTTAAGAGATAATTAACTTCAAATTGAATCGCAATTCATTGGGCACTTCGTTCAACCGATACCGTTGAACAAAGTATACTTACCTGGACGCGTGAGTTGATTGCATGACGCATTGATGCGTCGCGTGGACCGACGATTGCGACGACAGACGACGATGATGACGACGACGGCGTGAAACACAAGCGTACCTCACTGCCACCGCTAGGTGGCAGCTACTTGTTTCAGCCGAACAGCAAACGGCGAACTGCGGCAAACAGGAACGGAAACAGCGGCTCTGCTACTCCTCACTCTGCACTGCGCACTTATTTATTTTTTTGTTTCACTCTTTTTCATACATGAGCAGCTACAACACTGGGCACTCAACGTTCAATACTTGGTTTTTGCTTAGCTTCAATTCGATCGACCAAAGGCCAAAGGAACCGAAGCTGTTCAGACTCAAGGGGCTGACGACAAGGCGAAAAGTAACGCGCCAATGCAACGACAACGATAACGACAACGACAACGATAACGAGAACGACAACGATAGCGAAAAATAGGCAGTGCCAATGCACTCCTGCAAGCAACGCGCAACGCGCCACACGCTCCACGCACGCGCCTCCACATACCGCGCACAAACAAGTCTACCCAGCCAACGTGCACAAAGGCAAGCAACTTGCAGCAAGGAGCACTTGCACTATCCTTCTCTGCCCTCTGCCCCCTGCCCCAATTACGTAGCACAAAAACAAAAACAACGCTATGAATTTTGTTTGGCTTTGTGAACTTAACAGTAGCAAATTTAAATTTAGACAATATCATAAAAATTATAGTCCCGTCAACCAAAATAAAAATTAAGAAAAGCGTAAAGTGGGTGATCAACAAAAGTACGAATAAATAACAATAACAAAATTGTATATAATAATAAAACAACGCAAGATAAATGGGTACAGAACAGAGATTTGTATGCATGCGTATTTCTGTTCACTGCGATTCAGGTGTGAAACTCGAAAAACGTCAAGTCTCAACAAGGAAAATTCAATTATAAATAGCACTAATCTTAGCTAAACATGTTTGTATGTGTATAAAATAATGCGTTTTATATGTAAAAATATATATGGTACAATAAGTAAAAGTAAACAAAAAAACTAAAAGCCTGTGTAAATATGCGTAAAACATTTTGTAAAAAAAAATGACTGCAGAAATTAGAGAGTGGAATGGGATAAGGAGCAAAAGCGACGCGACGAATTGTTGAAATGTGCGCCGCGCCGAGTGCCAATTCGACTTTGACTAAACTCTGTCTGGCTACCTGCTAAACATAAACAGAAAGGGGCCAACGTTCTTCCAACTTCACTCTTCCAGTGTGTTTATGCGTTTAGCTATTATGACAAATGTGTGCTTTGTTTTGTTTCGCTTGGTTTCTGCTCAACTAATAACAGTTAAATTAGAATAAAAAAAAATTAAAAGAAAATTCAGCTGCACTGAAACTGCACTGATTGCACAATAAGACAATTGAACTTCTTGCCCCATGCTAAACTTTCCATCTAACGCTCTTCGTTCACTACTGCTTTTGGCTTTCCCCCTCGTTCTCTGCTAAATTGCAATTTTCTTCACACAAAAATACACTTACAACTAAACATATATGTAGCTCACGGTATGGTTGGTTGGTTGAGTGTCGACTTGAGACAGAAAGAATTAAGCAGAAATGTGTCTTTTTCTGATTCTTGTTACGGTTAGTAGCGCAAATGAGCGACGCGATTTAGTTTGATATGGAGGGGGCGCAGCAGAAAAAATCGCTTCCAATATCGACGCGAATGTCATAAGAGATGATTTATGGCAAATTGTTGTTGTGGTTGTAAACAAAATACATAATTAAAGAAACTAATCATAATGGTAAACAACGAAAATTAAAATGTGTTTAATCAATTCATAACAAAATGCTACACAAACACCAAACGAAACGACGAAACGAATTAGGAGTGGTTAAATCATAAGTTTGTACAATTGTTTATGTAAACTATATATATATATGTATATATAAATAAGCAATAAATTATGAAAATGTTGTGGTAGTAGCGGTGGTAGTAAATAGTAGTAGTGGCAACAGTAGTAGTAAATGGTAGTAGCAGTTGTATTGTTAAAATAGTAGTAGTAATTATAAATATAATACTTCAACTTGCACAAATTAAACAGTAGGTAAGAGTTAATGAATTAAATAAAAACATATTGCAAAAAATCTCAAGCAGCCACAGAAGAGCCAAACGACGCCAAGCACAGCAACGGCGGTGTCTATGCAAACGAAAATTTTCGACATTCAGCAAATTCATTGAAAAGTGCAAATCTAATGTGTTGAAACTGTTAGCCGATCGGCTCTCTTGCGCTTTCTTCTCGCTAGGCTCTTCTGTGTCCGTTTAGCTGTGTGTATAGCTTCTTAAAAACAAAAACTTTTGTTGCTTGTTTCTTGTTTCTTTCTTGCATTAATTAATTTAAATTTGAATCAATAATAAATTCTCTTCTTTAGTAATGTAAAAAATTGCTTCTTTCTGATTTCTTGTCTTTATCTGGTTTCTTTAGTCTTTGGCAAAATTCATTATTTACTAGACAGAGCTTTTTTGAGCACGACTTATAAATTCTTGTTCGTTAAACTTTAGTTTTTCTTTCATTGTCCACTTTCTAACTACACTTGCTTTTCTTCGGCTTTTAACTACTTTCTACTCATGACTTGTGTCGTTTGTTTGCATAGTCGCTTTTTGCTTCAGTGCAATACTCGCTTTGGACTGGATTTCACACCTGGCCGTGCGGTCAGGTTGTAGTAGTAAAACAAGAATAATTGTAGTAGCGGAAGAAATCAGTGCAAATAATCAACAGCACATCTAAATATAAAAAATCATAATTCACACATTAAAGTAAAATTATGAAAAAAAAAATCGATAAACTACATTAAAAACATTTTTCGCAAATTTCAAAATATACTTTGTAAATAAATGTAAATCAAAATGGCACAACTCAAACGGCACTAATTCAAATGTGTGTTGGTGTGTAGAAGTTTTACTCTTCGTTTTTGTTGTTCAAATTTTCTACTACTATCAAACAATATTTATGTGTCCATTTTCATTATCAGTTTTCTCCATTATCATTTTCTATCTTGCTTTCTCTGATTTTTCGCTTTCTTGTGCATATTCTTTCTCCGATTCAAGTTCGAAACTTAAATCGAATTTCAATTCAAATTCATTCATTCTTTGGCATTTTATCTGTCGTGCTCTTTTTAGCTTTCTTTGCTTTTTCATTTGATTGTTTCTTTGGTTAAGCTCACCTTGTGGATCCCGTTGCTGTGCTTCTTGTGTGGCCAACAAAAGTTCATCCTGAGATCTGTCGTGTTGCCATGGTGCATATCCTGCAAATTGGAAACAAAACAAACATATTTAGAAACATATTGCAAATCAATCAATCGCTCCAATTCTCAATCAGAGTATCCATTTTAACACACTTGCCATTTCAATTGAGAAAACTTCAAATGTTTAAAATCGTTTCATGTTTCATTGAAGCTGCAAGTTGTGTCTATTAAATACCAAGCACCCATACACACCTTGACTAGATCCTTCACCGCCTTGGCTAGTGCCAGCATTCTGATCTAAATCCTCCATACCCATTTCCTCGTCGTCCAATGTCAAATCCTCAACAGTTTCGTCGTTGCCCTCGTCGTCGTATTCGCTCTTCGGTTCGATTACCATTTCGGTCTGTTCCTTGCCGGCACCACCTGTGGGCCCAGTAACAGACGTCGACGACTTCTGCTTGTGGTTTTGCTTCTCGCCTTTAATGTGCTCCATGCTCTGTTCGTCGGCTCCGATGGCACCACCGCCAGCTTGTACATTTTCGGTATTCATGGCATCGCTTGTTCCTTTAACGCTTTCAGTCTTTTTGGTAACACTTGTGGTCGTACCCTGGGTGCTGGCTATCGCGGCTGCGGCCGCGCCCGACGAGCCGGCTGGTAGTGTGGTGGCTGACACTGGCAGTTGTGAGGCCAGTGCCGAGGCGGCTGCTGTTATGGCGCCTACGCCGGCGAGGCTTGCATTCGATTGTTGTTGTTGCTGTTGTTGTTGTTGTTGTTGGAGGAGTGACGGTTGGTTTGATTGAATCTGTGAGGAGTTGGAATTGTCATGAACGTCTGCTGAAAGTACACAAAAGAAAACCACAACAAATATGAAAATTTGACAATTAGAAAAGGCACCAAGTGCGAGTATTTCGGTTAAAAAAGACAATTTCGGTTAGAATTCAGTGGTAACACTTACCGGCCATGGCATTTTCGATGCTCCTGCGTCGAACTTTTCTTCGTCGCCTCGACGGACTAGATGAACCCTCTCTTGAGCCGGACATATCCTGTGACTCCATCGACGACGGGCCGACACGTGCGCGTTTCGATTGCGTCTGCTCGAGCGTGTAGCCAGCGCTCAGTTTGCCGCTGCCACCAGGTACAGTCAGACCGCGATGGTGCTCGGGCTTAGGAGCGCCGCTGCGATTGTCCGACAGCCCCTTGATCTGCAGCGACTCGGCTGCTTTCAACAGCGCTGCCAGCTGATCCTGCGAGATATTCACCTCGCCGCGGTACATGTAATCCATCATGGCGCGCAATTCCTGATACTTGACATCCTTCAGTATGAAGATTGGATGTTTGTCATACTGCTCCTGCAGTAAAGTCTATAGAGAGAAAGAAAGAACAAAAACAACATATAACAATCTGTACGAACAAACGCCAACAACAAGCGACTGTTTCATCTTCGATGTACGTGTGACACTTACGGCAAAATATGGACTGCATGCTGACAGTACCACTTTGTGGGCCTTCAGAAACTTGCCCTCCGCGGCGAGTGTGCAATCGACGAGCGTCTCATTCTCCAGCAGTGTGTCGAATACGCTGATGAGCGTACTCTGATGGTTGTTCCATCGTAGACAAAACTGCTGATCGTCATCCATTGTGCCGGCTAATGCTGGTCGCTAACGGTGGCAACTTGGATGTTCGCAATGGTGGCGCCGATGATGACAGACGTGCGCAGCAGCGAATTCGAAAACGGATATGAGGTGGGCGTGCTGGTATGGGACGTCTTTTCAAAGGGCGTGGGACGCACGCTCTGCTGGCTGGGAAATGCCTCCGCTTTTCCTGTGTGCTTCAATTCACTTTCTCTGCGTGTTTTTCTTGCCTCATGTACAAAAAGGTAAAGTTTTCCAATGTTCCGAAAGAGGATAGAAGAGTGTAGAATGTAGAAAGAGGAGGGGGTAGTGTAGTCGCCTCAATTATCGTGATTCATTAAGTTGGTTATTTTTTCCTTTGCTTTGCTTTGTGGTCTTTTGTTTCTTTTCGGATTTATTTTTGGTTGATTGGCTGATTTTCAAATGCTAAAAGTTGCTTAGTTTGTTGGTTGATTCTGTAAGAAAAGACAAAATAAAATTTATTAGTAATGCGAACAATAGTAGATAATTAAAAATTGTATTCTTTCTGTCGACTAACTCAAAACTATTAGAAAATTGCCGAAATTTTGCACATCACACAAAAATTTGGCCTTTTTACATTTCGAAACCATATGTGCCACATTCAACTAAAGCACATGTGGCTGCCACAAAATAAAATTATTATTCAATAAAAGCAGCATTTTGTGATGTGGAATTTGTGTTGGCAATAAAGTTCCCCCCTACGGAAAAATTAGAGAAAACGTGCCACCCACCACACGTTGCACGCCAAACAACGGAACCAACAACACATGCACCAAATGTTCTGCTGGCACAAACATCGCGTGAAAACTGTGGCGCTGGCAGAGGAAAAGGCGCTGGATGAAAGTCGAATTTGGAGAACAGTCAAACTTTTCGCAAACAACTGTTTTCTTGGTTCACACCTTTTTTTCAGGGTGCCAAGAGCAGAATTTCCGAGTAGCCAATTCAGCGCAGCGAGCGATTGAAATGTGGCAAACAACGCAAAGAACAAACAGCAGATTGACTGCAAGCTGGACGGAAAATGGAAAATGAACATTGAAGTGTTGAACTGAATTGAAGATGTGTTGGCTGAGGCGCAGACTGCAACACACCTATAAATTTAAATGACTGAGAGCATAAATACAAAAGTCAAATCGCATTGGCGCCGGCTAGTGTCAAGAACACAGGGTGAAGTGCGCGGGAGACGCGTAAATGTTCGCTCAGGCGATTCGATTCGTACAGATGCACTTGTCGTCGTGTGTCGTCGAAATCCAGTGCTTGACTGCTGCTCTTTGTTCTTGTTGTTTCTGAGCCGGTAATATCTGAAGGTCAAGTTCATGTTATAATTTTATGATCCCAGCATGCACTTGGCTTGCTGACTCGCGTTCACTTCTCAAGCTGTTTATTTTTTGCAAATTCCACACACATGAAAGACAACAACAACAAAAGAACGCAACTTATTGCAATGGCACTTTATCTCGCGCGATCTTTCTAAATTTATGCCTACATACTCGAATAGCCCCCGCAGACATAGGCTCGACGCGCAAGCAACACATGACAACACCTCCCTTCTGTCAGCCGCACACATCTCTCTATTCCTACTTCTCTTTTGCCCTTGAAGTCGAAAACAACAAACGATTTGTTCGACTATGTTCGAGATGTGATGAGGCGAATGTTTCGGTTGAAGTCAGTAGTATGGAAAATTATTTCCATAAATGTTTTTGTTTTTATACATTAATTCACGCTTTAACTTAATGGGGCGAAATTGAGAAATACTTAGCAGTAAGCAAAGAATCTTTATAAAAAAGGAATTGAAAATATGCTCTCGCTGCGCCGAAGAGAGGAAATAAAAAAAATTTAAAAATACAAAAGCAAAGATTAAAAGAAGAAAAATGTTTATCAACGTCAAAGTTGAGCACAAGACGAAAATTTACGACCAACAATAAGAAGGGAGCACGAAACCCCCGAAAAGAAACGATAAGAATGGATTGTACAAAACCCATAGGCGCGTGCACCAACACTCCCACATACACACACACGCACACACATAGGCAATGGAAATGAAAATGGCTACAACGCGGTAAACAACAAGCAGAAACCGTAAAGGGAAGGAGAAGCGAGCATAAATGAGAATGGGCACACAAAATGTTGTAAAAAAAGAAGAAAGAGAAAATTGTGTAGAGAACTGAGAGAAAATATGCACAAAGGGAGAACGCAGCAGGAAAATCCGCATGACAAGAAGAGGTACAGCGAAAATGAGAGCAAACAAGACGAATACAGCAACGTGACTGACGGAACACAGTGAAAATGAGCGCAAGGTGAAAATTTGAATGGGGCCTGTTGCCACACGGCAAGTTGTCATACTTCAAACATCGAGTTGCCAGAATGGAATTGTGCAAGGAATGATGAGAAATTGAGGATATTTTTAAATGGTAATTTTGTATTCGCTTCGATGCAATGACGAAAAGAAAAGGAACAAAAGAGAAGTTCCGTTTACGAGAAAACCCAACACCAATCCTGTGCAGTGACAACTTGCCCAGTGGAAACCAGGTCAACGCAAGAGGGAGGAAAGCGAGAGGAAGCCACCAAAAGCAAGGCCTTTCAAAGCAACCACAAACACCACCGTTAGCGGCCAACGGCAACGACGACAGTCGGTCGTCTGTCTATTCGTCCGTCCGTTTTTTGATCGTGTGGCCACTCACTCTCGCACGCCTGTGACGCGACCGACATCCGACTTCGTTGTCGTTGTCGCAGTTGCTGTTGCTGGCTTTGGGCTTCGTTAAAAATGGAATGGAAAATATCAAAAATGTATACTCCAGCCGCAGGTACATACATACGTACATACAAATGTGTGTACGTACTTACAAACAACCAAACTGATATTTTTTTCTATAAATGTTGAATTTTTGTGGTACAATTGCACCGAATGGGATGAAGTTGTGTTTGCCTTTCCATTTGTTCTTGGAAATTGTGGGCAACAGTGGCAGAGTGACAGTTTGGCGAGAAAAATACAGAGAGGCATTAATGTAGCAAGCAACGGGGCCTTCCATTCAGCAACGCTGCTTCAACGATAATTTGTGGAAAAAGTCTTCTAAAATTAGTAGAAATTTGTTTGGAGTCTTTGTCAAAGCAAAAATATTTTAACTATTTAAATGTGGTCAACATTTTCTTGCTGCTAAATAATGCGAATATTAATCAATCAAGCGCAGTGCAAAACGTTTCCTTCGCGCTCATTCAACGCAGACCGTAAATAAAACAATTTAGTAACTAAACAACAACGCAGCGCGGCCATGTTGTAAAATCTGTAGGCAAATGAAACATTTTTCCACTTCAACAATGTCTGCTGTTACTATTCGCTTTTCTCGTTTTCATGCAGTTAACTTAAATTAATTAAAGTCCCTTCAGGCACACACACACACACACACATATGGTTTCACACTCGACGAGATCTCACAAAACTCACTTCTTTTTTGTCAGCAAGAATGATTTTCTTTTTATTCGTTTTGAAAATTTCCACACGAGAGCAGCCGCGCGCGATCACCGTCCAAAAGATACAAACAAAAGCTCCAAGCGCACAAACGCAACTGCTGCGCCACAACGCCGACCGACACAGTGCAAACTATGAGCCGACAGAAATATGCGCTATGTGCCGGCCCGGCCCCTCTGCCCCGGCACACTATGTGGAACTTGTGGAAGAAAACCATAAACTCACCAACACACTCATGCACACTGCGCCGCCACAGCTCGCAGCCACCCCAAATACATACAATACAGCGCGAGTGAGGAACCAAACAACAAATATGTGTGTGTGCGTCAGCCAGCAGGAATTCCACAAACACAAACAATTTCACTCACCAGGCCAGGCAGCCAAGCCAAACTCCACTTTTGTTCACACACACACAGCGAACCGAAATGGCATTGAAACAAAATTGAAATGTTGCAGCAGCGACGAGCGAGCGAGCGGCAACTGAAAAACAACTGAATTTTTCCCTCTTGAGCTCCAAAACGAACAACTGAACACTTCCGTCCCGTCCGTGCGCTGCCAAGTGATACGCCAAACTGAGCACGGATGCGGGTCCCAAAAGTGAAAATATCATCAACCGACGACGAAAACGACGGCATTATGCTAGCGGGGCGCAGCAGTAGCGGCGTGGTAGGGGAGGTTTTTTGGGTACATGACCGCATGCACGAAACGAAGGGAGCGTTCACGGAAAAGGGGACCGGACTGACTGCAACCAAAGGGAAGCAGCAAAATGGAGGGTTCGACGCAGGCACAGAAACACTCAGCGAAGCTCATGCAGAGACAGGACGGCAAGCGGACAAGGCTGTCGCTGCCGCTGCCGCTGGCGCTGACGCAGACAATAACAGTGGCAGTGGCGTTGATGGGCACAGCAGCAGCTGCCAGCAGAGCCAACATCATCAAAAAAATACATAAATAAATAATGTAGAGGAAATGCAAAAACAATTGCAAGACAAGCAACGACTCCACCGACCGACACAAAAATAACCAGCTAACCTTGGCAGTGGTGACAGCATTATTCGAAAACAAAATTGTCGTCTACATTAATACGTACGGTGGAAATACTTGACACAATATAGAATTCACGATTTGAGTTCGAGTTATAAAATGAGCACAAATTAGGGAAAGTTAAGACAATTTTTGTTGTCAAGCCACTCGAAGGACCTCATTAAAAAATTTATTTTCTTAAAATAGTGCAGCAAAGAAATTATGGATAAGGAAAAACGTGAAAAACTCATTTGCTCCAAAGAGAACACAAATAGAAATTAGTCATTTTTTATGAAAGGTAGACAGTATAGACAGGTACTGAATGAAATCCGTTAGGTCATTGTTGCCATGGTGAATTTCGTGTAGTTACCCCAAAAGCTACAACTTCCCTAGCGATTGCACTAATGTTTTCAGCTGTCGCTCGTTTTCGTGGCTGTAATTGCATTTGGCAACTCATTAACCGACCCCAACAACTGCACTCTGCGGTAACCCTAAACTTCCCTCATTATTCACACCAAATTCGAATATAACGAAAAAAATGGCCGTCCCTGCAAAGTTGGCCAACACATACTTCGTAGCACCAACAAATGCTGAATGCTGTGTGTATGCGATCAATAAAGCAGACCCTAGAAATGTTGGCAAATGCGGGGGATCGTTTATTGAGCGCGTTGTGCTTAGGTTCAGGGGGACGCGCATACTCGTAAAATTAATTGAAAACCCAACAATAACGAAACTACCCAAAGAAAAAACAAGCGTCATTAAGTAAGCACGGACACAACGTGCAAGGGAGGGAAACCCCATCAGATGACGCTCGACAAAACCGACAAAAGTGGCAGCCACCACCACCATCGACGCCACACAGCCGAACCTTTGCAGCCCAAACCCAGCCGCCAGTAAACGCAGTTTTGTTGCTATTGTTATTATTATTGTTATTGTTGTAGTGTTGGTGGTGGCGGCGGCAGTAGCTCGGGAAGAGCGTGTGCGCCATGTGGAGGGGTTTTTCCCATTTGCTTTTGTCGCTTTGCTCCTTTGCGTAGCCTTCTGCGTTGGGTTTTTCGTTATGCCTGGCACACCGTTAGGGGGTTTTGTTGTTGCAAGGGTAGCTGCTGCGTTGTGCCGCTGCAACAACACAAACACACGCACCGCACAGGAAGGGATCTTTTTGCATTTTTGCGCACATGCTGGGTTTTATGTGATCCTTCGGCCGAGTCCTGGCAATTGCAAGCCGCAACGAAAAAGTACAGTACCCACATGGAGAATGTAGCTAACTGTGCGGAAACAAGACAAACAAAATCGCAAGCAACTGGGGGAAATTAGCGCTGGAACACTAACTTTGGACAGAACATTGCAATACGGTTCTTTCTGGTGAGCTAAAATTGAATACGCACAAGTAAAAGTTGAAGCCAAGGAACCAGTAGCCAAGGAACCATTTTAATTTGAGAATTTCTAGGCTGCGTGCGTGTCAGTGCTCTTTCGGTTCTCTACTACATTCATTGAAGACCTAAACTTGCTTTTCAAAAGTGTTTTGCAAAATTTCTTACCATCTTGTTCAGTAATTCTCTACCATTTCCACCAACAATTTTCATTTCTTCATTTCATCAGCCGTCATAAAGGTACTTAAAACAAGCGATTTTATGGCTTAGGTAACTTACACCGCGTCTCCATGCGCATTTAAGAATAATTGCCCTTCTTGTTTCGGCACATTTCTTCTAATTTCGAAACAATGGCAACGATGCCTTTCCAGTAAAATTTCAGCTAAGCCGCGCAACCAAACCGTAAATGCACTAAAAGCGGCTGTACTGCGTACATGGTACGTGGAAAACGCGCTGAAACAGCAAACAATAATTACTGTATCCAAATAAGCCTCGTGGCGACGCCACTGCTCCGGGCTGTCCTAATCCCTCGCGAGAACTCACGTTCGCACCACTTGCGTACTCAGGCCCTCGCTTCTCGCCTCGACTGGGATCAGCGATTTCCTTTCCGTCGAGATTCGTCTGTCAGTGCGTCTACCTACACACCAGCAACTGAGCCCAAACCACGACAGCGCAACGTTCACGTTTGTATTACAGTCTCCCGTTTGCACGAGCAAATAATTACTTGGAAACTTTGCTGGATGCAACCGTTAACCCATCCACGCTCGACCTACGTTGGGATAAACCGTCAGCGAGGGATGTTGGAAATCGAATTACACGAACGGAGTCTGGCGATTGTAATCTCCTCGCTTTGAATGCCACCACCAACCAAATAAGGGTGGATAGACGTCTAAAGCTGCGAGCAAATCTAACGAAACTGATGCATGGCAGAAGGGACCAAAAAATATAATTAAACTCATTAAACACTGAAATGGGACGGAACAAATCTAACGAAACGCCAAAGTGGCCAACAACTTTTGATGCAAATAAAAAGTTACTTCAACGTGGGTTTCATGATTAATTTCAAGTTCAGTCATCTACTTCTAGGCGCACACAAGTGAAAATTACTTTTTAAAGAAAACCATATGCACAGAACAAAAGCCACAAACTTCAAGGATCGCCGCACTTGGCAGGACATAGGCGCCTGCACGCACACAGGAAACCACACGTGCCACTCAGTCCAGTCGATTCCGTGCGACAGCCTACCCTCCGCCGTTTCTTACGTGTACGTGGCCCTTTTTCGTGTCGCTGTTTTACAACAAAAATGAATTCTTTGTTATTGCATGCAATCGACAGTTAAGTAGAGAACCCAATAGACACTTCAACAATGTCGTCGTTGACGTCTGTGTTCACCCCTAATGCAGCACCCTCCCTGGGCAACGGACCAAGGAAAGGGACAACGTCGGCCCTGTGCTAATGATGGCACTAGAGCTGTGCGCCCTCCAGCCACTATTGCACTCCTCCTTCGCTGCGGCATGTGGGTGACACCGACGTGGCAACAGTAACAAAACTCTACACACCAGACAGACAAGCGATGAACAGGACGCAGAAAGGGTTTCTCCACTAGTCCAATCGATCATAGTTCAGCAAATTTCCACCCCTGCCAATTCACAACGTCAACTTTCAGCTTGTTCAGTGTGAACTCGTTTCGAAGCGCTTCTCACATTTTGCCACTGTACAGCAGACAATGAAAGCTTATACATTAGTAAGTTTATACTTTGTTGAGCTCTTGCGAGCCCTTTTGCTGCAACAGGAAGCGGAAGTGGCGTTCAATTGCACTCGATTCGGTTGACAGACGTGTCAAGTGTGGGGTGAACGGGCATACGAAACGTGTCAAACACAAAATTACCCGTTTTCTACGAAAGTCAAAAATGCCAAGTAACACTCAAGCAGCATAAAACTAAAATGCTCAAACTTTAAATAGACTTTAAATTTGCATTAATTAACACGTTTGAACAAATTCATACGTACGTAAGAACTTTCATTAAAATTCGCTATAGCTCAAAAGAGGTCTAATTTTGCGCGGACCGGTTGCGGACGCGAACGAAAATCAATGCCAATCCATATTTGATTAGCACAGATCAGAGCGGCACAGAACTGAACCGAACTGAACTTGAGAGAAAAGAGCGATCAGTGCTGGAGAAAAGACCAAGAAGAAACAGACCAGCGGAGCAGCTCACAATTGAAAAGCAGAAAAACAAGTTGTGTACATTTTATATGTTTCCCATAAAAAATCAAGAATCACTTGAAGAATGACGAACACAAGACAAAAACAAAGCAATAACACAATTAAAGGCGCAAGCAAAAAATTACCAACAATAATCTAGACGCCAACAAAATTAAATTGAATCAAATGTAAAACACATATTTGGTTAAATTTGAGTAATGAAAAAATTCCCCTATTTGCCTGCGACATAACGTTCTCGCATGTTTCATACATACAACAGCAGCAAAGGAACGGTCCAGAAGATAGAGAGAGGACACATAGAGAGCGGCTAATGAGCGCCGCTCGCGTACCCAACTCAAGCTGCCGCTACTTGTGGTAACCATAAAATTTTGCAAATTACGACGCGACGTCGATTTGAAGTTGTCAAAGCCGAAACTTGTATTGGCAGAAAACTTGCAAAATCTTTTTCAGGCCAGAGATAGCGCGGCGAAGAAGCGGCGCGAAAGGCGGAAAACTTATTAGCCAAAGGGCAATTGTGCCGCTTCAACAGCAAGTGACGGGAAGTTAGCTGACTGTAGGCACACGCGAACATGTGTGGGTTGCAAGTTGTCCGGTGGTGGTGACGGCGGAAAGGGCTCCACCGAGCATAGCCCGATCCGGGCAGTGCTATTTTTAAGTCGAGTACGTAAGCGTTTGCGGGCAGTTTAGCAAGTCATTTTCATTGTTTACGATTTTGTCGATTCTTGAATATTTACAGGCAGTTTCAATGGCTTTAAGAGCGGATACTGCGTCGCATGAAATACTTGAAATTCGGCGCAACTATTCGTGGATTTCCCAAAGTAGCGATTGACTAGCAATGCATAAAAATCAACATGAAGCATCATATTTTTCATATACTCATGTTTCTAATAATGTTGAGAACAAAACAAATTTTCCACTCAAATTAAACACGGTTAACATGTGCCAAACATCATCGGCAAACTGAAGAAAACAATGGCTCTCGCCTAGTAATCATTCAATGCTGGTTAGGTAGGTAGACCACAAAGTGTACTCAATATTAGCTCAGGAAATCACAGATAAAACATTTTACAAAGCGACAAGTTCTAAGCAAATGCGTCATGAAAGCAAATATTGAATTTTATTTCACACACCGGCAATTTCTCATTAAGCCATGTGGCGCTTGTCGAGCTGAGGGGTTCCCCCCCTCGCTTACATTTGCATCAGCGTTCAAGTCATATTAAATACACAAGCAAAGCCCTTATTATATTAAATATGCAACCAGTAAAAAGTTGCTGTGAATTGAAAACTTTTCCATTCAGCTTTACAATCAAGTAAACTGCAACTTTAGCTATTTTTACCCGTTTAGAGGCGTTAAACCGTTGCCAGGTGTTATTAACCAGCGCGCTACAATTAGTCCGATGACAATCGATTACAACAACAAATTGTGGCACGTTGACAAAGCCAATGAGTGCACGAAACCGTTTAGACTTTGTGTTGTAGATCACATCGCACAAACAGACAAGAACCCTCAATGAAGTCAGATAATGTGTTATATTTTGTTCTTATTTCGGCAGAATGCAACAGCAATTTTGTTTTGTTTTTTATAATTGCAACATACGCACAGGAACCTACAAAGTCAGATGCTAATGTTCAGGTTACGGCAATGCTGGCTAATTTATTAATGGTCACAGCATTGAAATCGCATGCAACATCGAGCCACTTATTTAACGCAAATGTGATGCAATTACGAGAGACGTCAACGCCGGAGACAGCAACACAAGCGAAGCAAGTGAACTTGATTGTTTCGTGGAATTGCATAAGTGAAGTGAATTAATATGACTGCAGCTGTTGTCAGTGGTGAAGGCAATAAATTGAATATTGCAAGTACTGCACTGCACTGAACACGCGCCTGCATAAATGCCAATCAAGTCGAGGCGCGAATAGTTGCGGAGTTAATGCTAAGCACAATTTTGTAAAATGGAAAGTGAGCTGGAACAGTTTAGTATAAAAAAATATGTTAACTACGACTAATGCTCGGCGATTGCAGTCATCTGGTGACTTGTGACATTAGTCGACAATCTTTCAGTTCTACCATTGCCAGAACGCAACAAAAGTCAATCTTTTCTATGAACGAATAGAATGTATGAGACAACGCCAGCCAAAACAATGAATGAATCTCAGCGAATGAATGAGCCAATATGCGTTGTACGGTTTGGACGCTTTTTGCTTGCCGAAATTTATCACAGCGCAGCACTGAGTGCCTCTGCTGACGGCCGGTTATAAGTTTATGCGGCTCGCTTTGTCAGCAGAGAAGACCCAACCACTAGCGGCAGTCAACATCATCCAGTCCACATCATCAACCAAAACAATAACAGCGAAAAGCTGCCGAAGCTCGAAAGTTTTGACGCGTTAGTGCCATGCGACTCCAAGCCATGTGTGTAAAAGCAGACGCGGAAGGAAAAATTGCAAGTTTAACGCTCAGCTGATTTTGCAGACTGCTGCCAGTCAACGCAACAACAACAATAGCAGCAGAAACAGCCGCGATGACAACAAATGAATGTAAACAAATGCAAAAGTGAACTTTGGTATCAACAAAAGCGGCGCTGCTACCCAAAAATGAAATAAAAAAAAGTAAAAAAATAATGAAAACTTTTTCTTGCGAAGACGGTTGATGAAAAAAACACCAGCAACAGAAAACTATTAAAGCTTTTTCTCGCATGAGAGCAACAGCTAACAACCACCGCGACTTATGTGTTTTGTGAACAAATAAAAAAACTTGAATTTCGAGAAATACATTTTGACAGGTGTACGCAAGACGCGCCAAAAGATTACTTAAAAAAAACACAGAACAGGGGGGCGAGAATATGGATATATCCATGAAATTTTAAATTTCAGCGAAATTTGGCAACAACGCTCTCGACAACAATTCTCGCATCCGAATGGTGGCCAACATTTGCAGTAAAACAAAAGAAAATTTATGGAGTTGCAGTTGCGCAGGCAACAAGAAAAATGAAACCTACAAATACAATTTCAAATGAAAGAAGCAGCAAGACCGGCCAAGTGCCAAAGCAACAACGCGACAACGACACACATAGCACGTACCCAACAACCCAGCAAACGCAAGCGCCACAATGAAAAGTGGAACTTCACGATACAGCGTCAAACGACCAATGCAGGGAGGAGAAAGAAACCAAACAACTACAAAAATTTTAAAAGTAAAATGGGCATTGAAATCGGTGAAACTCGCAGCCAACTGCACAAGGCAATGGAGACAGCAGCAGCAATAACAACAACAACACGAACAATGTTGGAGTTCGCAAGTTTATGTGCAAGTACAAGCTGCTGCAGCGAGAAAGAGAACGAACGAGCACCAAAACGGAGGCGAGAAAATTTGCGAAAAATTTAGGAGGGGAAATTGCTGCTTCGAAATAGAGCAGCACTCATTGAAGGCGAACGGTGCACTCAGAAACAGCAAGAACGCAAATGAGGGAGTGCGCTCTTTGCACGAGTGGCATTTATGTGTGTGCTGTGAGAGCACGAGGCAGAATCAATAGCGCCAATTTCGAAAGGAGAAACCATTTTACTTATTCCCCTGAATTCGCACTCACAAACCCACACACGTAGCGACAGCAGCAACAACACGCACACACTGAGCATTGAAATTGTATGATTTCATTAAAACCAGCACTGAGTGGTGCTTTCCGAGGGGACGAGTAAAACTCGTGTATTTTAAAAAGTTATGAAATTCCCACTTTGTGCTCCACATTAAATTGTTTAAAACGCAGCAAATCTTTAATGTATCTCACAAAATTGCGTACCCAGTGCGCAAAGCTTGCCTGATGTTGGGCTGCAGTTAAAAGTCGACAATTAAATTAAAAGCTTAACTGCGCAAAATGAAATGCACAAAAATTATGTGCAAGTCAAATGGGGGAAAAAGAAAGAAAAGCAGCAGCAACAACAATTGCATGAAGTAACGACAATGCACGAAAACGAGTCGAACGTCGTGTGACGAAGTCACGATAAGGCAGCGAGCAAAACGAACGAGTGTGCGAGGGGGGCCGAGCATATGCGCACACAAGCGAGCGCACCACCAACGAATATGAATGAGCGAGCCGAGCAGCTCGCTGACTTTCAACGAAAGTTCAAAACTTCGCATGAAAATTTCATCGGCTGCTATGCCACTATGTGTATGCTTTTACTTCGTTCAACAAAAAGCGCTACAAAAATTAAAACAAAACTCGAACGAAAATTTCACGCTCTTTTACACACAACAAGCACACAATTATAGCGCGCACACACAACATGAAACATGATAATGACGATGACGGCTACTCCAACTCTGACTACGTCTGCCAGACGAGAAATGAAATGCAGGAAA
The DNA here is from genome assembly GCA_963971225.1 of Melieria omissa. Taxonomy (NCBI): domain Eukaryota; kingdom Metazoa; phylum Arthropoda; class Insecta; order Diptera; family Ulidiidae; genus Melieria; species Melieria omissa. The sequence goes on from OZ020269.1 coordinate 9,925,780, forward strand.
AATCAAAATGGCCGCCACTATCGCGCTGGCTGGCCGACTGGGCTGCTTTTTGGCCGACAGCGAAATTTTACAAATGGCGCTGCGTAGTGTGCTGACACTTGGCCTTATTAGAAAATGTAACCCCCGGATGCAGCATTTTCACCACTATAGCTACTTTCCCCCTCGCTGCTGCTGATCTTTAAAACGATCCCATCAATAGACAAAATCAAATTTCAGAAAGACCAATGGGCTAACCTTGCAGGCTTACTCAACGTTTTTAACGAAGATTATGATTTGGGCGGCCGACCAGGCGACTCGGGCAGTGGGACCACGCCGTTGGAAAATGTACAAGTGTAACGCTGGCATTCGCTATCTGTGCCAGTGTTCGTTTTCATATGCTTATGTAACACGCCTAGCTGCTGCTGGCAGCTAGCTGGTGTTGGATGCATGGGACGACTGGGCGGTCTTGGGCGTTGGAAATGCAAAATGAAAATAACAAAAATTACATATGTATGCGCGTTCGTCAGCAGCTCACGTTCGAGTGGTGCGATTCGCTTTTCTAGTTGACCTCAATTTCGCTGCATGGAAAATGCCAGCGAAAAACGCTCGAAATGCACTCCCAGCATTTGTTTTTGCTTGGCTGGTGGTTTTTCAATGCGCGCCAACTGCGCGGCCGCCTTCCCTGCCCAGCGAATAGTCGGATGCAATTATGCGCTTGACATTTGAGCAGCACTGCAAGCTTTTAAGCTCACAAAGGCAAATAATATATTCGAAAAATCGATGCACCACATGCAGCGGCACACTCACTACTTGCAATGCCCACTCAAATATTGCTTTCCATGTCATTTTTTCCCAATTGGAAATGCAAATTTTTCACTTTAGCAAGAATTTTCATTTATACTAAATACACACACAAACGCACACATGCTCGTCGCGCAACGCATACACACCGCGCAGCCACAGAAATACACCAAATACAGAAAAGTACAGCTCCCCACTTCGAGTGCAGTGCCGAATGGCTGGCAACACCACTTCAAAAATCAGCCTACATTTGCTCGCTCCACAACCAGCCCTGCCTGCAGCCATTCTGCCCGATCACTTGACATGTCCATGCATTCAAATTCATTTAAATACAAATATATTCTTTAAAAATACACACCACAGCATTAAATAGGAAAATCGTAATCCACTTGCGCAGCCCCAGGTGCTACACCACAACAATTTCCCCCAGTATGTTCCTGGTGTGCTCCGTCCTTTGCGTTGATGTTGTTCGGGTTGTTGCGCATACAAAGTTTTCATGGAATTTTTTTCGCTCCACTTGTGTAAAGAAAACTTTAGCCAAAGTAAAAATATTTCAAATTCGTCTTGAACATGGCAAACGAGTACAACACACCGAGCACAATTATCACATTCCGCACGAAGAAAATTTATCAAATTCAAGTCGAAGAAGAAAACGCAAAAGAAAGCAGCAAATTTTTTGGTACTAAAATTTCGTTGTTGTAATATGTATTATTTTTTTTTTGCTTTACTTTGTTGCTTGTTGAAGTAGGAAAAATCCGCACACAAAAAATCCAACAACGCGGAGCAAAACTTTCGACGCTTTTAATGATGCACGACGTTGCTTCAACTGTAAAAGTTTGCGACGCCAGCCAGAGCTTCGACTTCAAATTCGAAGCGATTTCGTTTCATCTTCGAAAAACACCACACACAATCACAACTCACTCATTCGTGTACGACACGACCTCAGCAGCGCGCGTATACCACTGCCGTATACATAGCGCCAGCAGCGCAACGATGGAGTACGAATTGAGCGCGCATAGAGTTGAGAGCAACGAATTGAGCGAGCGAACGCGACACATGTGTTGGTGCGGTAGTGCAATGCACGCGCCGCGTCGCTGGGGAAATGCAGTCGTTACGCTTGCACTATCCAGCGAGTGTGAGAGGGAGAGAACGAATTGCAACCATTCTCCTCCATTTCAATGCAATGTACCGTTTCTTCACTTGCTCCTATTCTCGTTTTATTCATATTTGCCCACTTTTTTGTTTATTCGTTTTTGTTGTTGTCTCAAGGTAAAATGCACTGCAGTGAACAACAATGTTGCGCTACAGTGTGAAGTCCTGAGCATGTATTCGGATATTTGCAGTGCAGATTAGGAGTGTTTGAAAGACGCTGAAGTAGGTGAAAAACAGGCAGTGAATGATGAATGGGGCGAAAAGTGCTGCTAGCTGTAAAACTAAGCTCAAGCCAGGTTGCGTTATGTCTGAAGACATGCTGTGTCATTGGCGATACCAAGGAGATATTTTCAATAACCTACAAACATTATTATTGGTTATTGACATTGCTGAGTAAATTGTAAAGTTTGTTTGGCTATAAAATACCAGAGTCGAAAAAATATTGCATACATACAAATTTCACAAAGGATCCATACAGTAGTGGGTACATTTATAAATTATTTATAATGAACATTTGCGTTTCCAAGTCGACAACTACACAACTTCAACTGTTACTTAACACACGATACTGTTCAATTGATTCTTTACAGCTACCTTAAAAAATAACGGGTAATAACCACACAATTAAAGGTCCAAAATTATCACACACACATACACACACTTTTTTACCGTCACTCAACATACAAAACAAACATAAAAACATACATCGTCAAAAGCAAATGTTTCCCCTCGCACCGCAAACCCAACTTCCCAAATCAGTATGTATTTGATATTTGGCATGTGATTCTTATCATATCGGTGCGAATGAGCGCCAAGTTTTTCACAGTTCCAGGAAAACCATCAAACGACACGATAACCAATACCTGCGTCTCCCTCAGTGCGTCTTTTTCCGCGCATAGTTTCACCTTTTGTTGGTATCTCGATTTTATACCTTAGCACGCGCATAGAATTTTACTTGAAATTATTTTTTGATAATTTCATGTTGACATGTGAAGCGCCCCCCAACTCCACCCTTCGCAACGAACCACAACTAATGGACCGAAAGTGCTCCGACGTGCATGCGGGACAGGGACGGAAAATAAAATTGGCTCGAGAGCTGGTCGCAACATTAAATGGAATTTTCAAGCAGAACGCTATGAGTTCACCAGTCGGTTTAGGAAAAAACAGTGCCGCTATTGTTGTTGCAAAAGAAATTAACATTAATTTGTGAAATTCTACACCAAAGGCACACACATCAATGCGAGAGACGAACACACGTTGTATGTAGATAAGGGCGTACACAAAGAACAAGTACTATGTAGGAATGGACTTTGGAGAGGGTTGAGGCACACGTCAGCCGGAGCAAGATAGTGCGGCAAATTTTCCCGAAAGCTTCATTTTCAAGCGGACCCAATGAAATTAAATCAAGGGCAGCATTGAACGAGGGGACATAGAAAAGAGATGCAAGTGTTGGTGCACTTTGCGATGTCAATAGATGAGCCTTATTTCGGTCAAAAACATTTGGAAGAATCAAAACGTGAAATGGTTCTGAATGAAGACACAGTCATTGGAACGAAAGTGGCGAAAATTCAGATATCTATGATTTTGTGAAGTACATAAAGGAAAACCAAAAATGAAGACCCTACAAAAACAATTGGGTGATATAGACCGTTGATATAGAACGTCGAAGAAATACTTTTGAGATTCAAATGAAATGGAAACCGATCTATGTTGATTGATTGCGTATACGTTGCTTGTGAAATCCCATACAGTGGTGTCTGGATATAGTGAACTAATTATTGCAAGGCCCGTTCACAGTTTTGAGGTTGTTCACTATATCAAGGTTAACATTTTTGTTCAAAAACTCGTGTTATTCGCTCAAAATACACTTTTTGTTTTTTGCTTGAAAATTTTGTTCCATATTTAGAGGCTCGATGTCAAAATTTGGGTGTTCACTATATCGAGGTGTACACTATATAGGGTGTTCACTATACCCAGACACGACTGTATTTCCAAATTGAAATTGTTGCATTGAATATTGGAACCCTTTTCGCGAGATTCTTAAAAATGTCAGAAAAAGTGCCACAATGAGTCGTGTAGCAAGTGAGTGATTGTGGATATGGTTATGGTTTGTCTCAAATGGAATAAATTGGATTGAAAATTATGCAGTCTTGCAGTAATTCATATTCTTTGGTCTAACTTTTACAATTGAGAGAATTAATTTCGCAATTCCAACTGCCACACAAACAAAAATCGATAGAAACACTGTTCTCAGATTATGTCCAATGGAAAACCTCTCAGAACAGCAGGAGATTGAAAAGTTTTTGACACAAATTGAAAACTCACCGAAACTGCCGCAAGTGGACATTCTTGATGTCCTCAGCTCCACACCTGCGCGGCGTTGCTTTGACGTACGCCCGTACGAAGACCGATATCCAAATGGGGGGCGGCACACAGCGCAGTCCACACTCCACGCTGGTGGAGTTGGTGCAGACGGAAAACAATTTCCGCTTTCCGGCACGATCGAAAATTCGTCAAAGTTGCTCACGTCTTTAATGGCCGCGTTTCGCTTTATGTTCCTTTCACAAATTTCTGCATTTAAACACGCCCACGGCAGGAGAAAACTCAATTCGATTTTTCAATTTTTTCTTCTCCCCCTAAATAACTTCGTTTCTTCTGCTGCTTGTGCTGCTTTGCTCTCGTCGTCACTCAGTGTTGTTTTTGTTGTAAATTTCTTAAAATCACGCACACACACACATACACAAACATGCATACACACAAGTCAAAGTAGCTGAGAACACCACACGAAAAGCATAAAAATCGTCGTCGTTAATTTATTGTTGCTTTTGCTGCAGTTGTTGTTGTTGTTGTTTTTTATAGCACTACTTTACTTTTCTCAATTCTTTTTTCTTGCTTTCTTCTCGTTTGTATGCGTATAAAGCGTCGTTGTTGGTTGGCTGTGTGTGTATATTATTTATATATATACTATGTACTTAATTTAGTAACAATATGTTGTTGTTGTGTTGTTGCTGACTGAAGAAAAGGTAGCAACTTAAAGTCTATCCGTGCGACCGACCGTATTCCTGAGAGCTTGTATTGTTACTGCTCGTAGCAGGCGACGACCAACTGGCGAGAACCCCTCAAATTGGACAAATACGAGCCGAGTAGTGGCGAAGCCGTGCGACGCAGCAACAGCGCCAAAAAAAAAACTAATAGCAATAACAACAGCTACAGCAACACCAGCAGCAGCAGCAGAGCAGCAGTACAAACATAAACGAAAAGTTATGCGTTGAACCGCTCCGTTGCTCCCTCGTTTTCGGCATTGTGTGCGCGCGCTCACTTCCTCTTTCTCTCGCGCGCATGTATCTCTCGCTCTGTTGTCATTATTTGCATAGAACATTGAGTGCCCCAACCCCTGCCGCTGGCTGTGTGGGTTTTGAACATTTTGAATTTATAGATCGCTGTCGGCGCCGTTGACGTTATTGACGTTGTTGTTGCTGTTATGATTGTACTGAAGTCGCACCTTCAGGTTTAGGAAAAGTTGGCAGGTAAATTCTACAAAGAAGTGCCACTTGAGACTTGTGCGGTCGCTGTCATCTTGCTTTTAGGTAGCGAAAATTGTGTGCGGAATGTGAAGGTGTTTGTTGGTGTTGTCATGTTTGGGAAAAGAAGTGGAAGGTGCTTGAATGGCGGAATTTGGTTAACCTCAAAATTGGCAGCAACTATTTGGGTAACGTGGGTTTTCTTAAAAATGTGTGCAAATCGCTTTAGAAATTGCACGCGAATGGTGGCAGAGGGTGTGGATGGAGAATGTATGAAGCCAAGTATATTTTACTGTTCTCCTTGTTCATATTTCTTGTGTTTAAGAAGCTAGGTCTAAAGAAAATGTCTACTAGGCTTACTGCATTTTCCGTTCTTACTCTTTCTCTGTCATTGAGCAGACTAGATTATTTGATTTAAGTTTATGGTACAATTAGGGCAAAGAAAATCGGCTTTGGAATTGGAACATAACGAAAAAATGTATTTATTGATTAGGTTTTGAAATTGTTGACATTGTGCGCGTTTTTTATTGCTTAAATATTTATTATGTATTATAACTTTTTTACAGTGGTAATTATTAGATCCGGCTGAGATGCCTGTTTGGTATAAACCTAGCAATGGCTGCAGTCAATTGCAGAATCGATAAGCATCGTCCGTCAGTCAACGAACGTTTATGAACAGTTCAGATACAAGAATTAAATTATGATTTTTCACTGAGAATTCAATTTAAAACTGATGAAAAATGAATGGTGAGTGTGGCCTTTTTATTAGTGCGTTCCTTTTTTCAGTTCTAGATAAAATAACAGAAACTAGTTTACAAAGATTGAGCTTCAGTTCCAATTAGTTTTGTACTATTTGAATGGAAGAATCTAAAGTTTAAATATTAATCTGGTTGTTTTAGAGAGATATTTCAAATTTCAATTTTTTTGTATTACTATTTTATTGGCTATAGTCTACAAAGTCGAGGGGTCAGAAATTTAAGTTTGAAACAAACAAAAACTTTTTATGATAACTACTTCAAAACGAAAAAAATTTAAATTAACTAAACTAACCAACTAACTAGCTACCTAACTAGTTAACTAATTAAGTACCTAAATAATTCACCAACTAATTGACTAATTAATTGACTAACTATCTAACTAACTAAATAACTAACTAACTACCTAAATAATTAACTAACTGACTAACAAACTTATTATCTTTCTAACCAACTAATTAACTGACTAACTAACTAGTAAAAACAATTACTACTTAACTAACTAAATACTTAAATAATTAACTAACTTTAACTGACTTACTAACTACTTAACTATCGAACCAATTAACTGACTAAGCAACCAACTAACTACTAATTAACTAACTAAGTAACTGACTCGTTCACCAACTATGTACTATATATCTATCTAAATAACTAATTAACTACCTAAATAATTAACTGAATGACTTACTAGCTAATTAACTATCTACCCAATTAATCAACTAACTAACTACTAATTAAATAACTAATTAATTAGGTAAATACCTAAATAATTAACTAACTGACTTACTAACTACTTGACTATCCAACCAATTAACTGACTAACCAACTAAGTAACTGCTAGTTAACTAACCAATAACTACAACCAACCACTCTAACCAACTAATTAACTGACTAACTAACCAACTAAATAAATAACTTACCAATTAACTAACTAACCTACTAACTTACCACTTCGAGTTGCGATTCTAAAATTCTTTTTGACCTCTTAACTTTTTTTGTCGAGTATACTCGTCAGATTAAAGGTTAAAAAAAATAGAGTATCACCTGACGTAACTTTTGAGATCGTTTACTGTGGAAACCAAACTATCGGTATCAGACGTCTACGAATATTTACAATCTTGCATTCAATTTAAAATTTAGCTCCAAGTTTTGAAATTTTCGGACTTTCACATTTCGAAGGTCCCTGTTTTGTGGTCTAAACTAGACAATCGAAACACTTAACGCTATAATGGTAACCTCACATTTGTTTACAGTCGCAATGGATATCGGCGATTATATTCAATTTCAAATTTGGCCCTAAGTGGTTTCGAATCTGTAGTATTTCGGATTTTCTCTGATCTGAGACCTATAATTCACAATCGAGACACTTTACCATACGAATTTAATAGGACACGGGGCAATGATGCTGACGGCACTGTTGATTCACATACGCATGAAAAATAATTTTGTTGGTTTTGCGTGATTTATGTGTTTTGCACAAACAACACGCCTTTCGCCAGGGAGTTTCAATTTTCGGTACAATTTTCAACTTCAATTCGTGACGCCGCCGTTTGTTGTTGCTGCTCAGCCGAGCACAAAAGCGAGCAGCAGTACACACACGGCAACAGCGCAGCGAAGTAGACACGATCAACGGCAACAACAAAAGCAGCAGCGAGCGGAAAACCAAGAATGTGAGGTTGAGCATGTGGATCGTTGTCGTCGAACGCTGCGATCGTGCAAGACAGCGTCGGGGTATTGGGGGCATACATACATATGTGTTGGCTTGGCGCCTTATCGCATTGTGGACGCACATGCGAGGCAATTTCTTTTTATGAAAATTGATTTTTTACAGCAGTCAACATGTAAGGAAAGCAGTTTGCGAACGCTAAGTCGGACGCTACTTTTCTTTTTACGAAGCGCTTTTTTCGAACATTAACAATTTGAGTCAAGCCGATCGCTCAAATGCTGCAATTTCAATAGCAATCTTTCTTTAAGAAAATTCTTAACAACTGCAGGAGGTTTCGCATTATGAATTTTTGTTTTTTATGAATTATGAAAAGTAAAATTAGTTCCGTCTGAAGTAGCACTGATTGCAGTAAATTTTATTAATAGGTTCCCACAGACTTTCGAGTCGATTCGGCAGTGCACAAATTATCCTTCAATATCAAAATTACGAATTACGAAGTGCAATCAGAAAGCATGAGGGGACTTGAAGAGCAAACAATAAAAACCACCCCACTGCACACAAACAACAACTCCAACTACGTTTGCGGAACGCCATCTGCTCACCGAGGGAACTGTAGCGACAGCGGCGATCGTTAAAACTTCCCAATCGAGAATGGGAAATGAGGCCCAAAGAAGCAACCCTTAAAATCAAAATGGCGCTGCGCACAACCGTTTGGGGAACAAAAATTCAGCGGCAAATTACACGAGCGCAACGGCCGCAGGAAAACCCATTAAAGTTGAACATATGCGAAAGTCGGAAAGTGCAATCATGTGGATCCAACGTGCCACACCACGGCACAAGCAAACAGCGACAAAATTAATAAAAACAAGTACAACAGCAACGGCAACTGCACGATTAACGCTGCGAACTGCAGCCTGCATCGAACGAACGTACGCCAGAACAACTCCCGACACACACACACAAATGGGAATAAAAACAAAAAATTAATATTGAAACGACAACAAATGGCAGAAGGCAGAAAATGGAAACCCAACCGTAGCCGAAACATCGAGGGGCTGGGTGGTTGGATGGATGGATGGTTGTGTGCTCGGTCGTTGCAGTTCAAGGGGATCAGCGACGTCAGCGTTGGCGTCGGCTTGGACGTTGACGTCGCGGCTGCCGTTACTGTTGGCGATCACATCGTTTCCCATTTGGGTTTTATTGGGTTTTCCTGTCGTTCTGTATGTTGCGGCACATCTGCTGTCGCTGCGATTGTGCTGTTGCGGGTTCAACTGCTGACACTGCCACTGGCAGCGCGCCCTCGTTTCTACCCTCGGCTGGGCAAATCTGGAAGCGGGCGGCAACTGTGTGCCAGTGCCGAACCCCTAACGCCGCCCAGGCAACACAAACGCAGCCACGCGGGCGTTTGTGCATAATTACATTTGGCCGTTTGCGAGCACCTTTCATTCCCCCTGGCCAACGGTACCGCGACCAGACGTCGCTCACAACCCCAATGCCATTGCCAGACCCTCGGTCGTTCGCGAATGCGTGTTGGGCTCGCTTTTTCGGTGCTGAACTCCACATAAATTGGCACAATGAATGGAAATTAAATGCGGTAAATGCACGACGACGAAAACGCGCAGGGGACACAGCCACAGCCAGCGGCGGAGTCGATGCGACATGGAAAATTCACGCAACTTGCGCAGCCGGCCGGCAACATGCTGCATCTGCGCTTTAACTTTGTGCTTTTGTTCAGTTTTATTTGTATGAAATGTTTGTATTTTTTTGCGAAGCAGCGAATGTAAAAGTACGAGTACATTCACAATGAATAGTTTCGCCAGAATTGACGAAAATGTAGGGACAGATTTAAGTTAGTAATCAAGGATGTACATACATATCGCACACCCACTACAAAAGTAACACAACTAAAAATTTTTAATTTTTCAGGAAACGCAAAAAACTCTTTTTGAGCTGAATAAAAATTTTTTGAAATAACGTTAAGACCGTTTACTAGAAAATCCCTACAGATTATGTTTTAGGATAGGTTACAAAGATTTTTTTTATTAAACACTAGAAAATCCAAAATTTTGAGTTGAGTTGAGTTGAGTTGAGTTGAGTCAATAATTACCGAATTATTTTAAGTTATGTAACTTTTCTTGTCAATAATTACCGAATTATTTTAAGTTATGTAACTTTTCTGATTCTAATAACACTGCACAACACAAAAAAAAATAACAAGGTTCTGACAACGGATTCTGGTAGAGGGGACCAAAAAAAAATATACGTGTATCGGCGTTTTGAAAGTTTACGTCTGAATTTTTTTTTAGGGGGGGTCAAAGTTTTCCCCTTTTTGCTCATTCTTATGGTGATTCGGCATACGAAAACCATGTAACCTCACATTTTAGGTATGTGATGTGTTCAGCAATTTGATGTAAAATACTACGAAGAACATTTTTGTGGAACATTTTAACCCTGTAACTCCTATTTGTATGGGTCAATTTGACCCTTCTTTTCTAAAATGCCAAAAATGTCCTGTAAAACAGGACTTTTTAAGGACAAAAGGTACCACGAAAATATTCGCCATAAAATTCTACTATAGGTCTCTGAATATATCAAAGCTCAGATATTAACCTGGACGCCAGAATTAAGCCAAAACTGAAAATGTGTTTAAGTGTTTATTTCATACTTAATCAAAATTGGTACTAAAATCTCCTACAAAACTTGATTTTTGAGGATTAGTGTGTATGATGAGTGCAAATTTTCACTATGAGTCACCGCACGAAAGAAATCTCTAGATATAATATATATAAATAGAAAAAGGAGAACAATTTTGGGTATTTATATTTTTACGTTATATTTTTCGTTTAGCTCTTGACAATTTAACACCGTTATCAAATAATGTCTAGCATACATCAGCCTTTTTACCGTTCCTCTATGGGGGCCCGTGGCGGATTCAGGGGGAGGGGTGAACCCCCCCCCCCCGAAATATTAGGATCGACTTTAAAACTACATACAAATTAAAAGACATTTTATAAGTGTTAAAGAATTACTTTTTGAAACTTCCCCTCTGAAATATATTTCTGAATCCGCCCCTGATGGAGGCACATGTCTGATGAAATCGTTCCCCATGTTTATCGGATTCTGTTGCCAACTGATGTTCGAAGTAATCCATATGAGAATTCAGAAAATGATTTGTTGGTGACACATGAACACCTAGTTTTTCGAATGCACTCATCAAGGTGTCGACGTGCATTCGAGCAGCAGGATAACACTTTTTACCTACACCATTGTCAATGACTCCTTTAATGCTTTTCCATGCGACAATCTCATTTGGTGAGAGCATTTGATCGAATTCCGCGCTAGTCATAAGCCTTTTTATTTCAGGACCAACAAAAACACCTGTTGTAATGAAAACACGAGAGTTTTTATATTTATTGGTATGAAACCAATATAAAAAAGTAAAGTTTTAGCATTCATACCTTTTTGTATCTTTGCTTTGCTAAGTTTTCGAAACAATCTCTTCAGAAAGTTAAATGCCGATCCATTTGTATCCAAACACTTAATAAAATTGTTTACCACACCAAGTTTTATATGTAATGGTTGTAAAACAATCTTTTTTATTGGCACAAGTGGTGGATGGAAAATATTATGCTCGCCTAATGTCCCTTCAGTTCTCGGCTCCCATTGTTTTTTGGTTGCCCTTTCATCTGCTATTCCACGTGCAAGTTTTGTAGGAGATTTTAGTATCAATTTTGATTAAGTATGAAATAAACACTTAAACACATTTTCAGTTTTGGCTTAATTCTGGCGTCCAGGTTAATATCTGAGCTTTGATATATTCAGAGACCTATAGTAGAATTTTATGGCGAATATTTTCGTGGTACATTTTATCCTTAAAAAGTCCTGTTTTACAGGACATTTTTGGCATTTTAGAAAAGAAGGGTCAAATTGACCCATAGAAATAGAAGTTACAGGGTTAAAATGCTCCACAAAAATGTTCTTCGTAGTATTTTACATCAAATTGCTGAACACATCACATACCTAAAATGTGAGGTTACATGGTTTTCGTATGCCGAATCGCCATAAGAATGAGCAAAAAGGGGAAAACTTTGACCCCCCCTAAAAAAAAATTCAGACGTAAACTTTCAAAACGCCGAATACGTATATTTTTTTTTGGTCCCCTCTACCAGAATCCGTTGTCAGAACCTTGTTATTTTAAAAAAAGTTTGATTTTGTTGTGCAGTGTAATTATAAATGACAGCTAAAAGGTTGTAAGAAAAATTTTGAAAAATCTAAATGAATTTTTTTATTTGAAAATATATACTAAAATTGTCATAACATTACTTAAAATTAACTTCAACAAAAATGTATTTCGTCAAAAGTGTCAAAATTTGAATTAGGGCTCTTTTGCATTGAGTTACAGCGATCAAATAACATCAAACTTCTCGACAAGAAGAGAGTATTGTATTACTTTATTTTTGTATTATTGCTGTATTTTGACAAAAGTTAACAACAACAAAATATACTGTGCTTTTGCTTATTAGTAGATACCTGCATAAACCCGAAAATTAAAAATTTTAAGTTGTGTCACTCTTGAAGTGGGTGTTCGATATATATGTATGTATATTTCATATGTCTTTTCATGTTGGTGGAATCGAGATTCAAACCTAAGTTTCTAACTTTAAATCTAGGATACAGTTGCCTATTGAGTCATGACTGTCGCACGTTTTTAGCTTTCAATCCAAGATATAGATAACTGCCCATTGGCTCATGGCGATCGCAGTCAGTGATGCCAATTCATAAGGTCGCTCTTCTCGCTAGATATTGCTAATTTATCATTCATAAAGTTACAGTATTGATGAATTGAAATATACATTTTTTTTCTGACTCATGGTTTCATTGGAAAATCACATCTCTCTCTTGTTTCTCTCTTTGTCTCTGATGTTATTAACAAATTAAATTTTGGAGCCTCACTACCGCAAACCGAACCATATGAAAACTCGAACTGGTTTTCACTTGGGGGGAAAATCCAGCGGTAAAGATCAGACTCTTGCGCGTCTGACTCACAGACAGTTTCCTAAAAAGTCAAACAGTGAAAAACATTACAACAGAGCAAAAGCAACGATTTTGCAAAAATCACACTCCAACTCGTTTGACTGATGATCAGCGCTTCCAGAGTCATCGTTAAAAAGTCATTAAAAACGAAGAAGAACAAGAAGAAACAGCAGCAGTAAAGCAAAGAAACCAACCCACGCGTATGTTGTTATTGTTGTTGTTGCTGCCGTGTTGTAGTTAACTTTTCCAATAAAATCATGCCAAGAATTGAAATGTACAACAAGCCACGTCGACTCGGTTCGACTCAGCGCAGCTCGCCCAAAATAAAGCAGCAGCAATGACAACAACAACGCCGCCATTGAATCGTTGCGAGAAGCACCGCGGAGCAAAGTTACTTCGCGTGGCGTCTGCCTTGGCGTTGTTACTTCGGCACTAACAATAAAACAGCATACACAGCAACAACTGCTGCAACACACATACACTGCAATAGCAGCAGCAGCAGCAGTAACAACAACAACATCGTCAACTTCTGACGACTGTTTTGTTTTTGTTTTTGGTGTTATTATTTATTTGTTAAATTTGTGCATGTTTTGTTGTATTTTCTAAATTTAAACTTCAAAAACATATTCTCAGCAATTTAATGGACAGCAGCAACAACAACAAGCCACGTTGTGTCGGGTTTACTGCGCTTTATGGCAACTCACTTAAAATTGCACCAACTGACACGGGCAGCACGCAACAGCTACAACACAAACAACAACAGCTACTGCTGCCATAAAGCTCACTCCAAAAATAGGGAACAACTGACGGGGCGGTGTGTGGTGTCATTTTCTCGAACGCGCACGCCGCAAACAAAGAAAATCCTGCGCGTCGCATGAAATGTTGCTGCGCCGCATTTATTTGTCGCTGTTGCTGCTGCTGGTGTTGTTGCTGCTGCTACTACTGTAGCCGAGGCGTTGCACGCGCTGGGCAACGGCAAAAATCAACATTAACTGCAACAACAGCAACAACAAAACCAGCAAGAGGCAATATTTATGCATGAATTGCAAAGAAATGCACGAGCAGTGCAGTAAAAAGCCAACAACAACGTGAAAAACAATTCCAAGAGCAAATGTAAAAGACCATACAGCAAAAACAACTCCTACAACATCATTTCCGCCAGCACTCAGCCGACCGTCTGGCTGTCTGTCCATCGCTTTTTGTGTCTGTCCTGCTGCTGAAGACCCAATCCGCCTTTGCATACGAAAAACTGCAGACTGCAATCGCTTCGGGTTCCTGCGACCGATCGTCAACCCGCAGTCTCAGACACGCAACACCTCCTCCTGCCTCCGGCTGCTTCGGCGCGCTCCTTCACTAAACCGCTGTCGTTTACTCAGCGGACCCACTACGGAATTGAGTGAGTTCAGTGAGATCATATTTAAAATGCTCGCACAAAAATTTCATTGGAAAAACTTTTTCACCCCATGCCAACTTGCACATTATCTCTCTGGAGCAGTTCGCTTCATTTTGTGAGCGTCTTAAAATGAAGCTTCAGAAATGCTAATATGGCGATCGGTATTAATTTCTTTTGGTTCGAACGAGCACAGCTACTGTGGAGGGAATATTTGGAGTTAGGTTAGGTTGCCTTTCAACAATTCCTGCAACAAACAAAAACGCCGCTTTTGAAATCGTAATCTCAATAGATTTATTATAAAAGTTAGGTTATATTACGAGTAGTTATGTTAGGTTAGATGGCTGTCTCCAATTGGAACTCATTTGAATATATTTTCTTGCATTAGTTCTCCTTGCCAACTAAACCAGTTAAAGCTGCTTATGACGCTTATTAATTATAAATTGACACCTTCGTTAATGGCATTTGAAAGAACTATCAATCTTGTGTGTGTTTTGCATTTGACAGCGACGACTGATTCAGAGTTGAAATACTAGATTTGTCAAACATTTTCAAGACAAAAAAGAAACAACAGATTTCGTTAAAAACTTGTGCAACCAAACATCTGAATTTAATGTGAACAAATCTCAGGCTGGACAAATCATGCAACGTGGTGTCGAAGACCCTTTCTGACTACCGATCCACAGTAATTTTTGCTCTTGTCCACATAGCATCTGCAGATCGGTTAGTTTATATTCAACTTGTTCTGTTGATCTCATTTGATGGGTGGTGGGATGTTAGTCTTTATTTATTGAGCCCGCCATATTTAATATACATAAAAGCCAATGTTTGTCGATTCGATTAACATAGTTTGAAGATCGATTTTAAAAAGCCAGTAATGCATAAAATGCGTTTAAAGTGAATGAAAAGACTATAATTTTTGTAAATAATATTCAGAAAACAAAAAATTTTGTGTGTGGTTTTTACTTAATTTATTTTTGTAAATAATTACTAGCTCCTTATTTCATGAAATCGATAAAAAGGGAACAATGGTAGTCGCAATGACAAACATGGGCTTAGCAGGGCTATTAAGGACACTTTCTCAACAGACGATCCTTACCAGTGGCGGATCCAGGGGTGTTTTGGGGGTCGAAACCCCCCGAAATATTTGGATCGACTATAAATTATTAAATATTAAAGAATTACTTTTTAAACCCCCCCCCCCGAAATAGTTTTCTGGATCCGCGCTGATCCTTACACTCCCGGTCAGTGGCGCACGCAGGATTTTGTTTCGTGAGGGGGGAGGCCGTTTGTGTAACTTTATTGAGAACTTTGAAATAGAATAAAATTTGTTTGTATATTTTCTGACATATTTTGGTCCTGAAAATTCAAAATAGAAAATTTAAAATTTCCTTTATATAAAAGGAGATCATTTTTATCTCATGTGATATCCATATCTTTATCATTGCACAACCGCAAATATTTAAACAAAATTTTTGAAATATGTATCTCCTTAACATTTTTAAGTCCTAAAAAAAGGATTTTAGGTCAGAAATTTAAAAACTGGCTATACCAAGTTACTATGAAAGATCTCCAGTTTCGCGCCTTTCATCTCTAGTTTCACGCCTATATCAAAATTTGGATGGGTTTCGGAAAAAAACATGTTTTTTTTCGTACTGCATAATGTAATGTTGGTGTTTTCAATCAATGCATCATAACTTTGGCACTTTTTTCCGATTCTATTGACGTTAGGCTTAATATTTGCTCAAGTAATATATCTTTTATTTATATCTTAGATTTTAAAACCAAAGGAAATTATTTATTTTATCTAAAAAGTAAAAAACCTTAAAAAACAATTTATGATTTTTGAAAATGGTCGTAAAATTCATTTTTTTCACCGTCAGTAATTTCTATAAATCTTATCTGATTTGGACAATCTGTATATCTTTGGAAAGGCTAAGGTATTATCTTCTGACCGACGGACAGTTTGTGTTAGCCGGATGATTCGTTTACGAGATATATGCTCATAACTGAAACATCAGGGGGAAAACAGGGGTTTTCCGAAGATTTTTCGAAAAAGCTTTTTACAAAAAGTTTTTGATCTTCAGTTTCGTGTTCAGCGGCTCTAAGTTAGTCTAGAAAACATTTTTATTTTTAGGTGCATTTTTTTTGTCGAGTAGTGTTATTGATGATTGAATATATATGCGACCATTATAAATAGAATTTATGTACTAATTTAAAAATATTTCGGGGGGCTTAAGCCCCAAAAATCCTCCCCTGTGTGCGCCACTGCTCTCGGTACGCTATTATACTGTGGTCCTTGAATCGTTTGCTTTGGTCGCAAGCCTATTGAAATCTATTTCATTTCAGTCCATGGGAGGTGGTGATGCGAACTTTAATTTATTAAAAGCGAGCACCAGTCAAATAGGGAAACTTTCTTTTTAGATCTTTAGAAGATCTTTCTAGAAGATCTTTACATTCCAGGTCCGTGCTTTTATATCTAAGACCAAATTTAATGTTCATCAGCGTCTTAGTTTTTGCCTTTTCGACTAGATCTCCCCACCTACTGCTTCACTCCTTAGTTCGCATCTCAGTAGTGAGCAGCGTTGATCGTCATAATATATTTTCCGATATCATCGTACGGTCCACATCAATTACATTGATTATTACTATTAATTACTTAAACAACAGCAAATGAAAGCTGAACATTTCAACTGGACCATAAACGATCGCATTTGAGAAAGTCTGCAATAAGTGTTAAGTAGAGGGAAAGGCAGCTGGATCATTGTGCCGAAAAGTTTCGCAATAATGATGCTGCGTTTTGTGGGTGATGCTTCAAAGGCGATCCGCGATAATGTTTATGTTTTTTATGGACAATCATAACAAGAAACCTTCACTTATTTTGCGCGCACTATCGACTGAGTCATTTCTGCAATTTTCCCACCATGTCAGATGCGAAATACGAAACCCCAAACCCAACATTGCATATGCAACATTACATCAACCGAGGGCGAATTTCTCCGCGCGCGCACACTGCAAATCGGGTAAACAATATTCAAAACTTAACATTAAGATGACAAGCTTTGATAGTGGCATTATTTATGCATAGACAGATGAGCGGTTGGATGGACGGCCGGCAACATTTCTGCCGAATAGCATCGACGCGGCTATAGCCGCCAGCTACCATAACGCGGCGCATGTGTGTGGCGGTGTGGCCAACTGTCGGAGTCAGTGTCCGTCCCAATTTGCCAAACCCTTTCACTTGCAATTAATTTTGCGTTTCGCACACTTCACTTTTGCCTTTACACTTCATTTTATTGTTACGATCGTGCGTATATATTTTACTATACTTTTTTCGGCTGGCTTTGTGTGAAGTTTGCGGTATTTGTCTCTTTTCGACTTTTTCACTCTGTTTTATTATCATAATGTTTATTGGGCTGCCTGCCTGTTAGCGGCCAACACTTACCGCGAAATTTTCTATCAAATTTCAACTCAAAACTTAACCATTTTTCACTGACCCCATAATAATAAAAAATGATAATGCAAAAAAGAGAAATGAGCAAAAAACAAAACGAGGCACAAAGACGCAAACAAAGCGTCAATAAAGTCGAGAGCCTCAAGATCGGCGTGAAATAGTCAAAGAGGTGTAATTCGACTTTGGCGTGGATGCCGAAAAAGCGCGGCGCATGCGCAAATGCCAAAGCGTCAGCGCGTCATCGCGTGCTGCGGTGGAGAAAGAGATTTGTGCCACAGTTACAGCATTTACGCTCATTTTGTGGCATTTTCTACATTGGCAGGGATTGGCAGTTTTGGCAAGAGAGGGCGAAGAGGGGGCGACGACGAGTGGGCATGTCTGTGGTATGTGAATGCTGCGCAGAGTCGCAGCAACAATGTAGCGATGGCTGCAGCCAGCAAACCAACCAAATATTTTACGCCATCAATCATGAGCAACAACAACAAGAAAAAATAGCAGCAGCGCAAAATTTTACAAACGGCCAACAGCAACAAAATCTCCAAAACGCAGTTAAGAAACTTGACAAAAAAGCTTTCGCGTTTCTTTTCGGCTGAGAAAATAAAATAAAGAAAAAACAACAACAACAAAACAACGCGATAAATTTCATTTATTGGCGGCTTTGAATTGAAATTCGGGTTTTACTGCTGCTGCGCTGGCTGTCAGGGTTCTTGTTGTTGTTGGTGCTGGTTGATGTGCGGTGGGGATAAGTGGTGCGGCCCGGTGCTTTTCACTTAGCAAAACCGAAAAGTTTTTGCCTTTTTCATGAGCGGGAATGACGGGCGCACGAGCGATTCGCCAAAAAACGAGTTTTTTGTTTTTAACTACATTTTTCTGCGGCTGCTGTCGTTGGTTGCCATTGTTGCTGCCCCACGACTGGCCGCTCTTGCCATTGCCGTTGCTACAAATGCTATTGTTGTTGTTGCGGTTTTCGGCCGTATGGTTAACTGGAGCTGGATCCAAGCTCATTGTCAGCTTTTGTGTGAATAGACGTCCGTCCGTCCGTCCGACCGTTTGTCTGTCTGTTCATTCGGCCAAACGAACTGACTGTCGATAATAGCAAACGCCTGCCCGTTAATTTTCTTCGCGTCGCTTCCACTGGAGTGCTGGGCCTCGTGCCGCGTGCCCACATCAATGTGCGGACGGACGGCTTACAGCGCGCTCAATTGCAAAGTGTACAAGTTGTTGTTGGCTGTTGCTTATTGTTACCGCCGCTTGGAGCCGCTGCCGTCTCGCTGCTCCGCAACCATATCACAACTGGGAAAAAGAAACGGTTTAGAAGGTCATCGCAATTAAGGTTTTTGGCTACACTCGCGCACCGACACCGACACCCAGCCAGGCACTGCCTGCTTCGGCTCTCGTCGGCCACCGTGTCCATGTGCCTGTGTGTGCGTGCGTGTTTGTGTTTTGTGCATTTACCAAATAAACAAGTCATAATTTTTCGGAATTTTTTTTTCTTCCAAAAGCATCAAATCAAGTTTTACAATTAGAAAACGTGCATACACCAAACAATTTGGGAGGTACACAAAATCTATTGAAATTTCATCGAAAGTTGCGCAAAAATGTTTTTAATCATTACGGTTGTTGTTGTGGTTGTGGTTGTGGCTGCGGCTGATCACTTGTGGCCATCAGTCTTTTGTTGTTGTTGGCGGTCGTTGCTGATGTGATGTGCCGCCCCTTGCGGCTGCCACAGGTTCAATTGAATATTTATGTATTAAGTCTCTTTTCATGTAAACCAAAATTGATTTATGCGCTGGCTGGCACTGCCGGCTTTCGAAAGCCGCTGAAAAATGAAAATCTCCGCAAGCCATTGCCAGTGTTGTTGATGTTTATCTATTACAATTGCCATTTACGATGACAACATTATTTGAAATCACTTATGGGCCATAAGCAAAACTTAATGTGTCTTTACACAGTTCGAGCATCTTTGTTGTTCTTGCAAACATTTACACAGATATTGAAAATAGTCACATACCCAAAGGCAGTTATGAACTATGTGAACTTTATGGGCAGTGAAACCTGAAGCATTATGACTTCTAAAGCTGGCTTTAACCGACTTTAATTTTAACAATTCATAAACAAAAATTCCAAAGAAAAATTTCCACATGTTTACAATAGTTTATGAGAAGTAGAGCTGGTCTAAAAAAGCGTTCGCTTCTGGTCTTTATTTTTCCCAGAACCTATGGGCTTTATGGGGTCAAGTCGAGTGTCCATATATCGATCATTCAAAACCCTGCTTCCAAATCGCTGCATCCTTCCATCGCAATGCTTCGCATTAATAGGGACATTCTCTGCTCTTGGGTATAATAAAAAAGTACAAAATACTGACAAAATATCGATTCGATCGATGAGCTCTCTTCAATTTGCAGTCTGCCAACACTTTTGAATTAGTCATTGTTACAAAAATTCAATTACAACTTCAAGAGACAAGGAGCTGCTATGGCAATAAAGCTAAATAATATTTCAACAAAGATACTTTTGAACAGTTGTTGGAGGTTGAGGGCGAAGAAACCACTTCTAGGTTAAATACATTTGATAGTTTTGTTACTACAGTATAATCTCGATAGTCCAGCGGGTAGCGCGCTGGCTTCTCATACCAAAGGCTCCAGGTTCGATTCCTGGCTCGGGCTGGTGAACAACTCGTTTACTTATATCGCTATCCACATGAAGGGAATGAGAATTACAAGAATCGCACAAGTGCGCTCTTGGCAGGCAATGGCAAAACCTCCAAGTGTGAACGAAAAACTGCCAATCGCCGTTCGGATTCGGCGTTAAACTGTAGGTCCCCTCCCCCTTTCCCCATCCACTTGATATGTGTGCTGTAACATATGTTGGCAAAACAGTGTTGCATACACAGTTCAAAAACGGGTGAAATATGTGGTATCACAATGGGCCTTTCAGGCCTCCGAGTGTGGCTCTTATAGAGGCAGCCACCGCAACCTAACCTAACCTAATCTCGATAATCCGGACAATTAAAAACCAGACACTGGTGTCCGGATTACAGAGTCTACAATAGAAATTGAATGTCCGGATTACAGAGCCTACAATAGAAATGAGTGTCCGGATTACCGCGTTGTCCGTATTAGCGACTGTCCGAATTATCGAGATTATACTGTATTTGCTGTGGAATGGAATCAGAAATTGGATGATCTTCGCATCCACAAAAAAACCCATAAAGATATTTTTTTATATGTATTTTTTTATGATAAGACTTGCTACAAATCAAGTGAAAATTGCCCTCACGTGATTCAGAAAAGGCTATATAGAAAAAAAGATCCTGTTTGCCATGGTCTGTGATAGAAAGTATCGCTGGGTCTGATTACATCCAAAACGATGGAAATAACACTGTTATAGTCCACGCTATATATGCACAAATATCGGTTGTAATTGATAGATTAATGAATTAAATTATTGGCAATTTTAATTACAGATCAGGAAATGTGTACAGCTCACTTTGCGTCGTTGTTACGTTCCAAAAAAACACGACGCAAATTGAAACGACACACAGTGTGACTTTTATCATTTTTAGGAAGTCATAGCAGTCAAACCAATGTAGGTATGACAATAAAATTTTGCAATAACCATGTAAAGGCCAACATCGTATTAGACAACAAAAATGGTCTTGATCCGCCCACTTTTTCTTCGACTCCCCATATAAGATGTAATTTCAGATGACCATTATTTCTAAGGGTTTGTCTGGACGGACGTAGATAAAAATAGTCAAAATAGCTTTTTTTAATACTTTTGAATTAGTTTTAGTCCAAATCATTTAACATTTTAAAAAATTTTTGCCAAAAAAATTCAATATCCTGTGATATAAACGAAACGGCTATTTATTCGGCTCGAATGCGCCCATCTTGAGTGAAAATTATAGCAGAGTTTTTTTACACAGGTTTTTTATTTGAAGTGTACCACATCTTTTCCAATTAAACTCAAAATATACATATTTAAAAACTGCATGATTATTATTATTTTTTGCTTGGATTTCAGCCAAACATCAAAAAGTTCACTTCGCGAAACTGTTTGATTAGCTGTGAACTAAATTGGTGCAAAAAGGAGCAAAAATTTATTGTAGAATCTGAAACTAGGCACATTTTTCATTAATTTTGTTATAAACATTACATGGAACTCTACGGAACTCAATAAGTTTTACTCTATTAAAAAAGGAAACAATTTTGGGAACCACCCAATTTTTAGTGACTAGCTATTTTAGTCGATAAAAAATTAAAATAAATTAATTAAAGCTTCAAAAACTTACCGGAGTTTGCACAAAATATTCAAGTAACTAAAATTAAAAAGATTTGTGCAAAAATATTTCTGACAAAAAAATCATGGCTCTGTGAACATCACAAAAAATCTCACATTGAGAAAAGTGTTTCTGCACTTGTCGCAGTGAGACAAGTTGTGCGACACAAAGTGAATTATGATTTTCTATAGCAAAGCATGTAAATATCGAAGATAGGTTCCAGGGTTACGAAAATACTAATTTTTAAAAAGAAAATTGAACAAAGTAAACATTAAAGAAAAATAATATAAAATTGTATTACATACACACAAAAAGCACAAAAAAAAAACAAATTCAACTAAAACAAAATAAAATATTCAATTAATTTATAAGAACAAAATAAAAATTAATCACTGTCTGTTGAGTCCATAGTGGCAGTTGGCGTAAGTCGGCTTTCTTTCACAAAAGGTAGAAAGGGAATCCCCGAGTTTTGATGGCATGGCGCAATTAGAAACAAAAGTCGTGCCATCTTTTAGAAAAAAAAGATAATTAAAAAAAAAATAAATAAAGACTCGAACCCAAAACAACGCAACTTCGAAAATCTAACTTAGCAGTGCGATAACTTGTGCGCCGATATGCCGCACAAAGTTGAATGTTGGTCGGGTATTGTGGTATGGTTGGGTAATGTGGTATAGCACTTGTTCTCGGAAACTACAGGTGTTCAGATAACAGATCCACCATAAACCATTAAATGTTCACAATGCACAAAAAAGTAAAAAATCTTGTATCAATATGCTTTCAGGAACTATTGTCTTTGATCAGTTGTTGAAATGCGACCGGTTATTTTTAGAGTTCGCGAAAACGTTTTTTTTGAAGCCACAAAAAGAATACTTTTTATTCCTGAGTTATATTAAAATCAATAACTAACTAACTAAGTGTTGATAAACAAACTGCAAAATTGTCTAAATTTGTGTAATGTTTCTTTTTTGACGAAAACTGAAAATGGATTCCCCTATCTATATATAAAGTCACATACATACATATGTATATAATATATATTACAATGTGTATGAAGCATATAGTATTTTTTTAAGCTTGCAAAATCTGCCATAGATCAGCTATAACGAATTTCTACCAGAAAATTAAACCTTAAATGAATATGATAAATTTTTGTGATTTAATAACCACAAAAAAATATCTAAAAATTTTCCAAATCAACTCGAATGCCTCGCACAGCATGAGAAATCGTCAAATTTGAACGCCCTTCGCAATTGCGAATTGAATTAAGCGACATTGAGATAAGAATGGGTAGGAAAATTGAAGATTAAAACGGAAATGAGGTGCGTTGTGGCAGACTCTGCCACGGCGAACGCCGCTTTGCACACCCGTTCGTGGCGGCGAGATCCACCCTTAGTATTGATTCCCCCACCACGGCATAAGGAAACAACATAAGCAGCAGCAGCTTAGGGGAGGGAATGGCGGCGCTCTGCTCGGCCCGGCCCGACCTCGGCTCGACCGCACCGCTCCGCTCCGCACCTCATAACATCGCTCGCTCAAATACCGAACGCAAACATCCAGCAACTTAAGGCTACACCTAAGTGCTGGGCGCGTTGTGTGCACTGTGCGACCCCCTCGGGGGTAGAAAACGCACGACAGCCAACACAAAAGCAACAACCCAACTAGAGCGGCAGTAATATCGAAGTGCTTACACCACGGCCGAGTAAAACCTGGCAACGTAATGATGTCGATGCCAACAGCCGCCAGCAGCGCCAACAACAACAACCATACCCTCAGTTGTCGTATACATACACATAATGTTGATGATGATGAAGCGGTCTATAACAACAACAACAACAATGCGAACATCAACAACAACAACATCAAATGTGGTAGCAGCTACACCGAGCAACGAACAAACGAACGCCAGCAACTGAAACGAAACGAATTAATGAAACCCTACCCGCTGTAGAACGCCAAAAGCAATAACAACAACGAAAATACCAAAAACATGAACAACAAAGAAAGCTGCCAGAAAAAACAAAAAATAAATAAGTAAATACTATGAGAAATGAAACAAAATATAGAGCCACATATGTATGTACCGCACCGAGACATGATCCCCTCACTAAGGGCACCAACGTGGAACGGGTCTACGTGCGGCAGTGCGGCATGCAACCCGAGCAAGCAACGCCGAACCCCGACGAACGCCAATGGGGTTGAAAGAGTGTGTGGCAATCGATTGCACGCGCGCTCACACACGTCTGCGATGGCAACGGCAACTGCAAAACCAACAACAACAACTCCATGGCATCATCAGGGCCAACATCAGCACTCACACACACACGCACGCACACACAGCACAAAGCTGCACATAGAAAAACGCAAAAACTATTCAATTTAATTCGAGCATAACAGGCTACCCCCGGCCTACAGTTGCCACCGCCAGCCCACGAGGCCGCCACCCTTATGCGCACAATGTGTCAGTGCTCAGATCAGGCGCTGCTCAGCGCGGAGGGTGGCAGCCCGACCGAGCGACAGGCAGGCGGAAAGACACAAGTGCCACATGAACAACAAAGAACAGACGCCCAAGCGACACAGCGACGGCGGTGGTGGCGTTCGGGCACTCGAACGGGTGACGAACGGCCGAGCGTGTTCAAGGTGAGATCCGAACGCCGCTCAACGCCTAAAAGCATGCACTGAATTTCGAATTCGAACAGCCAGTAAGGGAGCGACAAGCAGTCGACGAGAGCCAGCCCGAGTTGCAGCCAAGAACCCCAAACGAGTTGTGGCGGTGATATTCAACCCCCTCTGCGTGGTGCGTTCGCTTTCGAACACACAGCTGCCGACAAAAGGAGGAGGATAAGCACGACAATAGCCATGATGGGAAGGCGCTTTCGGTGTACATACACAACGGCCATCTGTGATGTTGGGAATATCATTGCCGGGTGGTGGCCGGAACACTCGGCGCCGTACCCCATTTGGCAGCGTCGACTCGAATGCGAAATTTCGAACGGCCAAACTATCGTCACTTCGAAGCTGAGTGCAGCGGCGATATTTGCCAGAACATTCAAACGGGCCAGTGCGCTCTGCGAGTGAGCCGAGCGAATGGCTTCAGGCGGAATCGTGTGCGTGAGTGTGTGTTGTGGTGCACAGCGTGAAGAACAGCAGCAGGCGCCCTACTGCCTGCTTGCACATCGTCAGCGCACATCTCAGACCCCAGCAGACGATTATGTGTGTGTGTGGCGCAACGGGCGGCGGCAGAGCCGAGAGGGTGCGACCGGCAGTGGCTGTGCGGCTGTCATTGACATGTTCTCATGTTACACTCCCGCGCGCTATCCACCGACAATCGGTCCCACTAGTTGTTGTTTATTGTTCTTACACACACATACCTATATGCATATATATGTGCATAAATATTTGTATGTGTTCTGATGGATTTAGGGCGGTTTAAATGGGGGAGAAACTGAATTTCAACTTCGAAATGCTGCAGCATAGCTTTCGAGGTTCTAAATATCGATCCAAATATCGTTCACATGACGCAAATGTGCAATTTAGACGCATACATATACATGTACATATACATACATACATGCAAGTACATGCTGAAGTATAAGTAGTAAATGGAAAATGCTCGGTTATGCG
Organism: Melieria omissa; assembly: GCA_963971225.1. Lineage (NCBI taxonomy): Eukaryota > Metazoa > Arthropoda > Insecta > Diptera > Ulidiidae > Melieria > Melieria omissa. Next base: position 9,951,438 of record OZ020269.1, read on the forward strand.
TTTCCTTGCATAAGATCGATTGGCTTAGGGGTGGAAAATGCCAAATGTAAAACTATATATTTAATGAATAAGGCAGTGAAAGTGTGGGAAGGTTGCATTCACAGCTTACTCAAATGGCTGGCGAGAGATTATGATTTTTTTGAATAAATTATTTTGAAAAGATCTAATTATTAGATTCATGTTCCATACTCAGCTTTCTATCCGAAACATCAGGGAAACAGGAAGGTTTATTGTAATCCCTGCGCTGCGCTAATGTGATATCAAAACGAATTATGTCTTTGGCTGCCACTCCAACCCAACCTAACCTAGTTTCATGTTTGCGTATAATGCAAAGTTAAGTGAGGTTAGGTTGGGAACTTTACTGCTCAAATTCAATTTTTAAGTGAATATGAATCGGTAGAAAAACTCTAAATATAAACTGCCGTTTCAAAATATTAAACGAAAAATTAATTAAGTGCTTGGGAGGATCTTTGGTACAATAAACCCTTTCATACATTTAGACATTGATTTCACTAATTTGGAATAGAAAAAAAAAGTCTTGACTTTCGTTAACTTTTTACCACTCTTATTAGATTTTTAAAGGAATCGTGCGGGTTTTGAATGGCATTCAAAAGAAGACTTATCGGATATTTGCAGCACATTTGGACTGTTGCAAAACAACCCCAGGTTCACACATCCTACAAATTGCGCTTTGAACTTCTTCTTAGAACTGAAACGTATCTTCATTACCAAGTTTGTCGGCTTCTCATACCGAGGTGCTAGGTTCGTATCTTAGCCCGGGCTGGCAAAACGCTCATCTAGTTCTATCGCTATTAACATGAAGCAGATGAGAATTACAAGAATCGCACAAGTGCGCTGTTGGCAGGCAATGGGAAAATCTCCAAGTATGAAAGAAAAAAGAACTGCCAATCACCGTTTGGACATTAAACTGTAAGCCCTCTCCCTAAACTGTAAGCCTTTTTCCCTATCCGCTGCAAATGTATGCTGCAACATATGTCGGAAAAACACATTTCAAAACGGGTGAAATCTGAAATATCACAGTACAATAGCATAGTACAATGGTCCAAAATGGACTGAGTGCTATGGAAGGCTTGTAGCCTTCCTGCCAACCCTCAAATCACATCACAAGTTTGCGTATTTTGCATCAATTTCATCGATAATATCAAGGAGCCCCGGACATATTACGAATTATATTGAACGCCACTATATTATGAAACCCACGCACTACTGTTCCAGTTCTTTTGTCAACTTTATATTCGCTTTCTTCCAACTTGGTTCCATGAAGTTGCTTTCGTCAGGATCGGATTAGATAAGCCGCCAGGCCAATTCGGCCACTCATGGACTTTGTTGGATCCCTAGGCGTACCAAATAGAGTTGTCGCAATAATAGTAAGAAGAATAAGAAGTAAGAATATGGGTTGGTTGGACCAACCAACCAACCAAGAATATGGGTGTCTTTAGCGAATTTTAGCAAAGACTTGATGCCATTCTTGTGGATCCATCTAACCTGAAGAAAACGAAGCTCCCAAGTAGGTAAAGCCACGGCGGAACCAAAGAATGGGCTCCATAGTTTTCCTGACGCCATGCTCTGCTAATTTCCTTCATTAATCAGATTTTGTTTTCCCCTCCTTTTTAGCCACCAAAAATTCCAACTGTGATAATAAAATTAATATTGTGTTCTCGAGATTAATCTGTCCACACCCAATTTCCTAATTTGCTTGGAAATAATTGCAATTATCTTCTCAAAAAAATGTATATTCATTTAATTTATGTTGATGCATTCGAAAAGGTGCTTTCCGCCTACAACTCAATGTTGTCTTTAAGAATGACAATTGAATCGTTTTGGCAAATTAAGATTTTGCCCAGAACTGACATAAACTTGATGAGAACATTTGTTTTTCCACTCAGCTTCGGCAGTTGATTTTTAAGCGTTTTGAAACGACAATGAAAGCAGTGTTTGCATATAAAACGTGGCTATTTTCGGTGATATGCTCAAACTGTGGCATCGGGCATGACGTATGCAACGTCAAATAAATCACCGATGAACATTAACATTCACAGAACAAATGAAGCGGCGGCCGCACCGAATGGAAAATTAAAACTAAAAACGAAAGTGGGTTTTGGGCATTGCGGGGCGTGGATCAGCAAAAAGCGTAGAAACAGCCAACTGAGTGTTCGTAAAGTTGTTAAATTGGAATAAAACTTGGTAAGCGGATTATTGGCGAGCACGATGTGTCCGACGTGAGTGACTGACTGACAAACAGACTGATTGACTGACTGAGTGACTGAGTGACTGAGTGAGTGAGCGAGCGAGTGACTGAGTGTTATGTCATTCCAATGCGAGGAGTGGGGAATGGAGCAACATTTGCGCTGAACACCGTTGGTGGAGGATGTTGTTGTCAAGCGCGCACCGACTAGCGCCAAACTGTCAAAAAGCAACAGTGATCAGTGAAAAGTTGAAATAATTGCAGTGGCGCTGCTAATGCATACAGACGTACCATAAGTTGGCAACATCTGGTGGCAACCGCTCAAAGTGCGATCATGCGAGGAAGTAGGACGCTGTGGTGCGCCAAACGAGTTTCGGCGCAGATCGCGCGCCATTTGGCCAGTTGGACAGCCGCGTAGATAGGCAGTAATTTGTCAATTGGATTTGCGATTGCAATGATAAAAGTGGAGCCATTACACGAAGGCGGCAATTTGTACTGCGGCGGCGTTATCATTGTCGCCGTCGCCTCGATCATAACAAACGGCAACATTTTATGCTTTTATTGTTGTGCATTGTGTGCGGTGCGGTCGGTTGGTGTACGAACAAATACACTTCACAGCATGAAGGGGTTCTAGAGCACTTGCACCCAGTTCGGCCGCCCGTCGTCCGCGCCTTCCCCGAATTGCAACTCACATAATCAGCTATGAATGACGCAAAACGTAATGAAAACTGACAACTTGCATAGCGGCAGCGGCGAAGCAATTGCCAGCAACAAAACACCGCAGCCAGTGCGAGTAGCGGTCGGTGTGTGGTGTCGGTGTGTGGTGTCGGTGTGTGGTGTCGGTGTGTGGTGTCGGTGTGTGGACGGCGGGACATGCGGTGCGGGCTGAGCGTGCGCAAAACTGCCCACAACTCTATTACTGAATGCTCTTTCGCATATATCTCGACTATTTATTTGCATGGCAAATGGCAGCGCACTGCGCACAGCTCACATGCCCGCAAATATTTCCATAAAATGCAGTCACATTCGTTCAAAACAACAACAACAATAATAGCGCAAACATGTTGTTAATAAGTAATTATTGTGCCACATTTTGCAATGAGCACAGCACACCGAGGGTCGCACAGCATTGCACATTGTTGGCATTATGAAAATGCGTGGGCTGGGTCGGCAGGGTGAGGGGAAGGGGGTGTGCGGCCGAGTTTAGTTGACTCCCTTTGCAATGCCTAAATAATCACAAAACACCAGCAGCAGCAACAACAACAATAACTATATCATTAAGCCAATATATTTAATGTGCTTAGTGCTGTGCCGAATAGAGCAACTAAAGCGTTGTCATGTTCGTATTTGAATTTCCGCGGCACATGCGCCAACATTTGACTGGCGACTGCGAATGCCGCTGCGCCTTCTGCTGGAAAATTGCCGTGCGCACTTAAGTAGCGCCGAAGGGCACACCTTGCATACGACAAACTCAACTCAAACATTCGAAACGCATTTTGAATAGTTGTGCTACACTTGGAGATGTGAATGCGGAAATGCCAATATTCCGAAATCTCGTAATAACACAGTGAAACATTCAAGTTACATGTTCTATGGGTCGAGAAACTTTGAAATTATTAAAGAAATTTGTCTTTCGTCCGTATAAGTAGATCTTTCGACGAGGTCCTATGAGCAGGCAGTCACTTTAACCAAACCTAACCTAACTTAACCTTAATAAGCAATTATTTGCTTTCTTTTCATTTGCTTCATGTAAGATCATATTTGAATTGGCCTAACTTTCTTTACCTTATCTAATCTTACCTAACTTAACAATAAACAACTTGTATCCTTTCGGATCCGCATTTGTTGTCCACCGGAAAGCTTGGTTGTTTGTTGTAATTCCTTTGCTAAACAGCTTAAATGACTTCTTTCGGCCGGTTCGGGACCCAAAATCATAAAATATTTATATTTTACTTACTTATATTTAAGGAAGTCTCTTCTAGACTCTGTTGCCCTTCAGTTGGACCTTGACAGGGTCCACTCTTGATGCGTCCAAAACCGCTTGTTTTTTAATGTTAAAAAATGTTTCCATGTTATTTTCTCTAGGAAGGAGAACGCAGGCTGTAGAACCTTCAATATTTTTGGTTCTTTTCTAAACACTGTCAGTGAGATTAACCCTTTCCGGAAATTTGTACCAAGATTTTTGTTTCCAAGATTTTTTATTTGACAGCGAACGCATTTTTTATGGAACGGCTTTTTAATTCATATTAAGTAGGCTGTGCTGTATCATTCTGTTTAAAAATATAAATCATTATAGCCGTGGCTATACAGTATGAGTGCGTTTTGTAAGCGGCTTTTTGCAAGAATATGAAAAACCGATGCTTCTGCGTAGGAATTTTTAAATATGTAATACTTTTTGGTAGCAAAAAGCTAAACAATTTCCAAGTTTAAGTCCCAGTTGATTTATAAAAGTTATTAAATTAAACGTTTTGTGCGTCTAAATATTTTCCCAAGCCTTTAAAAAAGAGTTGCAAGGCTTTGTACCATATATCGTACAAATGGAAAGCAAAGATTGTGATGACAAGTGATGTTTGTATTTTTTTTAAGTTATGGGTTTGGTAACAGATTTCTTGGGTTTTTATGCCTGCCACGCCCATCTGTAAACCACTTGACTCATAAAATTCGATTCGATTCGATTCGGCAATTTTCGATTGAAAATAAGAACTACTAGAAGATTTTGTGTTTTACTGGGCAGACACAGGTTATGTAAGGTTAGACATGCGTACTTGCCACTCCCACTACGATAATAAGGATGGTCTATATTCAGTGCCATTCTGTAAAACTCTATGAATTTTAATTTAATCTATGCTTCATTGAAAGGAAAAGGGCTTTACAACAACAACAACGGTTATATAAAGCCGAATAAATGTGAATCCATTGTTTATCCATTGTTTAATTTAATGAAATCACGTTTTGATTTTTTGTTGTTATAATTTATGTTTTCTATAAAAAAAAATCAATGAATTGTCGTAATTCTTAAAAAAAACGAAACCAAAATTACATGCATTTTTACTCCTTGGCGGACCATTGTACGATTTATCGCACAAAATTGAATGAGCTATAATTCTTAACTGAAATTATGTTTTTAATATTTTTTTGTATTTTATTGCTAAAATGTTCAATGAGAGTCAATATTTTGAAGGAAAAATTTTTATCTCAAGAAATGTGGAAGTTGACCGGAAAGGGTTAAGGTAGCATGGCACGTTAGAAAGGGGAATTTTTAATGCTTTACAAAATTATTTATTGTTCAGCTCCTTTATTATCATCTTTTTATTTTTTACAATTGAATGATTGAAGGTTAAAAGAACACAAACAAAATTTTTTTTTAGCATATTGTCGCTTATATAGGTGGAGCTGAAGTCGCGTAGAAAAAAAAACATCCTCCATTACGGACACTTAACCCTTTGAAGCATAAATTTTTCAAATAACTTTTTTTCAATGAAAATAGTCGCCCTGGGGGTTTTCGGGGTCGCTGATCACGAATATGTAATCAAATTTTTGAAATTCAGCAATCCAATCCCCCTTAACTCTTTGTATTCTAGGCGCTCTTACTTGTCCTGTTCGTTTGTTGTTAATGTCATTAACAGAACTGTGGACTTTTGGATAGAATACAATTTACCGTCCCTTCTCGAACACTTAGGTATTTTAATTATTTCTATGTTGGTTTATGCAAAACGGAATACGCTAAAAACGCTTCTCTTGCTAAGACGCTCTCGAAACTGAATCGCATTCAACACTTCAAGATCTCGCTTTTCCAAGATTTATAGTCTTAAGAATTATGGTTGAATTTTTTAATTGAACTTTATTATTTTTTAATGTTCCAGTTTCATAGATGATCTGTTAAAATTAATTTTTTGTTTGACTGAATTATAAATAAATAAATAAAATTTCAAAAGGAACGGCAAATTACACATTATTTGTACAATCAAACATGGTGAGTAGTGACGAATTATTGTTGGCGTAAAAACTAAAAGCAGATATTGGAATGAAATTCGGTACAAAAACTCGAAAGCAAACAATCAAAAGCGTGGATCCCATAAAAAATTCGAGCGATTCGCTCACAAGGTTTAAAGATAAAATTTTTGTTGTAGCTTTTGCAGATCTGCTAGAAAGAGAATTTCCCGACGACAACAATTAGACATGGAAAGAGTTAATTTGGAGTAACCAAACGCGATCGCAGCACATGAAATCTGTCGTTTTCGTATGCGCAGAATTGGCCGTATGGCTCCGCATTGATTTCTCTAGCTTAGGTACACGTGGTGATGCTGTTGCGCCTTCCCGAACGCTGCGCGCTTCAGTGCCACCTACATCTCATTGGCAAATATTGTGCGAGGCGTTTGGGGGGTGGTTTGCGCTAATGTGGCTGTTGCTGTTGCTACCCTGAGCGGCTGCCATTACCCGCGCTGCGCCCTTCCGTGTGCCAGCCTCACATCGCACACGTGTCGTTAGTATCGATAAAATTGTCTGCAGTTGCTTCCTCTTGCTTCTACTTGTTGTTGTTGTACAGCTTGGCAGCTGCTTGAGTTGCGTTGGGTGTTGTTGAGATCTGTGGTTAGGCTACTGGTTTCTGTTAGAACTGCAATATGGGACCTTGCTGCCACCTCTCGCGCGGTTCGCACTGCATAGCCAAACCTCAAACGCCTCAAACTGTGAGCAATTCTTAGGGCCAGAAGGCAAACTATGGGGTCCGGCCCCGTCCCCCTACACTCCGCCCCCTGAGCGTCGAGTAGGCGAATCACATGCATGCACCGAGCATGCGCGATGTGCGCTCACCAATGCGAGAAATTCGAGTTTTCTGCTATTTCTCCATTTTTGCGGTTTTGCTCCGATCGATTTTTCACAAAAAACTGCAACCCAGCCGCCGTCGGTGGGAGCTAACTTGTGTGTGGGCCGAAGTGTGTGCAGTAACTGTGCGGGGGAGGGCGACGAGCGGTATAGATAAGTTGCTGTTGACGTGCATTTCTTCTCGTTATTCTTGTTGTTCGTTTTTTTTGTTTTTGCGCCATAAATTTTATGATCAATAATTTACATGCGGGCAAGAATGCAATTTTCGCATTCAATATTAGTGTTTTTGTTGCTTGCAGTGTTGCGCGTGTTTGCATTTACGGCTGTAGTTGTGTCAATATCGAATTTATGCAGAATAACGTGTAGCATTTTACTTTTTGCACAGATTTCTGCACGCCCTGCGATGATCGCTGCAGCCGCTGAGTACATCGAACACACAGCGCCGAACACCGAACGCCGATTACGACGAGCAAAGTTGGCATAAATGTGACGTCAATGCCACCCGTGAAGTGGTGTAACCTGCCCCTTATGCTCTATTAATAAATTTTACGCTTCTATTCGAGAAATGAAGCGAGAAGGCAGCAATTGTCGGGCCAAGATGAACCAAACAAACCGGGAATAACCTGCAGAACTGGAAGAGTCAAATATCAAATGAAACTTTTATCATCAAACGGAATGGAATGGAATTTTAATGTTGGTAATTTAATGGTAATAATTTGGAAAAAATTAATTTATATCAATTGGATAAGGTGATTGGTTTAACACTTTTGTTTATTCATGGAAAAAGTTTTGAAAAGGCGTGTTTTGAATGAGTAGAAAAATAATTTACAAGGCCATGGACAGGGTTCCAACACCTCCTTTAGCTAGGCCCCTGGTAAGTCCCAGAATCGCGTGTAGGACAAGTATTATAAATCCCGTGTTTTAGTCCGAATAAGAATTTGCCAAATTTTTAACTAACTAACTACAAGTTTTTTATCATTATACAGGGTTTTCCAACAAGAGGTGTTATTTTGGTATTCAAAGAAAAATTCCATTTTTTGAGATAAATTTTCGGATGTTTATTTCATAATAAAGAGGAAGTAGAAGAGGAATAATGAAAAACAACATCAGGACCAACAGGACCATATCCTTTTCATGAAATTTTCCATAACCAAATCGCAAAGTGGCTGCCCTATGTCCTCGATAGCCTCACGAATTCTATCTTTGAGGTCTTGAATCGACGCTGGGCTGTTGGCGTGCACCTTATCTTTCACGTGGCCCCAAAGGAAGAAGTCTCAAGGTGTTAAATCATAAGATCTCGGTGGCCAATTGTGATCACCTCTTCCCGAGATAATACGGTCACGAAACTTTTCCCGTAAAAGAGCAATGGTTTCGTTGCTTGTGTGGCACGTAGCATCGTCTTGTTGAAAGTAAACGTTGTCCAGATCAATATCATCCAACTCCGACCATAAAAAATCATTAATCATCTCTCGATAGCGCAATCCATTCACCGTAACTGTTGATCCAACCTCATTTATGAAAAAGTAAGGTCCAATGACCCCGCCGGACACTAAACGCACCAAACAGTCACACGTTGAGGATGGAGAGGCTTCTCAACAATAACTCTTAGGTTGCCCGAGCCCCAGATGCGACAATTTTGCTTGTTGACGTAGCCACCGAGGTGGAAATGGGCCTCATCAGTTAAGATGATTTTTCGATGGAATTCCGAATCATTTTCATGCATTTCAAGGACCCAATCAGCAAAGACACGACGTTGTTGATGATCGGTCGGCTTGAGTTCTTGTGTTAACTGAACTTTATAAGCCTTAAGACCCAAGCCTTTATGCAAAATACGGTGTGATGACGTTTTTGGAATGCCCAATTCCAAAGAACGACGAGATTCCTCGTCACCTGGGTTTTCTTCAACACTTTGGGCTACAGCAGCAAGTTTCTCAGTTTTTCTTGAGCGACGTGCACGGGTTTTATTCTTCACATCACTAACTTGTCCCAACAGCTCGAATTTTTCCACCAATTTCTGTATTGCGGTCCGACAAGGTGCTTCACGACGACCCAAAAATGCTTTAGTTTTGCGAACTGTGATTGCAAGATTTTCACCATTTTTATAGGGAATTTTAATAAATTCAATGCGTTGTTGAATCCTGTATCGTTCCAGATTTAGATCTAGGCTAATTAACAAAAGATTCATTTTTATGTGAAATTCACAGTCACAGTCATTCACTATCAGTCCATGTCTTTCATACCAAAGAAACAGACTCGCAAAAGTGTGGATGATTGAAGCTGTTTTATTTCTTTGAAACAATTGAACGAAAATTTGTTCTGAATTTTACGATTGAAGCTATGCTGGTAGCAGAATTACAAAAAAAAATTAGGTTATGTTGGGTTGAAGTAGTAGCCTTCTTCCGAAAAAGCTCGCAGAAGCACAAATGTATAGCTCATTGTAATGGCGCCACTACCCCTTTATAGCACTAGGAACCACCAGGATTCCAATAATTGATATCTAGAATTGGAAGATCGGTGAAGAAAGGTGATGAAAAACGAAGAGCCTATAAATCTTAGTCTTGTCCTGGTTAAGGACCGACACTGGCACATAAAATGCAGAAACGTTTCGTCTTCCTCCTCTGAACGACAGCCATGACAGAAGTTGCTGTGTGACAAGCTCAACCTTTGAGCGTGTCTTCCCATTAGGCAATGCCACGTAAGCGCAACGATCACTGGGCTGATGGAAGTCCGGCCTAGGTTGACTTCCCGGAAAAGACGGATCTTGTTTTGTTCCCAAGGATGTACAAAGTTCCGCCTTTCAAACTCCCCGACCGAGTTTGGAACCTTGCTCAAAGTGAGCAAGGAGGTTGGGGCTGATATTAGACTCTAGGCTCACCTGGAGCGCTAACATTGCTGAAAGGGCAATAAGATCCTCCAGGGCCATCTACTGCTGTAGACGGGCGGTGGGTGCCAGATGGGGCTCCAGCGACTCGTCGTTTCTTGGCTTTATGAGACAGTGGTAGAGCCTATCCTTCTCTATGGTGCTGTTGTCTAGTGACCTGCGGCAGCCAGCCGAGTTAACCTGAAGCAGCTCGATAGAGTCAGGAGACTTGCTGCCACTCTCATAACTGAAGCCATTCGTTCTACGCCTACTAAGGCGCTTTTCGCTGTCCTTAACTGGATCCCTTCGAATCTTCTAGTTAGGCAGTCCGCCAATATTGCCGCTGTACGGCTAAATGCCATATGCAGTTGGGCACGAGCGGACCAAGGCCGCTCTAGAATACTAGGGTTGGATCTTCCAACCCCGACGAACATCCCCAGGGGATGATCCGACGGGATCCCCAGCAGGAGCGACTGGACGGAAGGCTGTCGCCGGCTGCCAAACGCTATCGAAATCTTCACAGACGGCTCTAAACTTGATAATAGGGTCGGATGTGGGGTTTTCTGTGATCAATTAGAGGCCATTACTACCACTATATTGTCTTCCAAGCGGAGACCATGACTATACTGCTAGCAGTGGATCGGTTGCAATCGCGACCCCCCCTTCCATCGGCTATATGTATTTTCTCAGATAGCCAGGCAGCAATTAAATCCTTGATAGGTACATATACCTCCTCCAAACTGGTTGCAGAGTGCCGGGCAGCTCTGAATGACATAGCGGAGCATGCTAGGGTTCACCTGAGTTGGGTCCCGGGGTATAGCGTAATTGCTGGCAACTATGTGGCAGACGAGTTGGCCAGAAAAGGCACTCTGCTTCCAGCTCCTACTACGCTGTGTAGCACCCCCCTTGCGACCGTCAAATTGATGGTCAAGCAGGCCTATTTCCGCCTGTCTAACCGACTCTGGGCGGAGGAGAATCTATGTAGGATCTCCAAAGAAACCTGGCCGTCGCTTAACCAAGGCAGAACACGCGAATTACTCCGACTAAGTCGAAATTCCATTTGTTCCACAGTTTCTGTGCTAACGGGACACTGGACGATCGGCGCACACGCCAGGAGACTCGGTCTCCCCTACAACGACTTCTGCCACAGTTGTGATGATGCGAGCGAGAAGGAGAGCGTCGAGCACCTGATGTGCCACTGCCCAGCACTAGCGGGGAGACGACTCCCGGTGCTGGGTGCGCCATTCTTCAGCAGCTTGTCCGACCTTACAGGACCCAGGTTCGGCCGCATCGCCCGATTCATTGTGGAATCGGGATGGCTCCTGCCTAACACCCGGGGGGGGTGTGTAAGCCTGATGGGCAGCCACGTCCTTCACGTGGTACCACAACGGACCGCAACATGGCCTACGTGAGCTCTTTAAACTGCCACCCTAACCTAACCTAACCTAGGTTGACTTGCTTGCTGGATCGCTTCTGGTTTAGTGATGGCCAGGTTTGTCTGACAATACTGTAGATATGTTCTTCCACTCAAAGATTGTATCTTCAACATAGCACTGCTCAAAGACATCCGTAACTGGCGTGAGAGACTCGCCAATGGTGAAAAATGGTAATATCACTTCCCAATCTTGCAAGTTTATGGTTCTTGCAGTGGTTGGTGATGCCTCTATGACTAGGTACCCAATACAGGTTGATTTGCGATTCATTTGCTGCATTGGTTAGAAGGCATTGTTTTGATGTGGTAGGTGCATCAGCAAAGAACTCGATTGCCACCAAGCTTACTTACTTATTTAATTGGCCATAACAACATGTTACCGGGTTGCGGTCTGCAGCAAAAGCTCTCTCCAGGCGCCTGTGCATTGGGCGCGCCTTCTACAGTTGGTCACACTAAGAGATGAAAAGGCCTCCTCAACTTAGTCCTTGCACTGGAGACACGGCCTTCCTCTTTCCCGTCGACCTCCAACTTTTTTCGAACACCGTTTCGCCTTCATCGCTTTATGCCACCTGGTTGTCTAAGTAAATGGTTACATCATAAAGATATAAAAAAACTGATGGCTATTTGACAGCTGATGTTTAGTTTTTCATCTTTTGTTTTGGTAAATTTTCACTTACTTAATTGGCTATAACAACTCGGTACCGTGTTACGGCCTGTCGCAAAAAGTTCTCTCCAGGCGCCTCGGTTTTTGCGTCCGATGGTTCTTTCACCGGACACACGGTCCACCAGAGCTTCATCGTCCACACGGAAGACTTTTAATGGCCCGGAAAAGGGAAAACAAATAGTTTATTTTGGTGATTTTAAAAGGGACATCAAGCCATGTGCATTGGAAATATTTAAATTTTAAGTCCACTAGTTGAGTAAATTTAGTATAAGCGATTCTGAGAAATGTAAATACGAGCAAAATGTATTTGAATATTAACAAAAATTCCGCAAATTAACAGAGTTATAGAGAGTTGAAGGAGGCGGCACACAAGGCGCTACATTCAAGTCGATGTGACGTGCCGAGCGCTGCCAATTTCAAATCTCCACAGTTCTGCATCGGAATCTTTATTTACTCTAATATTTTTAAACTTTAGTTTTTCATGAAAATAAATAAATTGAAATTTTTAAATACTTAACTAGTGGTTATTCCACAAACTTATATTACCTATACCGCTGTTTAGTGAGGCACAGGGTTGCCATGTTCACTCGTGTCAAAGTTGCAATTTGATGAACATCATCAAATGAATGCAGTGCGCTTCTGCTGATAGCTTCAATTAATCATAGAACATAGAAAGGAAATATGTCAAAAGCGACATGACATGAATATTCCAGCAGTGTGCATATTGGACATGCAATTCCATTAAATAGATAGGCGGCATGGCGGCTAATCGTGCCCTGTCCCCGCCAGCGGTCGGTGCGCGGCTCTGGGTAATTTGCCTACAATTTAGCTGCAAGGTCGTCTCGCCAGCAAATTGCAATGCATTAACTTCACGAGGCAAACCAAAAGCGTACGAATAATGAGTTGGCAACAGCCACCGACAGCGGGTGCACTAAACATTATGTTCCAATGCGCCAATCGCTGCAATTAGCTCCGCGTGCTGCCAATAAACCAAAACAAATGCCATCGCTGCGGCGGCAAATAGCGGGCTGGCATGTGCCGGCCGCTACCACCGCACACGCCGCACAGTGCCCGTCGCTGCGTTGGTATGTAACAAACATTTCACTTTAAATGTTTCAGTTTGTCATGTTTTGCTTTACGTTTTTCACAGTTTGAAAATGCGAAAAACGTTAAAATCGCATATTACGTAAAGTTGGCAAGTTTTCCGCTGGCGCTTTTCACGCTCTCGCTCTCGCCACAGCGCACACGTGTTTGTATATGTTTATACAAATATATATATATATATATATATATATATATATATATATATATATATATATATATATATATATATATATATATATATATTGAACATATGTATGTATGCACCATATGTGCATGTGAATTGGTTATGGGTTGATTATTGCTTTTTAGTTTGCGGTTATCAAAACTGCAAATCTCCACAGGCCACATGGCGTTAAACGATTTTTATAAATGTTTCCTAAACATATTTATTTCGTAATCCGAGCACATTGCGATCAATACATGCATGCATACATACATAATCATCCGCGAAAAAGCACTTAATGTGTTGCGAATTTTTCACTTTTTTTTTAATTATTTTTCGCAGTTTTATAAACGTTTGAAAACTGAAATTACAAAAAGAAAAATAGTTGAATTTTTTTTTTGTAAGTGGCACAAGCAAACCTCTTTAAATATCTGTTTCTCACAAAAATTTTGGAAATGTTTTTCAAATGATATTGGCCCAAAAGATGTAAGCAGAACCACCGCCAAATGCATTACCCCGTAGGTCACTGATTTGTACATTCATCTATACGATCGATCTATACATTTCCATATATTTTAATTAATTTGTTAACTCAAAAATTTTTAATTTATAGAATTCTGAGATGATCATAAACTTTTGTAGAGTCCTTAAAACTCATATTAAGTTATTTATTCTACAGTTCAAGCATCTTCTTTTTTATTCAAAAAGCCGCAGCTAAAACAGAATAAAGAGAAGCCTGAGTCGTAGATCGATCACTTGTCTATTAATGTCGCAATGACTGGACGATCAGAGACCATAGTTGCAATCAAACCAAGCAGTCAGTCAGTCGCAGGCCGAGTTCCAGGGGCCACCTACTCATAAGATGCTTCTTCTATGAAGTATTAAAAATTAAGTATTATCACGAAACTATTATATCCAAGCACCCGAAAACACCAGACCTTAAAAAATATTTCCCCACCACTTCTCGGCTGGACTATTCAGTCGTAATAGTGACTTAAGGAGGGCACTCCATGAAACGCTCAAAAAATGACCAATTTTCTTTATTTCACTGTAAAAAAGGAAAGAGACAGGAACAATCCGTTTGGAACATCTGTAGGTATTAGTTAAAAGTTCCAAAAAAAAAGTTATACATAAAAAAAATTAAAAATGGCAAACATATTGAACATCTTCCGAGGCTTGGTTTAAAAAAAGACGTCTTCCCGTCCAAACGATGCCGTCCGAACTTAAAGTCTGAAACATACAAATTATATATCAAATTAATCAGCAGGCTTGTCGCAAATGCGTGAACCTCAAAAACTATACAAATGTTCAAAATTTAGCAACAAAGCCATATAAACTACAAAAAAGTTCGTTTTTTCTTACCTTTCTTTGTTAAAAAAACAGTAAAAAAAAATTGTTTAATAGATTTCAGAGGTTCATGCACTTCTCTGTTCAATATCCTACAAAACGAGTATATATTCGTGTAGATCGGTTCAGTAGTTTTTTTTATCATGTGGACGGACTACAAAAACGTGTTTATGAGGAAACGCGTTCCAAAGTTATTCGGAACACCTGGTGTGGCTGAGCGCGCGTCGATGAAAAGAACTGTGTCTCCGAAAGTTTTCAGAGTTCAACTTTGAAACTATGCAATAATGTTCTCGGATAATATATCTTTCGATTAAAGCAAAAAAAAATCGATTTTTTTAAACCATTTCATGGAGTGCCCCCCTTAATGCGACCATCTCCAGAAAGAGGCTGTAGACCTGGATTGATAGGTCATAAACCAGTGGGACTACGTTATCCATAGTTTTGAGCAACGTATGAGATACGTTCACACAGAACTACATACTTTTCAGTACTTTCGTAATCCGTCTAACAATTTGGTCTATTCGTCACTGGCAGTTTTAGATGATGGGTCTATCAACGAGCGTCGTCTAAGATCAATGCTCCCAGTGGCGCACGCAGAAGGGTTCAAACCCCTAAAACACAAAAAAAATTGGTAGCATAAAATACGGTTTCGAATGGTATTTGGCTCAAAAGATGTACACAAAATTCACCCTCCGTCCACAATGAAATCCTGTCTGCGCCACTGAATGCCTCAATATTGTTTTTGTAATTCTACTTTAAGGCGCCATCTTTGGGTTCAGCTGAAATTAGGTAAGAGAAAAAAGCTAATGTTAAGATTGGATTGGATTGATACATCACTATATATATTGATATATGTAGATATACATATAGAATATTGATATTTTTATATCTGTGGCCATATGGAAGAGTAGCTTAAGTCGAAAATTTAAGTTTGAAAACTATGTACCTACACATAAATTGTTCTGACCAATGCATGGTTCTTTCAAAAGACTTGAGCTAAGAAATAAACACGCACAATATTGTTAAAGGACAGGATTTTGCAAATCGGATGAAACACATTTAAGCGTCTAGACTTCTATAAAGCTCCAAACTTTTTACTTTTCCATATGACCACAGATATATAGGGTGTTTTTTTTTAGAGGTATAGAACTTCGAATTGAAATAAAACACAAGAAAATCGTTTTAATGTCCATTAATTTGGCTTTATTGGAAGGATAATTTTATGCCATTAATGTTTAAATATGATTTCGGGCATGTGGCCGCCGCGGCTGGCTCGAATAAAGCTAATTCTACAGGTCCAATTTTCCAATTGCTCCAATTGCTGTGCACGGTGGCGAATCGATTCATTCGGGTCCTCTTCAACATTTTGCTCTACAGCGGCAATTGTTTCTTCGGTGCGCACTGTTCGACGTCTCTGCGGATGCGTATTATCACATAGAGTAAACGTAGTGCGAAAACGACCCATGGTTAACTGATGGATGGACCGATTTTGCTCTGATGGACGATTATGTCGACCATAAAATGGACGGAGCTTGCGGTAAACTTCGCGAACTGAACCATTATTTTCGAAATAAATTTGCACGATTTGCAAGCGTTGTTCTTTTGTCAACCTGTTCATGATGAAATGGCAAACCAAACTGAACATAAATGACATTAGAGTTGCCAGATTTGACCACAAAATGCCAGTTTTATCTCTATTCGAAAAACAAACCTCTAAAAAAAACACCCTATATAAGTTGAATGATTGATACGGAAGTTTCGCATTGCTCGCGAATATCAGGGAAAGAGTGAGCCCCCTTAGGTTTGGTGATGTGACGATTTTGATGAATGACAGTAGCTATTCTGACGCATCAATAAGGTTCACGACTTCCGTTTGGCAGTCACTGCGGTGACCTGCCTTTGTAAAAATTAGTTAAAGTTTTTATTTTTTTAGTTACTCATTATGAATGAATTTATTACAACTCAAACGAACTCAAAGGACCCCAACGCTGTTAGACACCCACTCATTCACTGAATCCTCTCTGTCATTTAAGAGCTTTTCCGCTAATGGAGAAATCGTCGCCAAGTCAGAAGCCAACCATGGATTGACCAGCATGTCCAAGATCACATCGTAGCTAAAACACACATTCTGCATATGCTTAAAAAAAGCATTCTGCCTATGTTTCGCGCAGTTCCCGTTACCATCCAACTAATATAAAACCCAACCAAAATCGAGTAGCTTTGCCTTCGGGCGCTCCAGCTCTCAGCATCCGTCATTCGTTGTTTCTCGTCATATGTGCAAAATTTGATGGGTTGTGTTGTGCTTTGCTTATATAACGGCCACAACAACAAAAACAAGTGATAGCGAGCAGCATTTTCAAGCTGAAACAGTTAACTGCAATACCGCAAAAAATGCAATTAACGAAATAATAAAAATTTCAGAAATTCAAAGTAGTTATTGCATTACTTATAAGATTTCCAGTGCGAACATGAAGTGGCAGAAATAAGCTGGCAGCGTTAAAGGGTAGAAAAATTGCCGACAATCGTTTTGGCACCGCCTGACTGACTGCCTGACTGCGTCCACGCCTCTCGAAGCAATGAGTTTCCAAAAATACTCGCAAGTACACAATGAAATCAGCGAGAAAAAGAAAACAATGAATATACAAACAGCAGCTCCGTCAATATAACAACGACAACAACAACAACAACAAGAGGCACACTAAAAAAGCCAGCAATAATAGCATTAAAGAAAATAAAGCATTTTGTATTCTGAGCATAAATAGCGTCAGCAACATTCCGGAGAAAAAATTGCTGACGAAAATGATCGGCAATGACGGCGTAATCAGCAGCAGAGCAGCAGCAGCACCACCACCACCACCGCCAACACCACGACCGACGAAACCGCCAACCGCCGCCAACTTCCAACATCGCCACCACCAACGCCACCGCATGAGACCGTTTGCTCTCGCGCTCTGCTCTGCCAGCGAATCATTTGTTAGCGCAACTCGTTAAGTTTGCGAGTTAGTGTGAATATTTAAAATAGCAACAACAACAACAATTGAAATTGATTTGCACATCGTAAAATGAGAGGAGGGGAAAAAGTGATGGCAAAATTTGTAAATGCAGCAACAACCACAAAATCCGACAGCAGCAATAACAGCCCAATGCGATCATCAGCAAATAGCAACAACAACGCCATGAACATCATCATTGGCATTACGATCGAGATTGTCTTTTTGTGTGAATTTTTATTGTTTACTTTACGTTTGTATTTTGTATATTCTCGTTATTGGTGTTGTTGTTGTTGTTGTTGGGGGAAATTGCTGCTGCTGCTGCTGCTGAACATGCGGCGTTGGAGAAGTACCCTACGGCCGTCGCTGGCACTGGCGCAACTATGCATGTAAATGTTGTACGTGCAAAAATTAGCAATGGCAACATTTTTTATTTTTTTTCATATTCAGTTTTGTTGTATTTGCTGCGCTGCGATCATAAACATCTTCTCAGCCCCGTGACTCCGCGCGTTGGCGCGCGAAAGAGCCACAACGAAGCGCACCAAAGAAAAGCGGCAGCGTGCAAGAGAGAGAGAGAGGGAGAGAAAGCACTATGTCACATGATCGACGGCGGGGTATTACACCGAATTACGACGATTTTAGTTGACTCCATTTGGCGCCGTGCGGAAAACTCAATTTGTGCATTTTTCACTGAAAGCATGCGGATAAGTTTTGCGCACTCGCTCACTGCTCGAATTCCAACAAATCCGGCAATGCTGCTTTAGTTCCGGAGACTGTCCGATGAGTCACACGAGCCAAACACTTTGCGATGATGTCTTAAGTGTTGGAATTTCAGAGTGGAAAATTGCTTTCGGCCATAATGAAGAAGATATTTCCGCTACAAAACGGAAATTGACGCGAATTGATATTGTTTTATGTTGATAACGTATTTGAGACAACCAGGGGCGGATTCAGAAAAATATTTGGGGGGTGAGAGGTTTTAAAAAGTAATTCTTTAATATTCATAAATGTTTATGTATTGGCTTTTTAATTTGTATGTAGTTTTAAAGTCGATGCTAATATTTCGGGGGGTCAACCCCCAAAATCCCCCCTGAATGCGTCACTAGGGACAACGGAAGAATGACATATATGCACGGAAAGTTCATTAATTTACTACTAAATTAATTTATTGTTGATGGATAAACTGATATTAAGGTAAGGGAGAAGTGTGCAGTGTGACCCCTTCAGTACTTTATAAACACGTAGCAACACTTTATACATGGACTTAGCGCTAAGGAAGCCCAGAATGTGCTGCGGTTGCACTGCTGCAAGTTCTTCGCTATGAGGCAAGAAGGCAGAAATCGTACAGGAAATTTAGATAAGGTTAGGTTAGCTTAAAGTGCTAAAAAGCTAAAAATCTAAATCTTAAAAAATGCATTTTTTGAAAACGTGAAAGTCGCACAGTGCCGCATCATGCAAAAACGAGTGATTGATAGTTAAAATTCGACGTTTAGTCAAAAAAAGTCAAAACGTCAAAAGTCAATCGATGAGATGGCTAACTCTTCAGTCAAAGTGCTATTGATAAATTTATGCTATTGATATGCTTAACCTTCGCCTTACCAAAAGTATTTGTATACGTCGTTTACCAATGTCGTTCATCCGCATGACCCCAGGCACTTCCGTCGCTTTTTCGAGTAAAACTCACAATTAAGATATAATAACACTGCACAACAGCTTGTCTGTTGCATGAAGTTTTTACATGAATCTCAATCGTTTTTCCACGCTGTTTTTAAAACCATATTCCGTTTTTATGTAACAGCTCTAGTTTTCGCAAAAAATGGGCGTCGCTTTTTCGAATTTTCCTCGACTTTTTTCACATTTTCGACTGTAATTTCCGAACCAATAATCCGATATCGACATGATTTTATATCGTATTTAATACATGATTTTATTACATATATATACAACACAGCCAAATTATTTGGCGAAACACACATTCGCATCGAAATAATAGCAAAAATGTATCATAGCTATTTTCATCACTTTTCATACATTCTCCTTAAAAAATTAGAAGCCTCAAAATATGCTCTTTTATATGTTCCATTTATAGTTTGGAATACAAGCAAAAAACAAAAAGATTTTGAATTGCTCAAAACAAAAAACAAAATTAAAAACTTTGCATATTTTTAGGCCCCTAATTTCTTAAGGACAAAGTATGAAAAGTTATGAAAATGGCTATGGTACATTTTTGCTATTATTTCGATGCGAAAGCGTATTCCGCCAAATAATTTGATTGTGTTGTATTGCTTGATGTGTCGGCTTTCATTGTACACCTAACTTGTTAATTGTTTCACCAAAAAATTTTATGTTTTTGACCATCAAAGAAAACGCCTTAAATTTCCATATTTTCCGACTTTGAGGTCCAATTACCGCGGCATTTTAAAACTTATATAAATAAGTTGCATCGGAAAAGAAGCCGTGCGGTGTTGTTAATGCGATTAAGTTAAAATCATGTCAATCGGTTTTTAGTTTAGAAATTACGATCAAAAATATTGAAAAAGTATAGGAAAAACTGAAAAAATTACAAGGTACCTATATCTCAATAACTAGAGCTGCTGGAAAAATATATAGATTCGGAATCAGCGCACCGAAATTAGTAAGAAACAGTAGAAAAACTCCATGCAACCGAAAAAAAGTGTTTTTTGTTGTGCCGTGTAATTTATACCCACATTTTTCATGCCTCAGTTTTTAGTATTTTCCTCTGGCGATAGTTCGTTTTTCGAAAAAAGGCCTAACTTTAATGATTTATTTTGCAACTATGAAAAATATTAGAAAATAGAGCCTGGGATCAAGTTTAAACTTGAACAAAATTTAAAGAAAATATATTTGTTTATGTTATTGAAAATTACATTCAAATTTGTGCAGTTATTCGAAACTGGGACCGAAAATAACTATTATTTTACAATTTGCATACCTTTTCTTTCGTCTCAGCCGACCGCACATTCTGAGATTTAATACTTGTGCGACGAAAAAAATTGTATCAATAGTGTTTTAGTCGGTCAAACGGCCTTTGAAAAAACTCAAATTGCCTGATAGATTTGACCAAAATTAAAAAAAGTCATAAAATAACTGTTATTTTTGATCGATAAAATAAAAGTAAAACAATAACAGTAATTTTTGTTATTAACATAAAACTTAAAAAAGTCTTCGTAGTGTAAAATTGTGTTTTGTTTGAAATGAGTCGTTTTTCACTAAAATCAAAGGTTGGAAAACTGATGTGCAAAACAGTAAAATGCCATCGAATTTCAGGCATTAAACATCTGGAGCGATCTAGCAATGAAAACAGAAGTTGCATAGCTCGCTTTGAATCGTTTCACACACACACATACGCCGCGCGCCGAATTTCGGACGAAGGTGACCACATGTTGGCAGTCAGCCTTCTAGCCTTTCAAGGTCTACACTTGTGCACACAGAAGCGCATTCGAATGCAATTCAAAGCACAAGTGGAAAATTGATGATTTGGCTTCGAAGAGTGCATCACCCACAAAATGCGAAACATCGCCGCCCCCAACCGCAGACGCTTCGCTGGCAAAGCGCTAATGCTGCAAAAATGCGCAACAAATAAAAATGCAGCGCACGGAAAATGCATTCGAATCGTTGAATGTGTTTTTCGTGGTCGATTGCTGTAGGCATTGTTACATTGGCGTTGTTGTTATTGTTGCACATCTCAGGCTCCGAAGTTATAATGGGGCGGTGCGTTATTTGCTGTTATTGTTGCCGTTTCTGGCGGTTGTTTGTTTTTATTGTTGGGCCTTAATTTTCTTTATGCTCATTTCCAGGAATACTTTATGCATAACAACAACAACGAGCGCCGCAATAATACCCGCAGCAGGAACGACAACAGCGTCAAGCAATGCAAAGTTGTTGCGTGTTGTTGCAGCGTAACAGAAAAAACCGCAAACTGCAGTCAACGCTGCGCGAAGGAATCAAATCGAAGCCGAAGTGCGGCGAAGGTGGGGAGGAAAATAAGAGCCCGAAACGCAAACTGAAACGAGTGAAAACGAAAAAATTCGCATTTCGAACAAACAATTTTTCGTTTTCAGCTGCCGCAGCGGTAGAAATGGAGCCATTGGTAACAATAACAACGACAACAACAACAACGGTGTGGGCAAAAAGAAAAAGCCAGAGGCGCGATGATCTGCAAAGCGGCTACAGTCACAGCGACCACGTTCGCGTCGGGCGACAATGAAGCCGCCGCCGCAGACGTTCAACAAAAACATTTTTTCTTTGCTTTTCTCTATGTTTTCCTTTTCATTTTTTCAATTTTAATTTTCTTCACATACTGCAACAACAACTGCTGGAACAACAAAAAGCGCCAACGTGCAAAAAAAACACTAAAAGTGGCGAGCTGAATATTTTTCGCCAATGGAACTGAAAACATAAAAAAGAAACAATGAAGAAAACGATAAATCGAGGGAAGGCGTATGAAGAAAAGAAAAGGCTGTAGGCGAAAACGAAAAAGAAAAGAGCGCAACTTTAAAATATGCCAACACCAGCCGCCAACAACAACAATAATGAAATGTAAAATTGTGGCTTAAACCTGAAAGACAAAAGCAAAAAATCTAAAAAAGCGCAAAGAGACCGCACGAAATGAAATGGAAAGAAAAGAATTTCGTTTCGGAATTGAAATCGCGCTGGGAATTGGAAACAAGATCGCAAAATCATCTGCGCCAGAAAATCAAGTCTGGTTTCTTGTTATTTGAATTTTTTTTTTTTATTTGCGTTGAGAATTATATTTTCTCGAGCTGTGGTCTTGATTTTGTTGATTTTTTCCACTTTTATTATTTTCTTTCTTCTTAAAGCTTTGTTCTTGGCAAACAAACTCGAAATGGTAGCAAAATATACATGAATACAAAAACAACAGTAGCTACAGCACCAACAGTAGTGGCAGTGGCCAACACCAACAAGCAAAACAACTTTGGAGAAAAATTGGAAATCCCGCAAAAATTTAGTAATCAGAAAAAGCACCTTTCGCTGTTGGCTCAAGTCTCTCTTGAACGCGCCAATCTTCCAACTCACATACAAACACACACCAACACACGCTCAGACGGCGCGGCAAGTCGGCGAGTGCCCAACAGTGCGACGAGCAATTCTAACCTGAAAGCGCGCACTGAGCTCGCATTGCATCCCATCGGTTTGGCTTGCGCTGCTGACATCCCGCACGATCGCTGGCGTTCGGCGTTGCCTGCGGTCTAGAAAATCTGGCAAGTGGCCCACATTTTTGGCCACAAGAAGAATGCTGACTCGTTCGAAGCAATGGGATGAAATGAAATATAGAGCGGGGTCTCGAGTCGTAGTTGTATTCAGAGTTGACTCCTGCGGCCAGTTTCGGCAGCCGACTCATGCGACGCAGGCGTGAACGCAACGAAAAATTCATTTAAACTTAACAACAAAAAAACACCGCTGAAAACCAACCGGACACAGCGCTCGCTCGCAACACGCTTGCGGCGACGGTGGAGGCGTAAGGGTCGCTCGCTGGCTACAGCTTTCGCATAAATTTGCCGTAAATTGTTTGTTTAAATGATTTTCGTACTTTAGGATCTGGGTGTTGGAGAATTTTTACGACTTCTTCTTTGACTGCGGGTTTCTGTATATTTGCATGTGTAATGGCCGCCGTTACAGGGTGCGGCAGATGCCGCCGCAAGATATGACATCCGTTATACCACGTCATATGTGAGATGTGATATGTGATATGTGCGGTTGTCAGGCAAAATGTTTCAAATCTACACAGATTTGCAATAGCTGCAAAAAAGTAGAAAAAACAAGAAGCACCGTAACTAGTGGAACAAACTAGTTTCCGACTTGTTAATTTGAACCGGCCGGCATTTGGATCCCTTAGCGCCGCCGCAATTTATTGCATTGCTTATTCATATTAAAATTTTGTTCAAATTTTAAAATGTTTGTTGGTCGTTTTTTGAAATAGTCAAAATTGCGTACAGCACTCAAGCCAAGTTTTCTTCGAACCGGCCTAATCAGTTAAAGCCTACAAGTAATTAAGCCAATAAAATTAATATATTCACACTCATAAAAACCATTGAAAACAAAACAAAACCACAAAACATGCCAAAAATTTAAAGCGTACAAAAATTAAATATATGCAAAAATTATATAAAAGTAAAAATACAAAAATATGGGAACGAAGAAATAAAAATTTACATGAAAAAAATTTACAAAAAAGAAAAGACTTAATTTTATTAAAGAAACAGAGATAGTTACAAAATCAAAATGCGTGACAAAATATTCAAAACATATAAAATTCGAATTGATCAATAAGCTGCAGAAGAATAAAGATTAGGTTAGGTTAGTGAATGCCTTCCGGCTGATGTAGGAGAGCCTATGGCGGAGACATAGGACGGAGAAGGCGTAGACAAGGGCTGGATTGGAGAGGCAGTATTCTCCTGAAAAGCTCACTTAAGCACAAAAGAATTTTTGTTTTGTTGTGAGTATTCCAATAGGAATCTGTCTCCTATGTTCAGTGTTGAAAGCTCAGGTTAATGTAGGGTTGTCTATTGTATTTTCCTCGAAAGTTCCAATATTTCTTCTTTTTTATTAGATAGGTATGCTCAGATACGGATTCAGAAAAATATTTCGGGGGTTTTCAAAAAGTAATTCTTTAATATTCATAAAATGCTTTTTAATTTTTATGTAGTTTTAAAGTCAATCCTAATAGTTCGGGGGCGGGGGAGCTTCAACCCTCAAAACACCCCCTGAATTCGCCACTGGACATGCTGTCACCTCTTGTTGAGTGATAGTACATGCATTCTTCACCCAGAGAATGTTTGCAGCATCATAACAACACACATATTTGACCTACACAATCCAATTTCTGGGTTTTTTGTAAATAATTCAAATGCATCCGAACTCCTTCTTAAGTTTACCATTTAGAATGCAACGAACCATTTGCCAGCTGGGCAAATTCAATTCGAACAAAGCAAAGACACAAACCTCTTAAATTAATAACGGGGAAATTTCAATGCTTCTCGAAGGAAATTTCGATTTGGTCGTTTCTCACAATTTTGCCGCTTTTCCAGTGTTGCAGTTTTACACATTTGCTCAATCAGTTGAAATCGATAGAAGCGAACGTTATTTTTACCAAAACGATTGATCATTGTGCTTAAAACAACAAGTCAAAAAGTTTATGTTCATAAAAAGTCCCAACGCTTTTCGCACAACTTTAAAATCTTTAAACTTCTCAACGTTGCGTGGCAATTAATTGGCGCCAGTTAGTTGATGATAGTGTTGGCAACATTGTGTCGAAACGGTAGTCGAAAACCAAAGCAACGAATTTCCGTCAGTCGAAAGAGTAATTCTGAATAAAAATCAACCACACAGCGGAAATCGGCAAAACCGAAAGTCTACTACTACCTGCTGCGTTTTTCGCCATCCCACACAACAGCGTTGGCAAAGCGAATAGTGCTAAATAAATGTAGGCAAATGTGCGAGAGATGTGCACGTAGACGGCAAATAACAACAAACGGAACTTTAGCACAAGTGCGGTAAATACTTGAAGTGAACTGAATAGAGTAGAAACCCGAAGGAAACGGCAACAACGAACCAGAAATTAATTTCTTTTGTTTTTACTCATTAATTCATCGTCGCCATTTGCTCCACACAGAAATCGTCGTCGTTGTGCACTCGCTCGTTTGCACTTTAGAAATTTGTCCAAAGCCTTGAATGCGTGTGCGGTGTGGGGGGATTCGCTGGTTGCGTTTCGGTGTGTGTCGGCTCGTTCGTGCGCTCGCTGTTGCTATTTCGGCATTCGTATTTTTGCTCGCATCCGTGTCAAAGATTTTTCTGCTTTTGCAGGATTGGCGAAAAAGTACAAAAAAAAATCAGTGGCCGGAGAAAATTCGAAAATAGAAAAATAAAAAGGCTAAAATCGGAGGTGTGTAAAGCGTACGTAACAGTAAAAATTAAAAGAAAACGACAACAACGAAGACGACCGATAAAGTGCAAGAGACGAACGATGGAAGAAGAGCGGCCGCAGCGCGAAGACGAAACGAATTTATTTGCATTTCGGAAATGGGCGATTGAAGCGACGTCGATGAATATTTGTAGAATGTTGTAGAATTGTTAAAAGTCGAACGAGCAACAAACGAAAAGCGAAGGCACCGAAAAAAGCGGTTGTGGAAGTGGCGAAGAGTTGTGAAGTGAGGTGATTTTGGAAGAGGACGTAATGGGGAAGGTAAATACAGCGCTCAGTGGATGAGGCGCGGGGGCTGTGCTGGAGCGACTGGAATGGGACAAAAGGCGCGCTTTGCATGTTTTCCCCACTTTGAACGCAGCCAGTTTGATATTTTACACATTGTCGACCGCGCCACAACGACGGCAACGCGAGCGATCGCATTGAAACTGAACATTTGCATAAAAGATTTTTTTGTGATTTGTTGTTGTTTTTGCACCCAGTCGGTAAATGCTTGGGTTGCGTGCAATGAATTCGAAAAATGGCGTACAATTTCAGTGCGGTCCGCGCCCGGTGTTGTCGCAGTCGCGCAGTGTTCACCATCGAACCGGGTCCCCCGGCTACGTCGCATCGCCCGCCCCCAACCGCCCAGTATGTCCCCTCCTGATCGACCCCCAACGCGCGCATACGTGAGCGCTAAAATTCAATTACACGGCGCAGTGCTCTCGGTCTTGTTTTGCCCGTGTGCCACGGCTGCTGTCCGTCGTCACATACCAATTTCTGAATTGTCAATCACTTTTAACTAGACTCATTTCAATGTTTCCACATTCTTGTTGCCGACGTGTTTTCGGCATTTGTTTTCAGTTTCGAAAGTGGAGCGCAAGCAATCCTCAAGCACGCGACTTGGCGCTGATGATGCGCACTGCCACCGTCTCCACCAAAGGTGAAAAGTGGCACAGTAGCCACCTTTTATGTAAAAGTGTAAAATGCCATATCGCACACGTTCTCGCGGCCCCGCGCACTGATTTCTCATTTCGAGTAGCTGTATTGCACGGCACTGCGGCCGCTTGTCATTGGCTGCATCAATTCAATTGGTGGTTTAATTTTAACACACCAGCGACCGAAGCGAAGCCACTTGCTCGTCGCTTGCCCCGATCGCAACCGGCTCTTGCACTGCGTCCGGGTGGTTTATTAAATAAAATTGTATTTAATTTTCACCCTCTACATCTGGTCCAACGCAGCGCCTCCGCGGCGTTCTGCTGCAATAATTCATCATCCGTGCGAATGGCATTCGGCATTTATTTTTGTCCAGGCGCGCCAACTATGCTCGACGCCAGTGTGATTTTGCTACGTTGCTCGCTGCCAGGGACGAGCGCACTTTGTTATTTTGATCAACATTAATTGATAATTAAGCGAACAGTGGACTGCAGATGTGGAATTTATCGACTTTACAAGTTTTCTTTCGAGTAGAGCAGTCGAGTCCATTGACAAAGCAGATCAGATTTATCGTACTCAAAAACTATCTTGTTATTGTGAATATTTTCTGTTCAAAATTTATGGTTCCGAAGAGATTATTGGAATCCTGCTTACATAGTAAGAAATCGAATGGGATCGGAAATTCTTGTTAGCTTATTTCCGCCTTGCAAATATTTGTAGATGATAATTGCCCAAGAAACATTAAAAGTTTAAATGACAGTCTGGACCTTGATTATCAACACAAATAACTTGTGGTCAATCTTTTGTCATTTCGCCTATTACCTTTGAGCTAAAGTAAGACGTCTGTCATAGCTTCCTCTAATTAGATGAACTTATTTCTTCCTGCTGCCCACATATCCAAAGAGTCTCAAAGAATCATTGTAGTAGGCACCAATGATAACATGATGCGAAACTGAGAGCGCTCGACCACAATACATACTCAAAATCCGCACTAATACACCGATAACATCAGACCTTAGGGTTGATTTTGCCAAACATCAGACCCGGGGGTTGCACAGAACCGTACTGTTGATTTCCCATACAAGGGCCATGGCGAGGGTTGCGTTTACTTTCAATTTTTTAAACATTGGAAAATCAATTTTAATTTCTTTGTAACTATGTAATCTTTTGGAAGAAAAGTGATTAAAAAATTACAATATTTCCCGAAAACCAGTCAAAAGTGTTTTAATACGTGTTTAACACATTTTTTATTCAGCTTTTATTGAATTTTATTCGTGAAATTTGAATGAAATGTGAATTTGATGAAAGCTCCAGAGGAGTTTTTGCGATAATTGCGACAGCCATATTTTGCTATCCCTTTTTATACGGGTGCGCATATTAATAGAAAATATATTATATATATGTTATATATATATGTATATGTATATATATGTATATATGATATGCGCACCCGTATAAAAAGGGATAGCAAAATATGGCTGTCGCAATTATAATATAATATAGATATATGCATATATATACATATGTTTTCTGATACGATTTTATAATCGCGAAGTAGCAGACTATACTTATAAACATAAATTGTTTACTGTCCGACATTTATTAGTTTCGGCTACTTCTGGTTTTTGTGGTCCGTTTAGTCCGTGTTTTTTTCGAATTGGGAAACAAACGCATTAAATACATTTTTTTTATTTGTTCCTCTCTGAAATCATTGTTAAAAAAATTGTTAAAATGTTACAAAATCGTTAAAAAAAAATCGGTAACGCGCCGTATTGCCTCAGTGGTGGTTCGGAAAATGCAAATTAGTTATTATTAGTTTTTACATATGCACAAAGAAATAAGGATTTCTTTTTTACATCTTTATATCTCTGCATATTACAACTTTTCCCTAACATTTTCATTTAAATTAAATAATTTTGATCATTTCATATATTTTTCCTTATTTTACACTGCTTCGTACAATAAGACTGCGAACATACTTTTTTACAAGTACATAAAAATTGCAACCCCGCGTTAGGAACAAATTTGTAAGTCAGCTGCTTGCTACAATACGAATTGTTCCACAAAGAGAGAAAGCTGGCAGGGTTGACGATTTTCTTTTCAGCTCACACGGATTGTGTTCGTGTGACCAAAAAAAACGACAAAATTTCGTCAATCCTCTCAGTTTCGCATCATGTTATCATTGGTAGGCACATCATCCACGCGCATCCACTGTGCCTGTTTTGCACGCACACACGTAGCATTTGTCGCGTCGTATTCGCTCCGCTCGGCCTCACAGCGAAGCGACGCAAAGAACCGCGCAGCATTTTCGTAGCGAGCTAAAAACAAATATCGAACGAACAAAGAGTGAAGCAGCAGAGAGGAAAAAAATATTCTTGCCTAACACAATGCGAAAAAAGAGCTGAAAAGATAAAAAGGAAACGGGCCGTCGTCGCAAGAACCAAGCAGCGCCAACAGACAAAAAACAAAACAACAAAAGAACGAATGAACGGACGGTCACATAGACGGACGAGCGGACGGATGAACAAGCAGAGCAGAGCAGCACAAAAACACCCGACCATCAGCAAAGTCCAAAAATAGTGGAAACTAAAAAGGTCTTTGAGTTGTGTGTGCGCGAGTTGCCAGATTGCACCTTCGGCGGCGGCGCGCTACATTTCGATCGCCGAGAAGTATGCTCGAACTTTTTGCTTGACTTGCTTGAACTTTTTCATTTACTAACTTTTGCTCATATGAAAAGTAGGAAAGATGAAACGCTTAATTAATTTGGTATTGTTTTGAATGAAGAAGGCCGCCATTGGTGCTGCCACATGTCAGAGTCGGTATTTTTTGGTTTAGTTGATTAGAAGGAGAAATAGCGGGGAATGCGATGAAAATGAATAGGCAAAGAAATGTCGTGTGTGTGTGCGAAGAGTGCGGAAAGGGGCGCACGAGAAAGAAAGAGCGCACGAACCGCGGCAAGTTGGTCAGAGCGGCGAAACCGTAGCAATAAAAATCGATAAAATAAGTACGCGCGTGCGAGAGAGAGCGAGATGACAGCAGTCGGTGAGGCGACGCTGGCTCGCGCACGAAGGCCAACTGAACGAAAGCGAACGACAAAGCAGCGCACGCGACGAACGAGCACAACACAAGAGCTGATAGCATAATCCAACGAAAATGGCGACAGAGACGACGAACGAAGACGAAGGCACACACAGACACGAGAACCGACAACGGAACGCAACGAAGACGACGACGACGACGAATGGCGAACGGCGAATGGTGAAGTGAAAAATCCATTTTCTAATTATTCAAAATTCCTCTTTGGCAGCGAATTCCTTCGTGTCTAGCGCTTTCGTTCTGGTCGTTGCACGGCCAAAATTATAATCGAGAAAGCAGGAAAAAAACTGAAACTGCAATAAATTCGAAAAATCGGAAGAACACCAGCAATAAACCAACAAAAGTCGGTGTGAATTAAAAAGAAGTGAATTGCCAAATAAACCAAAAAAAGAAATACAGCAACTGTGAAAAATCCCAGCAAAGGGAAGACTAAAATAATTAAAAAAAAAATAAATTGTGAAAAACTAAAAAACTGCGAAAAAAAACTGTTCGCTGTGCGACATTTTGGCGGATAATACAGAAAATCTGTTTTCATAACGCTGCACTTGTTTGTATGTGGAAAGGACTATTTTACAAGCAGGCAGGAGGAGAATCTGCGAAAGAAAAATTCGTCCAATCGAGCACACCGTCGATCCAATATCGTCGTAGCGCTTAAATTCTACTTGTTTCATTCTACTTCTCGCTTTATCGTGTGCGCTTTGACGTTTCTTCTCTATCCGCGTGACGTCGACAGTGGCAGTGGCAGCGGCAGCCAGCGGCGGATATCGCAACCGTAAGCGCAGTCTTTGAGTGTGGTACCAACGCTCCACGGAGGGAATTATGCAAAAAGGCAACTCGGCAGCGCAGCAACTGAGCAGTCGGCAGCGCAACTGAGCAAAGTCTAGGCGTTTGGATCGAAGCAACAGCATCAGCGGCGACAGCAGCGGCGAAATCTAATAAAAGCAACCAAAAGCAGAATACAAAAAGGTAAGCAACGCAGTCAACAGCCAGCAGCAGCTCACAAATAAGAAAGGCAAAAGTGACAAGTAAATCTTTTTAGGTTTTTGTTTTGCTTCGAAATGCACACAAGTTTTCGCCCTCTGCGTCGCCCACCCGCTGCAATAGTGCTGTAGTGCCAATCGCGCCACAGTTTCTTTCTTCGGCTGTGCCCCTACAAAGTGTTGTGCTGCTTAATTGAATGAATTGCATTCAATTGGCTTGGGGCAGCCTCAGCCTCAGCCACCCGTCCATCCATCCATCTATCCATCCGTTCGCTCGGCCGTCCGTCGGTTCATTTTGCTTACTTGTGCTAGGGTTGCCGTCGATTGCGTAAATGCAGATAGTGGAATTCTTATGGTGGCGTTAGATTTTTCTGAATACGGGACATGACAAGTTTTTGAATACGTCGTTAATGCAGAAAAGTGAGCTGAATGTTATTACGTGTAAATTTGCAGGCTGATTTCTGTAACACTACACTTTAAACACGAATTCGTTTTGCTGCCAGTTATTAAAGCCTAACCGGTTAATTTTACACATGACATTTGCCTATATTACATAGCAATCGGAACGCCCTTTCGTAAACCACACAGACTCATTCGGCAATTATAAACATGTGAGATGTATAAATGAATATATGTAAATGCAAAAACAATCTGAAGGGCGGGACTACTATACGAACAAATGTATTTAGTGGAGCTATGGAAATGATAGCATTATTGAAATGGTAGTTGTAAAACCACAAAAAAGTTAAGCTGAAGAGCTGCCAAATTTAATATACACGTGAATACGATAAAATTATACTGTGGCAGTGAATTGTGAATAACAAATTATTGATTCATCAATGAACCTTGTATGCTATGAGACACTAAGAACATAATATCCTAAGCGAGATATTTATGAGGCTACACTGTGCCAACGAACTATCTTCTAATTTTAAAACGCTGTATTATTAGGTCTAGTCCAGTGTTATTAGTCTAGATGTTTGTATTCGGTTTAGTTTGACCTCCAAAGTGAGTAAACGTGCGCTTGTTCATTGTTAATAGAAAAAAAGGTATTGCTTCCAAAATGATTTCTGAGTTTCGCTTATGTCACAAATTTCAATGGATAACAGTTTACTTTGGTGCTTTGGTCTTATTCTAGTAATAAGTGCATTGAGTCATTTATAAGAGGATTCTTGGTTCGAATCAATCAAAGTAAATGTTTCCTAAGCAGGTGCTGGCAAACTTCTGACAGTGGAAAAATGTTTGACAGGGGTCATCCGAAGGCTATTTGTTTGTGTCATAACCGATGAAAGGTCTAATTGCTGTGTTGATATGCAACAATAACTTTCGATTTTGACGTCCATATGAAACTAGCACAGTATCCGATATTGCTGGGGGAAATGCACTACCCTCCCAAAGTGAGTGGGATCGCCTTTTTTAGTAGCAAGTTTCAATACGTTAGAGATTCAAATTCATTCAGTTTTCGGGAAGGTATCTTGTTCACCATGTAGTTAACTTTGTAATAGAGATAGTTTTTGGGCCAACATTTAGTTTTGTCCCTTCATTCAGCTTAATTTTATTTAATAACTTCATAGGATTATATCATTTCATTTTTACGAAAACGAGCCATTTAAGCCTCACACTTGCTTTAGCTTTTTCCTTATGATTATATATCATACTTAACGAATGAATTAATCATTCACAACACATATTTACTCCCCTACTCTCTCAAGGAACTCCTGATGTTCTTATACCTTTCATGGTATACATCGAAACTTTTGTAAATGTAACGCGACCAGGAACATTAGCACTTATATATTCCGATTAGCACTTATATAATTGCGGGACACTTACCTATCGATTAATTAGAGTAATGTGTGGTTTTGGTACAAAGTTGTATACTGTGGAACTTATAATTTTAAATTTATTCCACACAATAATTTCTAATTTGCACCAACAAACGCTCACAAATGTGTGAATAATACATAAACTTCAGTAAGGTTGTTCAAACGATATTTGAAAGAAAACATCCAATTCAAAACCACATTAGTTGACATAACTATGTATGAGGTGGGGTAACAATTTTCAATTGGGTTAGTCTTCCGGCTCTTAAACTTTGAAAATATACACAATGAACGTTTAATTTAAACTTATGAAAACGTATAGTATGAACCTTTAACTTAGTTAAAATATATTTTTTCTTGGAGAGTAAAATTTATTTGATGTGATAACCTTTTTTTAATCAATAACTCCAGATAAATTTAATTGCCAGTGAATTTAACCCCTTCGCTACAGATTTTTACCGTGGAAAGTTAAAATTTTATGTATTTATATTAGCAACATTCCATAAGAAATTTTTTAATTTTTATATTCGGACCCTGTTTTTTAAAGTTTTTTCATGAGAACTTTTTATGCATAACGAAAATTTGAATATTTCTTCATTTACTTCAGCCAAAATTAAAAAAAAAAAGTATCTAAATTGAAAGAAAACGTCAAATTGAAAAGTTATCTAATTTTGCTGCTTCTTCTTCCTTTACTATGTCAAGATATACCATTAAAAAACATGTATACTTCTCTTGTTTAAACTTAAATACTCTGTTCATTAATTTCTATTCTAAGGACCCACAAAAAATGTATTCTCGAAACCACAGAGGGTTCAGACGTCCCCAAAGTAGCATGTTGCCATATGGCAAAAAAATAGCGAAAGGGTTAAAGTGCTTATTTGAATAGCAGCTGCACATTTTAGATACATTTTTGTATTATTTAATTAAAAATCAAAATTTAATATCATTAAATTTAAAATTAAAATTTATGATTAAGTGTTAGTTTTAAAATTGATTTTCATTCATCATCACAGTTCAATCTTTGCCGCCAGCAATGCAAACAATTTTCAAATTTGATTGACTTTTCGTTCAATATTAAATTTGCATGAAATGTTTTCATTCTGCTTCCTCGCCACTTTACGCTTCTTGCCATCCCTCTTGTCCGCACCATCCCCCGCAGGATTCTTGCAAACAGGAAGCGGCTGCACCACCAACGCCCGTGGCAGCAATGACAGCATAGTGGCGGTGGTGGCGCCAACAACAGAAGCACACGAAGAAGAAGAAGAAGAAGACAAGTAATCAAAACAAAAATGTTTAAAGACTTGACTGGCCCTCGGCGCTGTGCCCGTGAGTTGTGCGCCTTTCTTCTTCTCCACGCTTGTGCCTCTTCGTGTTTCATTAAAAACATTTTCTTGTGTGTTATTTGCCATTTTTGTGTTTTGCGGCCACGCAACTTTCAAAACAAAAATGGGAACAATACACAAAAGCACCAAATGAATGAAAAAAACAAACCAACCAAACGAAAAAACTGATATCGAAACGAAAATTCCGAAAAATAACAACAACAGCAAAAGCAAAAAAGCAGAAGAAGACGAAGAGGGAGCAGTCGTAGCGCGAAATGCGAGTGAAAATGACAAAGAAAACCAAAACCGAAGCAGCAGGAGAAAAATACCATTGGTAAACAGCAACAACAGCAGTGACAATTACTGTTGGTGTAGTTGTCGTTGTCGCGGCTGATGTGGGGAATGGCCAGTGGCATTGGAACAACAACAATAGCAACAACGACTACGGCGACAATGACGGGCAACGATAAAAAACGGCCAAAAGTAGAATTGGCCTCAACGACGGCGACACCAGTTGGAAGTAGAAGTCGAAGCAGAAGTGGAGGAAGCGCCAACACGCACACGCCGCCACACACACTGTCGCACACGCTGCCACACACAGTGAGTGGCGTATCGTCGATGTTGAAGCGGCTGAAAGTTACCGGCTGGTTGCCTGCGGTGGAGCACGGAATTTTCTTTCTGTTTTCGTTTCTTTCACAGCAACTGAAGCGGTTGTTGTGCTGTGGGTGGGAGCGGAGTAGGGAGCGGGTGTGCGTGCTGCTGCTGGCTGTAGGCAATTTGCACTGGAGGGTGGTCGGGCGGTGAAGTGGGGGCGTGATTGTGAAGTGTTTGCTGATTTTATTTTCCTGTTTATTTTGCTGACTTGCTTTGATGTGTTTTCCGCGTGTGTGAGCGCGCTTCTATCGCTCAGCCGCGTTTGTTTGGCTGCCTGACCACGACGCGCGCTTCAAATTGCGTTTCCATTGATGCCACACGCCAATCGTTCGCATTGCGCCAAACCTCCAATTTGGATGCCTTCGCTTCCATTTCTGCTGTTTTGCATTGTTTGGCGCTATGCATTTGTTGTTGTTTCCCGTTCTGGGCGAAAGAATGCAACAAGCTGCATGCGCTGCACTCAATAATAATAAACAGAACTGAATTGCAATTCCAAACATAAGGAATGACTGGCCAAACTTTAGAAAAGAATGTTTGTTGAGTCGAAAACGTTTTTCGCATTTTGGCTCTGCTGACGCTACTTTGCGAACTGGGCCGGAACTGTTTAAATGGACTACTGACATTTCTCTTTTCTTCTGTAGGGTAGATAGTGCACTACTGTCAGCCTCAGGTGTGTAGGGTAGATAGTGCACTACTGTCAGCCTCAGGTGTGTAGGGTAGATAGTGTACTACTGTCAGCCTCAGGTGTGTAGGGTAGATAGTGCACTACTGTCAGCCTCAGGTGTGGACAGGTCGTGATAAGAATAAAAAAAATTCAGCTGATTTTGAAGCTATATCAATGTGATCTGATGATATGGTGTGCGGTCAATATTTGACCTGCTACACCTGTATGCGTTCTGTTCTTCAAGCTAGTTTTCACATATCGCACACCCACTACAAAAGTGACACAACACAAAATTTTTAATTTTCGGGTTTATGTGTTAATACGTTGCACAATGCATCTACCTACCAATAAGCAATAGCTCAGTACATTTTGTTGTTGTTAACTGTTGCCAAAATACAGTAACACTGCTGCTGACCCACAACCGTCTTGCTCAGCTCTACCCGCTGAAGCTGAAAGGGAAGAACTGCAGATTGAACGCAATGAACTATTTACATTTTGCATTAAATTTCTGATTTAACTTAATTTTCTCTACCACTTCAAACCTCAAATGAAACTTTTAGATCAGCTGTTTCGTTCTTTAACCCTGTTGACACCCTTTTTACTGTGTATTGTGAGTGGGCCAAGTCCCAGTGGTGTAACCAAGAGTTAAAAGTTGCAAATTCTTACAAATTGCTGTTTGTTTACTTTTTTGGATAGTTTGATTTTAGGGAGCGTACGCTGGCATACTCTCCTGATATTTTTTACTGGATAATTTTTACTGGAAATCTGGCCAAACAGACCTAATATCAGCAAAAAAGTCGCAACTTAAAATTTTGGATTCTCTATGTAAAATAAAAAAAAAAAATTTGTAACTTATCCTAAAGCATAATCTGTAAGTATTTTCTACTAAACGGTCTATACGTTATTTAAAAAAAATGTTATTCAGCTCAAAAACAGTTTTTTGCGTTTCCTGATAAACTAAAAATTTTGAGTTGTGTCACTTTTGTAGTGGGTGTGCGATATGAAAAGAATAACATTGAACTCTTTGACATACACGTAAATTCATTATATTTGTTTCATAATTGTCCAGTTAACAGTGTTCCGCCTTCTGTAAATATACCGTAAATATAATTGTGCCACGCCTGCAATTGTTTAAATATCAACGTCAAAGCGTTTCGCATAATACTCATTTTCACCAGTTTTGGTGGCCATTTACTTTATTTGCTGTCAGTTTTTGTTGTTATTGTTATTGCTGTCGTTGTCATAGTGGCCATAGTCTTTATTGCCTTTTGTTGTTGTTGTTCAAATGGAATTGCTTTTATTGAATGCAAATATTTGTGGTACTCGTACACATTACTTAATAGGAGGCGAAACTTAACTAACTAGCCAACAATACCAACAACAACAATAACAACAACAAGTGAACGCAATGCAAGAGTTTCATGACCTCAAGCGCGAAAACAAATCGAAATCGTAGCAGCAGCAATCGTAGACGCAGTCAGAGCCAAAGTCGCGAAGTTGTAAACGTGGACACAAACTAGGCAACGCGGCAGCACCAGTGAACGGCGAACCTGTAACTCGTTTTCTCTCCATGCTGGGCATGTGCGCGCCGCTCCAAGTCCACAAAAAGCCGCACTGAAATGTAAACTTCAATGCAAGAAAGAAAACAAAAAACACAACTAAAAAATTAAAGGTAAAACCGCGCTGAAAGCCAAAGTAAGCGACAAGCGACGAGCATCACGCATCGCGCAGCAAAGGGCCACGGAGTAACGTCGACACAGCATCAGGCCGCATACTTACTTGGGCCGGCTATGTTTGTTAGTTCGTTGAATTTCATAGTTCTGCATGCAACATGCGATTTTCCAAGCCCATTGGTGAGGGGCACATAAACAAGGATGGATGATGATGCATGCCTTGTTGTGTTGTGTGGCTGATGTTGCGAACACAACAGGCAAGAATAACCATCACAACAACGGCCAACAACAGCAGCAGCCATCGAATGGCAAACGAGCTGTGTTGAAGGTTGTGACTGCAAAGTAATTGCACGCTAAAGCTGCGTTTGTGTATGATAGATTTTTCCGTTGGTTAGGTGCAAGTCGCATTGGCCATACCCTACGCTGCGCTTGATTGGCGCTGCTGATGGGCGCTTTTTTATACTTCTGACATTTGTTAGTAATTTACGTAGAACGATGTTTAAAAAGTCGTTAAAATGAAAGTTTTTAAGATGCATGAAAGCAACAGACTGGCTCTGACCTTAGACCCCATGTGATGATGTCTACATCAACGAACCAAAACAAACACCATTGCTATGTTAAGTATTTTAGGAGTTTGTGTTATATGATCTAATCTGTCAACATTTGCCTTTTAAGCAGTGCATTGTCTAAAATTGTGCCGCTGAAAATGTGTAAAATCTCATGTCTGGTACAGAGACGCACACTGGATTTCGTTTTGGCGCGTTCTGTACACAATTTTTGGAGCCCAATACCCATTTCAAACTATATTCAAGCCGCTTAGAACATATTCAGAGTAAATTTCTAAAGTTTTTACTTCGCTCTGTTAATTTCTCTGTGCTCCAGCCTCCTTAAACCTTTCGATGTTTATTGTTGAGTCTAAAATTACTTGAAACTAGGAGGTCTGCCATTTCCATGTCTTTCATTTTTTGATATAGTCAATGGAAACATTGGCTGTCCTCTTCTGGCCAAAATAGACAACGCCCCCATTTCTCGAGTCTTGGCTGATTTAAATGTGCGTTCGGCCTCTTTAACCCATTCGCTGTTGCCATATGGCAACATGCTACTTTGTGGACGTCTGAACCCTCTGTGGTTTCAAGAATACATTTTTTGTTGGTCCTTAGAATAGTTTGAAGTTTTAGGAAAAATACGAAATTAATAAATTGAATATTTAAGTTTGAAGAAGAGAAGTCTACACGTTTTTTAATGCTATACCTTGACATAGTAAAGGAAGAAGAAGCAGAAAAATTAGATAATTATTTAGTTTGACGTTTTCTTTCAATTTAAAACTTTTTTTATTTTAATTTTGGCTGAAGTAAATGAAGAAATATTCAAATTTGCGTTATGCGTCAAATACAGTATTCGTGTAAAAAAAAATTAAAAAATTTCTTATGGAATGTAGTTAAAATAACTTCTAGAGGCTTCAATTGCCTATAACGTAAAATTTTAAATTTTAACTTACCCCAGTAAAAATCTGTAGCGAAAGGGTTAATGTTTGATTTATCTGTCTCTAAACCCTCGCAATTGCCCGTTTAAGTTTTACTTATTTGTTTATTGATCTGTATGAATTGTATTCAAAGACTAAACAGAAATAAAAAAAAAATCAAAATGCTTGTAAGAAACATTTATTTCGAGAGTTTGAACTCCCCAAACCCTCTTACCTGCTCCACTGATGTGGTACCTATTCAACAAGCCATACCGGATCATCACCGCATTTCGACTTGCTTCGACCGGCAGTAATACTCCTGAATAACAAATATTTTTAATAAAATATTTACTGAAATATTGTATTCTGTTTAATTTACATTCCTGTATAAAGTCATAAATAGAATGAATGTATTTTCCATCATGACATGTTCCCCAAATGAAGTGATACCACATCGAGCTTCGTCTGGCTGCCTTTGTGTCTTGTGCCACACTGCACGACAGGTTAAATGCTCGCAGCTCGCTGTTGGTGTTCTTGTTCTTGTTGTTGTTGTTGTTGGTTGGTTGGTGTGGCTGAGGTCGCTGTTGGTGGTGGGCGGCGACATGACTCTGTTACGAGAGATGACAACAACATTTACCACAAAATTGTTTTGGCTCTGAACTTGTATGGGCCATGTCTAACTTCCTGACCGCCACCCCCCTAGCCCCGCTCCCCTTCACCCCATGATTGGCGTGCAGCAAATGCAGTTGGCAGTCGGTGCTGCGTTTCCTTCGAATCGGCTTAGCTTCGTTTTGCTGGTTTAGTGTTTTGGCCTTCCTTCGTCGGCGTTCAACAACACTGCGCTGCACCGTTCGCAGCATCCTTTCCTTTTTGCCGCGGCTCATGCCAATGCGACGACTGATTTTCTGTTTAGCTGTTTATTTTGTTTTCTTAATATAATTTTTTCGTTTTTGTGGAAAGGAATTCATGTTGCACATTTGGAAAATGGAAAACTGGTTTCGCACGTTGTTGGTGCTTGTACGCTGCCAGAGTTGTGTGCTTATTTTAAATGTGAAAAACAACAGCAGCAGCAACAACAACGACAGCAACGAGGAGCAACAGCATAAACATTAAAGTGCTTACTTAAAAACGAAACCGAAACGTGTTGCTGCAATAGACGAACACGCTGCTGTTGTTGCTGTCAATGTGGTCGCTGCATTTGTTCATTTCCATTCTCAAACAAACAACAAAGAAGTCGAAACTAACGTGGAGAGAACTAGGGGCGGCCCTTTGCCTCAACTATTCCGTTCCATTCGATACGATACGATTCGATTTGTTATTGTTAGCTAGTTTTGTGAGTTGAAAATTTGGCATTTAGTGTGCTTCCACTTGACTTGAGCTGTGTTGCTTGTGTACGTTGTTGCATTTGCCTTATTTGTTGCACATTTGTCAAACTCGTAATAAGAATTGCAGTACTTGGAAATACCGACAGATTGTTTGCTTGTGATACGAAACTGTGTGCACATAAAATTTGAAAGTCCAAAGAGTTTAGTGTTTGTTCACGTTAAAAAAATTGAGAAATGTGTACTTTATTTTTGATATTATTTGTAATGTGTGTGGTGAAGTCGTGTATGGCAGCTCCCGTTGATTTGAGTGAGATTTGCAGGTACTAAAAATACTCTCGAATGATTTAATTTAATTGATTTATAAATTCTCTTTAATTGATTTATAAATTCAACAAGAATTCTGTTTATCTTCATTTGGCTTAGGCCGAATCAGTGTCAAAGGGGCACTACCCTTCCCAATTGGGTTTACCATGCAGATAACTCAGTTGCAAACTCAAAAGTAGACAGCAAAAGTGGAAGAAACACTTCCTGGTTAGCTTTGGTTGGTTCGAGTCCTTTCGTGTTGTGCTTTCGATATGAAAACTGATCAGCCTAATCACTTGAAAGTATTCCTAACGTTTACTTGCAAAAAAGAATTCATTCTTCACTCTGCTACCTTTCTCATTTTCCTTTCAAACTTCATTCCATCAGTTTTTAATTATCTCATTCTAAAGCCATTCATTAATTGTTTCTCGTTTTCTTTTCAGCACATCCTGAACGCAGGCATCCTGTAGGCATTGTATCAATCACAATCGGCCAAACAACAGCAACACAATGGCAGTCCGAAGTCATCAATATTTCAGCTTACGCTGGAACAACTACCAGAACACCATGACGTCGGTGTTTCAGCAGTTGCGCGAGGATTTGTCCTTTGTCGATGTGACCTTGTCGTGCGAACATGGATCACTCAAAGCACACAAAGTGCGTACGCCTGTCATTTAGCAACGTCAGCTGAACACTTTCTCACATTCTCTCGTATTGCATTGTTTCAGGTTGTGCTGTCGGCCTGTTCGTCGTACTTTCAAAAATTGCTACTCGAGAATCCGTGCAAGCATCCGACCATCATATTGCCCGGCGATATAATATTCACAGATCTGAAGACCATCATCGATTTCGTCTATCGCGGTGAGATTGATGTCACCGAATCAGAATTACAGGTGAGTCATTGGCTTGATTTATCATCGTTAGACGTGGCAGCAAACGCCATAAACGTGTGTACCGTTCAGTTGGCGGACAACTGATTAAAGCAATTTGTTTCGGTTTCCTCTCCGGGCTGATATGGCACAGCCCAACATCAACTACTAAACGTCAGCAATTCGGTCCGAATTGAATTGGCAGCCAATTTCCAGTGTGATTGGCGCTACTTTACTACAATTTATAAGTAGCGCAATGCAGCCGCTGCGTGTCCATTGTGCGCATTGTCGTTTTCTTAAATGTAATTTTTGCTATTTAGCACATTTATTGCAGTCTCTTTTAAAAAACGAGCATATTTTAATTGAAATCGATTTCTCGTTGACTTTGCGCATTGCGCGCTGTCTGTCGTGTTGCGGGTTGTTGTAATTGATGCAAATTTGAATATAAATTAATTTTAATGCATTTACACTAAAGGGTCACATTTGCTGGCTGTGTGAATACGCAACTCAGCAATATTCACTTTATTTGTGTGCATTTTGTGTTGAATTTTTTCTGCCGCTCGTGCACGCTCTGTACTACTGAGTGCTTGGGTGAGCGAGGCATGAAATGAAAATAAACACCTTTAATATGTGGCTTTTATTTTTATCAACACACACACAATACAAAAAAGGCATGAAAAAAAGAGACAGAAATGAGAACATTTACGAAACGAACGAAAAACGGCAGATAGCAACAGCTGTTTAAATGCTTATTATCGGTATTTGTTTATTTAGTGCCGCTGCCGTTGCAGTTGATGTACTCTCGCATATTGCCATATACACACAATAGTTACATATCGAGACACTGTTTGATAGCTGGTCGATATGATGGTCGATAACAACATTTTCGTGTTGAACTAAAATTGTTGATAATTTTTTCATATATTGACTGCACAGTGAGCTATCAAAATGTTTGTTGTTTTTGGGTGAAATTTCTCTGAACTTTGCTCTGGGTGAGCGATGTTGAAGTTAAATAAAAATCGGTAACCGGAAATTATGCTAACGTTTTAGATTTTTACTTAAAGTTATTTTTTGCACAATAAAATCTAAAAAATGGGGAAATAATTGTAATTTGTACAAGTTTCATGTAGTTTGATTGAAATTTTATTTATTTATTTTATTTTTTATTTATAGATTTTATTTTTATTTATATATTTTATTTTAAGTCAATCCATACAAATCTTCGAGCTAGAAATAATAACAAAAAAGCACTTAAAAAAATAAAATTATGTATAAATATTGTTAAGAAGCCACTGAAATATTTGTTTGGAAATACAAAAAACGATTTAATTACTGGAAGTTAGTTTATTAAATTTCGTAAGCGATCTAACAATCGGTTGTTTTATAATTCTTTACGATAAATGTTTTGTAGCTAAATGATGTGTTAAGAAAATTAAACACGTCGTAAGGCGCAAGAAAACAGCATTTTTATTTTGTGCATTTTTGTACGTTTTTTCTGGTTGAATCATTGTTCACAATAGTCCTTTGTTGCTTTTAAGTTACGAAATGAATTATTTGAAGTTATACGCGAATTTTTTCACAGAATTATTATAATTTGATTGGATCTTTATTTCTAAAAATATTATTTGTCATTACTAAAATTTTATTAACATACAATTTGTGTGAAATGTTTTCTTATGTCGAATTGATTCAGGCAAACTTTTTAGTCTCCTTTGATAAAGAAATTTCAATTATATATCAGTCAGCTAATAGCTTCAGCTGTGCAGTGTAGCTTTTTCATTTGAAATTTATGCGTCGGTGCACTAAATGTGGGTTTTTCCCATATCAGTTTTTTTATGTTTTAGAATAATCACAGTCATGAGTTCACCAATAAATAAATAATAATAATAATAATTTATTTTTTTTATTAAATAAATAATAATTTTTATTAATTTTGTGAACACAGGAAGTTTAGGTACTTAACCCTTATGTGTGTGATGGGGTACCCGGGTACCCAAATCACTTTTATATCGAAATTTTATACACTTGCGGATAACCTAGAAAGGTGAATCTTCATTACAACTCCCAAAATGGTATTCTGTCTTTATTTTCGGGTATTTAATTCGATTTATTTTATGTTGGAGGGTGTGGCGCAACATTTTACTTTTTACACCCTTACGCGTGTGCTGGGTACCCGGGTACCCCAATACATTTTATATGGAGTTGCATAGATTTTTTCTGTAAGTAAAACTTTCTAAAGTTAATAATTTGTTATAAAACAATTTTATCAACGAGAACAATCACTCAATCGATTTTGAGGAAATTAAAAAAAATGATTTTGGTTATATAAATTCTGAGATGGTCAGTTTCTATGCAACCCGCAAGCTCGGCGTCAGAGGCTTCTATTGCTGCGTCGTCAACTGATGGAA
Source organism: Melieria omissa (assembly GCA_963971225.1). Taxonomy (NCBI): domain Eukaryota; kingdom Metazoa; phylum Arthropoda; class Insecta; order Diptera; family Ulidiidae; genus Melieria; species Melieria omissa. The sequence continues at coordinate 9,994,485 of OZ020269.1, forward strand.
TATGTTCATCTTCGCCTTCGGAAATGGAAAATTCTTCATCACGTTTACTTTCACACATTATTTCTTGAATTTCGGCTGAGATAAATCTTTCACAACGAGCTCTTGCTGAATAAGAACTCATTTCCGAAGTTGTTCAGATCTTTCACAATGCAATTGAAACTAATTACTAACGATTAATTAATTTGTTACAAACTTCAAATGTAAAAAATTTTCGCGGGGAATGACCTTCCATTGAAATTTACAGCAGCGTATGAATGGTATTCCCCTTTTTATGAAAGCGGGATCCGAAATTGCACAAAAATTCATTACTGGAAATTAAAAAACAAGTTTGCAAGTAATTTTTTGTAAGAAGGGAAGTCCCAAAATGTACTTTTATATTACTGAGAGCTTTAAAACTAAGCAAAAACAGTAAAATTTCTTAAAGTGCGAACAAAAAGTGAGAAATTTTCATACAATTTGTACTGTGGTACCCGGGTACCCCATCACCACGGGTAAGGGTGTTTTTTTCAGCACACACACTAGGGTTAATTGGCCATAACAACTCATTACCAGGTTACGTTCTGCTTTAAAAAAGTTGTCCCCAGGCGCCTCTGAGATGATAGGACGTCCCTAACTTAAAAACACAGTAGATACACATATGGTCAAAAAAATAAGTACACTACTTAAAATTTTGTTAATGCACAATTTTTTTTTCGCGTAATGAATTCATACATAGTATTTCCTTTTTATTTTAATAATGTTTTTATCGCAATACTTTTGAAAGTGAAAATGAAACAGGGATTTCCCTAATTTGTCGTATTTGTGCTTGTTTCGCTCTAATGTGGTAAAATTTGTTGGCCATAAAAATAAGTACATTGATTATTTTTCGCGTTTTTCAACAATCTGATCATTTTTTTTGCAAAGGTTTGTTATTTTATTTGTATTATTATTTATTTATAGTAAAAAAAGAAGTAAAACATCTTGCAGATGGGTCGCAATAAACTTTGTACTTCCACGAAGAGGAGAATCGCTTTGAGGTTAAGAAATGACGGCCAAAGCCTTCGTTCCATTGCCAAAACTTTGGATCTTTCACTGTGTTTTGTCCAAAATGCTTTAAAAGTTAAGAAGAAAAAAAAAAACGTCTATATCGACAGATAATCATACCGTCACTCTTGCGAAAAAGGACCCATTTGTATCATCGAGAGCCATTTCAGCAGACATCGTCAACGTGATCTCTTCCCGAACTGTTCGTCGAAGGCTATAAAGAGCTAATTTACCTGGACGAATAGCCAGAAAAGTTCCTTTCCTTTGTAAAAAAAATTTTAAGACGCGGTTAGCCTTGGCAAGGGAACATTTAAATTTGTCCGGACCTGACGGTGAAAAAACATGGCGAAATATTTTGTGGAGTGACGAAACCAAAATAAATTTGTTTGGAAATGATTCTGCTCGGAATGTTCGACGTCCCAAGGTTAAAGAATTTCACGTGCGGTTTATTAAAAAAAAACAATTAATCACAGGGAGGCAACATCATGGTATGGGGTTGTTTTTTGTGGTACGGTGTTGGACCAATACATCGTGTAACCGATACTATGACGAGATTTCACTACAAAGACATCTTGAAAAATACTACGTTGCCCTATGCTGAGGAGAGTATGCCACTATGGTGGACCTATCAGCAAGATAATGATCCTAAGCATTCTTCCAAGTTGGTCATTGAATGGATTCAAGAAAATGGAGTGGCGTTGCTTAACTGGCCGAGTCAGTCACCGGATCTGAATCCAATCGAAAATCTTTGGGGAGAATTGAAACGAAGATTTAGTAAGGAAGTATTCCAAAATAAGGGCCAATTATGGAATTTTATCCAAAAATCTTGGTATGAGATACCAATAAAGACCGGCCATAAGTTTATCTCCAGTATGCCAAAACGAGTGGCGAAAAATATTCAAATTAAGGGTGGGTATACCGGCTACTAATAAAAAAAAGAATTTGTTAACAAAGAAAGCCGATAAAGTGGGAATTTGAATTTATTTTATTAATATAAACCGAATGTACTTATTATTTTGGCCAACCATTTTCATTAATTTCATACTTTGTTAACGATACTGAAAGTTGCTTTTATGTTTTATTCGTATTTTCCTCATTTATTTTACTTGGTATGTTATAAGAGAAGATTTATCAATTTGTTTTTATTTTAACTAAAATAAATATTCGCCTGCAAGCCATTGAAAAGATTATATAGGCCTGTACTTATTATTTTGACCATATGTGTATATACACAAATTACAATCGTGTCTGGGTATAGTGAACACATCGATATAGTGAACACCCATATTTTGACATGGAACCTCTAAATATATGGAACCTCTATATATAAAAAGTATATTTTGAGCAAATAAACCGAGTTTTTGAACAAAAATGTTAACCTCGATATAGTGAACAACTTCAATACTGTGAACAGGCCTTGCAATAATTAGTTCACTATATCCAGACACGACTGTAGTTCCTAAAGTATACGAAAACCTCTTTATTAGTTCGAGGGGTCTAGGGGATGTATAAAAACGTAATTCCTAATATCCTAAAAATTTGATTTTATCCAAATAAGTAACACAAGAACCATGCCGAAAAAATTTTAATATTAATGCTTAGTTTAATGTGTTGGTTGTATATAGATTCAATCAAAAAAATTGTAATAGTAATAAATTTAGTATAAATTTAGATTGCGCAGAAATGTTTACGTGAATATAACCGATTTCAAAGATCTTTAGTTGATATCCAAAGAAAATTGCATAATCGCGTAATCGAAGCCGTCTTCACTGCGTTGTTCAGTATTGCGCACATTGTGAAGCACTCTTAGGCACATCTTGCTTCGTTTGATTCGTGAAGTATGTCACATATATTTTTATCTCTTAGATATATTTTTATCTCAAGCAAAACTGAAAATGTTCACTGCTAATTGTTCATATTCAATTCTTTTGTAAATTAAACATGACACATAAAATGAATTAATTTTATTAGAAAAATATATATCAGAATTATTTATTTATTTGAATCTACTATTATTTTTAATTGAGGCTCATACATCATACAACTTGACTAATATCTCTTTACCTTTATAAACTGTTGAGATTGCATTCAAATGGGCTTCAAGTTGGTTTCCATTTCAGTTGGTTTCAACTTTCAACTACCCTTTCAGCTTTTCAAGCAGCGCCAAATTTCCTACTCGAATTGTTGAAATGCACCCTGCCAAGGATAATTCTTTACTAATAGTTCGAAAGTACTTTGATTTTCGAAGTTAATTGTCTTAGCGCGCGCACGAACCACATTCGACTGCGAGTTTGTAGTTTCTGCAACATTCGAACACAGCCTCGAATAGCATTGACACACACAAACAACGACGGCAGTCGGCAACTCGTTTCGTAAGCGAAAGCCACCAGCTAAAGTGCTTTGTAGCTAAAAGCTTTTGCTGCTAGGATTTCAAGCTTTTTCTAATTAATGAAAGGATTTGCATAACAAACACTAATATATTCGAAAGTGTCTCTTCATAAATTCCATTGGACTTTGTCTAATGTTGAAACTGCTTAATGTTGCATTCAACTTGCAGAACAATATTTGCACATCTTGTAGTGTTTGTCGTTTGTGCAATTCTTATTTGTTGTGCAATATTTCTGTACGCTGTCCAGCCACTTGGTGTGGCCATCGTCACTGCTGGCCGCAGTCACAAAGTCTGCACTGCGCTACTGCCGCACGCTCGCGTTGGCGCTCACGCTCACGTGTCCACTGTCGGCCCCGCTGTGCTGCGCCGGTCGCTTTGTTGGTTTTGCTGGCGTAGTAGCAACTTTAGGTGGCCGGTGCAGCTGGCAGTGGTCAGTGGAGTTGAAGGTGGCATTAGCAACGACAGCGACGGCTGGCAGCAAACTTACAACGCTTCAATGGCTTCGCTCAAGTTGTCTTTGCCAATGCTTACATTTTTTTCTCTCTTCTGTTTTAGCTTTTTTCTTTGCCTGCGTTGTGTTTGGTGGTGTTGTTTTTGTTGCACGGTGTTGGTTGTGTGCGCGCGCCCCATTCATGCTGCTCCATTTTTATATTTGCAGAATTTTTTCTCCTTTCGCGTGGCCCCATTGAGGGCGACTCATTCGTCGTGTCTCTTCTTGACTTGACTCCTTCCTCTCGCGACTTGTCCGTTTGTATGTGCAGCTGTGTGCGGGCGTTTGTGTGGCGGCGAAGTGCGCTGGTGCTTCTGCACATGTTCTTCGTTTGCGGATTTTTATTTCCAGCATTCTGCGTCTCTGCGTGTGTGTGTGTGTGTGTCTTCCTGTGGCAGTATTTGTGCGCGTACGATTTATTTATTTTTTTCACTTTGGTGTCCGCGTTGGATTTTTTCTCTTTGGTCGTGTGCATTTTTTCGCTTTGCGAAATTTTTCTTTCTTTCGCTCGCAGACCGACCGCAATGACGTTTGTTGAGGATTAAACGGCCTGAGGTAGGAGGCGAGCGGAGTTTGGTGCGGTCTTTTGTTGTTGTTGCTGTAGTTGGGTACTGTGCGCAGTCAAAGCGGCTGTTTGGGCGGGTTGCGAGGCGGGAAAGGGGACACTTTGCGTGAATGTTGAAAGAAACGGGTAGGTTGAAGTGAATATTGCGAGTGAGCGACGGGGGAGGGGGAGAGGGAAGTTGAAGGCTAAGGAAGCGAAGGGCTGCCAAAGCTGGCTTTGGCATTCGAGTTGTTGTTGGCTGCTCAAAGAAAAAAAAAATGAGGCGACAAGTTGGGGTTGAGCAGCGAATTCTCTTGAAGTTTGTTGCTTTCATTGAACACGGCTGTGCCGTGCCCCGTGCCTCCCGCGGTCGATTTCCTTGCTGGTACGCCGGCTGGCAGCTTCAGCTCTTCATAGTCATTGCCGTCGCCGCTGTGCTTGTGTTGTTGTTGTTTTTGTTGGCCTCGTCATCGCTATCATCATGGTTGTTGTTTCTACTTGTGTTGTTGTTGCTGCAGTCGTAAGTCTGCGCTGTCCAAGCATTCCAATTCGCATTGCTGCCTGATGTGGTCGGCGACGGTGCTTACCGCGTCCTGCCGCCTCCCGTCTGCCCAGTGCCCAGTGCTTCTCGCTCTTGTCGCCGTCCGTCGCACCTTGTATGTATTCCATTGGCCAGAGGCGACGATTCTGGCAACTTTTTATATTTCTCCGTCTCACTTGAGGGCCGCTACGGCAGCGGGTTAGTTGGTGCCACGGCCCTGCCCTGCCCTGCTCGTGCGACTCTTTATTTACATACATTTCATTTATAATTTTTTAAGTTCTACAATGTTTTGTTTTTACTCTGCGGTTTTGTATGCGAATGCAAAGCGCAGTCGCAGCTGCCTTCATCTTTCGCCGAGTGGCGGAAAGGGAGTGGCAGCCATGTCAGCTGTTGCCTTACCCATTCGCCCGAACATATTAAAAATCCGAGGTTTTGTTGATTTTTTGCTTGATTTTTACCAATCATTATTGTGCTTACTGTCCACTGTGCGTCAGGGTTGTTTCACTGTGGCATTGCCCTCTGCCCGCACATCCCACTTGTGTTCGTGTCGTTATGTCTGGGTGTGTGCCCGTGTCGTTGTGGCGACTTGTACATGTCGCTGTACATGTTGTTGTTGTTGTTGTGCTTAATATTGTTGTATTTTCTAGTTTGCATTTTTTCCAATTTTTTCGCTTGTAGGTCTTCCTTCTCCAACACCGCCCCACGACCATTTCAATCCTTCGCTTGTGTTTTCTTGTGCCTCTGCCTCTTCGCGCGGCCCTTATTTGCTGCCTTGGAGTTTCTTGGGGGTGGCTCGGCGGCTTTGCAGCACCAACAGCACCGCGAACACTCCTCTGCCGCTCTGTCCTGTGCTCACGATTTTTTCCTGCACAATTTTTTCTTTCTCTCGCTGTTTGTTGTTGTTGTTGTTGCTATTTTTCGCTTTCTTTCACAATTTTTATTTTCTGTGCAGAATTTTTTCCAGCGCAATTTTTTTTCCGGCTGCACGTTTGTGCCAGAGCGAGACAGCAACATCAGTGGCTGTTTGAGTTGGCCGTATGGCGGGGGCTGGCTGGTTGTTGGTGACGTGAAGGAAGTGGCAGGAAAAAATTGTTCTTTGGAAAAAAAATGGACCAAATTGGTGGGGGCGAAAGAGGCAGCACCCGAAGACGAAGATGTAGTGAAGGAATAAAAAAATCGAACGAGCGCTTTTACTGTTTGTCAGTTACATATAATGCCAAATGCTGAGGCAGCTCTCCGCCCCTTCCGGCACCATACGTAGTCAAGCGATTGCCCGAGCAAGCGTTCCATTTGTCCGTCCACGCTATCCAGCCAGCCAGCCATCCTTATGGTCGCGCAGTGTATTAAGGCGCTGCAAATGTGGCACAGTGGGCTGAAAAATGTGAAAATCGTTATAAACTAGGATGATGATAGTACTACATGGGCTGAAAAGTCTTTGGCCTGACATAGAGATGACGCCAAAAATTAAGAATTATTGTGTTGTACATGGAAAACCATCCTTAACTTAGATTCTGTCAAAGTTTCATGACATTTGGTTGACTCGTTTTCAAGTTATTGCTTTCGAAGTGACGCTACCTCTGAATTTTTGTAAACAATGGAAGAAAGTGAATTTCGTGTTTTGATAAAACATTGCTATTTGATGGGCAAAAATACAGATGTATTATAACATTTATCAAGCCATGCTTTTGTTTCCACTGTATTTTTGCCCATCAAATAGCAATGTTTTATCAAAACACGAAATTCACTTTTTTCCATTGTTTACAAAAATTCAGAGGTAGCGTCACTTCGAAAGCAATAACTTGAAAACGAGTCAACCAAATGTCATGAAACTTTGACAGAATCTAAGTTAAGGATGGTTTTCCATGTACAACACAATAATTCTTAATTTTTGGCACCATCTCTATGTCAGGCCAAAGACTTTTCAGCCCATGTAGTATGTCGAATATTCAAGAGCGATGTGAAAAAAATAGTAAGAGGGGCAAGAAAAAGACCAACTAGATAACGCTGACAGGTCTGTGGCCGTAAGGAATAACAGCCAAAGTCGAGTTAGGACAAAATTGAGTTATTACCACCATTGCATTCGTCGTATTCAAATGTGCTACTACACAAAATTCGAAATTCGGCTTTTGCTCATAAAATGAATGTTTTACGCCAAAAAATCTAAAATTTATCTAGTTTAATCTAAAGCAAATTCAAAACTTAAAAGTGCTCTCCTGAAAACTTCATAAAATCGACTTTGGCTGTTAATCCTTACGGCCACAGAAGTGTCGAGTGAGTTTTATGTGGCTATGTGAGAAATCAATCTCTCGTTTTCTTTTAATTTACACTGCCCGGGCATGTACAAGTCTAAGTGTTCTCAGGGAATCATTCGTAAGGACCTGGATCTTGAATCATTCTACAGTTTCTGAATCAAATCAATTTGTTTTAGAAATTAACCGCATAACAGACTACGTGTTCAGGTTCACGTAAGAACTTGAACGCATTCTTGAGAGTGGAACTTTGAAGCAGTCTTCACTTTCTGACTAAAATTTATTCACAGAACAGAACAAACAAATCAGAAATGTATTAAGGCCGCATAAAATTAATGTTTTCATCACCACAACATTATATCTTGTCTCGCAAGCCGCTTTTGTTGTATTTAGGTAGATATGCAGAAACGAAAGCATCCTTAAATTTGATTTCGATTTAAAATGTAGGGTTAGGAGTTTTTCCCTACCAATAATTTCACTGAAAAGAATAATAATTTAAAAAAAAGGTAGGTGGGTTGGTAGGAGTGACTCTCCGATCGCAGAGTCCTTTTGGGCCACAAAGACCCATTATGTAGGGTTAGGAGTTTTTCCCTACCAATAATTTCATTTTCACTGATTGACCTATGACTGTTCTGGGTTTAGATACCGAAAGAACCTTTTTTTGACAGTTTGAACCATCGGTTCTTTGTCCTCTAATGCAGCGCCCTATCCACTGGAAGGAGCTTAGAATCTTTCAAAAATAAGAGGTAGGTGGGTTGGTAGGAGTGACTGTCCGAACGCAGAGTCCACTTGGGCCATAAATACCCATTATACCACAATCAATCGAACTTGAGGTCGCTTACTCATTGAACCAGCTTCAGCTCTTTACGAATCCCAGTAGATAGGACCATAGTCGTGTCCCTCGATCCCTTAAATTGTAGTAGAAGAAGTTCTCTCAGGTGGGTCTTTCGTCTTCTACTTAATACAAGTGCATAGAAGGTTAAGTGAGTTTTCGTCCTCTTCCTTGTCCATGTAATGTAATGATTATGGGTTGGGCAACGCCCTTGTGCACCGCAACCTGAGAGGTTTATTGTGCCCCTTAAATCATCTGGTGTTTTATTTGCTCAGGTATTGAATCAGACCTTTCTGCGATATTTGCATCAGGTCCTCTTCACCGAGGCTGTGTTTCCCTAGAAACTTTGCACGTCTGTGTGTCAGGGCAGGACAGTTGGTAATGATGTGTTCCATTGTTTCGTCAGCTTCCTGGCAGAATCTGCATGTTCTGCTGTCGGTAAGACCAAGTTTGTAGACGTGGTTGTTACAGAAAAAGTGGCCTGTTACAGCACCACATAGAGTCCTAAGTTGGCTTCTGTTGAGATCTAGAGCAGAGATAGCTCTCTCTCTGTTGATGTTTAGGAACTTTTTGGAGTGGTGTAGACCTTCCAAGTTGCTCCAGTATATCTGCTTGCGTTTTTGCGTCTAGTTTTTGATGTCCTGTTTCAAGTCTTTTTTGCTAAACCCGAACATCGGGGCTGGCCCTATGAATGGGCTCTCTGCTCCCTTTTTGGCTTGTGCGTCCGCCATTTCATTGCCTTCATGGCCCTCATGCCCCGGTATCCAAACCAAAACTACACGGTTTCGTGTTCCTAGGTTGTTGAGCTCCTTGTGGCAATCCAAGAGGGTTTTCGATGAGAAAGAGTAGCTGACCAGAACTTTTAAGACTGAAAGACTGTCCGAGAGTATTGTAATTTTTTCCCTTTTGGGGTTACCTTTGGTGATGATCCGAACTGCCTTTATTATTGCAAAGAGTTCGGCTTGAAATATGGACGTGTCGTCGCTTAATGAAAAGAATGTTTTGACTGTTGGTCCCACTATGCCAGCTCCTACACCAGTAGAGGTTTTGGAGCCATCGGTGTACCATTTTTGTGAGTAATCGTTTAACCATACTGGATTGTTGCCCCACATCCCCCTAGTCGGGAAGTTTATTGTGTACTTCTTCACGTGACTTAGTTGGGGTTCTATGATGTCAAGACAAGCTGCTTTATAGAGAGTATTCTCTATTTGGTTTAGTATACCCAGGTGACCTGTGAGGTTGCATTGTTTGAATCCATTGTGCCTGTGTAGTGTGAGTGCACTCGATAGCGCTTCCTCTTGGATGGCTAAATGAAGAGGTGTAAGGTTAAGTAGTGCTTCCATGCCTGCAGTCGGGGTCGTTTTCATAGCCCCTGTAATACTGAGGCATGCAAGCCGTTGTATTTTGTTTAGTTTTCTTATGACTGAGCTCTGATTTGTTTTGCCCCACCATACTAGAGCACCGTATAGAATGATGGGTCATTTGAGTGTAGTCATTTTGGGTGATAGGCCCCAAGATTTGCCAAGGCTACGGTTTGTTGTCCACAGTGCTTTGGTCGCCTTTTTAAGTGTGGAGTTTAGGTGAGGTTCCCAAGTGAGCTTTCGATCTAGAGTGATGCCTAGATACTTAACCTCTTCTTTTAGGGGAATGACCGTATTATTGATTTTGAGATTCGGAAGATTTAGGAAGAAGGAGGATTCTTGTAAATGGTACAATTGTAGTTTTGCCGGGGTTGATTGATAACCCTTCAGCCCTACACCAGCACCATGTGTCGTTTAGGGCTTTCTGCATTAAGTCACTTAGTGTGTCTTCATGAGTGCCCATTATTATTACAACCAGATCATCAGCGAATCCTAGGGTTTTGAAGCCGTTTGAGTTGAGAAGTTTAACTAAGTCATCGACTAGTATAGACCATAGAAGAGGAGATAGAACCCCTCCTTGTGGACAGCCTTTTACAGCGTTGATACTTAGCTCCACAGACCCTAAGTTGGCTTTAATCGTTCTTTGGCTAAGGACTTTTCCTATCCATTTGGTTATTTTTTGGTTAGTACCTCTATTTACGAGGGCTGAAACCATTGATTGAAATACAGGACATAAGAAGTATCTCTGAGGCTAATTGAATAAAGGTCCTGCTTGTTTGTGTGAATGTCAAAAATGCTTTAACGATTCTAAATGAATTTTTACCTCTTTAAAGTAAGAAGAAATATCTTTATAATTTGATTGGGCAGTTTCTGTCATAAATATATAGAGTAAGTGCTTCATTAATATAGGTTTCTGTGTAAGCTTTCGAATGGTTTAAACTTGGCCTTTTACGATTTTCTTATATGCGATCATTCATTTTCGTTTTTATTTGTATTTCGACTGCCTTAATGACACTGATGTGCTTTGTCCCACTGTGTAGCAGGCGCTATTCCCAAGGCCCACACACACACACACACACACGAGCGCACGCACGCATACTCATACACGGTAAGTGGCGGCATGCGACGACGAGCGCAAAGAAGGCAGGAAGGAGGCAGTCGACCAAGCGACAACTTGTGTCAATTGTGCCTTTGTTTCCAGGCATGTTTTCTTCTCCGTCGATTCGCTGTCGTTGCTGTTGCGTTCGTTTGTTGTTGCTGCTGCTGCTGCCGCTGCTTTTTTCTGGGTTTCCTTTTTTCGCTTACACGCGTTGTTCTCCTTTAATTTTTCGTTTTTTCGTATCTTTATGTACGGCAAACGCGAGCGTGTATATATGAGTGATTTTTTCCCATTTAGCGCTGGACGCATGGCTGGCGAGGACGGACGTGGCCGGACGAGCCCAGGTGGACGAAGGGGCGGCGGGGCGACGCGAGTGCTCCACTGGATGGATGGTCGAATGGGGCGCTTGAATGCAATCGCCAGTGCCTCTTGCTGCTGTTGTTGTCTTCGTTCTTGCTGCCAACTGCCACTGCCGTTGCTGCTGCTGCTGTTGATGTTGTTGTTTTTGTTGTATGTTGGCTCATTTTTTCTGCTTCCTACTACAACGTGTTGTTGCTGCCGCTTTTTTTTTTGCGTGGCATCTTGCAAACAAACATGGGAATTCTTCAACATAAACTTGGACTTGCTGTGTTTCTCTGTTTCGCCTGCTGGCTGCATGTGTGTGTGTGTGTGTGAGTGTGCGTTTGCTTGTATTTCATTTTTTCTGTTTCGATTCGATTCGTTTGTTTCTCTTCACTTCACTGGCTGTGCCGCATTGCAGAAAAAATTGAACAAAAGTTTTGCTCCTTGAAGTCGCACTGGCTCCTGGTGGTGCTTCTGCTTCTACCGGTGCCGGTACTGGTGCTGGTGCTAGCGGTGGTGGCATCGGTTGCACTGGGTTGTGGCGAAGGTGGTGGCCGGGTGTTATGTACTTAAATTTTTTCCAGCGGATGTTTTTTTTAATTTCATTTCTTCCACCTTTCACTAGCCGCAGCCTGCTCCTTGGTTGTGTTGAGTAGCCATGAAACAAAAAAAAAATTAAAATGAAATAAAACCAAACAGCACACAGAAAAAGTTGCGCTCATCGATACAAGTTTTCCTTCTTCCGTTCGTGTGTAGCAGTTCGTGTGTGTGAGTGTGTGTGTGCGAGTGTATCTCTGTGTGCTGTGCACTACAACAAAGTGGCTCTTGGCTGCAAAGTTTTCTGCAGTTAAGCTCCACACTTTGGCCCACTGTACACTGAAGACTTTTTTCCACCCATTTTGCTTTGCTCTGCTTCGATTTTTTTCCTCGCTCAGTTTTTTCCCCGTCGCCCTCCTCCGTTGCCATTTCTGTCTTTGTTGTTGTCGAGCGCTCTGCAATTTTTTCACATTTTTTTCGCCGCCACCTCGGCCTCCACAACCGTTGGCGCTTTGGTTGTCGTTGTCGCTGCCGCTGTCGCCGTTGCTGGCGTTGGTGTTGGTGTTCCTTGCTTGGCTGTTTGCCTGGCCGCCTGCCTGCTAATCGTCATCGTCTTTTGGCATCATCTTTTATTTGTAATTCTGTTCATCATCGTCGTCGTTGTTGTCGCAGTCGTCGCAGTGGTTGTCGTTTATTGCCGCTCACTAGCTGGCCCGGTCGCTAGGTTGGAGCGCTCTGCTGTCGCGTTCAGTCGTTGGACCCTCTGAGACTCGGTGCAACTGTGCGACCGACTGACTAACTGACTGACTATCAACACGCCATCCGTCAAGCGTATCCGCTACACACAGGAGAGCTGCGCTATGTGAGTTTTGTGTCGTGACGCTGACGTCGCCACCCTCGCCGCCCGCACTAGCCGATAGGGCCATTCCCGGCCAGGCCACAACCGACCAGACAACAGACCAACAGTCATCCAACGTTTGTGCTTCTTGGACGCTCCGCAGCACAAACACAACAAAGCGCAACGCGTCGCCGCCATCGTCATCGTTGTCGCCGCGGCCGCGGCCGCCGTCATCGTCGTTGTCGTATCGTCATCACATATCCAACGCTCTTTCAGCTGCTGGCCTTATCCGCATTTTTTCGCTTGCAAGAATCGTAAAAATTTGTTTGCTGCCAGTTCGCTTGCAACATACGGTCCATCAAAAAGTCGCCAACTCGCTGGAGGTACTTAAAAATACAACAGAATAGTAAAAGCTCTGAAAATACGCAACTAAAGCGGACAATCGCATTGAAAGGTGCAAGTTGCGTGCGCTTCGTGAGTCTCGTTTAATTGCTTTACCGTTCAGCTGTCCGTCGTGCGGCATCTCCGCCCACCGTCGATCCGTCCGTGTTGGTTTGGCCGAACAGAAAGTTTCCATCGAAGCCGGCAAAGTTGTCTCCCCGGATCGAGATCCAAAGCCCGGCTCCAAGGTACTGTCGTGTCTGTCGTGTTCCAGTGCAGCCTCGACTAGTCCACGTCTTGCTGGGCTGAGCTGTGGCCTCATGTGCGCCGAGAATCGCTTGTCGCATGTGTCTCTAAACCTGTCTTGTCTGTCGCGTGCTCCTTGCGTCGTGTTTACGGTTTTTATGTTCTGTTTTGTCGTTTTGTCTTTGCTTTTTATTTAAACAGCAAATTTCGCTTTCGCTGAATTTCCACTTTCGGCCCCCCGTCCGCACGCCGCCCCGGCCGTATTCCACACATTCCTGATCTGCTCCTTTGCTTTGTGCTCGCACGTTTTCCTTCACCCCATTTTCCTTGCTCTCCATATTTTATTATAATGCCGCTTCCACTTGTACTTTTTCGTTGCTCCTTCGTGTTTCATTTTATTTGCTGCGCTATTTTTCCTACTTTTATTCCCGGTTTTTATTATTTTTATTATGCTCGGTTTCAAGTTCGTCCGTCAGACGATTTTTACGCTTTTTATGCCATTTTTCCTTCCTGCTGTTTATCGCTCCCCCTGGCTCCGCGACCACTTGTGTCTGTCCCGCGCCGCCCCTCGAAAGCGGCCGCATTTCATATTTTTCTATTTTGGCTTACGCTGTTGTCCCGTCGTCCCATACGCGAGAGTGTCGTCATTTTCCACACACACAAACACACACTCGATATCTCACACACATGGCACACACACACACACACATAGACACAGTCACGCATTGCTTTGAGTTGCGATTTCGTTACATTAACGTTACTCGTTCCGTTACATTCCGACGCGGCTCCCAGACCACTTGAACCGCTTTCTGCTGCCTCTGCAGCCGTCGCTCCACATTGGACCCCTCCGCCGCGCTGCCCCACTCCGCTTTGTGCTGCAGGAGCAGCGCACGCTGCTGTTTCCTTTTGATGTTTCATGCTTTGTTGTTATTGTTGTTGCTGCTGCTACTGTCGCCGCTGCTTTTGGTGTCGGTGTTATTGTAAACTGCGGTCGTGATTTTTTCCAACCGCAGTCGTCGCCGTCGCCTACATCTTACAGCGTCGTGGTCGCCGCTATCGTATGTGTGATTTTGGTTTTGCGACTCTGACGCCGAGTGTGGAGCCGCAGCCAGCGCCCGCGACTGATTCAGAACCGGAGCCGTGGCCGTGGCGTGGCGCTGCGTCTGTCTGTGTCGCGTAAATCGCGTTTCATTTTATTGCAATTTGTTCGTTCTTCCGGTTTTATTGCCCTCCGAGAGCACAGAAAAAACAACAGCAAAAGCGGACGAAAAACTGTAAGCAGCACGAATTGTGGCAAAGAAAATTGCATAAACGAAAATAAAAAAACAAAACATAAAAATAAAAATAAACAAAAATACAAACAAGATACAAAGATTTAAGATTTGTGAACGTGTGTGTGTGTTTGTGCAACGGTAAAATGCAGTTTGATCTTAAATATTAACATCGGCAGCCCGCCGTCGAAACGAGGAATAACAAACAGAAAATCGGTCAAGTATTGACAGCTTTTGAAGCCTCGTCCGAACTTTGCTCCAGTAGCCAGCGGAAGTTGTGGTTACTTGCAGCGCGTAACTTTTTTGCAAGTCTTTCTGACTCTTGTTTCTTAATCATTTTCTCATCTCTTCCAGCATTTGCAGCAGGCTTCATTATTGACATATAATAAAATTTAACATTAAAAACTGATTTACTTTTACTTTTGCTTTTTTTTTTGCAATGAATGATGTGTTTTTTACGCTTTGAGAGCGTTGCGTATGTCTGAATGTCGTTTTTCCCCCCTTAGGAGCGTCCTTCATGTTGGCTTGAGCAAAGTTCTTTGCAAGCTGGTAAACCTTCGCCGATTGGTATTTTTCACGTTTTATGCATTTTTTCGACTTTAGCGAAACTGTCGAGTCCATTTCATAAGCTAAAAATTGAAAATAAGAAAAAGTCATATTGAAAATTTTAGCAAGAAAGTGTTACATGTGAGTTCTACTATGAAATAAAAATAAATATAAAAAATATTGTGTGAAATTGTGTGCAAACCGAAACGTCTCTACGATTCCGTCTAATTACTACTACTACTACTACAAGCGCTACTACTATTCGTATGCTACTAATTAACATCGCCACCAATTAACGCCAAATAAACCACCGCACGCTGTGGATACCGAACCCCAGTGTACAGTCGGTAAACGCCAAAGAGGTACGTCCACTGTATTCTTTATTCAGCGTAAAATGCTGCCATATCGTTCTTCATTCCAGCATAGATTTTGAGGTCAATAACTTACAAGAATAGAAATTTTAAACTTGTTTTGCAAAGAGAATGCGAAAATGAACTCAAATTTTGTTGGATTGAAAGTCCATCAGCGTTCAGCGCTGAGAGGGAAGCTTGAAGAAATGGTTTCAGTGTGTTTATACAATGTTAAGTCGTGCTGAAGGCTGAATTTAAAGTATTATTTTAAAAGTCAGCTCATATTGTTATAGTGGACAAGCTTTAGCTGAACTATACCTAGTTTAGTTTTCAGCTATCGAACAAATGAATGAACAATAGACAGTTTTAAAGCCTTTTTTAGACTACTTATAGGTCATTGTAGTCCAGAATGTGGCATTTACACACTGAAGAGAATAGATGGAGAAATAAGTTTAATATTTATTTGATGTTAGTTCAGCGGCATTTGGACCGCCTACTCTCAGATTTGAAATTTAACTAATAAATATCTGAGAATGTTTTTAACAAAAAAGTGTGTAGTTATTTGACATGAATTTGTTTCACCAAGACATATTGGGCTCAAATGATCTACCGCGAGTTAGGGAAATATATCAGACAGTTGCAAATGAAAACTGTTCATTAAATATAAAAAAGCTGATTGACAATTGTAGGCCCAATTATTATTTCGATGTCTCGACTTGTCACGTGTTGACTTCTCATGTCCCGAAAGCTATTCTGCAAATCAGTTTTGTGATACGTGGGCAGTCCGATAAGTACTTAGCCCCACCGCCCGATGGTGCCACTATCGTAAGATAAATTTACTATCGTGTAGTACATCCTCGTAGACGGCTACTGTCAAAATTTCAGCCATATTGGATTTGTAGTTTTGTTTTGAATGCGTGTGGAAACGAACGTGTCCGCGGATTTTAGAAAAATGGAAAAAGAGAAATATCGGTCGGTGATTCGCCAAATTGGTCGCATTAGGCTACGAACAGCTGCCCCATCCACCGTATTCTCCAGATTTGGCCCCGTGTGCCTTCTTTTTGTTTCCAAACTTGAAAAAGTCACTCGCCGGGCAGAAATTTGAGTCGAATGAGGAGGTTATCGCCGCCACGGAGGCTTCCAGAAAACGTATTTTTCAGACGGGTTAAAGAAGTTGGAGCATCGCTGGGTCAAGTGTATCGAGTTGAAAGGAGACTAGGTTGTGAAATAAATATCCACTTTTCTAAAATTTTCGTTTTTCTTTTATAGGCTAAGTACTTATCGGACCACCCACGTAGAAAGAGAGTTTCGATTCAGTAACTTATCTAATTAAAAACATACTATAGAACTTGGATAACTCCGTACACAGTTCTAAGAGCCACAAAAGCATTTGGAGCTAATTTTTCATTAGTTTCTCCCAGTTGGCCATCGTGCATCTTCCTTCTACGCATTTACGACAATAAACTTACCCATTAACCCATTATGAAAATTCATATAGAATCTTTGAAAGTAATCGAAAAAGTTAAGGCATTGAAAAGAAAATTGCTAGATACAGAAAATGTTTTAATACATTTTATTTATTTCATGAAATTGTCACAATTGGCATTTTGATAACTTTTTGCGCAATAGTCACCCTTAGTGGCGTTGGATTTTATGGAGTTTAAGATAAAATGTTTTGTCAACTGAGCAAGAGATGTAATAATCCAGGGCTGGTTTAAATGGTTTCAAAAATCTGTTTAAACTTTAAAGTCGAATGTGTTGCTTTCAGCAGCCAAGGTTTTCCACAACTGTGCAAGAGCTGTAATAATCCAGGGATGGTTTCAATACTTTCAAAAATCTGTTTATACTTTAAAGTCGAGCGTATTGCTTTCGGTATGTTGACGCTCCTTTCAGCAGCAAAAGTTTTCCTTGTTTAATGACAGTTTTCCAAGTGCCGATATAACTTTGGTCGCTAATCTTTAGACGCTTTGGGAAAAATATGGTGCTGGTGATGCTGTAAATGAGTTCAGAAAATTCCTCGAGAAACCTTAGATACAGTTGGAATTTCAGGTACAGGTATCGCATATCTTATAGTCATTTCAGTGGTTTACCTCTTTAACCAAAAGTAACCGCAACAAAAGAATTTGTATGATTGATAACGGTCAACAGAGCCTCCGCTTGCAATGTTTAGTTGACTTTGTTCGCCTTGACATCTTCTAAGGACATAGAAGTTACGAGTATACAGTGCGTTTCAAAAATAAACGCAATAATATAATAAATAATAAGTTTGCCATGGTTTTAATATCAGATCATCTTCTATATTAAAATACCGTTTTCGCGTGTGTTTCTGTTTTCTTAGTTGGGTACAAGTTTTCGCGGTAATATCTGGTAAACCATCCAAATGGTCTAAAAATGAATCCTCCACAAGTCGCAAAATACACAAAAACAACAGTTTCATTTGTGAAGAAGTGGGTCAGTCGATTCAAAGAGTTCAGAAATGTTGACGACGAGCCACGGAGAGGCAGGAAGAGAACCACTCAGAGCAAATCGGATAAGACGATAGTCCGGATGTTTGATAACACTCCAACTCCTTGCCTGAAACAAGCGAAGGAAAATTTGTCGCAGAAAAGAGTCGAAGTATCAACGGCCACTATCCGACGCAGGCTTCTGAAATCGGGCATTCCTCAAAGAAGTACCATGTCGAAATCGCTATTGGGTAAAAAATGTGGAAAATTGTCTGATATGGGATAGAGAAAATTTGTGGTGGAAACACTAAATTGGCCATCTCAATGTTCAGATGCAAACCCAATCGAAAATGTTTGGTTCTTAATGAAGCCAAAGCTTTGAGGAAAAATAATAACAACAAAACAGCTCATTTTGGCATTAAAACGGATTTCGAGAGGGGTTTCTTTGGAGTGCACTCAAAAATAAGCCAAAATTGTAACAAAAGATGCCAAGCTATTACTGACAACAACGGAGACTGGACAAAGTTTTGATAATAATGCGAAAAAGATATTTGCACAACCTCTCAGAAAATATATACAATTCATACCTTATTTTGTAAATTTTATAAGCAACACTTATTTTTGAAACGCACTGTACTTGAAGTCATAGCATTAAGACCACGTGGACACGTTTTCATATCTTTTCGCATTTCTTACTTCTTTATTGCTCCATTGTGACAATTGCATGCTGAGAGCTGACCGTCCAGTGGAAAATTTTGCTTTACCATTGGATTCTAGATACTTTAAAGCTTGCACACTAGTTTCAGTTCTTTTTATACACAAACCAGGAAAAGTCAAATGATTTGGGGAAAACGATTTTCCGGCGCGATTTGATTAAAAACTTTTTCATCGCAGTATTACATCGTGTATTACAGATTAAATTGGATACTGAATCTTGCCGTAGTTTTCGAGATGGTTTGAAATTGAATATGCCTTACCTTAAAATTACTTAGAAATTCGTCTAATAAAAATAAATGTGGATTTATCTAGCAGTAATATTTTATTTACACTAAACTGATTATGGCCTGACATCCAATCGGTACACATAAAGTTTTTAACTTCTTCGTTTTTCATTCCTTTCGGGCCTCAATAAAGATATTTCCATCTAACCAAATAAAGTTTGTAAAATTGTAAATGAAACAGCAGCGCTCTAAACAGTTGAAGTACGTGCTGAGCATGTCGGAACTTTTCTGAATATGATTAAACGTTTCTATGAGTGTTTCTGAAATTTGTTTATCTTCTTCAAACAATTGTAAAATTATAAAGTTAATCTACTGGTACTAAGAATTTTCTATTCAGAGGGTCATTTATGGTTTGAGTTGGGGGGGGGGCGGTCGTAGTCGTTAACATGTCTGCAGTATGGAAGCGAAACTTGAGAAATATGATATGAGTTGTCATTTCGCACCGCACTATTCGCAAGGGCCGCTGCGCCTATGTTTTAAATTCATTTGCATGCGAATGATTTACATGAAACCTTTGAAGAATTGAATAAACTACCGAAACGCCCATATTGCGTATGCCCGGCTAGTCTGTGGATTGCGAGGGGCTGGTGGGAGGAATGTGGCAGGGCAGCGGTGGCAATGGTTTATTTCGCAGCAACATTCCTTCTCTCTGCCACCGGGCACACCCATTTCCAGCTAAATTGTTGGCAAGCAACACTGGCCACACATTCTGTAAACTAATCAATAGAATCAAATCACCCATAACGCCAAAGAAAAAAAAAGGAAACAAGTAGAAAAAACAACTTGAGAAGCATGGAAAAAGTGGCAAAAGTTATTGACAAAACTCATGAAGACGACGACAATGACAGCGTGTTGACGCCGAACATGCACTGCGGCGAACATGTGGCGCGTGGACTCATCACGGCCAGACCGACAAACAGACAGACAGACAGCGAACAGTTGGACGACCAGAATACCAAGAAAGCAACTGCAGAAAAGTTAGACTTGAATTTATGGGCAAAAGAAATGGCAAACTTTTGTGGTGGCTACACCCGCAACAAACTGCCAACTGGAACTGGACGCCACAGAGATGATTACGTCGATGATGGTGACTTGGCAGCTGCCTCTCGGGCCAGTTTGTGTGGCCGAACGCAGTTATTTTTATTTGTAATGTTGTTGCTGTTGTTGTTCTTATTGTTGCTTTTGTTGTTTTTGTTATGATTAAACATGGCCCTTTTGTGAAGAAAGTGCAAAGCATCGAAATTTAAATGTGAAAATTATTCAAAAATATTGCGTGGCATTTCTTCGTTCGATCTTCGGCTTACAGATATTTGCCGGGTTAATCCAGCAATCGGAGAAGTTAATCCCAGGCAGGCAACATTGGCGACAGCGGCGACGACAAAATTGAATTTCGATGTGCGCTGTAGGTGAAATTGAGCGGAATCGATAGGAATTTCATTTCAAAAAATGTGCCACAACATGGGAATTGGCCGGGGATAGATTTTTTTTGCGCGCTTCGAGGATGATATCAGAAATCCAGAAATTGTCGGTGAATTGAGTGCGACATTTTTCGATTCTATTATTGTTGTTGTTGTTTTCGTTTTGTTGGTTAGTTTGAATAAGTGAAGTGAAGCGAAGGGTCTTCAACTTCCTCTCGAATTTGCATCAAGTATTGGCATTTAATGAATGCAACAACGGCAGCGGCAAAGGGAGAACGAAGCGAGGCCAGCAAAAAAAAAACGGGCACAGTGGGCAGCGCTGGTGGTGGGAGAATCATAAATTCAAATGCCGGGTTTGAAGGGTCCCGTGCATTGGCTTAAGACAAACAGAACACGGCTGCCGGGAAGCATGAGCCGAAAAACAACAACAACGAGGGCATTGACAACAGCAGCAGGCGACATTTGAATTGGAGCTGAATTAAACGGACCGAAATCAGTTGAACTGTTGTTGTCTGCTTCCGAGCGCCTTGCCGTCCCCCTACACTTGGTTTTGCTCGCAGCTTGCGCTGTGTTGTGTCTCGGTCCGGCAAGTTGTGTGTGTGTGTGTGTGCGCGCTGTTGTTTGTTCCTCCGGCCTCGCCAATCAGCCGCCCGGCCTTCGCGACACAATACCGTCCCATCAAGACGACGAGCAATGCGAAGTAGTGCAGAAGAAAAGTGGGAGCAGCCCGTGCAGCTGGAGCGGCGCTTTCGCAGCGCCCAGACCAGCCCGGCTTGGCCCTGCTTGGCGCTGGATGGGTTGTTGGGTTGGTTTTTGATTGGCAGCACTGCAAAGTGCGCGGCACGACGAAGCGCGCCGAGAAGATAGCGTAATCAGGGTATTTCCGAGCTGTGATTTTTATTTTCAATTTACTTTACTTTTTTCTGTTCGACTGCGCGTCTTGCCCGCCTTCTGGCAGCGGCGGCGGCATTAAACCAAACGAGGCAAAAAGGCGCACAAGAGCGCATTAAAAAATACACAAATGAGGGAAAGAATTGAACGAAAAAAGTGCGCAAAGGAAAAATGTTGAAAAGTATAAAAATGAAGCGAGGCGGCGGCGAGCGCGCAATTGTAGCCGAGTAAAGTTTGTGTGCGAAAAGCGCAAGTTTTATGCTAAAGCAGCGCAACAGACCGATGCAAGGGTAAAGCGCCTCTATCTACGTTGCAGACGGGCGGACAAGGGCAGCCGTGCCTGGGGGGTGGGGGCGCTGTGGCAAAGGAAAAAAGAAAGCTGCCTTTTTATGTATTTTTTAATCGATCTATGCGCACCAACATAGTCGCTGCCACAAGCCACATTTTTCTTTGGCTTCTTTTATGGAGCGGCGGCAGTGCAAGGCTGACGGTGGCGGTGACGGTGCGGGGCTGTGAATTGGTATAAAAGACAGGTCTCGCAGAGTGGGCTTAAGTATTGAAACTGCGACTGGCATCAAGTGCTTTGTGCATGAATGCGGCTCGTGATTATTGCCTTTCGTGGCGGTCCGTCAGGCTATCGCTCTGTCTGTCAGTCTGTCGCACTTTTTATTTATTGAGCGCCTCTTCGTCCTAATTCCGCTTTCGCATTGCATTGCCGTTGGTTGGCGGGTGTAGGAGAGCAACGCTAATGTGGGGTATCATTGTATACAGAACTTGGAATCAAGCACAGAAAGGCGAGACAACTAAAAAGAAATTTTTGTGACCCCTTTTTCGACTTTATTGAAATTTGTTTCCTGTGGTTGTTTCCAATTTTCTCTGTTTTTTTCTTCTTAAATGAATCTTCAAAGCTATGTGGGTTGTATGCGTTGCGTTTTATGTAACTTTTCATTCAAAAGTTTTGTAAGCTTCAAACAAATTTTTTTGCGCACTCATTTTTGATAAGTTTTGTTGCTTGAAATTGGCTTCGATGTTGCTAGTAATTTAATTTACTGCACTTGCACCCTATTTTTATTTTTAGTGTGAATTTGTAACAACGACAACAGCACAAAGCTTCGTGTTGTTTGTTTGCAAATTGGCGCTTAATTTCCTTAACGCCTCAAAGTAGGCTTGCATACATTTAAAACACATACACATGGCTTGAACAGGGCCGGTTCAAGGGTGTGTATAGGCAGACGTAGATATTTTTATATATTTGTGTTCACACTGACCTCCGAAACCTGGTTTTTGCTATTGCAAACTTACAAAATACACATGAAAAACATATTTATTACTTGTTTAGGCCACAAGTTTATTTATTTATTGGTTTATTTAACATTGAGCATATAAGATTTCTCTTTGAAATGCCACAAAGAAAGCACAACCACACAAATTTACAAAATATAGAATTACAATCATAATAAGTTGAAATACCATTTAATAGAGAATAATAAAAGATACAAATGAAGAACACAGAGAATGAAAATAGATAGGTAAAAATATAGGGATGGAATCAAGAGAAGTGCTGAGAGATTAGAAGCTTAACTCTTTTGGGACGAGTTTAATTTTGAATCCAAAATACTCTCAGTAGAAATATTCTCATGCTATGAATGTTGAGGTTAGACAATTCTTTTGAATGCTAACAAATTCTGAAATCATCCTTTTATGCGGAAACACCGAAATCGATCAAATATTTTGCGTGGAACGTAAGATTTGAATAATTGTTTTGAAGGGCATTCAAATCTTGCTGGGACGTACATATAGGGTGGGCCACAAAAAATATTAAATTTAAAAAGTCAATAAAAAATAACGGCTTGATATTTTTCAAAGATCTAACATTTATTTGAAAGGTTGTTTTATGAAATTTATTTGTGGAAAACAATTTCGGACAAATGACCACCACGGCTAAGTTTACAGTAGCTTATCCGATCCACCCAATTTTGGAGTACTTTCTCGATGGTGTCAGGCCTTATGGCAGCAACAGCAGGTTGAATCTCGTACTTTAGATCTTGAATTGTTTCTGGATGGTTGGCGTAACATTTATCTTTCCACAGAAAATAGTCCAACGGAGTTAAATCGCAGCTTCTGGGAGGCCAATTCACATCACCATTCCATTTTTTTTTGCCAAATTTCTCATAGTTTGGGTTGAAGACTCACCACTTTGCAAAAAAGTTTTCAATATTTCCCAGTTTTCTTCTAGCGAAAAGCGACCCATTTCGTAAATTTTAGACTTTTTACTGAATATCTGTCACTTTCCGAATGGTATTTGACGTTTCCAATGTCGAAATATAGATAGTTCAAATTTAGGGCTAGATGGTCCACCCTATATTATCCCAGTAGTTACGAAAGGGTTAAATTTGTGTTTGCTTGAGACACTTTTGATTGAAATTGGGAATGAATTCCACGTTCTAAGGACACTCACGAAAAAGAACCTGTCGGAATTAACGAAATTATGAATAGGTGTTGCTAGGTTCATGTTTCCACTTGACTTACAGAACTTAAGCTTTAAATGGCTTGCATTTTGTAACTTGGGGCCCATATTTTCGGCCAATAATTGGAAACGACACCGTCTTCTCCTTTCGCTTGGTTTGTTGTTATTGCTGCTGGTCAGTGCTGATGTTATTTTTAATATTCACCATTGTTCTTTACAGTGCGGCCTGTGTAGTACATACAGGACCTCTTTATGCGTGTATGCGTTTATATGTGTGTGTGTGTGTTTGCCGCTTAATGAATATTCTTTCAATGTAGAAGTCAGAAAAACATTAAGAAAGTAACACAAAAAAGAACTCGAAATATAAATGAGCATTTCTGTGGCGGGCCGTTTCATCCCGCCTACGCCCCCCACTGTGTGTTGACGCCTATGTGCGCGCGCGTGTGCTCTACACGCGAAAAGGATAATGAATACTGAAGTTTTCTTTGGTTTTTAAATATTTTTATTGTTGCATTTTTGTGTTTGTTTGCTTGCAACGCCAGTGCACCTCAAGTGCAACCAGGCGACGTGTGCCGCAGCATTGTTCCATGTCCGTCCGTGTGCCGAACCCGAACCGTTGTCCATTTCCTCGTTCGTGTCGGCTAGATATTTGTTTGTTGGTCTGACTGTTTGCGTGTGTGTGGGTATGGAAAACGTGCGTGAAAACGAGGTAAAGAAGAAAAACAAAGAACTTATTGCATACATGAATGGAACGAGGAGGACGAAGCAACGAATCCATTGCATATCTATAGGAGCTTAAAATGCTGCGTGCCGTTGCATAAAAAACCCCAATGCAAAGACAATAGCAACAATTAAAAAATGACAACAACAACAATGAGTACGGTCGACCACAGCAGCACAAACAGTAGAGCGCAGGGGCATATCTTAGCTGTGGGTGGGTCGGAAGAGGTGGAAGAGTAAGCGCTAAATGAAAATGTTACTTAAAAATTACAAAAAACAAGCCAACACCAAACACAACAACAACAATACGAATCGGAACAGTAGCATTACAATACAACGAAGTTGGCTTTGTTGGCTGCAACGTTGGCTTAAAGTTGAAATGTATTATGTGGTTGTTGCTGCAGCTGTTGTTGTTTTTGTTGTTGTTATTATTGTTGGCCGCTGGTTAGAAGCTTACGGATTATGCATGCGATATCAGCTTCAAGTCGCCTTGAAGCCTGCCTCCCCTGCTTTGCCTGCGTGCGTCTCTGTGCATACAGTGCAATCCACTTAAGCGCTTTGGGTGCGCTCCCCTTGTTCAGCGCCGGCTCTACACCAACTTTAGTAACTGACACCGCCCGCTACACCCTTCCGGCCCGTTCCTTCGCCCCTCAGCTGCTGTGCGCCATGGTTGTCACTGTCGCTGTACGCCAGCACTGCTCGTCTATATGTCTGCTCAAGCTTGGGTGTGGTTGTGGCCGGGGGTGGGTGGCAGCCTACGGGCTGCACGCCGAGGGGTGTCAATTGCTCGAGCCATTGTAAAGCACTTTTGTGTCTGCATTTATCATCGCTGAATGAACAATCGACTTGTGCTTGCGCTTGCCTGCTTGCCTTTCTATGCAGTGGTATGTGTGCTATTGTGTGTGTATGCATTGTATCGTCACCTACTGCCCACCCACTACGCCACCCACTTCGCATACACTCAACAAAGCTATAATTACATAAAGTTAAAGGAAAGAAAAATTTTTTCTCGATTTAGTTGCGCCATTGGCAACACCACCATCACTACCACACACACACACATACAGACAGACAGACAAACAAATACACCAACTAAAAACTACCAACGAGAAAGCTGACTGTTGCCAGCGCTGCCACCTTCTCGCCTCGCCTCGTCCTCATCAACGCCAACACTACCGCGTCCCTCCCGCAGCCGCCCTTTGCAGCCAGCTAAATGTCCCATCCATAAACCTCTTTCCTCATCAGCAATTTTTTCATTTTCATTTTTTTCTGTTTCCAAGTTTTTCCTTTTTTTTGTGCTGCCCACAGTACTTTTTTTATTTTAATTTTTTTCGTGCCAAAAAGCAGCAAAGTTGCGGGTTTTCCTAGCCACCTCCGTCCCACTGCTCACTTTGTCAACCCGCCCACTTTTGTGGTGGCGCAAAAATTTTCCACATTTTTTCCTTTTTTCCACCATTTCCATTTTTGCAATTTTTTCCGCACGTTGTCGTTGCGTCCTTTTTGTTTTTGTAAAAAGATATAGATTTCGTTTCAGTGCCGTACCGCACCTTAACATTCCACCGGCGTCCCATTCCACTCGACGCACCGACGACACCCATTGCTTACACATCGCCGCTCATTTACCTACCCGCGCCGCGCCACGCCCCTCCGCTCCAGCCGAGTCAGTATCACCGAGGCTGCCCCGCTTTCGTTCACTTTGAAGTAAAAATTTTCTTCTCGAAAATGTTCGGACGTCTGGTCAAAACTTTTGCCTTGACTGGACTCG
Source organism: Melieria omissa (assembly GCA_963971225.1). Classification (NCBI taxonomy): domain Eukaryota; kingdom Metazoa; phylum Arthropoda; class Insecta; order Diptera; family Ulidiidae; genus Melieria; species Melieria omissa. The sequence continues at coordinate 10,020,230 of OZ020269.1, forward strand.
TTGTTGTGTTTGGTTTGTTGTTGTTATTATTGTTATTGTTGTGGCCTTATCTTGTGAGTGTTGTGTTTGGCTGTGCGTTGTTGACAAACGAGTTGAACTGAGCGCTGGACGCAGCAATTTTGCTTAATTTGCATCTTTTTTCTAGATGAGCAGCAAAAAATTTAATTTATTTTTTTAATGAGTTCTTTCTTGCGTTCACTTCACTCGCTGCGACTCCGCAGTGCGACTTGGATTAATTTCAACTTTTTGTAAACTTGTGTGAGAAACGGTTCGCTCGTATTAATGATGAGCGTCTTGGGCACCTTCGGCGAACTTTTCAAATTATGTTAAGAAAAATGCAAATTATTTGTATTTAATTCCATTTGTGTCGCAAGAGCAAAGTTGAAGCACCTCAAGAATGTTTGGGCGCCTAAAAGTATGCGGCACATTTTCGGTTAAATGATTTGCGGCAGCGCGCACACAAAATTAAATCAGATATGTACGTACATGATTAATGAACGAAATGAAGTTTTTAAACAATTCCAAACGCGCTGGAAACGCCCAAAAGCATGCCACACTAAACGGCTTATGGCACAATATGAGACGAGATTCGTATCGCTAATTGCACGCGTTGGCTTCGCGCAGTCATGCAACGTTGTGCAAGTGACATTGCTTAGTTTTGTTTCCATGCCTGAAAGTATGCAACAATTTGTGTGGTTCGTCCAGCAGTGCCGGCAAAACGTCTTGAAACGCTGCTGCGCCAGACATGCACAAGAGCCGCACCGAAAAACATAATCAAAATAAACGGAAAAGCGAACGCATTAAAGTAATAGACGGAGATTCCGGCAGCGCAGATGTTGACGAAGCGCCAGTCAAAGGAAAAGCACAAAAGCAAAAGTAACAAAACCGAAGAAAATGAGCAGCAAAAGGCACACATGACCGAGAGACCGAATCAGGAATACCGTCAGAAAGCAACAAACCGAAATACCAGCTGCTCTGTTTGCCATCTCGCCTCCGACGGAAAGTCGTCCAGAACGACATCGCCATCGACAACGCGACGCTGCTGTTCGACGCTTTGTCGGCGTCATGTTAACTTTATTTTAAAATCTTCTGCGCCAACACACATAAACACATATTTTTATAGTGTAATGTGTAGGGCGAAGCACGGCTAGCCGGTGTTGCCCTCAGTCCGCCCATTCAAGTTGCGCTGCCGCAGCTACGCTCGCTCAGCCGCAATTTTACGACTTTGACTGCGTTTACAACGACGGCAGTGGCTCCAGCACCCAGTAACCGGCATTGTAAGCACTTGAGAAATTATGTTTGCGAATGGCGGAATTGAGGTGTACGCCAGAACATGAGCGGCGGCGGCGGCAAAAAGAAAAACAAAATATTTTACTATAACTGCGCTATTTTTAGTCAAACAGCCATCCAGCCAGCCGGCGTGTTATTCCCAGCGTTCGCGTATGTTTTCCGCCATGTGTGCGGCGGCTGTTGCGAGTGCGGGCGCACTTCTTTTGCCGTTGAGCGTTTGTTGCTGGGGAATTTGTATGCCTGTTTGTTTGCCTTTGTTGTCTATCTTTTTGCTCATATTTCGCAATTGGTCCACCCTCCACGCCTGTCTGCGTATTTTGGCGTCTTGCTATTTGCTGTTGGCTTTTATGTTTAAAGTTTTTGGCGTGCTTGGAATTTCAGCACTTTGCCTTGACATTGTGTCTTTTTATTATTATTTCTCGTTTTCTTGCCGTCACTTTGCATTCGGATTTGCGCGGATTTATTTATTTTTGAACCAGCTGCAAGCAAATGGGTGCTTTGCGAGAAATATTGGCATTTCGATTACCAAAGTCAGAGACTAAGTTTTTACACAATAATTGTAGGAATAAGCAATTCGTATGAACTTTGCAGAAGCACCTTAAGTATGACTTACAATGAGTAATGAGTTTTCTTTGAAATAAATATCGATATTGTTAAGGTGCCGTCAGACTATGCAGAGTAAAGTACTTTCGGAATGTGATTGAAGGTCTAAAATTTCAGAAAGTTACACATTGCATGGAAAGTAAAGACTACTTACTTTCCAAACATCTACATTCACGTCTACTTTTTGAAAATAATTTTCGAATGGGTGTGTTGCAAGGCAGTTGAGAGTTTTACTGTCAGTTCTGATCTATCAGAGTGTTGCACAGTGATTCGACTCCATACAACCGCGGGACTAAATTAGAAGGAGTGGTCCGTTCTTCATAAAATTTGGTTTACTAGTTAATCATGGTCTGCTGAATTGAAGTCTCCATTTTGTTCTTAAATTGTTGTAGTTTGGCAATGTCTGAGACTTAAATTTGTAAATTTCGTCATTTTTGGAGATCTATAGCACCAAGTGTGTTGACTAATCCGACTAATTAATCCGTAACGTCAACATTAATAATTCCTAAGAGTAACAAAAATTGTCTGAGGATCCTCTGGTTTTACAATAAAAACGATAATCATAGATGTTTGTTTTACATTTGTGCAGATTTTTTCATTTTTCATGCTGATTGCATACTTTTAGGGATTAATAAAATAAATTTTGTCAAAAACTAGGTGTTTAGAGCACTTTTCAAATTGAATTATTTTCTGAGATCGGAAGATATCGGAGGATGTAATTACATTATACGACAAAGAAAGAATGCTTCTTAAGATAAAAAAATTCAGGAACATACTTTTTAGATATTTCGTTTGCCAATTTTCAGATTTTAAATTTAAAGCCTCAGCTTCACAAATTTTGAGAAAACATTAAAAGCGAAAATGGCCACATCTTTTTTTAATCTATATTGAAAGTTTTAGCAACTTCTTCGTAACCATGTATTTTTAAAATAGACTAAAAAACAGAAAATATATTTTAAAATTTTTTTGTGAAAAAAATTTCAACTTGAGCCGCTTTTGCACAAACACTAATAAATTTTTTGCACACAATTTTTGGGGCTTTCTTAGTTGGGGTTTAACTTTTGAAATGACATCAAAATCGTTAAATTCTGAGACTATGAATTTTTTGAATTTTGTCTATGAAACGAATTTATAATACACACTCTGGCAGCTCCATGGCCATTTAACTGTACGATAACATAACGTTTTAATTCTTGTGTCATTAAAATCGGTTGAAATTACATTTTGATTATACATTTTTTATCGCAGGCAGACAACCTATTATTGTCCATAGGATTGCAGTTCCAGCACTTTCTTCTCTATAGAAACGGTTTATATGAAAGAATCAATTTCAAATGTTTTCTAATTACACCTAAAATTATGCAGCACATTGAAACATGCGACATATCCATTGAAAACCGTTCAAAAAGTCGGCCATGCTTTGTTGCATATTTTTAGGATTATTCTTTTGTATTCAATGGAGAATGTTCTTTGTTTCTTTGCTTTTAATTGCAATATGGCAATAAGGACGGATTCGGCCCGGACCTATGTCAATACAGTTACAATAGATGCTGCAATATACAAAAACAGCAACCGCTATAAAAACAACAGCAATAGGGAAAACAGTATTTAAAAATTGTAAACTGAAGCGATTGTTAGGCAGGAAACCACTGAAGCACGCACAGTGGAGACCGAAGTTGAAGCGAATGGAGCGAGCCAACTGGCGACCGAGTGAGTGAGTGGGCGGGCGTGTGTGTGTGTGTGTGGCATGTGACGACAAATGCTGTTGTTCTGTTGGCCTCTTGCGCCGCTAACTGTCGCTGACGCAGGAAGCTAACGACTTGAAATGAACAACGGTGGCAAAAATGAAAAAATTGTCATGGAAAAATGAAAAGAATGCAAAATTGCTACTTCTTTCGGGCCGGCGCGGCGTTCGTTGCGCGTGTGTCGCCCCTGCGTTGGTGCTGCATGCGCTGCACAGCATTTAACATCACTTCCTGTTGGGAAGGCCGCCGCCGCCTGCCGCGGTGTCTTGCCGCTTGCCACTGGTCGGGCGGCAGGGCCACCTCGTTCGTTGCTGTCGTTGTCGTCGCTCACTTGACGTCTCATTTCCGTCACTTGTATATTCTTTTTCTTGCTTTCTCTGTTTTTCCCATACGATTCTGGTTCGGTTTTAACTTTTTTGCTTTCTGTTTCTGTACGTTTTTTCGTTTTTGTGTCGCAGCAACATACAAACTGTGTGAGTTTGTCTTGGTAGTGCGCATTTTTTCTTCCCCCTGCTTCCTTCCATTGGCACTTTGTATCTGCGTTTTCGTTTGCTGCCGCTCGGAATCTTCATTTACTTGCGCCACTTGCGTCTCTCCTCCCTGGCCGCTGCCCATTATTGCAGTGATGTCCCTTTGTAGTGCCACAATTGTTTTTTTTCAGGCCGATCTCCACCAGCTCCCAGTTTGTCCGGCTGCCTTGCCACCCACTCGCTCAGCTGCGCGGCAGATTCTTCTGGCCGCCATATCGCTGTCGCGTCCACAACTTCAGCTCATTCCCCGACTGGGCACGTCGCTTCCGTCCCTCGCCACGACTCCCACTCGTTCGCTCGTTGCCCGCATTCCCGCTGCGCTGGTTCGCCCGCCCGCCCGCTGCATTGCATTCCATTCGACTTCCATTTCCTTCTCGGCTCAACTGGTAATCAGCGTTCGGTTGGCAGAAAACAGCAACAGAATGAAAAAAAGCACAAGAATGGCATAAAAAAGCGAAAAGAAAATATCGGAAGGAGGCCACCGCACGTTAAAAAAAATGGAATTAATTTCTTTGGTGTTGGTTGGGTTGTTGTTTTTGTTTTTGGGTTTCCTTTCTGTTGTTGTGGATTTTTTAGTTTGTCCATTGCATATCCACAACTACTACAACAGCAGCAGCAACAACAGCTGCCGCTGTACTGGCTGCGCCACTCATCTTCCACGACAGCGACGAAGGACGAAGTGGCGAATTTTTTGCGCGCAGCTCCTACTGGCCGCTTTGGCGTTGGTGCCTTGTCTGCTGGTAGTTGGCTGCTCGGACTTTTGCTCGCACGGCGCCAGCTGTGTGGTTGTTGTTGCCGTTGGTGAATCCGTTCTTCCGATGCTTCGTTGCCATGTCGAGCTGAGCCATCCGGGCTGGCCGCCCATAACTCTCGACATGGTTTTAAAGCAATTTTTTCCAATTGTTCATTTACTCAATTTTTTCCCGCACGTGCATGTGCTGGTGTCGTGGCGAGTGCCTGTGTGTGTGTGTGTGTGTTTGTGTGAGTGCTTGTGTGTTGGTGCATCGAATGCGCTATCTATCAAGTGGGTGGCTGGGCTGTGTTTGCTTTGCTAGATGCGGCAATGGATCTTTCATTAGAATCCTCACACATACACACACACGCGCGCTCATCTGCACATTGAGCTACTCCCACTTCCGTAGGTTCTTGGGGCTTTGTAACTAATGAAGCTGCTCCTATTACCCATCCGCACCCTATGAGTGTTGCGCCCGCCCGCCACCGCCTCTACTGCACCAATGCAGCTATGTGCTTCCTTGCTAATCCTCGCGTCCCGCTTGGCCGCTCCTCCCTCGCCGCTCGGCAGCGCTTTTTTCCGTTTCTCATGCGCTATCTTCAGCTCTGACCTGCCCCGCCGATCGCTCCCGCGCCTTTGCGCGTGCTGCAATCTGCATTCAGCGCCGCGCTCTTGTTGTGGTATTAGTTTGCTTTCCGTGATTTCGGTGCGGATTCTTTCTGCTTTCCCCGCCGTTGTTGCTGTTATTGTCGTGCGGCGTTTTTTCTGCTCGTGTCTGCTTTGAAAGTATTTCAGTGCGCAGATTTAATTACAGTTCTCTGCAAGATAATCGAATTTTTTCATCTGCATGTCGATTTCCTTCACTTTGAAATCGAATAAATTCCTTGTTTCGTTTTGGTGTCTGTGTGCTCGCTCTTTGCACCGCTCCACTCCTTTCCTGTTCCGCTTCTCAATATCCTTTGCGAGTTGTATTTGTAATTGTTGTTGTTGTTGTTGCTTTTGCTATTTGGTGCCGCTATATGCAGTTAAGATTTATATTACACTCGTATTTGCATTCCTTGCAGCATTGCAAGAATGCGCGTTATTTGGATTTTTCTCAGATTCTCTCTTGCCTTTTCCATTTACCGCAAACACATTACGCAGCGCTATCTGGCAGCTGTATGCCGTATGCCTTCTAACTCGGATGCGTTTCCTTTACGCAACTATTCCCTATTCCCTGTTGAAAGCAATTATAAACACCAGTATGCAATTTTCACATGAGTATCGTATTGGAGCCCACTTTCAGTTTACGAGCCGATTTTTGCCATTTTCTTTGAAAAATGAAACAATTCTTTGTGAACATGATTGTTGTCTGAGCCACCAGATTCGAGCAGCGCGATATCTATAACGTCTCAAACAGAGAGAAAATTTTGCTGGCACATGTCAGATAAATCATAAACTGCTGTTGAATTGCGCAATCAATGGTCATAGTTTGCTTAGCAAACTCTGATAGTATCGAAAAGAAAGGAGGGCAATGAAACTGTCAATGTAATGGGACGAAAATGAGCTTCTACAACCGTCTTTGCACTGAAAGCATCCTGAGAAATGGGACATTTTTCTAGAGGCAATGAAGCTATTCTTAGATAGGCCCACTGAGCTGGGCCACCAAGTATAAGGTGGTCTAAAGAATTGCTACTGTTATACGGCTTTAAATCTTTCGGGACTGCTGGGATCATATGTCTCATTAAGGGAATACGGGAATTCTTTGTAAGGTGCCACCCCTGCTCGATTTCGACGTTCCAGCAATCCATGAAAAAAAATTCCAATTGTCACTTAAGGTATATATGTCAACATCAATTTTAATGTGGGTTTTGAGGGAAAAGACGCAATAACACGGTCTGCGTAAATAAAAGTGTCAAATTTGGTTAAGAAAAAGCAGAAAAATGACAACTGAAGGTTTTTCTTGCAGTGAAAAAGTAACCAAAAACTTATAAAAAACTAAGGTAAATATCAGTGTTGGACTTAATTTGTAATGCTTTTTCATAATCAGAAATAATATCCGAGCATATCGTAAAAGGATCAAACTTATTCAATGATTTCCAAAATGGCGTGAAAATGTAAAGTGTCACCTTTTTTCTTTGTAAGGTGCCACTCCCCTTTTTTCATTGTTTTGTGGTCCTATATCGGTAAAATGACTTTTTATTGCTCGGAATCGTCATTACAATGAATTTAAAGTGTTCTTAGTCAATTTTTCTCTAATCCTATCATGAGAAATAAATTAGTTCAGTTTTGTTTATCAATTTCCATACACTTTTTCGTTTTATTCGTTATCATTCAATTTGCATTTTGCATTAGGTTATTTTCTATTCAATTCAAATTAAATTCAATAATTTTTCGTAAATTTTCTAAATCATGCATTTTTACTTGAGATTTCAACGTTTTTAGCGGTTTTTTTAGGGGGTGGCACTTTATATTAAAACATTTTAGGGTGTCGATTTTGAACACTTTGGGAAATTGGCTGCAAAATTCGTATTTACGAAAAATTCAAATAAAGTGTTGTTACCTTGGATCATAGCTCTTTAAATACTCTTTCCAACGGTGTATTAAAATTGGCGATACGTTAATTTTCTAACGAGTTTTGCGCAGAAAAGCTTTGGGGTGGCACCTTACAAAGAATTCCCCTAATATTTATTTAAACCCAAAATACTTATAAGAATTATATGTATGTCCTCGGATCAACGGGTTGTTTCAGAATTTATGAGTATGATACATTATTTTCTAGCTCGAACTTTCAAAGCAAAAGTTTGGATTTTCAAAATTAAACTTTGTCCCGAAAGGATTGAATGACTTAAAACAATAATTTAACCATAGGAACAAATCTCTTAACTTGTCACTATGGGAAATTCGGGCAAATTGTATTTAAAAAAATTACTTTCTTGCGATATATTATTATATTGACTCCTATTTTGTAAGGAAGTTTGAATTGGCCGGGTATTCTAGTGTTTAAAGATCTGTCAGAATTTGACCGATACAATTTTTTCTTATATGTAAATAAATTTTCCACTTAAATATATTTTTTCTCTTTTCCATTGCAGGTAAGACGCTGAAACATTGTCTTTGGTAGTATTTGTGAGTGTTTATCAAAATTTGCATTTATACATTCAAACTTTTTCATCCAAGTTTGAAGATGAATCTTTCGAAAAAGAAGTTTTTAAAGCCTAAAATAAAACAAAATGCCAAATCAACCACCAAATCGACATTGCACGTTTTAAACCATTGGCTGCTATGCTCGTGCAACCGAACAACAGCCTAATTACAGTCTTCGGATCAAAATTAAAAACAAAAAAAATTAAGAATGCTTCAACGCTGGCTGGGAATAGCTTCGTTGGCTGGTTCGCTGGCTGTCTGTCCGTCTGTCTGCTTACCTAAACGCGAGTAAAAATTACCTGTTGTTTGGCCGAAATTACACATAAAATTGAACCCCACGCCGTCGTATACGAAATGTGAAATTCGAAACCAAAAATCGGCCGCAAAGACGATGGCGACGACGACGCTGCAGACTGCAGCAATCGAGGTAGAACAAAATTTGGCTGGCGCTGAGCGCACTTTGCGGAGCAATTGCCAAGGCGGCCGGCCGTGCTCGCTGCTGGGCTCTGTTCGAAGTCGCTCAGGCGCTGTCAGTCGCTGACTGGCTGAACGGCTGACTGACTGGAGTGATTACGTTCTTTGGATTGTGTGCGCTCTGGTTTGGCCGCTCGGCTGGTCCGTTGCTTGGACGATCGCTTGGTTGGTTGGTTTTTGGCTGTCGTCGTCGCCATGGTGTGGTGTGGTTTCTTGGAATGCTTGGCTTATTGTTTGTCGTTGTAGTTATTGCCGCTGTCTGCCTGCTCCTGCTCTGCTGCTCGAGCGTGTTGCTTTGTCTTTTCTCAATATTTAAATACAATTCTGTACACAAACACCGCTGGTGTTGATATCAAATAATCTTTGTGCAAACAGCAAAAACAACAAGCGCCGAACACCGACATAAATACTACCTGTAATTTATACGTGTATATGTGTGTGTGTGTGCGTACATTTACTTTGAGCTTGTATTTCCTTATATACGAACACGTGTGTGTGCTACGTGTGGTGTGTTTGTTGTTGTTCCATTGCAGAAGCAGCCAGCATAAATTTTTATCTTGTCGATACAGTTTTCAAGCCAAGTCGTCGATCCGTTTGCTCGACCGTCCGTCCGGTCGCCAGTCTGTGCGCGCTGCCTGTTCGCTCGCTCGTTCGTTGGCTCAGCGAATACAGTGAAAACTTTTGTGCCAGCGACCGCTGCAAATCCCATTTCATCGCCGTCGTCGATGTTGCGTCGCTGCCGTTGCTGATTGCTGCGAGCGTGTTAGGCTGGCTGATTGCTCATTTGCCGCTAATTGAGTCCGGGTACGAACAGTGTTGTCTGCTTTACGCATTTCGAATGCCGCTGCTCAATTTTGTACTCCAACACATTTGAAATTTAATGCGAAATTCGAGATCCAACGCGCACTTCTTCCATCACGAACGACAAAAAGAAATTGAAAAGCAAAACTTTTTGAACGACTCGACGCATTGGAAGGTCGGGTGGGGCACGCATCCAAGTGTTGGTGTCGTAATGAACTGAAAAAATTGTGACAATGTGTTTATATGACATCATTGTCGGGGCAACAAACTGTTGATGAAGCGAGGCGCTGCAGTTTGAGTTTAATTTAGTTTGGGAGGGGGGGGGGGGGGCGCGGAAGTGAAACTGTAGCGTTTCACTAAAACGCGCTGAAGTTGAAAATCTGAAATAATTTTTGAAGTTTTGAATTTATTCGGTTTTAAAATAAGTGAAAATTGGTTTTGAGTTAAACGAGATTAGTTAGAATATGAAATATGAAAAAATTATATGACAGCTTGGAATTACATCGCACACGCACTACAAAAGTGACACAACTCAAAATTTTTCATTTTCGGGTTTATGTGTTAACACTGTGCACAATGCATAAATCTACCAACTTTTGTTGTTTTTTGTTGTTTTGCTGTTACAAAAATACAGTAAGGTCTCTTTTCATGTCAGAAGTTTGATGCTATTTGATTGCTGCAGCTCAATGCAAAAGAGTCCTAACTCAAATTGTGTCACTTTTGACGAAATAAATTTTGTTAAAGTTCATTTTAAGCAAAATTCTGACAATTTTTGTATATATTTTGAATATTTAAAATTAATTACCTATGAATTTTGAAAATTTTTCTTTCAACTTTTTAACTGTTATTTATAATTATTAAATTCAGAAAAAGTGGCATAACTTGAAATAGTTCCGTAATTATTGAATTAAATAATCATCAAAACAGTCACAACTCAAAATTTTGGATTTTCTAGTGTAAAATAAAACAAAAATTCTTGGAACTTATCAAAAAGCATAATCTGTAAGGATTTTCTACTGAACGGTCTATTCGTTATTTAAAAAAATGTTTATTTAGCTCAAAAACAGTAATTTTTAGTTATGTCACTTTTGTTGTGCGTGTACGATATATGACTTTATGTCTGGACAGTGAAACTATTTACCCACAATTGTACATAATGGGTCTAAATTGTCTTAGTACCCAAAGAAACAACAGTTGACATGTACTTCCGATCGGACAGAGCCAACCGGATGAGAGTTTTGTAAGATCTCTTTGAACATTAACGAATTTGCTAAGTCATTCAGATATTTTGGTTTTTTTTTCTGAACCTAAAACTTTGGAACTTTCAAAACCATCAAAGTTTTTTTCGAAAAGTATAGCTTTCAAAAATTCACCAACAACATCATAAAGTTTCTGCCTCAGGAGAGTTCCTAGTTTAGTTTGACTTGGTGAATTGGTCACAAGTGGCGAGTGACGAGTTCGACTAAAAATGCCAGTAAGTGCACTGCTGTGGCCTGCAGCGAGCAACAACCGACGAGTTGTTGAGACAGTCGAGCGAGCTATAATTTCTCTTAAGCGATATCGAAAACCAATACTTGTGCAATCCGTCGCAGTTCGCACTCGCATAGCGCAGAAAGCGCCTTTTCATTGCTCGGGAAACCTCACAACAACAAAAAGGCAGACTTGTGAGGGAAAAAATCGACATCGCATGGCACAATATTATATAAAAACAAAATAACAACAACAATAACATTTGTAAGGGCAAATACAACAATAACAACATAAATTTGTAGCTGAACAATTTTTTTTTTAAATTTTTTCTCATTGGTTGTTTTTTTTTTTATCTCAAGCTCGTATGTGTGGGTACTCAAGACCCTGCGAGCGGCAAACGAGCCCAATGTGTTGTTGTTGGTTTGGTGTGAGATTGCAATGGTGTTGGTGTAGGTTGCCATACCTGGCTGTGGTCTACCTGTCGTTTATGCTCGGCTTACAAATGAACACAGCCACACACGCCTATATACAAATTGCTTGTCTGTATATATGGGTATCTGTGTGTATGTTTGTTTGTGTGTGTGTGTGTGTGTGTGCTGGGCCGCACATTACCACCAATACAATTAGCATTACCCACTACCATTACTCAGAGATTCACACGCATACGATCACATGCCGCACACATTGACCACAGCCACAGCAACAACAATTACAACAACGACAACAACAAGAAGAATAACAACGGCAGCAGCAGCAACAAGAGTCACACTTAAATGAAACCAAGCCGTGTACGGTGTGTCGTGCCGTGCTGTGCCGTGTTGCGTTGAGTTGTGCTTGTTTTTGTTGTTGTTGCTTGGATTGAGTTGAGTTGAGGTGAGGCGCAACGAAACGCGACGAGCCGACGTATAGCAGCCGCAGTCGCCGTCGCAGCCAAGTGCCAAGTCAAAGTCTTGAAATTGGGTTTTGGAATTTTTTCTTGCTTTTCTTTCGCTTCAGTACGATTTCTCAGTCAGTTTGGCATTCGTCAAATTTCGCGGCGGACATTTGTGGTGCGCGTTTTTGTGCAAGCGGCAAAATTTTTATAGTTTTGAGATTAAAATCCAAGCTACGATTTATAGGCAAATGTAAAAAAAATATAGAATAGAAAAATTCACGTAACGGCGATCGCTCTTTGCAAAAGACTCGAGTCTAAAATTGACCAACAAGTATTTATTAATCACGTGAAAAATTCGGCAAAATCAAACATACTCGGCGAAGGTGTGCAGTACGAATTACCGGTACGACAATCAGCCAAACGAGCAACGGGAAACGTGAAAGTACGTGAAAGCAGCAAAGAAGTGAAATATAAATAATTTAAAGTGAGTTACACAGTGCGGTGAATGAACGAGACGCCCAACGAAAGCATTTCAGTGCGGGCGAACGGATTCACGGACTGCAGTGTGAAAAGCCGACAATTGCCGAATCGTGGAAACTTGTAGATTGAGCAAAATGTGCGCTCTTTCCAAGGCTGCTGACGGAATCCAAAGATTCCAACAGAATGTGGAGTGTCGACTGCCAAGTTCGCTTCGAGCCCTCGAGTCGCAGCCCTTTTGCATCACAATTTTAGTGACCATCCTCCTGGCTGATCATTTAGTACGAATGTGTAATTTTCCAAAATGACTTTGCGCACCGAACGCATGCGCCGTCTCTTTCTTGTGCGCTGCCACAAATTTCACAATTCATCATTTTCGTGCGCGTTCGTTGGCCGCACATTCTAGCAGCGCATGCAACGCCATTGTCGGTCCGCTTGCCAAGCCTGACTTCACCGGCTGACTGCTGGCTGCCTGTTTCTCAAGCCTGTCGGTGTTGGCCCGGTCGTCAGTCTACTTGTTCGGCTGGCTTGCTGTCTAGGCTGCCGCAAGCTGCCTGCCTTGGCTGACATTGAAAATCGCTGTAGCGCGTCTGGTGTACACGCTCGTTTTCTCATTGCTGCGTTGCTCTTCCGCTGCACCAACAACAACAACAACAATAGTTGATTGTTGCTATCAATTCAGCAGTCGTCGTCGTCACCATCGTCATACATATCGCCTTAGCTGTGCTGGCGCTAACGTTCACTCGACGTGCGCTTTTCGGCCGGCAATGCGCGCATTTTTGTGACGCTTTTCTACTGCTCGACCAGCTTTTTTCGGTTTAGTAACTTATCGAAAAGCGCCAGCCTGGCATTCTGGCAGCACAGTCCGCGTACGTCATATTCTCCGCTGTCAGTGTCGTTGTTGCCGTCACACGACTTCACTCAGTCATTCAGCTTGTTTGTCCGTCCGCCGTTGGTGCCTCTAACTAGTTGTCGTTTTTGTTGTCGCGCAGTCATTCCTTGCCTTTTCCATTTTGTTTTATTTGTTTTATGTTTCTCTTTTTGTTTTTGTACATATATAATTTTTTTTTGTTTGTATTTTTGTTAGTCCGGTGTTTCTCGTTTTTGTTGTTGTGCTATTCGCGACTTTTGTTTTGTGGATTTTTCGCGTTTTTCATGAATTTTCCTTTACGCTCCACATTCTAAACAAAAACGCAGCGCCTTGGTTTCGAACAGCGTTTTGTCGGCATTTCCTTTCTGCGCTTTTATTGTTATTATTTCTTTTTTTCATTTTTTACGTGCTCATACTTTATTGCATTTCGACTGCGTAAACAGCGACAGGCGTTCTGCAAGTGTTTTGTGTACGTTTATGAATAAAAGTATATCTGGATAGCTGTGCGGCGTAAGCGAGATAAAGCGGGCCGTTTGTTTTTTAACAACTAACACAGCGTCATTGGGATTAAGCGTTTCCTGCGCGCTACCTGCTGCCTGTTGGCCATTGTCGACGCAACCGAAAACCGAAACTTGAAAAAATTCGTATTGAAAAAGGTAAGCAACAGCGGCCCAGTCTGGTCGTGTTTTGTATGCACATTTGTAATGCTGTAACTTTGAAATTCCACCGGATGCGCAAACACCGGCCAGCCAGCCAGCATATCCACCATTTTGTTTGCCATGGCAGCGTTGAGTGGCGTCGACGCAGCGACGATAGCTCACCTCCTCGGCGCTCAGCATGGCCACGCGCATGTTATGCTGACTGCCATGTGCCGCCTCTGTGTGAAAGTGTGTATGTGTGTGTGTGGTGGTCTGCTGGTGTGCCTGTTGCCTCAATTATTATTGATTAATTATTGCTGACGCGTACTCGGCGTTTGCGCAGCGCTTCTCTCCCCCCCGCGCACAAACCGGTTCAAAGCAATGCGCCACGCCACGCCATTCCACACACCGCACGACACGCTACACGAAAAAATAATCGGATTGATGCGCACAATTCCAGCGGTCGCTGGTTGAACGCACCGCCGATCGATGGTGCCGATTGAATATTGGATCGCTTGGTCAGCCGAATTTTCGAGCGACCACTCGCCGCCAGCTTGCCACCATTTTGAGCATTTGCAATTTACGCGATGCGGACGCCATGGTCGCTGGCATTTATATGACCCATTGGCTCATTGTTTAACCCCCCCGCACCCCGCCCATACAAACGTTTAAATGCATTTGTTCGGCATCAGTCGCAGCCAGACCATTAATTGCTTGTCTTGTGGCACATTTTGTGTCCCCCGACATCTCGCTTCTTCGACTCGACTCGTCAGTCATTCCGTCGATATCGATTTCTGCAAACGCTGCGCTTTTTCCCAAACACCAGCCAGCAGTATTTGTTTGCATAAAACTGCGAACTTGTGCAATCGCTTCGGTGTTTTGTGCGCTATCTCTTTAGCCTTTGTTTGCTAATCGATCATTAGTCGATGCGAAATTTCATGGTTACTTAATAAATTTTACGATGGCGTTAATTATATTGTGTGATGTGGCGCACTGTGTAACGGCACGACATTTGCCAATCTCTGGTCGTATTTCTCTCCTCCGCCTGCACCTCGCCTATCTGCTTTGGCTTTGGCTTTTATGTAAAGTTTTGCAAAAGTTTTCTCTTCGGGCGCAATTGCACAAGAAATTCCAATCGAATGCTAAAGCGGCTAAAACAGTCGTCGGCCGATTGTCATCGTTCCACTTGTAACAAGGCGCCCTTATGTGCGGCATTATGACTGCGTTGATCTGTTTTCGAACATCGATGCGCTCTTGAGGTTTGCCCTACAGCTGTTTTTGCGCTGCCCATCAGCCCTGACAAACCGCACTATCGATCGATTGCTGTAAAGTTATGCAGGGCTTTAGCTCTTTGACTGCTGTGTTCTCTAACAGTCTAACGCAGCTGCCTTTTGAAAGGCGGTGCAATAGTGTAGTTAATCGTACATGAAGGGAATATCACACAGTTGTGTTTAAAATAATTGAAGTGGAAACATGAAATTAAGTGTTGCGTGTTTATTTTGTTGTCCTAACGCCAGAGAAATTGAGGCACATATAGTGTTTTGAACAGATACAAGTAAGAACGTGTTATATGGCAGATCTGACACCATAGCTGACGTCCATATCTACTTCACCGAAAACTAATCCGACGAAAACGAAGTTGTGGTACAAAATTTGAGGTGGGTAGCATTCTCAAAAAAAAAACAAAAAAAAAAACAGTTGAACCTGAGAGCATTGAGCTGTAAGCATCCTGAATAATCGATTTTGACAAATTTTGAAAAAAAATTTTATAGTTTTTTTTAGAATGGATTTGTTGAATAGTTTACATGTTTACTGTGTTCATTGATAATCACTGAATATTAAATTAAATCAGTATTAAATATTAAATCAAAGACAAATACTCTACACCGCTCAAATTTTAAAGCCAAGTAAACGTTCAACTAAAGAGGCATAATTGTGTTTTTGATAATTTTCGGTAATGTGCGAACAAGTGGACCCACTTTGCTTGCTTATCGTTCACAGATAACAAAGCTACAAATATTGTATTTGCTATTCAGGTCAATAGACACAATCACAGTTAATCGAGATAACAAACAAAACTACTTTTCTCTATTGTTCCCAATTAAATGATGTTTCCTATTAATCGAATTCCAGATAATCGAGGTTCGACTGTATTTCAATCGAGTTCGTATGCAGATGAAATGTGATATTTTAGAAACAAGCTTGTATTAGCTTTTTTATTTCGATTTCAAGTACAATCCATATCAAATTTCGTTCCAATATCTCTTTAAAAAGTTATCAATAAAATAAAGGATATGGTAGATGGGTTCTTTTTTAAGTAAGTCGAAACCTACTCGGGACAGTAATTTGATGACAAAATATAGACAGATAGCTCAGGAGTCACCTCTACTGTTCCATAGAGTCTACAGACATCTGCCTCTTCGAAACCGATTGCATGTACGTGGGCAGTCCGATAAGAGTACTTAGCCCCACCGCCCGATGGTGCCACTATCGTAAGATAAATTTACTATCGTGTAGTACATCCTCGTAGACGGCTACTGTCAAAATTTCAGCCATATTGGATTTGTAGTTTTGTTTTGACCGCGTGTGGAAACGAACGTGTCCGCGGATTTAAGAAAAATGGAAAAAGAGCAATATCGGTCGGTGATTCGCCAAATTGGTCGCATTAGGCTACGAACAGCTGCTCCATCCACCGTATTCTCCAGATTTGGCCCGGTGTGACTTCTTTTTGTTTCCAAACTTGAAAAAGTCACTCGCCGGGCAGAAATTTGAGTCGAATGAGGAGGTTATTGCCGCCACGGAGGCCTCCAGAAAACGTATTTTTCAGACGGGTTAAAGAAGTTCGAGCATCGCTGGGTCAAGTGTATCGAGTTGAAAGGAGACTACGTTGAGAAATAAATCGGCACTTTTCCAAAATATTCGTTTTTCTTTTATAGGCTAAGTACTTATCGGACCACCCACGTATATGTTTTCTCAGCCTGCAGTCTGTCCGGTTAGAAGCCCGGTGACCTGTCTAAGCTGACCAGTCTTCTGAGGCATTCTTTACTTCATCTGAAGTTAATTATCATAAAGACTATTGATTCGTCGTTCAGCCGTTTGCTTGTGTTTTCGTAACCACTGTTGTCTTGAGAAGTACCTTCGATTGTTCTAGACTAAGCTCCATTATTGCATCCATCGATGCGTCTGATACTCCTTGCTTTGCTACAACCATTTTCCCCCCATCAAATTAGCGTTTTTTAGTTTTGTTTTGTTTCTGTTGCCCACTTCCATTTGTGCACAGTGCAGTGAAACTCTTCCACAGCGTTGGCTCGCTGGCTGGCTGCACCATCGTCGTCATGCCACAAGCTGGGCTTTGTAATCGATGCGCAGCAAATAAACACACCGTAACGGTTACACTTGGACTGTTGAAGCCGCATTTGTGCCAATTGCAATTGCAACAGTTGGCAGTTGTTGGTTTTGTTTTGTTTTTGCTGGCTGTTAGTCGGTTGGCTTATTGGCTGGCTGGCGGCCGTTGATTGGTGTTTGACGGCAACACCAACACGACGGCGGCCCCAGCAGCTCGAGCGTACGCGGCTCACATACCGCACAGCGCCGGCCGGTGAATCAGCGACGCGTTATTGCTGCAGTCGCTGTACCACATTGTGCCATGGTTGTGTTTTCTGCATAATTTTCTTATTGTTGGTGCTGCTGCTGCTGCTACCGTTGTTGGTCAATATTGCTGGCGCTGCAAGTATGAGGAACTCGCCGAGAAAAACAGCAATATTTTTGTAATTAACACTTTGCGTACGTGCATATCGCACAATGGCTATGAACAAGCGGCGGATGGATGAACGTACTGACTCGACTATAAGTGGCTGGCGTAGTGGATGGCTGGACAACGAGATGAACGGACAGACGGCCAGCAGGAGCCAAATATTTCTGTTGAAAACCTATGCTGCTCCGCATTAGCAGCAACACGTTGCAATAACATGATTAGTTTTTGCATCAAGTTATTATGCATGTATGAGCTGTTGTTGTTGTTGTTGCTGCTGCTCCACAACAGCCAGCGCAATGCAACAGCGGTACAGAGAAGAGTTGCCCATAAACTAACTCAATTATGAAATCATGCCACGCAAAATTCAATTGGCCCGCTTGCAAAAAATTGATTTCTGCTTGGTTGTTGCGTGCCTCTTCCGCCAGTCGAACTGTCTGTTAGTGTGTGTGTGTGTTGATGATTTGTATTCACTTGCTGTTGGTTGTGTTTCGGAGGATACGTGGCCAGTGGCCAATCGATGCAGGTGGCAGCATTTGTGTATTTGTTGGGTTAATTGCTGAGCGAAATTTGTAATGTTTGCCGAAATAATTCACTGATACTTCTTGCGAAACGCCGTAATCAGAGTTGCCGCTTTTGGTCTTTTCGGACCAAACTTGGTCAGGTTTTTTTACTTTGGTCCGCTGATCTGCTTAAACAAATTTCGGTCCGTTTTGTGATTGTAAATATCTTTTCATTAGTAAAAAACAATTTATTAAAAAAATAAAATTGTAATTTAAAAAATAACTTTAAGGATAACGCAAATTTTGA
Source organism: Melieria omissa (assembly GCA_963971225.1). Lineage (NCBI taxonomy): Eukaryota > Metazoa > Arthropoda > Insecta > Diptera > Ulidiidae > Melieria > Melieria omissa. The sequence continues at coordinate 10,038,423 of OZ020269.1, forward strand.
ATTTGGTCGGTTGAGGTCAGATTTGGTCGGAAGTTTGGTTGTAAACAAAATTTTTAAGTGGCAACACTGGCCGTAATGAGCAGTACTTGAGAATTAATGCCGAAAACGTGCTTATTTCCCTTGTGGCTTTCGAGTTTGTTTAGGTTCGAGTGTGGCTTCCAACTGTGCTCGTAAAATGTCAAATCAACAAAGCGACAGACGGAAGGAAAATCAATGTGTCCTTTGTCAACGTTACTCACACTCAAAAATAAAATTTGTTAGCTTTCTATTTATAGTTTTCTAGTTATTTATTAGTCTATCTATTACTTTACAAAAAGCTCAACAACTCTTTAGAATTGTCAGTCATGTTTTTTGATAAACAAAATAAGCCGATAAAGAAGCATTGATTTGCCAATCAGCTACTCAGCCTTGAGTTGTTTCTTTGATTGTTCTAAATAGACACTTTGTTAGTCTGTTTATAGAATTTAAGATTATTTTCTTGAAATTTTTTTATTGAATCTCTGTACTGTCGCTTCTGTGAAATTTGTCTGGATTGTTTTTTGAACGAACAAGTCTGTCTAAACTGTCTGCTCATTTCGAACCTTGTGCCAACGCTGTTAGCTTTGCTGATTTCACTTTCCTCCCCACACCATCCCCCCGTCTGGTTCAATCTTACGTATCACCCGATACAATCACTTTGTAACGGCCATCGGGTATTATATAAAATTTCATATTTTGTTCGTCAATGCAGCCAACTAAATGACCAAATCTTTTGTGACCACCGTACAATGGCACAAGAGCTTCGTTGGTGGTGGTTGTACAATCATGAAAATAATTTATGACATAACCGAATTGACACACGTAATTAACACTAATTAATCATAATTCATGCGCAATAATTATGGATAATTTTCACACAGTTCGCGACAAGCTTTGAAAGCGCACTTGTTGTTGTTGGTCGTTGGCACAAATGATGCTTCGTTGTTGCCTAAAAACATGCTGGCACCGATCATAATCATCAACCAGCAACGTCATCATCAACGTTGTGATCGTCATTGTGTTGCTGAAGCTCGCAGTTAAAAAACTTGCAACTGAAAATTGAAACAGAAAAATCAGCCTTGAACTTGTGTGTGCGTCTGTGCTTGCGCCGGTGATGGTCGGACTTCCAGTCAAGCGACGCTAATGTTGCGCTGCCTGTGCTCGTGTTACCAATTTACTATTTAATCATTAAGTTGGCTTTTCTGCTTAGTCTTGTCGATTTGTTGTTGTGAATATTTTTTGCCACCTCACCTAAATTAGGCTCATAAAGTTTTGTTGACCGCGCATTACGACAGAAAAACATGAACCAAAGCTGGAATAAAGTAGCTCGAGGATCGCGTTAAACCTGCGACCGACAGCACACATTAAAAGCGTGAAGAACTGTAACGTCATTTCCGAAAACTCCAAACCTGAAAATCCGCATTTGTACAACTACACAGCTGCCACAAGAAGCGACCATCTCACCATAATTACGAGGCATAAAACGCATGTTGGCCAGTGATGGTGTTGGCTTTCATTGGTTTATGGTGGCCGAAACGAGAAGAGTTAACGATTTCGACAACCCCTCGGTCACGCAGTCAGCGACTTTAAAATCCTCTTTACTAAATAAAACTTTTTTTGTTTACTGCTTAGAAAAGTCGCATAGAAAAAATGCAACGAATTATTAAAAATTAGAGTGTAACGAGTCACGCTGTCGTGTTGTTGGTTCTGGAAGAATATAGAAAATGACTTTCAGTTTTATTACTACATATCGGCCGCAACTCTTCAACGCACAACGTGTTCGCATTGCTTATAATTTTTTGTTTGCCTTTTCATTTTATTTTTTCATTTTTCTCACAATTGTTGTTCGTATACGCGTTTTTTTTTTCATTATTTCCCTCACTCTTTTCATTTTTTTTATATCAAAGGTTCACAATTTGCCAGCGCAGGTAGCGCAGTCTCGCTTTTCAACCACACACACACACACATAAATCCAAACAACATGCAACATGTGTTTTGGTCAACGTTGTCAGGATCTTGGCCGTGGCATTAGAAAACGCCGCCGCCAACCTGTTTTCGGAACCCGTCCGCCCATTCGATGTGCACCGCATCGCAGTCAGTTTTCGTTTTCTTGCAGCCGAATCGAGTTTCAGTCGCCCCCCTTTCGTTCCCGTCGATGCTCCCCTCGCTCGTTTGGTAGCCGTTCTTCAAAATTGCTCTCGCCTCGCTGCGCTGCAACGCGCATTGCAACACTTACGCATAACTGTCTTTGGCTGTTTTGTGTGTCTTGTGTGCTTTTGTTTTGCTCTTCGCCGTCTGCTGCAACCGCCCCTCCTTCATTGGCTGTGGAGATTTCCTGTTTTCGAGCTCCTTTTCTTGGATTTAATCATTTTATTTTCATTGCTTGCAGCCATGCGCCATCAGTAGTCATAACTCAGCAATTGGCGGTATGTGTGTGAGTGTGTTGGTGCATTGCGTTGCGGCCGACTTTCGTAACCTTCGGCTGAGTCGCATCGAGGTTGTGCAACATTTCACTAAACGAGTTTTCGTGCGCCTACATCGGCATCCGTGTGCGTTCTCGACGTCTGCGCCGCCACTGGCTCCGCAGTTCGCACTGCATGCAGTTGGCTGCGCTTTAATCCAGTTTTTCTATGAGTTTTCCTGCCACACTTGGCTGCAGCACCTACTTTTTTGCAATGCTGTGCTGTGTTGTTGTTATTATGTTTTAGTTATTGTGTGCCAGTGATCCTGCTTGGCGAACCGGCTTTTTCCTGGCGTACCATTCGATCGCTCTTCGCGCCGCGGCGCATCGTCGAAGCCGGCCGGCCTACACACTCGCCTGCACGGCCGCCAGTGTTGCGTTTGTGGCCTAGTCGTGTGGCAGCCAGTTTGTGCACCACGTGCCCCCACCCATTCGAAGTTTTTTTTTTGTTGTACTCTTGTTGCGTTTAACAGACTTTCGTCTACTCGTATTTGGTTTGGTTGGATTTGTTTGTTTTTGTTCGCTAGGAATTGCACTAAATTTATGCCGCTATGTCAGGCTGTCTCTGTATCAGTCAGTGGGCTTGTGAACGGAATTCGGTTTGTTGTTGTTGTTGCAGGTATCACAGCCACTCGACGCAAAGTAATTTACCTATATTTATTATTATTTGAAACGAGTTTCCTGCGTTGTCGTCGTCGTCGTCGTCAGTCGCAGTCGGGGTTTTGCCTTTTGTCTGCATGTGGCGTTTGTTGGTTTGTTGTTGTCTAGTTGTGGCATGGTGGATGCTTTCGTTTTAAACAAACTCACATGCTTATGATGTGTGCGTGTGTGTGGATGTCTGATTTTGTGTAAGTGGAATTCGTCCTTGAAAAGTTTCGCATACGTAAAGATGGGAAGTTTCCGCTTTTGGCTTGTTTTCGCTTTATTTGTACATCATGATCGGCATTCCTGTCGTCACAATTTAAATTCTTTGCATATTTTTGTCGTTCCATCATGTCATCAATACGAGTTGATTTTAGAATAGGAATAAGTATTACTTGAATATTGCACAGTTGGTAACACAACTTCAGGCGTATCGTTGTCAAATCGAAATCCGTTGAACCGTTTTGGGTGATAACAGACAATTGAAAGTTAATATGGTGGAAATTTTAGTTTTTGGTACATTTTTATGTACAAAATTCGATTCTACCATTCACACACAAACTCATGAAAAAGTGCTTTGACCCATGGCTGCCGTGTACCAGTTCCGCCCATACGATTTTGATAAAATTTCATACACGACCTGTAATTGACTTAAAATGATCAGAAACAGCTTTTGAGCTTTCTCTCTCTGCACGTTGCTGAGATATTCATTGGGTATTTTGTACCCATTAGGCAGCAATGGTAGCTTTTTTCCATACTTTGTGAAGAGATTAGCTAAACACGTGAACGAAAGTTGTATTTTTAGGCCACTACGTTTTACCACATTTTCCACCTCCGGAAAATTCACAATTTTTGGAGTCTGGTAACTCTAGCTAGATGGCGGGATTTTAGGGTGACCTTCACTAGACTAAGGTAGTTCCATCTTTATCCCAACCATCCCTATCATTGATTTTGAGATATCTCTACCATGAACTTTTCTGTGATTTTTTTAAAAAGTCAGTTTTCATGGGTAAAATTTTACCCATTAGGCAGTAATGGGTTAAATGAATTATAGTCCATTTTCTGGGGAGCTTTTCGAAATCAATTATAGACAACATTTTCTTTCAAAACTAAACAAATATATATAAATGACGAAGATGAAATCGTTTCATGAAACTGAAAAAGATTGATATAAAATTTTAATTGAAATGAGAGCAAAGAGCAGAAAGTCGAAAGTCGATCGAATTGAGTTCTTAGCGTAACTCCAAAACGGGTTTAGATCATTTAACTCCTTTTTATAACGGACAAAGTGTTGCTAGGAGAGTTTGTAATGTCCTTTCGGTATCAAATAACCAGAAGAATAGCTCGGAGATATCGGAAAGAAATTGGCATGGATATCGCTCCTATTCTCACTAAGAAGATATATTCAGAATAAGTGGGGGAATCGCTTAGTAATGTCCGTTTGTCAGTGAGATATCGGAAAGAAATTGGTATGGATATCGCTCCTATTCTCATTAAGAAGATTAGATACCTAAGATATATTCAGAATACCTGGGGGAATCACTTACTAATGTCCGTGTGTCAGTGAGATATCGGAAAGAAATTGGCATGGATATCGTTCCTATTCTCACTAAGAAGATTAGATACCTAATATATATTCAGAATAACCAAAAGAATCGCTTAGTAATGTCCGTGTGTCAGTGAGATATCGGAAAGAAATTGGCATGGAATTGTTGCTCTTCTCATAAAGAAGATTAGATTCCCAAGATACTCAAATAACTGACTTTTAAACAGTGAAGTTTGCGAGCAATAACCTCCTCGGGAATAATAGATGAGGACTAAATGTGTAAAACGCCAGAACTCCCAAGCTCAGGTGGCAACTTTATACTGCTCGCAGTTCGACAACCGATATTCTGCCACCTTTCTATATTTAAAAAAATTTACATTCAACTTTGCTACTCACAATTAGCCAGCTTACCATATGACCAGACCTTCAGGCCAACATTAGAGGCGTTTGAATAGTCGGTGCTGATGATCGTTCGACTGTCGATTCGGCAACGAACATAAAAAACTGAGTGCATATATACATCACAACAACAAGAACAACAGCATTAAACATGAACCACGAATACAGCGCACGGACGTGTGTAGAGCACGGATCATTTAATGCGTTAAGAGGATTGTTTGCTGCTTAACTACCCGCGGGAACAACAACAATAGCCGCACCGGCAATCGGAGCAACGTTCGTCGTCGTCGCCACTTGAATAAATCAAGCAAATCAGTTGTGTGGATTTTCAAAGCCCACAATATGCGGCAGAATAAGAAATGACGAAATGTAGAAGCAAAAACCAAACTCGGCAGCATTTGATTATATCGTCGTAGGCAGTCGTAATGATGTTGCTGGCGATAATGCTGATGACTTGGCTTCGCTTCTACACACCACTAGAGCTGAAGTACCCCTTTGCTCCATTGTGGCGGCGGCTGTGGCTGTGGCTGTGGCAGCCAAGACAGCGCACGACATGTGTTGGTCTTTTAAATAAACCAGTTCAGCTTTAAATGTGTGAATTTGGTGATTTTCATAACCTCAACAAATTGCAAATTTCATGTGCACTCGCCGACACGGGGTTTTTGCAACTTTAACTGCTACAAGTTTCGCCGGCTGTCTGGCGGCTTCTGTTTCCACGCGGCGCTTATTGGCTTTAAAAGGCGTTTATGTCGCCGGTAAGCTGTGCCATTAGACGCATATTACCGGCATGAAGATGATCGTCTGCAGCGACAGCAACACGTTGCCTGTCTATCAGTCCAACGCGCTTACCAACAGCTTGCCCGCTCTCCACCAGCTGTACGCGTTTTCTACTTCTTTTAACTTGAAGCTTGATTTTATTTTTATTTTTCAAATATTATTACTAACTGGCGTTTTTGTTGTTGCCGTTCTGCCTGTGTGTGTATATGTTTTGTTGTTGGTTTTGATGTTATTTTTTGTTCGTCTGTGGTTATGTGGCGTTTTGTGGCCATAACCATGACTTGCTTTGAGGTCAACAAACAGCTGGGAACGCCGCTATAAAAATCCATTATTTTTATATCGTATGCGAAGACGGATGAGAAAAAGCCGCAATAGACGTTGGAAGTATGAATAGAAGTGTGTGTGTGAGTGCGCGTTTAAACGCTTCAATCTTTAATTGTGTGTGTGCGTTTCGCGCAGCTTGAGCGGCACGAACAAGTTTTCGGCTCATTTCCAGCACACGGTCGCTGCGGTATTTGCTCCAGCGCACCGTATCCCCAATGTCTTTGGTGGTGTTCGCGGTGCTGGCAGCTTTGCACGTTTCTCACATACATACGCACGAATACCATTACATGTGGTAATGGTATTTGTGTGGCTTTATTCACGTTATTTCGTGTGCAAATTGTTCACGGTTTGTCTCGGTATGAGTTTATCATAAATTTGCTGGTTGGTGTTGGTGATTGACGTGCATGGATGGGAATAGTGTAGTGCGGTGTATGGCATTTGTCTGGTGACTCTTTTTCTGATTCTCGGCTTTCTCGTCATGTCGTCACACTAACCACCATTCTTCTTCATTGTGTGCTGACCATCTTTCTTCGCTGCTATCTGCATTGATGTCGATATAAAGGTTGTTGTTATTGTTCTCATTATTATTATTGTTGTTGGTTTGTTGTTGTTATAATGTTAAAATTAAGTTTGGTGGAAGTGAATTTGTCGTCAGCTTGCAGTTTCCCAAAATCCATATTTTCGAGGTTTTTCTTCTTCCTTTTTTGAACTTATTGCGCTAAAAGTTTTGTGTAGTTGTTGTTGTATTTTTGTTTTATTTGACTTTTAGTGGTACTTTTTTTAAACAAATTTCTAATGTAGCGCAATTTGACATGCAAATTTCTTTATGTTTATTCTTTTCATTTGCATATACAGTCTGTCAAGTAAATGTTTGCAAATTTAAAAGAGGTAGACTATTATTTTGAAAAGCTTATAATATAACAGAATTTGCAATATTTGAAAATTATTAGAAAAATATCGATTAATTGAATATTTCACTCTCATGTAATATCAGAGTAATGTATATTTTATTCGCGTATTGAAGGGCGAATTGATTTGAAAGTATCTCCTGGAAAACCCAGAAAACTGCCTGACAGAGAAGAAAGAAAAATCATCTGAAAAGTTCGTGAGAACCCCCGTATCTCAATAAGGGAAATGGCTTTGGATATACAAATAGAATGCGGAACTGATGTATCTCATGAAACTCTTCGGAACTGTACGGCGTCAAATCTTCAATGCAATCTTGGTTTTGAAAGAAGACGAATTTTTTGACAGTTTGAAATATAGCTTCATTCCTTTTTTTACACTGTTTTCGCGAATCAAATAGCCATTACTAATAATCTATATTTTAAAAAAATTTCAAAATATGGCAATTTCTGTTACATTTATAAGCTTTTCCAAATAATTTGTCTACCTTTTTTAAGTTTGCAAACATTTACTTGACAAACTGTAAAATGATGCTATGGGTGAAAATAGTAATTCAAAACTTGTTTGAATTTCGTGTACTCAACGTTATAGTTGAGAAAGAGACATGCCCACATCCACATCCTGAAAAAGGATTACATTTGAAATTTCAATGACATTTGTATGGCTTTTGCCATAAAGAGGGATAGAGAAAGTGAGTGCTCTTCTTCTAGTAATTAAATAACAAAAACAAACCTTTCACTCCTTCCCTCAATAGCAGTTCTCTAGGCCCACTAGGCCCCTAGGATTTCTCTTATTGACTGAAATCAAAAATTTTTTGGGACAATCATTGCTATTGCACCTCAGTGCTGCAAATAGTAATTTTTTTAACTAAATAATTGCCCACTTTTTACTTAAAAAATTCAGCTTTTATTATCAACCATTTGTCTTAACCCTTTCGCTATTTTGTTGCCATATGGCACATGCTACTTTGTGGACGTCTGCATCCTCTATGGTTGCAAGAATACATGTTTTTATTGGTCCTTAGAATAGTTTGAAGTTTTAGGAAAAATACAAAATTGATAAACTGAATATTTGAGTTTAAAGAAGAGAAGTATACACGTTTTTTCAATGGTATATCTTGACAAAGCAAACGAAGAAGAAGCAGAAAACTTTAGATAATATTTTAATTTGACGTTTTCTTTCGATTTAGTTACTTCTTTACTTCTTATTTTGGCTAAAGTAAATGAAGAAATATTCAAATTTTCGTTATGCGTAAAAATTTTTATGTTTAAGTAATTATTACAGTTACAATGATGTGGTTTCTCTAATAGAAAAACATAGAGTGTTATACAGGGTCCGAGTATAAAAAGAAAAAAAAATTTGATGGAATGTTGCAAATATAACCGCATAGAAGCCTAAGACGAAAAATTTAAAATTTTAACTTTCTTCAGTAAAAACCTGTAGCGAAAGGGTTAATGACTAATTCGTTCAGCATAATTATTACAGCACATTTGCCAATTCTCGCCGAAGCATCGGCTCATCTCTGACCCATAATGTCTGCGTCATTACGATAAAATCTCATATCGAAAATTGCCTTCGTCGACATTCTATTTTCAATATGCAACGTGCCACAAGTGGACTTTTGTGTTTTTGTTTTCGTAACTGCGCACATGCAATAACCTGGCCGATCGCTCAACGACAACGCCAGCCATTGCGAGCGTTGCCATTTGTTATGGGGAACCTATAATCAGCTAAAGGCCGCGTAAGGGCATGTCTTACAAGCCGCACGATACCCTTCAACCGCGCGTTCGTACGCCGCTGCTGGGGCTGGTGACTTGGTGGCTTGTCGGGGAAGCGTCGTTGGCGTTGTCGTGGTCGTCAACGTCACCGACACCGACAACGACAACCGCAGCGTTTGCAATGCAACACCAAAAAACGAACTAAACCAGCTGTACGCCGGCGTTGTTGGTGAATATTGGCGAGCGAGAAGTCACGGTACGGCTGGAGGTCGAGCAGAAAGGCAGAGGCAGGCAGCCAGGCTGGCAGTCCATGGGAAGGAAGGGCATGCGACGGTATTGAATTGAAAATACTTTATTTCACTTTTGGAAATAAACCGAAGGAACCGAAATGAACTAAATCGTGAGTCTTAATATGCATGGCTGGGTAAATTGCTGATTGAAACGAGTCGCCGTTGTTGTTGTTGTTGTTGTTGTTGTTAGTGTTGTCGCTTTCGTAGCTGTGTCTCGGCGGCGTCGATGAATGGCTGTGTGGATTGGTAGATGGATTGAGCTTGCTATTGCGGCAGGCAGGAGGTAGGAGACAGGAGGCACAGGAAGCCGACACAGCTAGTGGTGGCTGGCGTAAAGGGCCGCTGCGACTCGCTGCGTGTGTGTGTGTGTGTGTGTGTGTATGTGTCGCTGATTGCCGCTGCTGTGGTTGTTGTTAGTTAATTTGCCATTTTTATGGTTTCATGCCTTCAGAGTATAAAAAAAAATACAAATAAGAAAAGTACAGGAAAGATATAAGCTCGTTGCTTGTCGACATATGCACATACAAATATATTTAAATGCAGACACACACACACACTCAGAGTGCCATATGTGTGTTTGCGTGTGGGTATGTGGCGCAGCACATCGATTTAAAAGTCGTCGACAGCCGGAGCAGCAGAAGACGTAGGAACGCAAAAGGTTTCCGACAGACGGGCAACATTTGCCGCAAACAGTTATGCTGTGTGGCTGGTCCCCCGTGCATATGCGCGTCCGCGTTTGTGTGCGTGTGTGTGTGAGAAATCAAATGCGAAATACGCAAAAATTGCTTTCATTCGAAAGCTTAGATATGCATAAATTTGCATGGCAGCATTTTTTCGATTTTGCTGTAGTTTTTTTTTTTATTTTTGGTATTTTTTCAATTTAGCATTGCAAATTTTATTTTTGTCAAAAATACCAGAGGCGGCAACGAGCAAAAAATACGAAACTAAAGTAAACTTTCTCGTATAATTTCTAACCTAAAAAACCAGCGCCTTGAAGCTGCCAGCAAAGTTGCGTTCGAACAGCTCCGCTGCGGCCGAATATCCAAACAAACTTAGCAGCACACCAACACCGACACACGCTGCACGCTCAACATATTGCGGCTTCCCGTTCCACCGGTGAAGAGTCAATGAAATATTTATGAATTTTAAAGTAACAACGAGTTTTGGAACTTTTTGACTTCTTTATACGCAGTTTTATAGCACTGGAATATTTTGCTTGCTGTCCATCCATCCATCCGTCCGTGCGCCGGCCTAACCGCCCGTCCGCCCGCTGCTGTCTGCCCAAGTCAAGCCATCACAAAGAATTCGCTGTCGTTCTGCAGTGGCAGCAGCTGCGCGTATAAGCGACACGCTCTCCCGTCAGTAGCACCCGGGTCCGTCATACCGCCCGCCGCCCGTTCGCTTGTCTCCCGATTGGCCGCACGCAAATGGCGGCGCTTCATGCATACATACGCCATTGCTTTTATTTATTTAACTTTAAATTATGTTAATTGAATTCTTTGGCAATCGTGTTAAAGCACTAAATGCCATTGATACCGAAAAATTGAAATTCATTTCGTGTCGCCAAGTTTGTGAGCAAAATTTCAACAAAAACCAACCAGCGTCTTGCTGTCTTTTCGCCTCTTGTTTCTTTGTTTTCCTCAGTGTTGTTGGAATGACATTGTCAGGGGCTGATATACAATATTTGCCATTATTGTTGTTGTTGGTTGTGTGTGTTTTCAACGAAGGAAGAGCGCTTGACAATCCACCCGCGCGCACTCCACGCTCAATTACATAAGTACGAACAAATTTTTTCTTTCATTTTAATGAAGTTGTACGAAAATGTACGCACCAGCCGCGGCGGCAATGCCAGCGCTGTTTGGCTGGGCTGACTGATGGACGGGCGTTTGGTTTGGTGTGGCGTGAGCGTTGCGCCGGAGGTGCTTTACCCCAGCGCACTTCCGTTCGTCAACTGTTTTGTATGTAAATTTTATTATTGGCCAGAGATGAATGACACTTTCCATATGCGCTCCTACATACACACACACACACATACATTAATGTGTGCGTGTAGTGCGTGTGTGCCTGTGTGTGGATCTGCATAATCTTGCCATATTATTTAGTTGTGATATTTGCTATTCATTTCTTATGCTGTCAAATCAAAAGTCGTGCTTTTGCAATCAGTCGTTTGACGTTTCAGTTCGTTCGTTCGTTGTTCTGGTTCGTCCAAGTGTCAAACCGAGTCCCAGGCTCACCTGATGTGAGTGTGTTACTTCACATGCGCCTGTGAATTTAAGCGTTTAGTGCACCGCGGCTTAGCTCTTTTGTTGATTTGTTGTTAAATGGCAAAATTCACCTTTTCGTATATTACAAGAATATATATTTTTTTGATTAAATGACTTTTTTTATTTTAATCTAAGCATAATTTACATATTCAGGAAAATTTTATAGTTAAATAGAGAAAATATAAAAATGTTCAAAGAAAGCTTTGCATATAAATTTTGGTACAAAGGCTGTTTTTTAACTTATATTTCAGAATTTTGTTCTGTATGCATTAGTTTGGAATATTTTTGAGTAAAAAACATTAAATATGATGTTTGGTGCAGGAATAGTAACAATGCATTGAAGAAAAAAGGAGCAGACGCAGCAGCAACACCATTAAATTAGAAGAAAAAGTGCTTTATAACAAGTCACAATTTTGTGAGCAGATCCTTCAGAGGAGCATACAATTTAGTGAGAAACTGAAATTCGTTAGAGACTTTGGAAGTCACTTTGTAATTGATGTATTTTTATCTCTTTTTTAATTTCAATTTGTATTCTTATTTTTATATTTTTATATATTAAGGACAAAAAGAAATTTGAGGGTTATTTTTGTTACTTTGAAGCTTCATTCACAGAAATTGGTAAAAAATTGGAAATGTAATTTGTTCAAAGCATTGTCTTTCGTTAGAGCTACGACTCTTCATCTCCTCCCCCTCATCTTTTAGGCGACATACGGATTTTGCTTCAAAGAAATTCATCGTCTTTTGAGTTGATCTAAGAATTGGCCCCATTTTTGGAGTCTTCGTATGAAGTGAAGTGTTGTTCTGGCCGACCACGAGTTTTAGACTGGAACAAGTGCTAATCGGATGGAGTAACGTCTGGTCAATACGGCGGCTTGGGTAGGAATTTCTTTGACTTTTGCAACATGTTGTCGAGCGTTGTTGTGCCCAAAAATCAGCGTTACCCGCAAATTGTGTTTTGTTGGCACAAAGGTCGATATGGTTAGAGCACAAAGAAAGTATGCTTGTGTACACTTTAGCGAAATGACACGTACTGATTGACCGACTGACTGAGAGTAAAATAGTGAGGCTTTAACATGAATGCAGTTACAGGATTGTCTGATGCAATTCAATGATATTTACGCTATCCATTGAAAATCTCTCAAAACTTATTTGAACACTCCGGGCCTCCGGGTGGAAGTGCATGACGCCCGCTACCCTTCTTTAACCCAACCTATTTGTACATTCAGTATTTGACTGAGAACCTCCTACAGCTTTAGGCTGCTTTAGAACCTAAGAGCTGTTAGCAACAAATATTTTGCCTGCTGAATAATGCAACCACCAAATGGACAAAGTTTCTTTTACTTAAGGGGGTCGTCTAGTGTGACGGGTCAAAAAAAATCGTTTTTGTTTTTTTTCATAAATCACTTCTAAAACATGTTTAGAAGACGTGTATAAATGGATTTTTGTAAATTCGAAGCCGTTATCAAGTTGCACTTGTAAACCGGAGTAGGTATGCGGAGCGCATACCTCCAACTTCCAACTTAAAAACGCGTTTTTCTCAAAACACGTTTTTTCAAAACTGCTGCCACGATATCTCAAAAACTATTTAACTATTAATGCTCAACTTTTTACACCATCTTGAGTACATGTCCAACTACAAATTAAGCTAAAAGAATTAAGATTGCTTCGTTACTTTTTTTTTTCTTCAATTATATGCACTTGAAAAATAGTCGAAAAACTCATATTTTTTTTATGTTTAGGCAAAAAAATACTTTTTTTGGAATTCGAACTTTCTTTTAGCTCAATTTGCAGTTTGAAGTCTCAGGAATGAAATGGCGTTTGGTTTTTTGATTTCAGATAATCACAACGCCCAGAATCATGGCAGCAGTGGAGCAACTTTTTTTTTTTACGTCTTCCTGTTGAGTGGTGTAACTCCGATACTAATCAATAGATTGGCTTCAAATAATTATAAAACTTTGTCGATATGTACTCAAAGAAGAAATAAAATTCAAAAGTTATTTTACTTGAACGGTTTTTTTAATAATGACTGTCAAAAAAGGCATAAAAATACGGCCTTCACACTAGACGACCCCCTTAAGTCCGCTTTCGAACTTTGGATCCTCAGCTGCCTTGCACTAATCACGGAACCACAGGTGCAATACTTTTGTTCATACTTTTGTTTGAAATTGCGCACTGTTGCCCCTCATTCGTTAAATCATGTTTTGCGTATTTCACCTCAATCTTGTTGCAGAAGCAAAGTTAAATGCTTTCGCACTCGCCCACAGGTGAACTGTAATCTCTGCCATATTAACGTCCTATTACATGAGTTTCATTTTGCTGTGCTTCCCCCTCTTCACTTTTGTTTTTGTTGTTTTCGGTGGCCACCCCGTTTTTGCAGGCGCTTTTCATTTCACTTTTCACGGGCGCGCAACATTCGCGCATTCACATGTGCCGCCTGTTTGTGTACCTTGAATGCGAGCGTCGCGTCGTTTATGTTGTTGCCCACGCCGCCCCTCTCAACGTAGTAGCCCTTTCTATTACCATGTCTGCCGCTGCTGGTGCGCTGCTGTTGCTACTTCTACCTTCTGTCTGCTGCGCTTCTGCGTCTAGCGCGTCTTCCACTTCTAAGCCAATTTCTTTTTATAACCCATAAAAATTTTCTGCTTTTATTATTATTTTATTGAGCATCTCCCACGTCTTTTTGCTGCTTTTCTCTCAAGTGCTCTATATGGCTGGTTGCCTGGCTGACTGTCGGTATGTGTGTTGCTTTGCTTTGCTTGTTTTCGTTTCTTTGGAAAAATTCAACTTTTGCTTTTTGTTTGCGTCTTGTGACGGCTGCATGGTCTGGTTTGGTCTGGTCTGGTCTTCACACACATTTTTCCGTCGTTTTTATTTTGCTCCTTTGGTTTATCGCAATTTTCCTCTTGCGCTGCCTTTTCAACTGCTTACATATTGTGTATTTTTTTTCTACAATAATTTTTGTTGTTGTTGCTGTTCAATGTGCTTATTTTGCATTTTTCGTTTCTCGTCATTCGTTTTTCATTTTTTCGTTGTTACTTTTTCATTATAATGTTTTTGTGTTTTGTTTTTGTTCGATTTGTTGTTGTTGTTGTACGTTGTACGTTTGGTTTTCCTCTTTGATATTTTTGTTCTATGAAGTCGTTGCTGGCGCAGAGTTGTTGGTTTTTCTTGTTTTTGTTGGCATTTTGTATTTTAACATTGACACGGTTTCTTACATTCTTTGTTGTTTGTTTCTTCTATTTTCGCTTTATTTTATATTTTCTTGTTTTTGAATTTTTTATGCTGCCTGTGCTCTTATTTGCCGTGTGGTTTGCTCTTGTCGTTCCTCGCTTCAAAGTCGCGTATCTTTTTTATCGCCACCGTCGACACCGCCGCTGTCGTCGTCGTATGTCGTGAGCCTGACTGAGTCTCGTAACACATAATAATTTTCAATTTGCCTTGACTCTTCCGCCGCCCCTCATGCTGACGTACGTACAACACATACGATTTTCACTTTTCCCCCTCGTTTCACATCATTATTTTCATTTTTTTTCTGGCATCATTGTAAGCGATTTTGTTGGTTGGTTTTATTATTATTGTATTTTTCGTTTGGTTTTGACTTTCTTGTTTTATGCTCTTTGGTTTACTTTGCGTTTGATTTTTTTATGGCTGAAGGTCGTTTATTGTCCTTTTTGGCGGAAATTTCATTCCTCTTTAGTGGAATTTTTCGGTGTTGCGACTTTAAAGGGCGAGAAATTGCTCTAGCGAAAAGAAATTTAAAGAACGGAATTGCTGCTATTTTTTTGTTGTTATTTTTTCTTAAAGGTGCACATAAAGTTTAGCGAAAGATGTGCCTACAATAGTGGTGTTCACTGTTCATAGTATTTTAGGTGTTAAGTTGCTATCGTAGCGATTTTTGAATTTTCGCAATGTTTTCGAAAGCTGTTGAAGCGACAGATTGCTACGATAGCAACTTTACACCTACAATGCTATGAAGTGTGAACTCCACTAATGTTGGAGAATGTTTCTTCGGACATATTTTCCTGTATGAATCAGCTGTGTTTAAGTTTATTTAGAAGATTGCCAATCAAATGGGATTTTATGGAGTACTACATGGGCTGAAAAGTCTTTGGCCTGACATAGAGATGGCGCCAAAAATTAAGAATTATTGTGTTGTACATGGAAAACCATCCTTAACTTAGATTCTGTCAAAGTTTCATGACATTTGGTTGACTCGTTTTCAAGTTATTGCTTTCGAAGTGACGCAACCTCTGAATTTTTGTAAACAATGGAAAAAAGTGAATTTCGTGTTTTGATAAAACATTGCTATTTGATGGGCAAAAATACAGTGGAAACAAAAGCATGGCTTGATAAATGTTATAATACATCTGCTCCACCAAATTCAACTATCAAGTATTGGTTTGCTGAGTTTCGTCGTGACCGTACGAGCACCAGTGATGCACCGCGTTCAGGGAGGCCAAATGAGGCAGTTAATCCGGAAAACATCCAAAAAATCACGGACCTTGTGTTAAATGATCGCAAAATAAAATTGAGTGAGATAGCTAACATCATAGGCATTTCAAAGGAACGCGTTGGTCAAATCATTCATGAACATTTACACATGCGGAAGCTGTGCGCGCGATGGGTGCCGCGTTTGCTGACAATTGACCAAAATGCACCAGCTCATTCTGCTCGCGATACGACCGAAAAATTAGAGGAATTACGCTACGAAGTCGTCAAACACCCACCGTATTCACCAGATTTAGCACCCAGCGACTAATTCCTCTTTCCCAGGTTGAAAAATTGGCTCGCCGGAAAAAGATTTTACTCAAATGAGGAGGTCGAGTTGGAAACAAACGCCTATTTTGAAGAGCTTCACGCGGACCACTATAAGAAAGGCATCGAAATGTTGGAAGACCGTTACACTAAATGCATTACTCTAAATGGAGATTATGTCGAAGATTAAAATCATTTTTGCACTAAAAATATCGTTTTTTCATTGTCAGGCCAAAGACTTTTCAGCCCATGTAGTAATTGGATAGTTTAGATAGTTTGGAAGATTGCCATAGAGTGCGAGGTATGAGTGGCAATTTTTGAGAAGTCTGCTTCGCTTAGGTGGTAATGAATCTAGTAATGGCAAGAGGGGTTTTGTTTGGAGGCTAAATATTTCGTTAAATCTAAAATCGTGCTTGCATCAAAAATTAAAATTATTATCTTTGATGTTCGGATGTTTAAAGTTTATGTCAATTTTTCAACCTTCATAACTCAACGTACTGAAAGCTGTAATTAAAATTACTTTTTTTAAATTGTAATTAAATAAATTAAATTTTTTTTTAATTAATTTAATTTAATTTTAATTAATTAATTTAATTTTAATTAATTAATTTAATTTTAATTAATTAATTTATTTTTAATTAATTTAATTTTAATTTTTTGAATTTTAATTAAATAAAATAAAATAAATTAATTAAGTAATATTTCATTAAATAAAGAAATTACATTGAATTGCCCTTTTTTTTTTAACTTGAAGTCTCCCAATTCTTTTCGCTTCGCCGATTGTCGTTTAGGCTTTGATTTATGAATTGTCAACTATTTTCAACACTTATTTAATATTGACTCTTTCTCTTTAATATTTCTCGCCTGCCTTGCACATTCCTTTCTCTTGGTCTTCTTCTTCCATTGCTTTAGTCGGCCGTTAAGCCGCAGTTTAGCGACGTTTTCGTATAACCCAAACTTGCGCACTTTCTTAGCACCGAGTTGAATGTTTTCTTCAACAATAACAACAATACCAACAATGTGCCAATTTTAACGTATATTTTTGTTGTTGTTGCATTGGTTGTTTTCAGATTTTTTTTCCATCACATTTTGTGCTAACGTTTTCTTCAAGCGTTTTCTTTTTGCTAATTTATTACGCAAATACACGTTCATTAGTATGCGCTAGCTGGTGTTGCTTTTTTGTTGTTGTTTTTTGTTGCCAATACAGCTGCTATACATATCTACACACACATATGTATAATGAAAGAAATAAAAATAACAACAAAAAAAAACTAACAAAAGTTCAATAAACTTTTGACTCCGGGCTTTGTGAGTTTCTCAGTGCGTTTTAATGTATATGTGTGTGTGTGTGAATGTGTATGCGAGTGTTTGTGTGTGTGTGTATGTGCCAGCATTTGTCATAGTTCGTACGTTCATTTGCTTGTTGGCGGACTTGGATTTACCACATCACATCACACCTCATACAACTAGCCAACCGCATCCTCTGCTCCCCTGTTCTGCCCCCCTGTCGAGCTCACTGATTTTACACGCGGAGCTCGGAGTTCGCTTTGTAGTTGAGCCAAGTTTTCTGTGTATGCATGGCCGTGTGTCTCTGTGCCTCTGCGTGCAGGTCTATGAATGCGTTTGTGTTTGTGAGTTGGCCAAAGGGAACAATACGCTTCCGATGAGTTTCGCTTGAATTCGTGGGTCCCATCGTCTGACAGTCTGTCGGTCTGTCCATACCACCGGCCGGCCGTCCGTCCAGCTCTGAGCTGGCTGCCGCTTCAAGTGCCGTGTCACAAAGCGTGCACCAGCGAACTGGCTCGCTCACACGCTCACTCTTCGAGGTTTTTTATATTTTCATTTTTCGCCGTATTACATTACGCTGCCTGCCCGTTCGGCGCAGGTGTTCTGCTGACTTTGGGCCGGCAAGTTATTAACTTTTTTTCGCTGGCGTTAATGTTGCTGTTGTTAGTGCTGTTTAATTGTTGTCGAAAGCGTTTCTCCGAATAGGAAGAATTGAATTCAACATAATCGCTTGCAAAAGTGTGCACATGTACGCGTCAGCGCCAGATGGTGAATCGGACGGGGGAGCACAAGTCGTCGAATGAAAAGAATCAGCTTCATCATTAATTTTTGGCAATTATAAGTTACATTTGTTTTTGTTGTTGGCATTTGTTACCTTTGTTGGCGTTTTCTCGAATTGAAGTTGTCGTTGTTGGTCAAGTTGGGTTCCATTGACACCGCCAGCCAGCTTTGGCCAGGCAGTGTTGATGGCTCGCCCGAAGCCATCTATCTCGAAACGCCACTACACCCCTTCGGTTGCCTCTTCCCACGATCGCTGCACGTTGCTGTTGGCTTGGTTGGCAATAATTGGCTTAAATCGGCTTAAAAGCACTGGGAGCGGTGTGTTCTCTTCCCCCTCACCATTTTTACATTTCAACGATTTTTTGTTCGATTTTCGAAATTGTTTGCGGCTCGGATGTTCATTTCAACTAAGCTCAGCGGACTCTTGCCCTGGTGTCCCGCTGCAACCCATCACACAGAACTATGCGAATTCCGCATGATCTCATTTCGGCACTAACACATCTAGATTTCTGCTGCTGCTGTCTGTCTCTGCCGGCTGCGTTCTGGCCATTTCTATTTTCGATTATTTGCTAAAAAATAATGTTTTTGTGAAATGTAAAATGTGAGCGTTTTTGACTAATTTGAAAATTTTCGCTTTTTATTTGTCGTTGCAGGTAAATATCCACAAACAGTGCACACTTTTCACACACCAATACGACTCCAAAAACCTAGAAATTTTGGTTGGGGTCGATAGCGATCGCGAGAGTGCGCGAGTCGCTGACTGAGCGAGTGAGTTTTAATAAATGATTTTTGCATTGCAAAGAAGTTGACGTAAGTTGTTTTCTTTGCGTTAGCATTTTTATTTGTAGTTTTTTTTTTCAAGCGAGAAAGTTAATTAAAGTTCAGCTTATCGAAGGTGTGTTTGTGTGTTTGTGAATGTGTGTGTGTATATGCGGTATATGAGTTTTAACGAAGCTGCGCGACTTGGTGTCTTGACTTTCTATAAATGTTCAATGGCTTTGGACTTGGAAGCGGACGCTTTTGATGTGTACGCGAAATGAGTTGGAAGCAGCACAGTCTCGAGAATGAATTGGGAAGTTTTTTGTGTCATTTCGGGTGCGCGCAAAATTGTTTATTTTAGTTTTGAAATACATACAAGTTGAATCGTTGAAATTGTGGTGTGGTGAAAAATGAGACATTTTATACTGTAGAAACTTTAAAAGTGTAATAAAACGCAAACAACTGTTTGTTTTGAGTGGCCCAATTTGACTGGTTAGACAGATTTCTAAATAAAATTAACTAAGCTGTGCGATGTCATTGGTTTTTTGATATTAGAATCATTGCTATATCTTTTTAGACATCTTTTATTAATCAATTTGTAGTTGATTTGTAACCAAAAGGTTTTGGTTGAACAATATAGGAGGACAATTTTTTTTTTAGATCCATTACTATTTGTTCTCTTCTAAACATCTTTTAACTTTGTGGTCCGTAATCAAAAGTTTTTGGTTGAACAATTTTTTTATACTCCTTGTTCACTCCTCACTGGAGCATAGGGCCTCAACAAGACTTCCATCGTACACGATTCTTGCGCCGTCCCATGTGACCTTCTCCAGGTGTTTTTTGGTCGACCGCGACTTCTACTCTCTTGCGGGTTCCAGTCCAGTGCCATTCTCGTAATGTTTTTAGGTGGATTTCTTAGCGTATGACATATCCATATCCATTTTCTGCGCTTTTGTTTGCCTCAGAATGGATTCCTAATTGGTAATCTTACTAATTGTGGTGGGCCAGAATAACCTGCAGATGATTCACAGGCATTTGTTGATGAAAGTTTGTAGCCTCTGGGTGATGGCATTCGCTTCCGTACAACAATGTTGGTTGAACAATAAAGGTGAATAGTTTTTTGCCGGCTACGAAAAAAATTTACGGTGAAGTGAAAAATATCACTGTGCGACAGCTTTTTCTAACCCGGAACCGACTAAGACTAATCGATAGTACTCTTATAGAGTAACAAAACCCTAGCTGTGTTTTACAAAGTTACTTGCCTTTTACAAGTTACAGCCGTGTAAAGTTTGTGTGTATTAGGGTTTTTTCAACCAGTTTTTTCTTTATAAGTCTTAAGATATTCAAAATTTTGTATTGCTGTCTTCAGCAAACTTGCTACTAGTTCTTAGATG
Organism: Melieria omissa; assembly: GCA_963971225.1. Taxonomy (NCBI): domain Eukaryota; kingdom Metazoa; phylum Arthropoda; class Insecta; order Diptera; family Ulidiidae; genus Melieria; species Melieria omissa. The sequence goes on from OZ020269.1 coordinate 10,058,743, forward strand.
AACAAATTCTCTGAACACTGTGTAACAAAATTATTACACCTTGTCGAAATTTTGGGGGTCAATGTTAAAAAAATCGCCTTTTTTTTATTGTAATAAAAAAAAAACGTGTTTTTTATTCTATTTATATTAATGTAAAAACGCATTTGTATTGCCAAAAATAAAAAAAATATGCTGAGCCCTCTAACTTCACAAAGACATGTTTTTCTTGCAAAATAAAGTGAAAAAATATTCAAGTCTAATTTTGAAATTTAATTGTACACATATTTTAGTCTGTTTGAAAAGTTTTGTGGTAACTTAAGGCTTATAAAGCAACCCTTGTGATATCACAAATCCAAACGTTTGAAATGAAAACACACTAAAAACGCTTAAAAATAAACACAAATTTTAAACCGATGAGGCAAGTTTGTCTATCTACGAATTTCCACAACTTTTTTAAGTTCTTTTCTCTTTTTATATCATAAAACTCATGGAAAATTCTATAAAAAATGTCCACGATCTTTTTGATAAATAAATGGAAACTCCGCAGTGCAAAGACGCAAACAGATATCTAATTGTTTGCAAATTGCGGATATCCTGCGTTGAAAGTTGGTTGACGAACGGACATTAATCTGATAACGCCGCCATTACGCACATAGTGCTTGTGTATGCAGTTCAGACAGGCGCCCAACGACATCTCCATGGCACCGCCCCACTGCACCTTTCGCTTCTTCCCTGCCATGTCTGCTCTAACAAAATCACTGTTTGTATGTTGCTTTTTTTTAGCTTTAGCCAGGCGCTGATAATTAATTTGCAGTTTTTTTTTCTATCCTACAGTTGATGGGGAATAAGATGTGGTGTCCGTGCATAGGTGTGGGGGTTGTAGAGTGAATTGAAATTATAGAAAAATCCGCTCATTTGCGCGTTGTCCACCTCGCCCATCTCGCGGAGGAGCGGGGGACTGGCAATTTGCATGGCAAACCGCTGCTGCTGAGAGGGGCGTTCGGTTGCGTTGGGAAACGCTTCTCCGGTAACGCGGCTGGGTGGCGGGTAAATGTGGCTGTGTGCGCGTTAGCTTGTAAATCATGATGTGCAATAAATAATGTAAAAAATAGAAAAATAGACATTTTTAAATGATCCCCCACCCCATGTTCCCAGTCTTTTTTTTGTCATCTGAACTGACACTCGCGTACTTCCAACACAACGCCACTCATAGCTAGATGAGTAGTGTTAAAAAAAATAGATATATTTAGATATATGTACGGAGTAAGGCATCTGCCCACACCCACTGTGCACAGCCAAGCGGCCGCTTCCGCCCACTCAACTCATTCGTTGTCGCAGTCGTCCTTTTCAGTGTCCATCCATTCTGTGAGTTGCACATTTTTTTTAGAGATTAAACATTTCCTGCTTTCAATTTTTTCAGTGGTTGTTGTTACAGATTTGTTGTTGTTTTTGTTGTTGGTGATGGTGCTGCTTGGTTCGCTTCTTGGGATTGATAACTCTGTAATGTGATAATAATGAACACAGCGCCGCTGGGCAGGGTGGGGGTGGGGGCAAGGCGAAAATATTGTGTAAATCGTTTGAAGGGGTCGGCCGAGGCGTTTGTTGGTTGGTGTAGTTGCCCGTCGTTACTTGCTTTGGATTGCAGTTCGAAACGGGCGACGATGAGTTGAGGTTTGCTGCCTCTTGTTGGGTGGTTGCCCGCGCCCCCGACATCCGCTTATGTTAATGGAGAGCATTGGAGTGGTTTGGTTTGTCGTCTGCGAAGTGGAATGGGCCGTTTTGGTGGCCGTGGCGGCAAAAAAATCTTAAATTTCAAACCCTTGGGCGGTTTTGTCTTTGATTACGTGCACACTTTGGCCAACCATGTCTCGGACAAGCGACCGCTCGCGCCATCACCCCCACCACCCGCCTGTGCTGCCCGCTCGAGAGCGCCAGCTCATCGCCGACGGTGCCCACCCCGACTTGGCGTGTACATAGCCGTTGTGCTGTGTTGGCGGTTTCTTTTTCGTTTGGCTTGCGCGTTTTTTCTTGTAGTTGCTATATATTTTTCAGCTTTTTTAATTGTACGTTGTAGCTGTGGTAATTATTGATTTTTTCCGGTTTTTTTTTAGTTTTTCTGTCGTGCGGTATGCTTTGGCTTTGATTGCGCTCGCAGACGAGTTTGCACTCTCATTTGGCGCAGACTGTTGTGCTGGTCGGTGTGTGTATCTGTGGCCGCTGTGTGGCTGTGTGTTTGTCTCTGGACAGCAGCAGCAGTCTTGGGTGACAGCAAGGAAAAACGCACAGCTGTCAATTAAAATAAATTGTTTTAGTTTCCCCATTTTTTTCTGCTTCACTATTTAAAATTTCCACTTTTCATTTAACATGAATGCGGTCGCCTTCAAAGATTTTCGACTCATTGGCAAAATGAATATATAATATTTGCAGTTGTACATATATTTATATGCGTTGCTATGTACTGATACACATTTATTGTATATATGTATAAATGGCTTTGCGTTGTGTTTGCCACATATGAGCCAGTGCTTAGTTGTCCAGTTAAATGCGTTTTGGTTAATTTCTTCATACCTGTGTTGCGTAATGTTAAAGCTTGAATATAATTTTAAATAAAGTTGTTGGGCTTTGAAAAAAAAATCTTCAAAATTCTGATCCAAATGCATTGAAATGTGAGTCAATCTCCTTTGCAGACTAGTTTTTTAATTATGAATAAAACTATTCACCATTCTGAAATAAACGGAATTATTTAAAAAAAATTCTAAATTTCGTAAAAACTCATTTTATTACAGTATTTGCAGAGAGTATGTAAAGAAATTTCACCTAAGTCTGAAAGCAAATATCAGTTTTGTTTTTTGCCAAATTACAAACTATGTCGACATAGTCTTAAGCTCATGTTGAAGGTAAGAAGACCTCGGAGTCGTCAGCTAGAATTGGCTCTAAGTCTGCATTCATGGGGATTTGAAGCCGTTCTACCACCCACTAGCAAGTATGACAGCCTAAAAGTGGCTACGGTTGGACAAAACTTAAGTTGCCTTCATTTCAGACTGCGAGCATTGCAGTTGTTTCTGTCATCATACTGGAGGGATTGCAGGTATTGGTTCGGTCTAATGACAGGTCACTTTCTATGAGCAAAGAATATGGAAAGGATATGCTAGGAAAAGGTTGGTATATGTCCGAATGAGACGGCGGAACACATTCTGTATGTCTGTCCCCCGTACGTCCGAATCAGATTCGAGACATTTGGCACTAATGTGTTGAGAAGTGATCACCTTGGTTCAATAGAATCTACTCAGATTTCTTCATAGATCGAATAGATTTGCAACCAATTTCAAAGGGAACCACTTGAGGCAGTACAATGGACGTAAAGCTCTGTCTAAGTGCGGCGTTCGCTAGGTTCTTACGACAGAGAAATAAAAACAAACATTGCAATGGGCCTCTATGGCTACATATCTCTGATTGATTGCTAAGCTGATTTGAAAAATATTGGCATTGGTCAGCAAACGACAAATACGTATATTGTTTATATCTTTGGCCATATGTAAAATTGAAGTTTGAAGACTATGTGCATACAAGATATTCTAAAAACTGCATTGTTGTTTCAAAAGACTTGAGCTATCATATGATAAAAAAAACATGATTTTTCAAAATGGTTGAAACACATTTAAGCAGATTGACTTCTCCCAACGCAATAACTCTCGCAATCTCTTTTATGTCTACTTAAGTTTATCTTCTATATGACCACAGATAAACATATATGATTTTGTATTGTAAAAATAAGCCAAACCTAGATGACCATTAGACATGATTTAGTGTTGTATGGAGATTCTTAATACACGGTAGGCAGGAAGCATCGATAGGTAGCACAAAAATGTCGACAAGAACTGCAATCTGGGTTGTATTTGTTGATGCTTATAGGTGCAAAATCCGTTCGAATTGAAATCCTACCTGCTCCTTCTCAAAAGTTATGCATATTTTTATATTTCGAATCGGGACAATTTGTAACACAGGACAACAAAAAACACTATTGTTGCATGGAGTTTTTCTACTGTTTCTTACTTATTTGGGTGCGCTGATTTCGAATCTACCCTCACATTTTTTCTAGCAGCTCTAGTTAGTGAGATATAGGTACCGTGTCATTTATTCAGTTTTTCCTCCACTTTTCCCATATTTTTGATTGTAATTTCCAAACCAAAAACCGATTGACATGATTTTCACCTTATCGAATTAACAACACCGCACGGCTTCTATCCCGATGTAACTTATTTTTATAAGTTTTAAAATGCCGCGGTAATTGGACCTCAAAGTCGGAAAATATGGAATTTTAAGGCGTTTTCTTTGATGGTCAAAACATACAAATTTTTTGTAAATAAATTAACGATTTGGTGTATAATGAAAGCCGACACATCAAAATACAACACAGCCAAATTATTTGGCGGAATATAAATTCGCATTGAAATAATAGCAAAAATGTACCATAGCCATTTTCATCACTTTTTCCTTAAAAAATGAGGAGCCTCAAAATATGCAAAGCTTTTATTTTTTTTCTTTTATTCTTTTTGTTTTTTGCTTGTGTTTCAGACCATAAATGGAACATATAAAAGAGCATATTTTGAAGAATTTTAAGAATATTTTAAAAAGATTTTACAAAATTTGCCATTTTCTATGCCATTGGCTCCCCACTTGTAAATGTAGTAGTTAAGTAAGCGAGAAAACATCGTAACTCGGAAACTACTGAACCGATTTAAATGATTTATTCAGCGATCGCCAACATTCTTGAGTACAAAAAATACAAAATTAATTAAGGTTCAGAAATTCACCACCAGAAGGCGTCCCCACACGATCAAAGTTGTGAGGTTGTAAACTTTTGGGTTTCTATAAAACAATAATCAAAATGGACTTGGAGATAGCAGGTAGATATGTTTGGAAGAAACATTCGGAAGAGAAAATAAATGGGTGTAGGTCATACATTTGACACGTCTGGGGGCAACTTGGGAGCAATGGGAGCCTATTGTGTAAAAACGACAATTTTGTATGGGAGCCTCCTTAAGTGTTGGAGATGGGGTATAAATATGTTTGAAAGAAATGTTTAGTAGAGAAAACTAGTGGGGGTCAGTCATAGATTTTAACACTCTAAGAGCAACTTCTGACCAGCTATGGTGCATTTTGTCGAATTTCCCAGCTTTTTTGTGAACTAGCCCCACTGTAGCCCTAAAATGTTTTGCCTCATGCACTTTTTCACCCAACCACATAAAATGAGAGGTTGCTGAGCATCGAAATCGAAAAATCTTGCACTAAATCATGTGTAATGTCTATGTGTGCACTATAGCACCAAAATCTAAGCCTTTCATAAAATTTAAAGTTATTAAAATGCGCATAACAGTCTTAATTGTTCATTCAAATATGCGAACAACACGATTACATGTATTCAATTTCTTGTTTAATTTCTTCGTTTGCATAAGTTTATATTTTAATAATTAAGATGTTTTCACCATCTCTTCCATCGGTGGTCACGGTCGTCGCTTTGGTACATGAGGTGACAATAAAACAACCAACACAGGTCTGCACAGATATTTGAGCAGTGGAGGTGTTTTGCGGCTCATAAGGCAACTGCAATGGTGCCGTTTATTTACTGCACAATACTCCTACTTGCACAAATGCTCTAAACGAACTCCACCTCCAGCCTCTTCTGTCACTGCGTCCGCAATTTCATTCCATTCCGATTTTTTTTTCTGAAATACATACATCAATTTTTCCAACCAACTTTTCTCCTTGTTCTGCGTAGTTTTGCTACTTTTTTATTTCCTATTTTTTTCTATATACTCGCATATATCCTTTGCATACATACTTATATTGTTGTACATTGTTTAGTGTATATTCAGAAGTATGTGCACGTATGTGTGCGTTATTGCACCAGAGTGCCGCCATTTGCACTTTTATTGTTCATCCGAAATGATGCAGACTTGTGCAATATAATTGCAATTGCTGCTGCTGCTGTAGTTTGCTGCCGCTCGTGTGTGCGCAGTTGGTTGCTTGTCAGTGTCCGCCTGTGCGCAATAAATTATTAGATAATTTTGGTGTTGTCATGCAAATTTAATTTCTGTCCCATTTCAGAGAACAGAATTAACTCAGAATTTCTTTTTAAACTGTCATTGCTCTTCAAAACTTGGCAGTGCTCGAGAACGCATTTTTCTCTACACCGCCAAAGCCCTCAAATCTACCCAATTGGTTTGTCTTCGCCGCCCACTTAGTGCCACACAATTCATTTAACCCTTGCGTCGCATAACTTTTCCACTCCATACCCCCCCACCACTCCACGTTAAGTCACTGTTCGGTCGCTTTTTATGCGCACATTTAAATTAAAAAATTGTTCGGTGAAAATTCAAAGGCAGCAAAGGCAAATAAAAAAGTTTTGCTTACAGTGCGCCAAATCCTCTGTCAGCGGCATCCTTTGCTCCACTCCATTAACGCATTTAATTAGAAAAAAGTAGTTAAAAGAAATTGTTTCGCAAGTCCAGTGCCCACCGCTGGTTGCCCACAGCCCACACCGCCCAATACTTCACCGCTGTGTGTTATTTCAAGAAACCGCACTTTCTCCTCCCGCTATTCTTTCTCGTCTCACATGCATTGCTTCGGTCGCGCGCAAAAAAATACACAAGTATATATAATGAGTAAAACAAACCCTTTACGCAGTTTCTTCAAGTCGCCAAGCTTTCCGCCCGCCCTCTGATTGTTATTTTCGTAGCGCTGTGGTGCTGCAGCGTTAAGCGTTAATGTAAAACCACCGAAGCTCTGACCGGGGGCGGTGGCGTCCAAAATAAATAAATAAATGAGAAACGTAACCGAAAAACCGGCCAGAGGGAACCGGACCCGAAAACGCTCCGCCAACGCTTGCGAAAGGCGTAAAATTTGGCGGCAACGCTTCACCCACTTGAACCGCAACCAGCAGCCGTGTCAGTACCGCACTGGCTGCGCGTCCTGTACTGGCCGCTTCAACCTTTGGCGGCGCGCCGCGTTCGCACTCAACCCGTTTGCATACGCAGCCGTCAGCCAACGACGAATGAATTTTAAAACAACAAGAACATGAAAAAAAGTTGAAAAAAATTCAGATAAAGGCAAGTGCGGGTTAAAAGCGGGCGAAGAGTTTCAACCTAACGAATGTTTTTTAATTTTGTTTTTTTGTTGGCGTGGCTGGACTTTGTTCGGTTCGGTTTGCCTCGCCTTGGCTCATTTGCATACCCTACGTGCGGCGAGTGGGTGTGTGCGGCACACACTACTCATGTGTGTTGAATGCGCAAAGGGCCTATTCTGATATTTCGTAATATTGCTAAATAAGATTATGTACGGCATTGTTAAAGACCTTGAGACATTTGTGGCACCTTGTCACCAAGATAAGGTTTCGCATGCGCCAATTAATCGGTTGGATTTCCTCCTCCTCCTCCTCGTGATATACTCGCAGTATGTACGACCGGTCGTAGCGCTGCTTCACCACTAATTTGATGCGCTTCGAACGAATACAAAAAAATCGAGACAACACGCTTTTCCTCTGCTGGAATACAGCGCCAATAAGAAAGAAATTTTTCTTGTATTTGTGTTTTTATTTTTAATTTAAAAAACGCCAACAGCGCCACCGAAGAAAAAATTAAGAACATCGGCGCAGCAGGCACAACAACAACAACATGGGCTCAAGGAAGAAAAGGAAAGGAAAGAGTGAAAGAAAGGATGAAGTAAATATTTGCCTGTCCAATTGCGTTGGAACGGCGACCAATGTGGAGTGGGTGGGCGTTTGGGTTCAGTTCGAATTTTATTGGGTTGGGCGTTGTGATGTGGTCACAGCAAAAAAAATATATATGTAGGTATATGTATTTCGGCAGACCATACAACACATAAGCCAGCAACGCACAACGTTCGGAAGGACGGTTGCTGGGGCTTGGTCAATGAGTTGTCGGCCGACTGAAGTTGCTCGCGTTTTTCTTGCCATTCCAGAGACACACTGTGCAACGGAAAGGAGAAGGAGGCACAGCAGAAAATGATTTTCACTTAAAAAACATTCGCTGCGTTGGTTCGTTCTGAGCCTGTTTTATATGGCAGTGTTGTTGTTGTTGTAGTTTTGTTTTTGGTCGCTGGCGCTAGGCTCTCCTTAAAAAAAGTTTTGCCCATTTACTTTATGATTTTTGGGTGCGGTGTGTTAATTTCTCCATTTCGTTTACCATTTCTTGTGTTGTGTTTTGTTTTTTTTTTACTTTTGCAACGAAACGACGAATTTACATGCATATTCATATTGAGCGTGTTTTTCAACTCTTGAGCGTGTGGCACTGTTTGCCTGACCGGGAATTATCGATTTCTCTGCTGCTCGAAACTATAATACACAACTTCCAGCTTGATACAAGACAGCTTATTGCTGTTCGCATTCTATAAAAACAAAATCACATTTAACCAGAGTGGGGAAAATTGGCTCACTCGAAACGCTCAGTAGTTACATGTTTCTTTCATAAACACAATCAAAATAGTAATGTCCCTTTGAGAGCACAGCTAACATGTCTCATTTGTGTTTTGCAGGGTCTGCTTCGCACCGCCGAACAGCTGAAAATCAAAGGTCTCTGCGAAACAGCGGAGAATACGGACGATCTCAACGACGCCGCCACAGCGACAATCACCGTGTCGGAGAACATACAGCAGGCGGTCGTTGGTAACATTGTCAATGCTACGGTAGCGCCCGGCCAGCCCTCACCCACTACACAGCAACACCAGCACCAGCAGCAACAGCAGCAGCAGCTTGCGGCAAATGCGGCAGTATTGTCGCACAGCCTCGCCAACGTAAACGCTGCCAACGCACAGCAACTCGCGGCCGCAGCCGCCGGCGGTCAATTGGTCGCTGCTGGTCCACCCTCGCAACAGCAGCAAATCGCGCGCAAGTCACGCGTTCGCAAGCGCTCCAAGTCGCCGGACCTGCAGCAGCAGCATCACAGCCAACAGCAGGCGCAGCAGCACCCACAAGCGATTCTAATACAAAATCAAAACCAGACGTCGATCGTTAGCCTGCAGCAGACCTCCTCCGGCAGTTACATACCCGTTTCGGGGGTGCAGACGGTAACCACTAGCGTCGCTGGCCAGCCGCAGACCGTAGTCACCGGCGACGACTCGGACACGGACAAGCCGTCGCTGCAGAAGATCTGCAAGACGGAAGCGGCGTCCGCGTCACCCGCATCCAGCAACTCCGGTTCGGCATCGAATAATGCAGGCGGCGTAACGACCGTAACAGCACCGGGCACCGCGATCGTGACGCAAATTGTAGTAGCACGCGACGGAAAAGATAAAAATATGACTAGTTTAGGAATGGGCATGGTAAGTGTGGCACAGCCGTTGCGGGTTAGCGGATTGTGTGGTAGCGCTGCACGCTCACGACCCGCTGACCAATCGCAAACAATCGCATTTATTTCGCTTAGTGAATTGATCATCTAACGTTGGATCTTTCTTCTTTTGTGTTTGTGCAGAATGGTGGAATTCTCGGAGTGCCAATGGGCTTTCTAGATTTCGCACCTGAACCACCAGCTCCATCAGCGACACCCGTTACCGTTACCGAACACGTGGACTTATCCTGCAATCCCAGCACCGACACACGTGATTTATCAAGTGAGTTTTCGGTACTCTATCGCCTCACCGCGCTAGCCACCACGCGTCTTGACAGTTTCCACACTTCATTTTGTTGGTCTGATTTTGCAATAAATGAATGAATTTGAGCTTGAAAGACGACTTTAATGCCCATCAATCATTGCATCAGCGAATAAGCACCACTCGTCATGCAAAGTGAAATAATAGTAAAACTCTTTCTAAACGTTGCGCTTTTTGTGCTTTGCAGATCCCACCGAACCGCTCGATATCGACAATCATCTGGCTCAGCACATGATACAACGGCTCGATCAATCTCCAATGCATACCATACACCATCAGACCGGCGACGAGAGCAACTCGAATTTGGTGCAGCACATCAAAAGCGAAGTGATTGAAGCTAAACAGCAGCAACAACAGCAACAGCAGCAACAACAACAACAGCAGCAGCAACAGCATCATCAATCGCAGCAGCACCAATTGCACGCTCAGCAACTATCGCAAGGACAATCCCAGCAACAGCACCAACAACAACAACAGGTGCATCAACAGCAAACTCAACAACAGCACCAGCAACATCAGCAACAACAAGCGCAAACGCATCAAGAGATAACCGGTGCGACCGTAATGGAGATTGATCCAAGCCAAATAAAACACGAGCCAGGCATGATTATAACGCCCGAAATTGTGAATATGATGACCACTGGGCATATGGGTAAGTGCGATCACACAGTATTTCTACAGATCTCTGCCATAAGATATGGCAATTTTGTGCCGATTTTATATGAACAGTATTGTCGATTTGATTGTTTTTTATAAGATTTAACATTTGGAAATTTACTCTTTACTTGGAATGCAAATTTGAATTTGATTGAAGCTTTCTTTGGTTAATATCGAAATATACTATGATCAATAAGTACCGGGACTGTGTATTTGAAATTTTCCGCCGTTGCCCGATGCAGGTTTTTTTAGGTCGGTAGAACCTTAACTGACATCTGTGTCAAATTTTGAACGGGACTGCATCATTAGTTTTTGTTTGGCAGCTGTTAGCGTCAGTCAACTTGTTGTACTTCGTCCCATTTTAAAATGGATAATTTTGTTGATCAACGTATTTGTTTGAAATTTTGTCTTAGGAACGAAATTTCTTGTGCCAATACACTTAAAATGTTGCAGAAAGCATTTGGGGAGTCTGCTCAATCAAGAACCAGAGCGTTCGAGTGGTATAAAATGTTCAAAAGTGGTCGTGAAGTGGTCGAAGACTTTCCTCGTTCTGGACGTCCTTCAACATCGAATACCGACGAAAATGTTGAAATTGTGAAGAAAATCGTGCTTGAAAATCGTCATGTGAGCCTCAGAGAGATTTCTAACGATCTTAAGATCTCTTATGGAAGCGCACAATACATTGTTGTCGATATTTTGCGCATGAAACGCGTCGCCGCACGGCTTGTTCCACAAGATTTGAATTTCGTCCAAAAAGATCATCGAAAGCAAGTGGCTGAAGACATGATTTCCGAAGCTAAGAAGGACCCAACGTTCATGAAACGTATAATTACTGGTGATGAGACATGGGTCTATGAATTCGACGTGACAACTAGCCAGCAATCATCCGAATGGCGTGCTGAAGGCGAGCCAAAACCAAAAAAAGTGCGCCATTGTAAAATGCGACGAAGTGCAAAAAGTTGACTGACGCTAACAGCTGCCAAACAAAAACTAATGATGGAATCCCGCTCAAAATTTGACACAGATGTCAGTTAAGGTCCTACCGACCTTTTTTACCTGCATCGGGCAACGGCGGAAAATTTAAAATACACAGTCTCGGTACTTATTGATCATAGTGTACGTTGTGTACGGAATGTAGAAATGCCCAGCAAATAGTGCTCTTACTTTAACAATGCTTGTAAATAAGTTTCAATCACAGAATATTAACTTTAAACTTATATTTAGAAAAACTAGTGTCCGACCGAAACCACTTTTTTGGGCCGAAACCGAATTTCGTTTTTTTTAATATTCGGCCAAAACCGATACTTTCTAGTTGAAATAAAAATTACCATATCAAGCATATTTTTTCAACAAACGAATTTTACTTTAAGTCATAGTGAAATTAATACAGTGTTCCAGATAGCAGGAACTCTCTCTGGTTGGTTGGTTGGTTCAAGTGGCGATGTTACATCCAACATGAACATCCAATTAGCACGTTAGCGCCGTTTCGGAACTCTCTCTTCATCGTACACTTATTTTCAGACAGTCATTGTGTGCTGTGCGTCTGTGCTGTATGAAAAAATTTCAAAATAAATTGTTGTTTGAAAATACGTTCTGCACCAAAACCGACACGCAAAACGCATCTACATGCCAGGAAAAACGTGCTGTCTCTGCAAAAAAACGCACGGCAATGCAGTTTCTATGTTTTTCTAACATAAATTACATTACGAAAATATATATTTCTGAAGTACTGAAAGTAAATTTTAAATTTAACGACAACACAAATAAAGGTTAATCGAACTGACACAAATAAATTGACACATTGACAATTGCTACTCAGAGAAATAAGTGTACGTCATCTACCTGGTACACTTTATTGATTTCACTATGCTTTAAGTAAATAAAGAACAAACAAACAAACATACATAAAAAGAAATACTTATTAATAAAAACAATTCATTCATTTTTTAAAAACATAAACAAAAAATCCTTAAAAACCTTACTCGTTAATATTAAAAATTAAATAAATTAATATTATATTCTAAAAGAAGAAATTTATTTACATTGGTGGCATCTTAATTCTCCTTCTCATCCTTTCACTATATATTTGCTCGGCTGCACTTAGTAGCTCTTCACTCGCTACATAGTAAAATGTCAAAAATATTCTAGAAAGTTTCGGTTTCGGCCGTTCGGGCATTTTTTGGCCGAAACCGAAACCGAATATTTGGACACTAACAAAAACCCTTAGTTTCCTCTTTACATTAAGTTTTTACAAAAAAAGAATCATCACAACTGTTTGCTGATGTGTACGCTTCTCTCTCTTCTTCTTTTCGCTCGTTTAGATATGTATAATTCCGATACGAGCGAGGACTCAATGATGATCGCCAACGGTTCTCCGAACGATCAAAATGAGCCACATTACACCAATTTGGACCAACAACATGGCGATAGTAAAGGTCAGTTTAATGGTCCCAAAACTTGGACACAAGATGATATGAATTCAGCTTTAGATGCATTGAAGAATCAAAATATGAGCCTGACGAAGGCGTCCGTCACGTACGGCATCCCGTCGACCACTTTATGGCAGCGTGCTCATCGCATGGGCATCGAAACGCCAAAGAAGGAAGGCGGTACAAAATCATGGAACGAAGATTCCTTAAATAATGCCTTGGAAGCATTGCGCTCCGGACAGATATCGGCGAACAAGGCATCGAAAGCCTTTGGTATACCCTCGTCGACGCTGTACAAGATAGCACGTCGCGAGGGTATTCGCCTGGCAGCGCCCTTCAATGCCGCTCCTACAACATGGACTCCAGAAGATTTAGAGCGAGCATTGGAGGCGATACGCGCCGGTCATACGTCCGTCCAAAAAGCGAGTGCTGAATTTGGCATACCGACAGGTGAGTACACTGTGGCAAGCAAACTGGTCCCACATTCGCCCCGCCCCTGTTGATCGGAACCGGCTTCGTGCGCGTATGGAAACCGTTTGGAAACTGGATACAAAAACGCCCCTTGAAAATTGTCCACTTGATCAATCGAATGGCGTTGCATTTGTTTGAATGCACCATGCTTAATGTTGGAGTATACGATTTGTTGCTATCCCAATACATTTGAAGGCATGCTGTGTATTTATTAATCAGTAACTTGTGTGTTGTCTCTTAATCCGCTCCGAATACCCAATGGCCCAATTAAAATCGCACTAAAACAAATGCTGATTCGTGTTTCTGTTGCTTTCCTTCGCTACTGTTGTTGTCTGTTGAAATTTTTCGCGCTTCACACATCGCATTCCACTCCACTCGAACACCTGACATTCTCCCCTGAAACCATTACTCGCTGTAGAGAAAACCTTGTAACAAACAAAATCGACTAAGCCCATCAAAATTGCAATATTGAAACATTTTCTTATCGACAACTTCATATTTATCCTTCCGTCACGAAAAGGAACACTTTATGGGCGCTGCAAGCGCGAAGGCATTGAATTGTCGCGTTCGAATCCGACGCCATGGTCCGAGGATGCAATGAACGAGGCGCTAAATTCAGTTCGGTAAGTTGGCGCTTCGCATAATGCCCTTCAAAGTATGTACGAGCAACTGGTTTACTTTAATCTTGTTGTGTGCTTGCTTACAGCATTGGCCAGATGTCCATCAACCAGGCGGCGATTCATTACAATCTGCCCTACAGCTCGCTGTACGGACGCTTCAAGCGCGGCAAGTACGATGTGACCAACACGAGCGGCACATCGATCAATAACACCACCGGCAACACATCCGGCAGCATCGAGATTATTGAACACAGTCAAGAGAATTCGGTGAGTATCACAAGAACGGCCGAGGTTGATGTTGTTGTTGTCGTCGTTAATGCGCCAACACCGGACTAGTCGAGAAAATATGAATAACGAAAAGAAAGACGGTTGTGTTGTCATTTGACAATATTGCAACAAATACGGTTGCAATGTGTAGAAGTCTCACGTGTAATGAAATCGAACTCATAGTTAATGAATGCATGCGCATGCGCACTAACCACCGCCACCATCATCATCACCATCGACTGTTTGTTGTCGTTTCATTTGTTATCCGTTACGCTGACGAATGCGTCAACAATTAATTCATAAAGTTGCACATGTTTCAGCAACAGTTCCAGTACAGTCCATCGCCACATCCGCAATCGCAGCAGCACGGCGGCGGCGGCCAACCGCAGCCGCAAACGCCGCAGCATCTGCAACAGCACGTGGTGCACATTCAGCAGCCGCAACAGCATCACCAGCAACAGGCACACGCTCAGCAGCAGCAGCAACATATCCAGCAGCAGGACGTGGTCACGTCGAGCAGTCAGGTGGCACACAGCAGTGGCGCCGCTGGCCAGCAGCAGCAAATTCAGCAGATCTATCACCATCACAGCACGCCGGAGAGAAGTTGAGAATCACTGCAACATGCAGCTAGTAACAGCAACACAAACGCCAACACCAACAGCAGCAACAACAAAAGGAAAAAGGCCGCCAAGAGTAAACGTTGAGGAAGGGGCAAAGCGGACAAGGCACACGGGAATGGAGAACAAAAGAGCAAGAACAAGAAAGGCAAAGATGGACTGGCGGGCAAGGCGTCGGTAGGGGGCACGGGGAGCAGGGGCGTGGTACGGACTGCTGGCAGTAATGGAAGTAGGCGAGGCGGCACTGGGGGAAGTACTAAGAAGAAGAGAAGCAAAAGAAAGGCGGCCGATACGAAATTCAGATTGAAATTGATTTTTAAGCGTTTAAAGATGAACTCTTGAAAGTGTCGTACTGACCGAGGCGGGGGTGACTAGGCGACCAGCTGGACGCATGGATGGGTGGGGGCAAAAACAGCAGATGGACAAGTTGTGTTAGGGTGTAGTTGAGTTTGGCAGGTGCCTTGCGCGAGGCCGAGCTACGGCAAGCAATGCCAAAACAGTTGAGAGACGGCAGCTGCTGTGGTGGTGTAGCACTTGCAGCGACGCACTAGCTCTAGCAACAACGCCTCGGGAGCGTGCACGCTTAAAGTTGTAGTTGAAACGAAAAGTGGGCGTGAGCAACATGTAACTTAATTGCTAAGTTTAAAATCAAAATTGCACTAAAATGTTGTTTGTTTTTCGAAAATATCTAACGTTTCCCTTAATGACCTTTAATTAACTTATTCGTTGCATTTTTGAACTCGTTCGAATCGTTATCAACCACGCGCGCAACAAGCGTAGATTTTTTTCGTAGCACTTTGCGCCCATTTTAATGATTAGTGAATCGTATTAAATTTGCATTAGATTGCAAAGCGGATCTTTTTCCTTATAGAACTGATTAATCTAGTTTAACTTTGTTTTTTTTTCTTGCTAATTTTTAACTTACATTTTTTTTTAAACATTGCACATCACACGTGCAAAGCGTGTTGAGCCGTTTATATCGCGTTACCATTACGTTTGGTATTGCCGATGTGCACGCTCCCCGACCCCACATGTGACGCCTCCCATACAAGCAACTGCTTCAAGAGTTTTTTTTGTTTTTACTACATCAACAGAACCTAAATTATCGATTATTCTTATAATTTTGCACAATTTTACTGTAAATCAACTAATAGAGAAAACATCGGAGAAACTGAACATGAAACCGAAAATATAACTGAAGTAAGCAAATGTAAAATGTATTTTTGATAACTCAAAAGAGCCGTGCGCGGACTGCAATCGTGCACGGCGCACACACAAACACACACACGCAGCATAGAACTGAGCAAAACCAAGCTAAGTGGAAAATTGAAACTGTAGAAATCACAACGGCTACTAACAGCTGAAAATCACAATTGGAAAAACGTTATACCTACTACACGTCATGATACACAACTTGGCGGCAGTTTCAGTGCTTTTTGTTAGCAGACATATTGCAACTCTGAAGCAAATGGCATTTTTAAAATTTGTTCTAGAATTGTATTACCTCTTGAACAAAAATGAATGAAATTCATGAAAAGTTTAAGTTCAAAAGCAACGAGACATTTTCCATGGACAGTTTTCGAAACAAATAATGATCTCTTGCTCATTCAAGTTTATTGTAGAAAGGTTCATTCATTGATCAGTGCTAACCTAACATGGGTTAGTAACAAACGTTATTGAAAAAAGGAGCTTCAGTTAATTTAAAAACAGGTTTAAATATTTTGTTAAAATAAAAACTTTTTAAAGATGTAACTAGAAACAGAAACGGCTTTTCAGTAAAAAAAAATATTTTTACATATTTTTGTTAAAAAATTTAAATACAAAATTTATTGTTTTATCTACTTTCAAACTAAGAAAAGTGATTTTTTGTCATTCATTTCGGAAAGTGAACCTTTGAACCTTTTTCCACCAAAACATTAAAAATGGCCTTTATGCAAGATGCTGAATATGACTGATACGCGAGGAGCATTGAAGCTGCCTGCAATCTGTGTAACATGTTTTGATTGAAGAAGAAATTCAGTTTTGAATAGAAGTAAAATTTAATTCTTTACAAAAACATATTGCTTTACATTTATCAAATCTCGATTTAATATGAATTAAATATGTAAAGTCTTTATTTGAACTTGAATTAATGCCTCATTAGTTATTTATTCTTTTAAATGAAAGCTTCCTCATTTTGGTGTAAAATTTTGTCAATAAGTAATAACTGGAAACGCTGTAGAATGGCATCGAGCGGTAATGCAAGTTGGCATATAAATATACTGAAACTTGTATCGGAAATCTGATTTCATATTTTATTCATTTTTTGTTTTAATTTTAATTTTGATTTTGTCATTTAATTTATTAGGTAACGAAGCGCATAGAGCGAGCTAGAGCAAGAAGTAATTAATGTAATTTGTAGTCTAACCTATACATAGTATATATCTAAGTACAGGCAAAAAACAAACGGTAATAACCACACACCCATACACACACACCCACACATGAACATGATCACAATAACAACAACGATGCAATTGTTGCTGCTGCTATATAATTCTGAATTTGAAAGCCAAGAGAAATGAAACTGAAAGGAGTTGGCACCAGAGAACACCCAACCGAAATTGAAAAACCGTAAAAGGAAAATAATAATTAAATACATGAAATAAATAGAATCATAATGCATAATAATGCAAACTTTTACTTGATAAACGATATAAACAAACACACACCCTATGCTGGAAAAAAGCAACAAATGGTAGTTATTATTCTTACTGCATTATTATTCTTCTTACATAAGTAGAATTGCTCGCATATAGGCGTACACCTTCGCATACCAACAAACCAACAAAAAAAAACGAAGAGCGCATACGACGGTCGCAGCCGAAAGAGCGAGATAGATTGATGTAAATAGCATGAGCGCTAATACAATTGGCATTCAAATTTGTTTTAGATGCAAAAGTCCCAAATATTGCGCTCACCTTATGTGCTGCGGCATTGCTGTCTTATATGATTTTTGTATGTTTTGTCCGTCTGTTAAGTTTGATAAGGGCGGAAGTGCGTTTGTTTGCCACAGCTAAAAGAAATGTTGACAGTTTTAAACTAAAGCCTAAACTCTTCCATTAGAACTATGCGTAATATGAATTACTTTTCTGTTGCTATGCGCACCGACATTAACATTAGAGTGTTCTTGCACTTTGCTTTGCAATGTGATGCGAGTTTGTGCGAAATTACAAAACTACTACACACACAATTAGAGAGCAAGTTACATTTGTAATTTATCAAAGAAAAAAAGAAAACTGAAAAATGTAGCAAACAAAAAAAAATGAGAATATTAAGAACAATAAACTTTAATTAACCTAAATACAAACGAAATCCAAGTGCTATGTTTTAATTCAATTAAATGCAGCAAAATTAGTTTGAGCTTGAATTCGCGCTTGTCTGAGCGTCTGTTATGTGGCGCTGTTTGAAAACTTTACTTGCGAGAGTGCCAAATATTACAATAGCGCTGAGTCTAGGACATGCAGCTTTGGCAAAAGAACAAACAGGCAGCATGCTGTGACAGCTGTAGCCGCCTTTTTTCCTTCCACTCAAACGGGTCACTTCAGGCACAAACGATTAGATAAACGAACATAGACAAAATATTGCCGGCTAGAAAAGCTGAAAGAGAGTGTTGACCGACTGATCTGGACCCAACCAATTTCATAAATTCGTTGTTTGTTATATTTCCTATAAGAATTTATGCCGAGTTGAGTATCAAGAGTTACTGAATGGAGCAATGCTTTCAATAAATAGTTTCAAGGCAGAACTGAGACAAGTCAACTGAGCAGCTGGACAGCAGCAAATGCACTAAAAGCTATTGTTAAAAGTTCTATTGTATAAATTTACGTGAGTCGAGTCCAAATTTTCCTAAAATAAGCACAACAATTGGCAATAGATCATAATTGTGGCCAGCCGAGCAATTTCCAATTGTACTGTAATGTAATTGCAACAGCAGACAGTAATATTTACTTTTGCTTCATTGTAAATGAAATCGATTCACACATACATACACACATAATGACTGCACATATTCATTCATATTTCATTTGTGTGTTGCATTGCATTTGTTTTGTTGTGAACTTGTGTTTGTGCTATGATTTATGTTTCCATTTACATTAGTTTTCGTAATTGTCGCGTAATGTAATGTGCTGCTGCGCTTGTTCTTCAATTTCCTAAGCATAATTTACCATATTTATTAAATATCATTTTCAACTCTTGTGGCTACGCATTAGAGCAGTGAGCGGAAAACGGCCCTACAGCCAACTGTATATTAACGAAACGAAGAAGAACAAGAAAAAGCATAACGGCGTTAAGAAATCATCTAACTTTTACGACACAACACAAGGAAACAAATCAAAGCAAACAAATATGAAGAAAAGAAACAAACAAGATTTAATGTTAGAATTACGCCACCGGTGGCGAGTAATTTTTAAGCATTCAAGGCGGTAAACTAATTTTAACAAACTACTTGCGATGCCGGCGAAATTACAAAAATTTACTAGTAGTAGCAAATGGAGCAGCAGCGGTAAAGGAAATTACAAAACTTATTGTTAAATTGTCCCAAGAACAATTAAAAACTCACAAAAACCACACTACCGCAACACAGACATTGCGCGAATGTTGGGGCAGCGGCGCACACACACACGCATACACACATCTTTGTGGGTGATTGTGTGCTGTGCCCTAAACATTGCCGGACCACACAGCAAATTAAGGCGTGTGTGGGCGAGCGCAACTAAAAACGCATAATTCTAATAATAATAATTAAATACATATAAATAAAACTCTATATATATAAATATATAAACAAATAAAACCTATATATATATGCATAAGTATATATATATATATATATATATATATATACGAATAGCATATTTTTCTGTTTGCAATTTTGAAATTTCACAAAATATGAAATGAGAGCAAAGGAAAAAATGCAATGAGAATACATTGCGTACACTCTTAAACACAACAATAACACAGGAAAAGAAAGCAAGGCAGAAGAAAATCAACAAGGAAAACTGATAAGAAGCAAAAAACATAAAAGCATCTTAACTCTAAGCATTAAACTAAACAAAATCAAATAAACATGATTAAACTGAAGGCGTAAAATCATTATATATATACCTACATACATATAGCTGTATATGTACGTATGAATACAATATATTATGTAATAATTATTATAACTGATTATAAATTCCGGATTGAAGCGGAGAGAAATTTTAAATGAGATAAATAAAAATCATAAATTAATAACAATATAAAAAATAATGGCACTGTTGTTTTCATTTCAATCACGAAGCGCATTAAGGTAAGAATTGTGAGTTTTGGCGAAATGAAGTGGAAATGGATACATAAGCTTTCCTACGACCAGATGGAGGAGACATCCGGAGGGGAGAGTTATTCAGCCCTGTTCCAGAATCCGAATCGGATCGGAAATGGATTTGATTTTGGATCGGAAATTTGGTATTCTGCATTCCGATTATCGGAAATTTTTGTCGAAAATAATCCGCTAAACAAAAAGCTGTTGGAATTGAAATCGGAAAGCAGGAAAACGAAAACAAATAACGAAAATGTAAGCAAATAAATGAAACATCGTGCATAAGAATGCTGACCAGAGACAAATGCTTTTGGATTTTATGGAGGAGAATGCGGACATCGCGAAAGGTTTCTGCAAAGGCGACAAAGTCGAATTTGAAAATAAATAGGAGCATTTAACGCAGTCGCTGAACGGGCAAGGACCACCAACAAAAAGTGTAACGGGGTAGAAAAAGGTGAGAAGTAAATTAAATCAATTCATTTTGCTCAATTCACCTGAGTTGATTGGAAAAGTGAAGTAAGAAGGAAACTGGCGCATAATAGAAGAGAAGCTTTCGCGACCGGCGGTGGATCTTTTAAGAAGCAAATCGGAATCGGATTTCATTCCGATTCGAATCCGCTGATTATTATTATTGGCTGGGGAACTTTCCCCACATTGCGAACTAACATGTTTATTGTGCTCCCTTCTTGGCCCTCACAGTTCGTCAGTGAGTCCAAGAGGAATTTGGGTATATTGCCTAAACCTCTGGAAACCCAATCTGCACCTGGATAATGAAGTCCCCAAGGTGCCTTCTGCGTCTGTGCATTAGCCCCTAGTAACAGTTCCTGCAAACAAAACCTACACAGTTCATTTCCACAAATACCTAGTTTAGTCAGATGATAATTATATCAGGATTAAGGATTCTCATGGGAATGTTGACAGGCAAACAAAACCTACATAATAATAATTATATCATCTGACTAAACTAGGTATTTGTGGAAATGGACTTGTGTAGGTTTTGTTTGCCTGTCAACATTCCCATGATAATCCATAGATTATTCTTTGAAAGGTTCATGCATTCCTCGAATCTTTTCTTGTTGTACGACCCAATAATCTCTTTGGAATGTTCAAGACCTGATTGATTTTTACAGTATAGATTCCTGTTGGTTAACTCGTCTTTTCTGGTTAGGATGGATAAGGCTCCTGTTCCTCACGCACAGATACGGGCTGCTATCACCACTTAGTAACTTGATGATGATATGGCATGATGAGCATTCCTGTGACCAACAACCTAGCTTAAGTTAAGGGGTTATATACCTTTTTCTGTAGGGAAATACAGTGTTTTAATTTTTTTTTTAAAGCATGTTACCATAGCTTTATTCAAATGCAATACAAAGTTTATAAAAGTACATGTCCTTATGTGAATTTGTATAAAATTTCAAGCGAAAATTCGAAAAATTGGGGAAGTTACAGTCCTTGCCGCAGAAGTCCTTTTGTTAGCAGTGGTTGACGGTGAGCATGAAATCGAGGTAACGGCTCAGCGAAAAAAAACAAAAAAAAAACCACAAATAGTACACAGTGTTGTCTCGTTCGTGAACGAAGGATTTTACAAAAAAAAAATTTTTACAGTTACAGTGCTATTTTTTCCAAAAATGTCGATTTTTTAAGGTCGAAAAATTGAGTTTTTTGCCAAAAAAAATAGAAGATTTTGTCGACAAAAAATTTCCTTCGTTCACGAATTAGCTATTGTTTGTACAAACAACCCCTCAAAATTTCAAATTGATCGATGCAGTGGTTAGCGGGATATCGTGCTCACCGCGATGGCATTTTTCAACAAACATCATTTGGAGAAAATCACGTTTAAAGTTTGAGTTGAATACTTGAGTTCCGGAAACTGCGCGCTATGAACGGCCGTATCTTAGGTTCTAGTGCCCCGATCTCGATGAAATTTTGCAGAAAAATTGTTAAAAGTATGTACTTAAAAAATAAGTCATAAAAATTTTTTTCGATTTTTGAGCCACAAAAAGGTATATAACCCCTTAAGCCATTAGAGCATAAAGTTAAAATATTAAACTACTGTTTTGAAAGGATAAACCTTGAGTTAAACATATATAACTCCAAAAATAAAAATTTTTTGGTGTCCGATTTATCGAACGTTATGTTCTAATGGGTTAATTTAACCCATAAACTATTGGCACTATTACTTTATTTTTGGTGACGTGACTTGTTACGAGAATGTTTTGTTTCCTAAAATGCAAAATTTCAAGGCAATTAAAATGTAATTACATCACATTATTGGACTGGATCACAATATTCAAAGTTATTTACAACAACACCAAACTCTGACGAGTCACTTTTTAATTAGCACCCACGCAAAGGAGGGAGAGCCTCCTTTCTAGTGATTTCTATCGAAGTTGTAGGGACAAGGAAGGGGAAGAAAACGCACCTTACGTTCTATACCCTTGTCCCGCATTATTTAGAAAGAGCCAGCAAGTCTCTTTTGATTGATTGTGGAATTACAAT
Organism: Melieria omissa; assembly: GCA_963971225.1. Taxonomy (NCBI): domain Eukaryota; kingdom Metazoa; phylum Arthropoda; class Insecta; order Diptera; family Ulidiidae; genus Melieria; species Melieria omissa. Next base: position 10,081,295 of record OZ020269.1, read on the forward strand.
AAGGCTTTAACCTTGATCAGAGTTACCCGATTTCGGCTGAATCCGCCACTTCTCAGTGTATAAATCGTTAAGGTGACCATAGTCAATGGCAAAGAGTGAAATTGACAACTATTACTAGACAACTTTTTTGCTGTACGAGTCTTTATAGTCAACATTATTTAACTCTTTTAGGAACTTGGGATGCACATATTCACAGTGCGAAAGTACCAACCGTTAAATAACACTTAATTATGAGGGAACAAGTGCAGAATAGCGTACCCTCCTGAAAAATAAAATAAAAAATTTGGCTGTATAGAGCTTGGTTTTGTGAATGTAACAAACTAAAAATTTTTCCTGGGAAACGCCTACGAAAGGCGTGGCACGGTGTCAAAGTTCAAAACTTTTATCATAAAAACTCAGTCAATTTTCTATCGATTTATTCAATGTGGGTATTAAACGAAAGGTTTTGCTGTACCACATTATATACTTTATATGTACGAGTAAAAAATTATAAGCAAAAAATTATTATTTTTTTATAAAATTTACAAAACCCGATTTTTTTCTCGAAAAATCTCGTTATTAAGATACAAAAAAATGTACACTATATTATAGCGTGTAGAATTCTCTTTTCAATGAAATATAAAAACATACAGTTTTGTTTTTTTTTCAATGCGTGTTTTAATTAAATATCGCGCCTAAGCAAAGAATTTCTGCATTCAAGTACCTTTTGTGTGGCCGGCCTTCGGCCGGGGCGCTTGAAAAATAACCCTCATGGGAGTCACCACCACATCAGGCAACAGTCAGGTGTGCACAATATGGAAATATAAAAACTTTGAACCTCGATATCTCGAAAACGAAGCGAGATATCGAAAAATTTTATTCATCATTTTCGATTTATTTTCGGTCAATCTATCGAAAAAGATCATAAACAAATGGCGGCGCCACGGAAACCGTAGAATCTCTTTGCAGGCAGATTCTTTTAACTCAATATACATTTAAATATAAAAACAAAAACCAAAAAAAGTTCAAATGTTCTATATTTCATTCTAAAGGGAATTCCGTAGAGAATATATGGTAACAAATTTATTATATCTTTATTTTGTTTTTTTTTCGAGAAAAAAATCGGGTTTTGTAAATTTAATATAAAAAAAAAGTTTTTGCTTATAATTTTTTACTCGTACATATAAAGTATATAATGTGGTACACCAAAATAAAGGTATGAAAAAGACCTTTCGTAGCCATATCATATAAATCGATTGAAAATTGAATGAGTTATTTTGATAAAAGTTTTAAACTTTGACCCCGTGCCACGCCTTTTGTAGGCATTTCCCCAGGCAAAATTTTTAGTTTGTTAGACTCAGGAGCGAAACTTCTTTGTATAAGCATACTTATTAATTTTTTTCACGAGGGTACGCTATTCTGCACTTAACCCTCATCCGACGTTCAAAAAAACTCACACATAAGATGTTCGGGTGATATTTCACCCATATGGTAGTTTGCATTGTTTTAATGAATTTTTGGACCAATTATAATAAAAAATAATTTGTTATCTTTAATCTTTATTATCTTTGTTATCTTACAGGTAAATAATTTAACAAATTTTTCTATATTTTTTTGCAATCAGGGCAACTAGGTTAGGTTAGGTTATTGTGGCTGCCTCTGTAAGAGACACACTCGGAGGCCTATTATGAGACCCATTGTGATATACCACAAATGTCACCCGTTTTTAAATTTGTATGTAATACTGTTTTTCCAACATATGTTACAGGACTCATTTCAATCGGAGGCGGAAAGGGGGCAAGGAAGGGCAGTAGTTAACGTAAACTTTGTGTTCACCAAAAGTATACTTTTTTTCAAGAATTGCAAGCAGAATATGCCTGTCGATCGTTTTTGATACCAAATTAGCTATCTTCCAATAGTTCTTTTACTTTTTTACACTCTGATTTTTTGATAAGGTTTGCAAAAATGGCTGTATTGAGATCAGAAATCAGCATGAAGATTTTCCTTTCGCTAACGTTGCTCTACGCAAAATTTTTAGCTTTACTAAACTCAAATCTAAGTCTTCAAGAAAAATTCGCCGCTTCTACTTGTTGTACAAGGGATGCAGATGAATCGACAGCGATTGGTTTTTCGCTTAAAAGTATAGTTAGTGAACAATCAATTGGTTTGTAAAACGATGTAATTTCTAGTAATTTTTTGTCACCCACATATCCTGGTTATGATGAAAAGTGCTCAAAGGGGCATCTTCTTCTTGTTAACTTAGTGTGTCCTTTTTATAGGACGTACATAGCAGTTGTCGCTAAACCCACGTTTTTCATATATCTCTTATGGGTGTTAACAAGCTTCGTTCTTGATTACAATTGTTACGTTCTTGGCGAGTGGTTACGTTCTTGGCGAGTGGAAAAATTGGTCTGCCTGTTGTGTAACTCAACAGATTATCGAGAGATTCTCCATTCGACTTATAAACACCACTCCAAATTGAAATACTCAAATATGCCTGAATATCACCAACGCTGATCCATGCACTGCCAAAAACTCGCAAACCTTCAACATTAGTTTTGTCAGTTACTATCTTTAACATTGGTCTTCATTAGCATCTTTTATTACTGACACACGACTTCAAGCATAACGAGTTATACCAACTTTAGTTGAAATAAAATAATTGGCTCCTACTTTTCCGTTGAGTTCAGGAGGCCCATTGATCCATAAAATGGTTTTGCCTATAAAAGCAGTTCAAAACTTTCAATCCAGTGACGTAATTTTATGGCATTTTCTGTATGTGTTGCGTTGAATTTCCATAATATTTGCATGTGGGTGAAATATCACCCGAACGTCGCCCACGTAACTTTTTTTGTAATCACCGTTATAATCAAATAATCAATATGTTGTGGATAAATTCTAAAACTTTTATTGGTTTGCTACAAATAAAAGAAACCTTAATCATTTTGATAAATATATAGAAAAGTTATAGCATCCCAAAGTTGAAAATGGGTGAAAAATCACCCGAACGACGGATTAGGGTTAAGCCGAATTTGGAATCGGGTCGCTTGTTGCAGCTCGTTGGTTTGGGTGTTTCACTACAATTGCACTTCAGATTTGGTCGTAAGTACCAATGTTAATATCGGTGCATACATTTTCTGTGGCAACTCTTATCGAATTTTGCTGACGTTTGAAAGCCGCACACAGCTGATTGCAGTAAATAAACAGTCGACCAGCCATCAAACACAAAGTTCTGGTTTTATACAAAACATTCCAATTTCAACGGTATGGATATATCAGCGCTATCCGAAGGCAAATTCAACGCTGCGGATTGGATAAATTCCAACTACAAAAAGTATGTTGACGAAGCCGGCGAAGCGGCGGCTGCAAGCAGTGCTGCAGACAGCGACACCACAGCACTCGAATTCATCAACAACTACGTGTCCAAGCTGCAGCTGTACGTGCAGCAGGTCAACTACGCTGTGGAGGATACCAGCCAGCAGCTGGTGGCCAGCATGCCCCGCGTAATCAGGGAGGCGCGCACACTGCAAGCTGACGTGGAGCAACTGCAGCGACGCATGCACAACATGCGCGTCGAGGTGGCCGCTGTGCAGGAAGAGACGGGCGATTGCATGGCCACGCTGGAGCGCCTGAATACGCTGCAGACAAAATTGCAAGCAGCCAAGGAATCGTTGCAGGAGTCCGATGGCTGGGGCAATTTGCTGGGCGAGCTGGAGGATTGCTTCGAGCGCAACGATCTAAAGGTGATTTGAGGCGTTAAGGCAATCGAGTACAAGAAATAATGTAATGTGTAATCAACAGGGTGTCTGCGAAAAGTTGGTGTCGCTGCAGAAATCGTTGCAGGCGCAGGAGCAGCTGCCGGGGCATGCCGAGCGCCAGACGCAAGTGGAGGACTTTAAGAATCGTTTGGAGGCCTTGGCTTCTCCGAGTGTGGTGCAGTGCTTTGCCGAGGGCAATGCCGAACAGGCGCAACACTATGTCAGCATATTCGAGGGCATACAGCGCTTGCCGCAGCTGCAGCAATATTACCGCGCAGTACAGAAGAATACGCTGCAGCAGCAGTGGAAGCAAACATTGGAGTTGCAATCGACAGAGTCGACCAGCCAGCAGCAGCATTTTCTCGCGCTATTCTATGATCAGCTGCTGGAACACTGTCAGCGCCAGGTGAAGTGGTGCACTCTAGTCTTTGCTGACAATGGTGGCCAGACGCAGCCGTTTGTGGTCATGGCGGAGCTGCTGCCCGCTTTACAGCCTACACGCGATGCACACATACTGCAGCTGCTTAAGACTTCGAACGAGCGTCTGGAACTGCTCGAACAGTATGCACAAGCAAACCACACCTTTGTGTTGCACTTGAACGCATTTCTCGTGCAAGCGTGCATTGAGCTGCCGCAGGAGCTACGCCAACAGCTGGGCGAGGCAGTGTACGAGTACTTTTACAAGTTCATACAACAGTATCCCAGGCTGGAAGAGACGCAGCTATCCACTCAAGTGGATCGGCTGATTGTCAGTCAAACATCGGTCAGCGATTCGGTGCGTCATGTCGATGACAGCAGTCGCAAATTGTTCGACTGGCTGACGGAGGCGTGTAAGCGTTGCGCTAATATTACCAGCGATTTGGCGCTGTGCAAGCTGATTGGGCTACTGGGTGGCATTTTCAAGCGCATGCTGGAGAACTTTGCCAAAACGCAACGCCAGCTCGGTCTGAGCATGGGCATGGGCACAGAGAATTGGAATATGCTACAGTACACTATGTCGCTGTTGCAATGCCTAAGCGATTTTCAGTTGAAGCTGAACAAATTCGAAAAATCACTACATGAACGTATGATTACTTTGGCGGACAAACTGAATGCGGGCGCCAAAGGAAATGCCATCAGCATTTATGACACCTATGAACGGGCAGAGCAAAAACGTCTGCTGGCCACTATTGCCGACTATCAGCAAAAACGCGCCGAAGCCACCAGCTCGCAAGTGCTGTCACAGGGCATTTTTACGCCCATATACGAGGCGTTAAAATCGCACTTTACCGACACGCATGATATTGCGCTGAACATTCTATTGCAGCCAATCGAGGCACATCTGGCCAACATACAACCGCCAGTCGATGCGAACGCCAACTCGCCAATGGCCGCCGACATGCCGTCGTTTAGCTTTGCACCACAAGAATGCATCACACAAATCGGACAATATCTGCTGACGCTACCGCAGCATTTGGAGCCGCTGCTGCTGTCGCCGTCGCCACTGCTCAAGCAGGCCCTGGAAATGTGCAATGTCAAGTACACGCAGGCGATTCCCTGTGCGGACATTTTGCTGTCGCTGGTGGTAGAGCAATGCTGTCACTTGTATCAGTCGCAAGTGCTGCAGATAAAATCGCTGCAAGCGGCCGCTTGCAAGCAGCTGGCCGTGGACATTGAGTACTTGTCGAATGTGGTGGAGGAGCTTGGCTTGTCCATCAGTGTGCACTTGTCGCAGATATTGACACTGTTGAAAGCGGCACCGGAAAACTACCTGACACTCAGTAGTGGTTGCGAGCCGCGCCTGGTGACGGCCATACGACAAATGCGCAACATTATTTCGACGCAGTGAATGCAATTCATCTTAGTCTGCTTGTTCCCATATACAACGTGTAAATGTCGATAATATATACTATACGCCAATACTTGTATGCTACATTTGTAAACGTTGTCTTAATGGCTAATTTTTGTATTTGTTAGCAATTGATTTAATGCAAAAAAAAGATTTCAAATGCTTTCCTAAGTAATTTTTGTTTCTCAAATTATGTAAATGTTGTGAAGTTGTGATTAAAAGAAGGCGATCACTGATCAAAAAGTTGTGGGTTCGAAACCTGAATCAGCCAGCATTAAATACGTACAAGTTTTTTGGTGAACGCCCTCTGCGAAACCTCTGAGAATGCGATTTGGATAGACAGAAAGCTTCTTCTACTGCTGTGAGAAGCCTTAGACACAACGTTAGTTATTGCGTAAAATCTTAGTTCTTAGCGCTTTTGTGCCAGTTATATCGCATACTAAACATAAATGAGTCATAACTTTTGAGCAAAATACCATTTCAAACCATAGTTGCTTTTCAAAATTTTTGAACTAAACAGATATTTGGGGAAGTTTCGAACCCACAAAACCCGCTTTTTAATAACGCTAGTTTCGGTGATTTTTTTTGGAAAAATTTGCTAATTGAAAACTTTTACAATTTGCCAACCGCACACACTGTGCTGGTACACGGGGTCAAGATGACAGCAGCAACTTCAAAGAGATGCCGATGCTTTGCTGTTTCGCGGAAAACTTTGCAAGAAAAGCTTAGAACTTGTTTTGCAACGCAAGTGTTAAGTCGAAAATTTGTGTGAACAGAGAACAAAAATCGCATAGAGACAATGCAAATACAAAGAGAGCGTAAACGCAACATTCCACAACACACAATCGGTTAGTAGGAGAATACGCCCCACCGCGACATTGCGCGCCCAGTCAGCCGCACACACTCTGCCACTTCACGGTCGGTCGTTCGGCACGCAGCGCGCCGTACAGGACAATCACTACCGAGTGACTGTAGGCAGGTGGTGGCGGTTAAAGCTCTCTCTCCGCGACGCGCACTTGGTGCGCTCTCGCACGCTCCGACACGGGTTGAAATCGACTGGCCTGAATGCAAGACCAACGAGGAAATGGCATGAAATCAGTTTTCATACAGCCGAGTTGCTGGACGGACAGATGCGCCTCGAACAATACGGCAGCTGGGTTAACATATTCCGATTATTTCTAAATGAAACTTCTTGAATATTCAATAAAGTGGCAGATATATGAGAATAAGAATCCAGGCGCCGTTTAGCGATTTCATCAGCAGGCAAGTGTTGGGCTGTAAGAAATAATTGAAAAACTGGCTCGTAAAGGTCAGCATTGCGTTCTGTGGTCTGCGTTGAAAATTGAAAAATAAATAAGTGCTGTGTGTACTTGCCGTTTGTTTTGTGAATGAAAATTGAAGCAAATGTTGAATTTGCAATTTAAACGGAAAAAGTGAAAAGCACAAGTGGCTGCCAGGCACAACCGCCAAAGGATTATTGTGTATGTACATGAAAAAAGTTAAATAAACTTGAGTAAATAAAAAGAACGGGAAGCTGAAAAGAATGGCAACAATTTCATTTTATCTCGTTGCTGGATTAAGGCAATTGAAGTCAGTGCCAATTCGTAGAACACCATGAAAAGAGCAATCAAACGCAAATGTGCAAAAAATGAAAAATGAAACGAGCGCAAAATAAATGCCACAAAATCTGCCAAAGTTCATTGCTGGCAGACACGACCCCGCGAACGTCACCGCACAGCATAGCACACAGTCCGCTAAACTTTCTGCACTTTGAAATGCGCGCTGGCGTTGCTTGTGGCGGTGTGTGGAGCGCGCGGGCCGACCACTGCTGTCGCGTTTATTTATTTGAATCTGTTGCGGGACGCGGGGAGTGGGCAATTATTCACGCCGTCGGCATCGCGGAGGGGCAGCGCGGCACCGAGACAAACCGTTCAACTGTCGTCTCATGTGCGTGAATGGTGAAGTGGAAAATATGAGTGGTGATGTACCTGGAGAGCAAATGACAGCGGCGAAGATCCGGTGCGCGCGCGTAATGACACTCGACGGCAAAGTGTTGCGGTATCTTGCGCGGCGGATGGGCCGAATGAACAAGAAAATTGACTGCAGACAAGTAGCTTGTCGCGATTATGACACGCCATGTGATACACACGAAAAGGCTTGCGACACAGATCCCACCGTTTGACCTTTGCCTTTGCCAGCAACTTGAGGCATTGACGACAGAATCCCACTCTGCTCCTGATCCTCGGTCAGCAGTTACGTACATATGTATGTGTGTATGTTAGTAAGGCGGCTACTTGGTAACCAGGCCGCGGCTGTCTCTTGCGGCCAAGTGTAGGGTATGAGCGGGTGTAGCCCAAAAGAAGCATTTAAGTGCTTTGACGGCTTCCAACAATACATTTGACGTTGTTCCGTTAACGTTTGCCTAATGTGCTGAATTTAAATGCGTCTGCATGTGCGACGTGTTTGCCATAAACGAGTTGTTTGTTTACCTAATGCTGACCAAATATGACAGACTGTTTTGATCTGCTGCGTCGTTTTGCCAATATTGCCGAAATATTGAATACTTGCACAACGCGCCACCCACTGGCCGCCATCAACAGACTGTCGCACCATTCACATGTGTCATGCCCGCCGCCGAGCATATTTAATGAGCACTTTGAGAACGTAATCGAATCGATTGCAGACAGTAAAGTGCGTTCATAAATTTTTATGTTCATACATATGTACGAACAGGCAGTGTGTAGGAAGTACTCGCTCGGCCATAGGTGGACATGCTACTTTATCGCTTGCAAATTGAGTTGAGAATGTGTGCGACCAAGAATGTGTGCGGTATTTTCCATGGAATTTATTAAGACTATGAAACTCTACATAAATAGCGATAGTATGCGATGCCTTAAAATACAGAAAATAACTTTCTGAGTAATGAACTTTTTCGTGAATAGAAACAGCACGTGCCCTATTCCCATCAGTAATTAAAATAAGAAATAATTGTTATTAATACCAAAGGCCATTGGTGTCTGGCACATTTTTTTCTTGCGTTGTTTTGTAATTTCGTTAAGCTGAACTTAGGCTCAATTCTATGTGGACATTTTCTAGTAGGATTTTTTTTCAGCTTTTTGCTTATTTGTTTGCCATAAAGTGCGCCAAACCAACAAGAGCGCCAGCTAAGGTTAGAATAGGTTGTGCTGCCCAACCCTGAGAAGGGTTGCATTCTTATGGGAGAAACGTCAATCTCAATTGAATTTTGCTATTCACGCTATGGGTTATGTTATGCTATCTAACCTAAGAAGGTTTATAGGTCAATAAAAACTTGATGTCTCTAATTCTGTGGCTGTTATGTACACATGTTATAAGCAATCTATACGAAATACACTTTGTAATTGGAATCTGAACCGATAGCATTATTTTAGTGACTGAAAGTAATGGGTAAAGTTCATATGCATCACTTTAAGCAGCATTTTTAGCTTAATGCTCTCTTAAGGCGACTTAAGTGCTTATCCTGTTTGACCATAGAATAGACGTTTATATATTTTGGGAACGATTCAAGCATTTTTGTAACATATTCAAACATATTTGGGTACTTATTTTTGAATATAGGTTACGTTAAGATATGGTGGCTGCCTCTATAAGAGACACACTCCAAGGCCCAATGTGAGACCCATTGTGATACCACATCTTTCATCCATTTTTTTTAAATGTGTATGGAACACGGTCTTTCCAACATATGTTACAGTACACATTTCAAGCGGATGGGGAAAGGGAGGGGTAGGGGACCTACAGTTTAACGCCGAGTCCGAACGGCGATTGGCAGTTTTTTTTTCACACTTGGAGGTTTTGCCATTGCTTGCCAAGAGCGCACTTGTGTGATTCTCCTTATTTTCATCTGCTGCGGCTGCGTTTTACCAGCCCGAGTCAAGAATCGAACCTGGGGTTTTGGTATGAGAAGCCAGCGCGCTACCCGCTGGACTATCGAGGCCAGGGATTTTTTAATATAATTCAATTAAACTTGAATTACTGGCGCCAAGCGCTTTGACTCTGTGTTTGGAATGCCGATTTACGATGTACGATTTTTATATACGACGATTTATTTAAAATTGTGACATGCAATTTTGCTAATAACTTCGTTAACACATATTCAAATAAAACTTTCTTTGATCAGATGAGCCATGAAAACTCTGTCATTGAATAGTTTATGCCCTTTTAGAGTATTGATTGAGTATTTAATGGTAAAATAGCTTCAGAGAAATGGATAAAATGGTTTCTGGCTTCTACCCAGAAAATTATTTATTCTTTATTCTTTATTTAAAAAATAGCCTAGAATTAATTAACAATTCATACAGACTAGCTGACACTTATACTATACTTATACTACTTATATATATATATATTATATATATAAGTCTTTCTAACAAATTCTTGAATACATTTTTAGGAACTGAAAAATCTAAAGAATTTGAGAATAAGTTAGCCTCGGACAAAGCTCGCACAATTGGGGCACTAAAAGAATAATTAGCTTTGCAACGTGGAATTAGAAACAGATCTTGACTTCATGTGGCATTCATAGAAGGGCCTCCAAATAAAGACCGCATATTCTAATTTTGAGCGAACCAGGGAAATATAAAGTAGTTCTAGTGTATATGGATCAGTAAAGTCCGAACTGAAACGGCGGATGAAGCCAAGCATGGCATACGATTTAGCAATTGTGTAGCTTAGGTGCTTGTGAAACAAAAATTTTGAGTCGAAGTAGACACCTAAATCCGAAACCTCATTAATGGCTTTAAGACGAGTATTACAGATAGAATAACAAGTAAGAATAGGAGCACGAGACTTGGAAAATGACATATGAAAACACTTATTGATGTTTAACGATAAACGGTTGACACGACACCAATCGGCGACCTTATGTAAATCTGATTGGAGAAAAGCCGCGTCTGAGGCATTCCTAATGGAAGTGTAGATCTTTAAGTCATCAGCATATAGTAGAAAGTTAGAATTAGTGAAGCAACTTGAAATATCATTAATAAAAATAGCAAAGAAAAGGGGACCCTGGGGAACACCAGAGGAAGCAATAAAAGGTAAGGAAGAAACATTGTCAACCACAACAACACATTTACGATTAGAGAAATACGAGTAGATCCATTGAAGAAAAGTAGAGTGAAAACATAGTGCAGCCATTTTTGAGACCAGGATTGAATGACTTCCAGTGTCAAAAGCTTTAGAAAAGTCCGTGTAAATAGTGTCAACTTGGAGACCTTCACTAAATGCTGCTGAGCAATATTCAGAACGAAGGGACAATGAAAGCCCTGATGAGGGGTATTCCAGATAAAGTTCGAAATTTTACACTTGAATATGTATTATTTTTTTCCATTAAACGCACTACTTACAATAGTATACAGTAGAACAGATTTTGACACGGCTTCATATTGCTTTATACGAAAAATGGGAATAAAACAGGACAAATATTCATCAAAAAGTTTCTCTATTGCATTACAGCTACCCGAAAAGTGAAATTATTCTCAATTCCGCCTTTACAGGGGTTTAAGGCGTTGTACGAAGAAACTTGATTAAATAGGCCAATTATAATTTCATATTCCCACTGACATGACCCTCTTTTTTTAGTCCACTGACTTCAATATTTCACTGGCTGTCAGCTTACACCTGTTAGAATGTGCCATCGTTGACCTACACAGGCTTAAGTTATGTTTTTCCAAAAAGAGAGACAAAAAATCACCTACTTGCAAAAAGTTTATTTCGCCTTTCATATTTCATCATGCACCCAACAAAGCAACGCCAGCAACAACCACAACAACAACAGCAACAACAAGCGATATTAAGTGCTTGAGAAATGGCTGCCATTAACTCGTGTCGTTCGTTGGCAACAGTTTAATGCAGTTAACTGCACCGACGCTCTCAACCGTCGGACGGTGTTCCAAACTTGTTTAATGTAATCAAAACATTAGGGTTGACCTTTGAAATTGGACAAGCGGCGCCCAGCGACTTGGCGCAACGCTGTACGATGCAGCTTTTTATCGGCAGCCGAAGCCTGTCGAGTTGGTGTGCGAAAACTTTTTGTCCCATGACGGCGCGACGTCCAGATATCTACATATAGTTGAACCTTAAACAGTGTGCAAAAAAGTAAACAACGTGAGTGAGAGAGAGTGTTGAGTGCTCCTGTGTGTTAGAGCCGAAACTTGTCAGTGATGTTGCGTGTGTGTCGGTTTGGGGGCTTTCGCAGCTGATGTGCTGAAGCTATCCGCAACCCCGCCCAGCAAAATAAAGCACGTGAACGCGCAGCGACAACAACACTGTGTCCACCTCCACTCTACCGCTCAAATATGGACGACAAGTGCGCGGTGTCAGCGGTGCGCAACAAGGCGAAAACACTGTCAAGTGGCAGGCAACAACGCACGCCGCACTGAGTTGCAAGTATCCCCAATACTTGGGGCTGCGTGTGTGCTGTTCGCTGTCTGCTGGACTGCTGCGAATTTGCAAAGCGATTTTCAGTTGCTGTTTCACAGTCGGCGACTAACGACGATCGCAAACGACGGAGCGACTTATGCCGCCCACGTTCCCCTAGGAACAAAAGATTCCCGAAAGTGTTGGCACTGAAACTGAAGTTAGCAGCGCCGCACGTTGGCATTGGAGTAAGCGAAGTCAGTGAAGTGAGCCGTGAGTGACCTCTACAGAGGGTGATGCGGTGGTTGGATGGTGGCTGGATGAATGTATGTGCGGCTAGTTGCGATGCCGATGGGTGTCTCGTGTGCGGCATGCAGCGTGTCGCTACTGCTTTTGTTTTGTGCGCAATTTAAAAGTGCCTATGTGTGTGTGTGTGTGTGTGTGTGGCAAGTCCTTTTGGTGGATTCATTATTCATGCTGCTTTGTTGATTACGAAAACGAAAAATATGGCTCGAAACTCTGGGTTTTTTGTTTTAGGGCTCCTTTTTCTAGTGTTGGTGTTGTTTTTGCTATTCTATTATTGTTGAAAGGATACTGTGGTGATGTTTTGAACGCGTACTCGTATGAGCAGCATCACAGCATGGCGTGCGAGTGGGATTATGTTCAACATGTTTATAAAATGAATAAAGAAAATAACGCCGGCCACAATTCGGTTGATTCATACCGACCTACTTGAGAGCCGTAAACTGTTAACTAATTGTTCACCGACACACAAATAAAAATTTTGGTTTTTAAGTATAATAATCCTAATTCTTTGTGATTGATTTGAAATTTAAAATTCTCCAAAAATACATATAAATTTAAACGATTCAAATTTTGCATATTATGGTCAAAACTCATTGTAAGCTATATGGGAACTCTGATTATTTTAAATTTTTTGTCCTACTGATCGATACCGATCCATTGGTCTCAAGTCACCACTAAATTGTGTGCTTTTCGAAGTTATTGTGACAGATTTTATTGATTCTCCTTATCAATCTTAACCGTTTAATTGAAGTATTTTTCCCATCAACAAAGCCAGAATGATCTTAAAACAATAATTATCTAATCAGCCGGCTGTAGGGTACAAAACGCAAGGAATGCCTTCAATGTGGAAATGTGCTATAAAACAGGAATTGCCCGTTTGCGGCACTGCAGACGATGGCAAACACAAATCGAGCGGCAACTTCCACATTGTGGGTGCGACTATTCGCCATACATATTCATAAACGGCTGAAACAGGAGCAGGAGCAGCCGCTGTATCCGTGGCCGTGGCCATGTCAGCAGCTGCTGTTGCTGATTGTTTGCCTTGCCAGCGAATCGATAAAGAAATAAATTAAACTGTGCAATGCGTACAGACTCGGTAGCTGAAAGTCCCAACAAAATGCGGCCATCTGCACTTTAAGACTGCGTAGAGCATAAAACTCAATAAATTATTATTAAATACATCAAAAATTTTCAAGAACAACACAAACATTTCTAATGAATTTAACTTCGAGGCCCCCTCCAACCATTTCATCCGCTTATAGTTGATTTCTATAATTGTTCGCCGACTTGTGAGTATGAGAACAGTTGCGGCTATACGCAACGTGTTATTCTTCTGCGTAGATATTTTGAATGCCTACAAAGTCCACAACGCAATAGCTAATCGAATAAACGTTAAATAAGGCAAATCAAGCGCACATACCCCCTCGGCCCAGTGCAAGATTGGCCGAATTCATGATGTTCACTGTCTACAATGCTATCATTGGTCTCGTTCAATAGGACAGCATTTCGCATCCAGCAGGCGTGTGGGCGAGCGCCAGCGCCAGTGTCAGCGCCAGCGAGAGAGTCGCATTGCGAGAGCGCCAAGAAAAAACCAATAGCCACGGGCTGTTAGACCCTCAGAGTAGCCGTCACCAGTACAAGGATTAAATTAACTCTTCACTCGCTGTCGTTGTCGGTGTCGTCGTTGTGTTTGGTGCGGGCGTTATTAACGTTAATGTTGTTGCTGCTGTATTTATCGTAAAAGTAAAGCCAGCAGCCAACAGCCAGTCCAGCAGAACGGAAGGGTAGCCAGTCAGGTCGCCATACAGACAGCCGCCCTGCTCCAACCCACTACCCACATCAGCAGACGCGCCTCAAACACGAAAAAAGGGTAAGTTGTGCCGCTGGCACATTTCGGTGTCGTAGTGCTCGGATTACTGTAAATCCTTCGACGCACCAACTGGTGGCAGTCGTCGTCGTCGTCGTTGTTGATGTTGTTATTGTTGTTGTTCTTTCGGCATGAAGTGTTACTTTTCCTCGGGCAGGTTATTAAAATATTTCGGTAAATGTAAGATTTGCATGCTAAATGTACGTGTCTATGTATGTATGTATGTGCGTGCGTACAAGACGCCATTACCGCTTTTATTGTTGTAGTTATGGTTCCTAGATGGTGTTGCTGTTGGCTGTTACCGACTTTTATTAACCCCCTTCCCCACTCGCACGCAACACACTCAAACACACACACGCACTCGTTGCAATACTCGTAAAATGCCTTTACGTTTGCTTGTACACCTGTGGGCCGTAGTTAGGTAATGCCGAGCCATTCGCTCCCCTCCCTCCACCCCACTTGTGCAATGCTAATGCTATGTTTAAAGTTTAAAGCATACTTTACGCGACGTGTTTTCGTTCTGTCAACAACAAGTTTTTCTTGATTATATGCGCGAAATGTTTCTTCCACATATTGCGCTTTAACCCTTTCGATCCTGAATTTTATCCTTGTGTCTCGATACCATTTTTTGGTATTTAAATCATGAAACACTTGCCTAAGAAGTGTGCACACGACATTTTAAGTCGTCTCGCCTCTTTGTTAGAGTTCTAGAGCTAGTTTACTTTTGAACAATTTTAGCTTAAAACAGGTTAAACAAATTTTGTATTAATTTTTTTATATTACAGAAAAATTATCGAAAATATATGGAAAAATACAAAATAATCACTTTTGGATTTTATTTAACCATTATTAAAGAAACAGGGTTTTGATCAAATGCGCCCACTTCGTAGACTTCAATTAGAACACAAACTTTCCCTAATATCGATAAATCGTAAAATTTTTGTAACTTATTTTAATTTCTAAATATTGATATTAATATTAATTTGTTGGTGCCTACTTAAATTCAACCCATAAAGCATTGGTAGCCTTTGCTATAAGATGACAAATAGGTGAAGTTGCTCTCAGGCCACTTTGGTCGAAAGGGTTAAAGACGAGATACCATTTTAAAACGCATAAAAAACGGTTCAAGTAATTTGCACTGAAGTGATTTATTACGTTAATGAATGCATAAATTACTGAAAGTAATGAAACCAAATAAACCGAAATACTCGCAAAACAAACTTCAATATGAAGCTAAATATTTCTTAATACTTTAAAATTTGAACCCTTTTGCATTGAAGAATAATTTAACTATATTAGAAAAAGCTATGTGAGCTCCATATTTGTTGTCATGTTATGTAATAAACTGTATAACTGAGAATAAAGCGTAATTTGAAATAAAGTTCACCTTCCTTCAAGGCAATAGGTTAGTTTATACTGGGTGCCAGTAACACATAGACCCTACTGGGTTCTTAACGAAGCCAGTCCCGTTTAGGAGTGGTTAAAGTAGTTCAAAGAAATGGCACAAACGTGTTTGCCATAAAGTTATTCGTTATTCTAAAAAAGCAGTCACGTTTGAAAAAACAAATGTTGCGAAATTTTTTAAATCCAAACATGGGTCAGCTCGCATATGCTTATCAAGCGCTCACGCATCACACACTACCCTCAAATATATTTCTATCCATAAGAAAAAATATTTTCTTTTTCTACGTGGGTCTTCACAAAATTATGTACGCATGCATGAGACAGCTTTAATTTTATTCACTGGACATTGTTGCTATATTAGGTTGTACCATAAGTAATGCAGGTTTTTCTATTGGGTCGAAATGAATTACGGCTGCTACTATTTATACAATTAAATTGTCATCAATGAAACAGAAGAGAAAATATTTAACATGTTGAAGAGATAAGTAAAATAATTAATACAACATTTATGCTGAAGAGGCATTTGGTATGATTCAGGGGAGAAATGGCTTTACTGTTTTACTGCTGACGTCAAATTCGGAAAACATTAAGATTGACATGCGATCTCTTAGGTCGCACTTTAAAAAATATCTTCAAGTTAATTAACATGCTTTTTATTTTAATCTTTTGAATACAAATGTGAAGAATAATGTTTTAGTTGTGATAAAAACAATAAAAGCGAAACTACAAGTTGTTTATACCTTTTTTTAAGTAAAAAAAATTGACTTGTGAGAGTGATTTCACGATTTTTAAGTTTAGCGCGACCTATTAGACAGCACGCCAGCAGTTCAAGGTTAAGGTTTAGAATGAAAGCAGTAAATGTGAAAATAAAGCTGCGGTTTGAAATTCATCAGCTGCGAAACAAAACGTGCTGAAGTTACTTTTAATTTAAAGGGTTTAAGTGAACAGCTTCAGTTCAGCTATTCAGTCCTTTGCAAACACTGTATACACAAATACTATTGGAATAAAATAGTTAGAGCTACAGGGTTAAGCATAAGCTACCAGCAATAAAAATGGTCTTTTTAAAGGATAATTCCTTAAGAGGTCCTTTTTTAGTAGGGATCTTAAGACAAATAACGCGTTAGTTGTCTTAAGCTGCCATTGTATTTTTGTTCAGATAGTTTCATCATAGAAAGGCAG
Organism: Melieria omissa; assembly: GCA_963971225.1. Classification (NCBI taxonomy): domain Eukaryota; kingdom Metazoa; phylum Arthropoda; class Insecta; order Diptera; family Ulidiidae; genus Melieria; species Melieria omissa. Next base: position 10,098,012 of record OZ020269.1, read on the forward strand.
ACGCCACAGCGCAGTTCAGTTGTATTGCAAAAATCAACGTTTACTATAAAACTAAAAAAGGCATCATTTACGGGCTGACCCAATATTTGTTTACCCTTTTGCGGCAGCCTTTGTCAGTTCCCTATAAACACAAAATATTGCTGTACGTGCATGTTGCGTGTAACCGAGTTGTCGCTTGAATCCGCAAGCCCACATACGAGCGCCGAGTGTCTGTTTTTGTGGAATCTGCATTCGTGTCATGTGTTGATGTGTTGTAATCCTCTTAAAATCAGATGTAAATTTTATTTACAACACAATTTTTACATGGTTCTTCAGCGTCCTGCCGAACAGAGGCGAACCGCATACGCACACGCGCCACACCCGCGTCCGACAACGCGCCCACAAAATGCACTGCCGATTTAATGCGATTCGGCTGATCAACTGTGGGCGTACCACTTGTTCGATTACACATAAATATTCTCGCCTGCTCATGAATATTGTAACAGACATCCAGTGCACACATTATTTTACTCCCACACGAACGGCGCCATAAATTAGTGAATCGGGTTTTAATTTGTTACGTGGCGATGCAAGCTTCTGATTTACGACTATAACTTTTGCACCTATAATTATGTGATTGGTTTACGAACACAAACTTGCATAATATGTATGTATGTACAAATGTGTGCAACAGCTATTACGCATGTGATGCGATAATTTATCAATAATTTACTTAATGCATGTTGAAAGGCTGTTTCGAGATTTGAGTTAAAATAGCATATTTGTTGGATAAGTTAGTGAGAAGAAATATGAAATGTTCTCACACAAATTTGTGCTCAACATATTTGGATTTATGTTTAGTTTGACAGGGGTTCCAATAGTCCTTTATTATGGTCGAACATTGCGTGATTGTAAATGAGAAAATATTTAATCATGCCTGACATTTGCTCTAAAATTAAACATTTAGAATCATTTTCATTTGTTCCTTTTTAGCGTGTTTAGACTTAGCTGCATATATGGTATGTAGTTTCGTTTCTGATTGATAGTTTGAATAACATTAAAAACAAATTGCGATTAATTGCTAAGACAATTCCAATTAGTTTATTCGTTTGTTATTAATGAAGTTTTCAACGACTATTTATATCGGGTTTTCCAACAAGAGGTGTTATTTTGGTATTCAAAGGAAAATATAATTTTTGGAGATAAATGATCGGATGTTTATTTCATAATAAAGAGGAAGGTATGCCGTTAATAATGAAAAACAACAACAGCCAAATGGCCAACACGACCACGCTTACAGGACCATATTCTTTTCATGAAATTTTCCACAACCAAATCGCAAAGTGGCTGCCCTATGTCCTCGATAGCCTCACGAATTCTATCTTTGAGGTCTTGAATCGACGTTGGGCTGTTGGCGTAGACCTTATCTTTCACGTGGCCCCAAAGGAAGAAGTCGCAAGGTGTTAAATCACAAGATCTCGGTGGCCAATTGTGATCACCTCTTCCAGAGATAACACGGTCCGAAAACTTTTCCCGTAAAAGAGCAATGGTTTCGTTGCTTGTGTAGCACGTAGCGCCGTCTTGTTGAAAGTAAACGTTGTCCAGATCAATATCATCCAACTCCGACCATAAAAAAATCATTAATCATCTCTCGATAGCGCAATCCATTCACCGTAACTGTTGATCCAACCTTATTTTCGAAAAAGTAAGGTCCAATGACCCCGCCGGACCATAAACCGCACCTTCACATCTTCACACCTTCTTCACATCACTAACTTGTCCCAACAGCTCGAATTTGTCCACAAATTTCTGTATTGCGGTCCGACAAGGTGCTTCACAACGACCCAAAAATGCTTTAGTTTTGCGAACTGTGACTGCAAGATTTTCACCAATTTTGTAGTGAATTTTAATAATTTCAATGCGTTGTTGAAGCGTGTATCGTTCCATTTTTAGTAATGGCGTAGTTGCTACTTGTCAAATGTCACAGAATAACAGCTTCAAAAGTGACAGCTACCGAAATACCGGGTGATTCAAAATAACACCTCTTGTTGGAAAACCCTATATATAACTTTTGGCAAAATTAAAAATTATTTTGATTGCCGCGTAGCTTTTTTTCGTCCCAAGTTGTTGAAAATTGCACAATATCTCGAAAACTGTCTTATTTATTACTTGTTGAATGAATTTTTGATTAATGTATTTAACAAATGATTTTATTGAAGAAATTACTATCAAATGTGGAATCTAGCTATCACTATTCACAGTCTACTAGGCTTCGCAAGAAGCTCAAACTGGTACAATGAGTGAGCGAACTTAAGTTCGTCCACCTTGGGGCACCCACTCCTACCCACCTACCACTTCTATCAACTGTGAAGGATACATATCACTGTAAGTCAGTGTTATTTGTTGCATTATTTTCATATGCCTCGCTCAGGTTAAACAACCGAAAACTTTCCTACAAAATAAAAAAATATATATTCCCCGTTTCGTTTAATTTCTGCCCGTGTTTTCGCCGTTCTAAACACCGCCGTTTAGTGCAAATCGCATCGCTACCCTAATTGAATATGAAATATAATATTTAATTTCATTCATTTATAATTAAAACCGTCTCGTTGTGGCCGACACAACAGCCGCTGTCGCATTGCTAATGGCAGCAGCAGCCACTTGTTGACGGCGCGCCAATTGGTCGATGGCCTGACCGCGTCCGCATCTGTGGCGGCGTTGAGTAATTTGCTGTTGTTGATGTTGTTTCAATCACGGAATTAGCACATAATTGACGATCCGAACAGCTAACGCGATTTGAGGCGGCTAATTGAAATACGAGCTGCCGTTGTAGTGGCAGCACTTCACTCGCCACATCCTCACCGTTTAGTCGTTTCCACCGAATCCCTCAATGTGTCGCAGTCATTTCATTGAAATGAAAGCCGGCGAAACGTTACTCGCCAACTCGACCTGACGTCGAGTTGAGTTTGTGGAGGGTCGGTCTAATGGCCGAGGGTTTTGTTTTGTTGCCGCTGGCAGACATGTGGATACTTCGTGCGGTTTGTTAAGTGCCAACACTGAACGATGAACTGCAATTATTTTATTTATATTGTAGCAACAACACAACGAGCTGTGTCAATCATTTGAGCCGTCCACCTCTACACTGCGGCCGCCAGCCGTAGTCGACAGCAGACCAACACCTAAATACAAAAAAAAAAGAAAAACCAAATCGGTTTCAATTCTTTGTGCTGCGTTTCGGTAGTTGTGATAACGAAGTAATTGTTGTTGTTATTGTTGTGCTTGGCTTTGCTGCCCGTAAAGCTGGTTTCATAGTACATGGAAGGGGTTCGAGTTGAGCGGCCCATGTCGCCGGCTGACCGGTGCAACGTGTACGAATAATTCAATTACGGCGCACTTAAGTGTGTGTTGTGGCGCTCGTGTGAATTGTTCGAGACGGTTAGTCGCTGACACTGTCGTCGTCATGCAGACATGGGACAGCCTTAAGTGCGGCTCAATCAAAGCGCACCGGTGTAGCACTCAGTGTGTCAGTTGCAAATGCGTATCGCAACCGCTGGTATTTTCGTCGTGGTCGGCACTGCTGGCTGCAAGGTCATTCGTTTTTTTTTCGATTGAATTGAAATGGCTGTGTCGGTGTGCGTGTTGTGTTTAAATTTTTAATGCATCAGTCAAGTGCTTGAAGATAAGCACACAAGCGGCTTGACTCAGGTTAATTCCTCGGCGTGGAGATTGCGGTGCGCGACACGCAACAAGAGATACCAAACGTGTTTGATCGATACAGCGCACTGATTGCAATAGGTTCAAAGTTGGTTCACGTGTTGCCGGAAGTTTTGTGGCTCAAGGCAAGTAGACAGCATGAAATATCTGTCTACATAGTTCAAGTTTTCAAGTTTTCATTGTTTACCTGATTTTAATGTTGTATAGAATAGAGCCGGGACGGCTTTGTAAATAATATTTCCAAAATAAAATAAAAATAAGTTGTGCTGCATTAAACTGCTACACTTTGCTATGGGTCTGTCATCTCTATTTGGGCGCACAAAGCAGTGACAGGCTTTCATTCACTTCTCTCTACTATCTATGTCGCAACAAATTTTACTTAAGCATCCGCTACGAGAAATCAGCACCTTTCAAAAGATTTCTCCTGTGGCCTTTGCTGGACGCAAACCTCATTCAATAAAATTCAGTTTCTCACATGTTCTACGCAGAGCTCAGTGGCTCTGTGTGATAAATAGGTGCGCCACTGGCAGAGCTATTAAGACTACCACAAGCTTAAGTCGTGTTATGATGAGAAATGATTGATGCGATTTTAATGTTGAACTACGAGTATATAGAATCAGAATATGTAGTCGCTAATCACTGTGGAGTAATCAATTTCATGAGTACATTGTTCTGAATTGTTAAGTAGTTGGAAACTATGATTTTATTTTTAACTCTAACTTGAGGAAAACAAATTAAAAAGCCATCTACTATGAGTCTTAATACAAAAACGGTGTCATCAGTTTTCCTTTCTGGTTCTAGTTAGTATCTACTAATGTCACAATGAGATTACGTTAGTCACACCGTCTTCAGTTGAGTGAAAAATCCTAAATATGTGTATGGAAAACTATAGAGTCACGGAGACATCAGGGCTTATTCGTCAAATGTACTTCACAGATCTCACCCTGAATGTTTGTCATCAAAGTCATGAAAGTTTGATTCAATTAGGTAGTTCAATTCTACATAGATTCGAAAAAGACTGAGCTGGGAGAAACAATTATAAAAAGAAAGTATGTTTGAATACTAAATCCAACTTGGCAGCAATCTTACACTATTTTATCTGTTTTCCTTTGTAGTGTTACTCGACAGCATTGAATATGTGTCAGAATTGCGAAAATTGCTATAGAAGGTTTTAAATGAATTTCAGATTAGTTAAATATTTTGCATTGTCCCTTGATGATTGAGGGTTTTTTCTTTTGCTAAAATTAGTTCAGCATCCCTCATTGCATATTTCTTATCGTTTCAACATATTTGAACTTGCAAGTTTTGCTTTGCACAAAACATTTAATAGGTAAATTAAATCAAATTCATTATTAAGTGTAAACATTTTGTTTGTATGTTTGTATGTACGTGATTTTATGACACTGTCAAGACCACAAAAGCATTTAATAGACTCGCGCCTGACAACGTCAATGCGTATGCAACGCCAGTTGAACTTGAGTCATTTGCAGTTTGCTGACAATTTTCACAATGCAACGCCTCGACTTGGCGCGCCAACAATTCAATGTCAATGTTGTTGGCGTCTGTGGCCAAATGTTCTATGCCACTTTCTTCACTCAGCTGGCAGTTGGCAGCTGGCAAGACAATGATCGCTCGCACTGTGCCGTTCGCTCTCTGTGCAACGCCAATTTGACGGCGCACTATGTTTGGTTCATTGTGCTCAATGTTGATGATGCAACAACTCACTTTGTTTATGATAAAAAAACAAAAACAAACAACGTGTGAACTTGCTTTGGTGTTGTTGTGCAATTTTCCATGCACGCTACATGAAGTCGAATCACATTTATGTAGTTGGAAAATGGCACTTGAATGGCTTTAAAAAAAATATGTGAAGTGTGTGCGTGGGTCATAGCAAACAATCGAGCTGACGAGCATGAAGTGCGCCTCCCCTCTCGACAGCTGTGTGTATATTTCGAATTTTCATTATCATCAACGATATCACAATCGTAATTACCAACTTTGGTTCCAGTTAACTTGTTGCCTTTACTAATTAATTAAATTAAATTTCAAGTTTAAGGTTTTTTATTCTGAATTACTGAGCTCAGTTGATGAAATAAAATCCTTAGAAGGATAGGAATGCTGTAGTTAGCTTCGGTGGGGACAATCAACATTTTAGTGCCGGAGGCCGATATATCGGCTCTTGCTGCACTAGCGAGAAGTGCCAGAGCCGATACATACATATATCGGCCCGCGCCTTGAAGCGCTTTACTATTCGCATTGCGGGAGAACTCTATCTCGAAATAAATTTGTAATACGTTATAAATGATCTAATTTCATCAGGAGAGAATAAAAAAAAAATAGTTTTTTGTTTAACTCTTTGTGGACGTTTTTGTTATCGGAACTTTTCGGCATCGTGTTATGTAAACAACTGTTTGAAGACTCGCGAAATAACGTTGAAATGCCGCAGCGAGACGTAGGATCAGTTAGTGTCTTCTAGATCGTTGTTGTGAACAGTATATTTCGTCCCAGTTGCAGTTTGAAAGCGTCATTTTTGTTATTGCCGTTGTTTTCCGTTTGTGTCAATCATTGTTGTTTTTGACAAACCAACAATTAGCAATACAGGAATAAATAACAGATGCAAGATCCAGATGAAGCAGTGAAGCTTTTAAGAGATTTGAGGCTCATCAGAGAATGTTTTCATGGAATGGAATCAGAATTGTTTAGAGGACGAACAACAATATTTAGAAAGTATTTTTGAATTAGGATGAGAGGATTCAGAACTTTTACTACGAATATGAGGTGAGAGGTCTGCGTCCCGCCAACCCGCTCAAACGCCTAAGCCCGAAAATTGGGAGAGCGAAATTTGTCTCTTTTACATTCAAACGACAACAATTTTATCGGGCTTAGGGCGAGAGAAAATTTGGAGAGCGACATTTTTTTTCTTTTACATTGAAGCAACAACAATTTTGTCCGTGACCGGGATCATTTGACCGGTAGCATAACATCGGGCTAAGCGAATGCATTCCACGTTGAACTCGCTCAGTAATCATTGGAATACTTTGCTTCTGTGCCACACTGCATGGCCATGGAATGGTCTCACGGCGGAGATTTTCATCAGTTTCTATGACCTTAGTACTTATTTTGGTTAGGGTAGACAGACTAAAAGCATTCGAAGGCTTTTGAGGCCCATTGTAATGCCCGAAGAAAGTGTGGCTCCACTGGATTATTGTTCTGTCGTAGTTAAAATTTAGTTTGAAATGAATCTAGCGACATTATCCAGTGGCGCAAAATCTACTATATTCACATAATTAAAAGTACTGCTACCTAAATGGCGGTGGCGTATAGTTCGATACTCAGTTTCCTCCTCATCTATACAACTACTGCAGTAGTCCCGATGAGGCAGGCCTATTACATCTACCAAAAGGTCGACTGAGTGCTTAATTAAATATGTGCATCTAAAATATTCTGAAAAACAATCGAAATATATGGTTTTTTTCATGAAAGTCAGCATGGCGATTCCCGTATTTTTTTTTTTTTTTAACTCGAACAAACGTGCAGGGGATGACCCTTATTAATGCGAGGCATTGCGTTGGTTCAGGAAGGATATAAAGGTTAGGAGATAGGGTTAAGAGTGAAGTGGAAGTGGAGTTATGGACTCTTGCCTTGAACCCATCGAGATCATAAGTGCTGGGGAAGATATCTGCAAGGAGACCATTCCACAGCCGCGCTGTGCGGGCCAGAAACGAACTTTCTCTGTAATGCGTAGTGCGCTGGAACATCGTTTCAACGTGGAATGCATGAGCGCCAGTGTTCAAACGGGTTGCCCGTGGGAATACCCGGAGTGATGGCATCAAACTGCTCATCTCCACTGAGCAATTACCGAAAAAGTATCGGTAAAACAACACCACACACGCCTCGTTTCGACGATGCTCTAAGGAGTCAATAGAGCTGGATGACCTACTGTCCCCTATAAGCGCGATCGCGTATTAAAGTATTGCGTGGTTCCGAAAAAACTGCATATCTTATTAGTCATATTTACCAGCTTCTAAAGTTCATTTGATGCTTTCTGAAGTAAATTTAACCATTAAAAAATACATTCTCAGTGTCTAATTTGCCTTATCTACAACGAATTGTGTGCCTTTTGAGGTACATTCAACTTTGTTAAAGTCTACTTGCTGCTTCCTGAGGTTCACTTGGTATCTTCCAAAGCTCATTAAATTATTCTGACTAACTTGAAATTTAGTTGAAGCAATCTTAGGCAAATAAAACTATTCTGAAGCATATTTAGTGCCTTCAGAGTGCATTTCATTATTCTGAAAAGCATTTGATGCCGTTTGAAGTAAACTTTTTTAAATTAAATGTATTGAGATATGTTACATTTGCTGGCTTCTGAAATAGACTGACGCTGCCGTAGCGCCGTACGTTTTATTTATTTATTTGTTTTGCTTGTCATTTTGTTTATACACGTTCGCGTATTGTTATGTGTAGTCATATCTAAATATCAGTGTCTCTCTCTTTTTATATAAATGGATATGTACACATGTATTAACCTACATATGTACATATATGAATAGAAATTCAAGCACAAATAAACAAATTGCCAAACAAACGATCACAGTGCACTTTCAGCACGACTGACGGCACTCGCGAATATTTTTAGTTTCATTCAAGTTCTGTTGTGTTGCTTTGGCGGTTGTTGCTGGCGATTTGTTTGATTTTGATTTGTTGTGATACGCGTTATAGGCCATTGTTGTTTTCGTTGTATCAGTTGTTTGCATAATTGACAAGTGAAAATGTGTGTCGATTGAGCTGTATGCGCCTACAGTGTGACGTGCTTATCGCACACAGCCACACTGCTCCAACGATAAGAAATTGATTAGCGAAAAATCGACAATTGCTCGCTACAGTGGATTTTGCATCTTGTTCATAGTGTGTGTGTGTGTGTGTGTGTGTGTGTGTGTGTGTAGGAGTGCGTGCATTCGCCTCGCTCATATTTGTTTTCGACTTTGAGATTTAGTATTAAATTTGTGCCAAGTGCTGAATGTGTAACGCAGGCGAGACTCATTTGACACCGTGGTTTTGTTATTGTTGTTGATGGTTTTGTCATAGATTTTCGAGATTGAATAAAGCAAATTAATGTTGGGAATTTTCAAAAATATCTCACTCCCTGCATTTGCTTTTTTCACGTTTGCAATTACTTTCTGTATGCCAATGTTGAGAGTTGTTGTTTTATTAAAATTAGCTTTAAATGTGTCACAAGATTTATATTATTTATTTTATTTTGTGAATTCTCTTCCATTTGTCACACACTCCACACTTTAATTGATTGATTTGTTAACATTTGCAAAATTTCATTGCACACAAAAATTGATTTTTTTTTATTAAAACAAAAATGCTTTCAGTTTCATATGTGATCGATATTGCTTAAAATTTGTATTCAAAGCGAGTAACACAATTTTATGAAAATGCGGAAACTCTTGCTGTAAGTTTTAGTTTTAACGGCTTTGCTTTCTGAAAATCATTTCACTCTAACTCAAACTATTTTATTGGCTGCAAATTTTAGTTTGTAAAGTGCACAATTTTTACTATCTTATATGGTATTATAGTAAGATTAGATAGCAACTACGCTGTGTGCATAGAATTAAATTCAAAAACAACAAATGTTTGATGTACAAAAAATTAGATAATCCCCAGACAGCAGAGATCTCTTGCGTAGTTCGATGAGTTGTCGAAAGTGTTTTGACTACAAACAAGTGTCTTCTTTTTCTTAATATTTTCTTCCTTTCACACTCCATCGAATTGCTAGATTTCTACTTACTGCACTATACGTTTTTTTATGTTTGTTTAATTTAAACATTCCACCTTTGCAAGCAAAATTCAGCCCAACAAAAATTGTTATTAATTATAATATTTAGTTTTTAAATTCCATGAAATTGTCTTAATTATGTATATGAAATTACTTTGTGTATTACATTGCCGCATTTTCACAAAATCACACAGCATCATGGCTGACATAACATCACAATCGGGAGTGCGCACGAAATTGGGCGACATTGTTGAGAATAGTTCAGCCGCCCTGAATGAAGCCACTGAGGTCACGAAAGGATTACGAAATGTGGTCGGCTGGTTGAAACAGGTTTTGAATCCAAACTCTCTAAATCTATAAATATATTGTTTTGTATGTGTTTTGTTGTTGATGTTGTGCCGCGCTGCTTACTTTTTACCATTTTTCATTCCCATCCAACGAATTCCGTTTCTTAGTTAATCCCCTAACACTTTCGAATCGTTCATCTAAAATGCATTTCCTTCAGCTTTTATTGAAGAGCAAAAGCGATTTAAAATTTTAACCACCAACCTTCTGACAAGCCACTACTTGCTACACCTCATGTCTTCCATGAAATAAATTTATTTTTAATATCTGTTGAATTTTGTTTGCCTTTGTTTTGTTCACTTTCCTTGAAATTGTTTCATTTGATTTGGCTTCCGATTGATTTTTTGTTCCTTCGATTGCTTACCACCAAGTGGGCCAACTTCCCATTTGTGTTCCATGCTTTCTGTACTTGGTCCAGTCTCGCGGCCAGTCGTCACTTGTTAGCACAGTCAATTTAAACGCTGCTCACTTTCGCAGGCTTCTATCGAAGTGCGCGAGGCCGGCAAACGCGCCGTCTCACAGATACAGAGCTCCAATCCCAATTTCCTCTCACACGACTTCGACTACGACGATTCCGGTCTGCCGCTGGACGACGACAAATACGACACCAAATCGCTGTCCCACCAAGAGCTGAGCCGCCCCACGCACTCCTCCTCCATCAGTCAACCACAGAGCCCGCGCACCCGTGGCCGCGGCGAGGACAACTTCACCGCCGGCTATCATCGCTCCACATCGATCATATCGCAGCTGGAAAAGTCTAAACTGCTGCTGAGGATGTCCGACCAGGGTAACAAGCCGTTGACTATTTTGCACTACAACGACGTCTACAATGTTGACGCCAACTCCGGCAAGGAGCCGGTGGGCGGAGCGGCGCGCTTCTGCACGGCCATCAAATCCTTTGCGGAGCTGGAGCCGCTGATACTATTCAGCGGCGACATCTTCTCGCCCAGCATGTGTAAGTATTCTCCTCAGCGGTCTTTTTAATGGCTACAGCTATATTTGCTTCTCGGTTACAGTGAGCACCTTTACGCAAGGCGAGCAGATGGTGCCGGTACTCAACAAGGTGGGCACACATTGTGCAGTATTCGGCAATCATGACTTTGGTGAGTTTCCTTATGAGACGCTCTGCTTTACTCTATTATTAATGGCACATTGATGTAATTGACAGATCATGGCCTGGACGTGCTGGTGGAGCTCATCAAGAAGACAAATTTCCCCTGGCTAATGTCCAATGTGGTTGACAACGAGACGGGCCGACCGCTGGGAGGCGGCAAGATCTCCCATTTTATTTTTCACAATCAAATATCCATTGGCCTGATTGGGCTGGTGGAGCGCGAGTGGCTGGAAACACTACCCACCATTGATCCGCAGGAGGTCACCTACATCGACTACGTGGAGGCTGGCACCAAATTGGCCGCCGAGCTGCGCAACGAAGGCTGTGAAGTCATAATCGCCCTAACACATATGCGTACACCGAACGATATCAATCTGGCCGAGAACTGTCCGGGCATCGATCTCATACTGGGCGGCCACGATCATGTCTACGAGATCAAAGAGGTTAAAGGTATTAAAATTGTTAAATCGGGCACGGACTTCCGGCAGTTCTCCAAGATCACGCTGGACAAGGAACGCGATGAGAATGGGCGTATTAAAGTACAAATCGAGGAGGTGAATGTAACGTCAGATTTCAGCGAGGACAAGGAACTGAAGGATGAATTGGCGAAATATTCTGGTTGGTGGTTTCAAACAGACAAATGATAATAGTCTTAAAAAATGTGTTTACTCTGCAGATGTAATTGAGGAGAAAATGACCGAAGTGCTGGGCAATTTCAGCGTCGAACTGGATGGCCGTTTCTCTGCCATACGCACGCAGGAAACGAACCTCGGCGATTGGGTGTGCGACGTGGTGCTCGCCGCAACCGGTGCTGACATTGTCATCATCAACTCGGGTACATTCCGCTCGGATCAGATACATCCGCCGGGACCGTTCACCATGCGCGATCTGGTGAATATCATTCCAATGCGCGATCCGCTTATACTGCTGGAAATAACCGGCAAGTGTTTGTGGCAAGCTTTGGAGAACGCCGTGTCCGGCTATCCGAAACTGGAGGGCAGATTTCCACAGGTATGAAGTATGACAAGCGGATGTTTTGTTTCAGAAAAAAGTGAATATTAGTTAAATGTACATAACACAATGTTTTTCATAGGTTAGCGGCGTTGCATTCGCTTTTGATCCCACCAAACCGCCTGGAAAGCGTATTGACCCGCAGCTGGTGCAGGTGGCTGACGAGTACCTCAGGTTGGAGCAGAAATACAAAATATGTGTGAAAAGCTATATTTTTAATGGTTGTGATGGCTTTACCATGTTTAAGGATGCTAAAGTTTTGGTAAATGTTATTTGGTTATTGTATTTTGTTAGTCGAAGAACGAAGCACACAAATTTTATTGTGTCTGAAAGTGCAGTCAGTACCTTTAATAATAAATATTTATTAATTTTTAATATAATTTTTTAATTCACAGATGGATGACGACTTATGCCCGGAACTGGGTCTCACAGTACAAAACCACTTCAAAGCCATCAACTTGCGTACGGGCAAAGGAGGCCATCACACCAAGCACAGACAATCGCTGGTGACACTATCACGTCGCCACAGCATGGTGCAAATGTTGGATAATTTGGACCTGGACGGCCCATCACCCATACGTAAACTGTCCGCCGGCCATCAGGCGAAATCGATAGATCTATCGAACACAAATGCTTCCAAGGTGATTATTTTCGTAGTATTCCTTGCTATCGCGAAACGAAGCTTTTCAATGCGCTGTCCTTTCTATAGATGCTGCGACGAGCCTCATTAGATGATCTGGAGCAGGCCAGCTGTCAATTGGCGCCGAAAATTCAACACAGAATAATACGCATTCAAAACGAAGAGGTGCGGGCAATTTGAGCAATTCATTAATTTTTGTTTGAGTTTGACTTTGCACTGAATTACTTGTTTATTTATATTTTTAGCATTATAATCAGCTGCTCATGAAGAAGGAGACTTCAATAAAAAATTCCACAATTACCGAGGCCGAAGACGAATAAGTGTCACATTCTTGTGCTTGTTCTCGTCTGGCGGCAAAGGAGTACATTTGTTTTTTATTTTTAAAAGACAAAAACCAAAACACAAAAATCAATTTTCTAAAGTACAGCTTTATGGTTGTTATGCTGTTTTAAGATCATTTCATCAAAACTCTAAGACTTCTGCCTTTGTATATTTATTTATAAAACGACATTAAAATCTCAAGAAAATGCATTGAAAACCCATTCAAATTTAGTTAATAACAAAATGCGTAAGAGAGAAAAGCTTTAAATTTAAAATGCACACTAATTTCGAATTTAATTAGCACAGCAAGTGAGCACAAATTATGAGGCAACATATATTAACATTTAACCAAAAACAAACCCACGTTAACATAAATTAGTATGGGGAATCCGTGTTTGGAGGCGGCATGCGGGCAGTCAAAGATAAAGACGGCGATAAAGACAAAACTGACTGGGGAAAAGTTACTAGAAAAGCAGTGCTTTTAAGAAAACAGGAAATGAGGAGCAATATTTTCAAATCCTTCGTGAGCTAATGCAAAAATTTTAAAGAAACTCTGTGAAGAGGTGAAAACATTAGACATTAAGCAGATATGGAAAAAAGGAAAATGTATTAAAAAAAGCTAGGCATGAGAGAAAAGTGAAACTTTTAGCAACACACACCACTATTTACTATTGAGAACAGATTTCTTTGAAGCGATGTGGATGCAAGTGGGACAGAGATGAGAATACTACGAACTACGAACACCGCAACTTGTCCATTTCTTCAGTCCATTTAGATGAATATACTGTACAATATACATTTTAAATAGTAGCATGAAACGAAAACTAAGCAGTCATTATATAATAACAACAAAAACAACACAAGCAAAAACAAAGTTAACTAAACACAATAGAAATGATGTAAACATAAAAACGATAGCAATGAAGGGAATAAGAAAAAACCACACAAAAATAAGTAGCAGAAAACTATGGGCCAACGCATTGGAAGACTTTCACAAACTCTCGAATAGGTTCAATGTCAATGTTTTATTTGGGCTTGCATACAGAATAGCGGTATGTGTGCAAGGATGTATGTACGTGTATGTATGCTGTAGCTAAATTATACCGAAATTACTCCCATAGGCGATTATTTACATTATTGTACAAATGCAAAATTAATTTTAACGATAAAACGCAAATGAATCAATTGTGAACAACTAATGGTATTATACAAATTACTGATATTAATTGCTGTTAAGTTTTCTATTTATTTTTTAGAAGCATTTTACTGTTTGATTTTGATGCTAAAACTTAACTAAGCAGTATATATATATATAATAAATCAATAAAAGACACGAAAACAAACACCACCCAGAGTTTTAATAAGCCCGGAGAAAATTGTAGAAAGAAAACATTTCACTACATTTAATTGTAAGTATGAATAAATAAATAAATAATAAATTGTAGGAGGTAAACTTACTTTCGACCACTTCATTGTCGTCAGGTTTATGATCTGATCTGCTGATACTGACTCCTCTGTTGTTTTCATTCAAGTTCACCAACACCATTTCTCTTTTCAATATTGAATATTTAAAATCGTTTTATTGTAAGTAAACACGTTGATCGTACGCTGCATTTATGCTGCAGCATTGGTTAGCATTGTAAAAACTGGATACAACACGGTATATGCCGGCTGATTTCTTTTAGTTCTTACTGATAGACGCACAAACACTAAACAATTATTAAAACTTTACAATTTCACTGTATAAAATATCGTTAGTCAACTGGTAAATGTCGTTGTCTGCTTTGAAAATGCCATTTGCGTATAAGTGAGTGGTGAATAACTAAACTGTTAATGAACGAATAGTATGCAAAAGTAAGTAAGCCTTTCACAATCATTCGAATTGCATGACCAGCGTCTTGGTGGCGCTTGCAATGTAGTACGCGCATGTGCGTACCTCCTTGTTATATTTCTCAATAGCTGCTTTATCGTCAGACTTGTAAGAATTGTGCAAGTTCTCACATTCATGCGGTATGAGAATATTGTAGCGTGTCAAGGTCTTTAGCACCTCTCTAATTGCTTCACTGTAGCTCGACTGCAAAGTACAGAGAAAAGCAATCACTAAGAATACAAAACTTTAAAGGCGCTCTTGACTTACCGGCGTTGTAAAGGTTGCAATCAGCTCCAGTACGGCTACACGAACGTGTTCGCCGCATTCTAGCAGCTCGTCCTTATTGCCAGCCTCATCCTGCATGACTAAAATCAGCTCCTTGAGACGACGTGTCACCACATCTGTGCGAGTCTTGACCGCTTCTGCAAATGGCTTGTCGGGCGCCAGCTGATACATGCTGGTCGTATTGCGGCCCTCGGCATTCAGCCGGGCCAAAGTGCGTTCGTACATGCTGGCCGGTCGCTTGATGGTCGACTGGTTCGAGTTGTTTGCCGAAGAGCAATTGGACGAGGAATTGGAAGCGACAATGCTGCCAACTCCCTCTGGCAGCGACTGTGGTTCATAGTAACTGTCGCTGCCATTTAAGTCGATGCGTCTTTTCGAGCGCACAGCAAATGAAGCATAAAAATAATGTGTAAACGAAAATAAATATGAAAAACAAAAAAACGAAAAACAAAATAATAATGGACGGTGAAATTAAATGAATTAAAGAAAGTAAAATTGCAGCTCACAGCGGTTCGTCATAGACACTGGTTGCGCTGGCTGCTGAAGCCTGCGGAGCATAGGTGAACTTGGACTTGAGCACCGAATTCTCCGATGACAGTTTCTGCACAGCCGATTTCAGTTGATTTATTTCCGTAACATATTCGCTGATTTGCTTGCGCAGCGTCTCGACTTCGAAGTGCGACTGCGGCGGCTGGTGCACAATGGCCTGAGTCAAACGCACGAATGCAAACAAAATGAAGGCGAAAGGCGAAATGTACAAAAATTAAAAGTTAATAATACAAATTCAAGCAAAGTAAGAAACAACAAAACTTAAACTATTTAAGAACTTGAAACAGAAGCTTGCAACATAACTAATATGAACTAAACATTATAACTAGTACAAGTTGTAGATTTACATCGATTTTGGTGTGTTTTATAACACATATATCTTTTAAAAGATTCGTCAGTGTTTTATTCAAACTTTTTTGAACAGCTACTGTGGCAGTTACAATGATGGAATTTCACAATTACGACTTATGCTGATGACGTTTTCACATTGGCAATTTATGTGTAAATTACTTGAATTGATTATTCTAAATTCAATTCTATGATATTCTATTCAATACGTGACAGCTTTGCTTATGAATTGTTCTGTGTGGATACTTGAGTAATACATATATAAATGCTATTTTCCAATTTCTTGTCAACTAGTGTAAATTTAATATGTTAAGATGGAATTATGTAGTAACTGTTAATGAAATGAATTTATAGTGCAGCTAATGAGCTAATAAGTAATAGTTAAAAAATATGCTTGTTGCTAAAACTATCAATTTCATTATATGACTCGCATAAACCTTTTATATGTAGAGGAATATTAATATTTTAATTATAATTGACATTGAGCGTTTTAAATAAGCACTAAATCTATAACTAATTGAACACAACAACCAACCACAACATTTAATGGCCACTTACTACATTTGGTTGTTGGCTTACAATTCCGCCTTCTCTCTAACCGAAACTATTGTTTAATTTCAAAATTTTCTGCCGCATATAGTTTACCTGCTGAGCAATGGGCGGCACCGGTGCATAATCATCGTCGCTAGCGACTGGATCGTAAATCGGCTCATCATCCGACAAATTCGGATCGTGTTCGTTGTTCGCATTGAAAGACATCGAAATTGATGGATTGTAGAATGAGTTAGACGAGGGTGCATCGAGGGGGCGCAGAGTAGCCAGGTTCTGACGACGACGTGCATCAATTAGAACATCCGTCAGCAGTCCAGCAAATTCGGCGCGACTGAAACGTGCCAGCTTTTGGCGACCCTGCGCGTTTTGTATAAAATGTTAATTAATCGGCAAATGACACACTAATTAGAATAACACAAGTATCCGCACCTGATTGCGCGTTGCACTTAAAACTGGATTTGCTGGCAGAAATGGTACTGCAACATTTTCAGCATTCAACGTCGAAGTGGCCCAAACTGCAATGGAAAAATAATTTTTTTTATAGACATTAACATTTTAAAAGATACGATTAAAGGCATAACATACTAGCTTCGTTTTCCCGTCGATCAACTTCATCGTACAGATCTGTCACCAGCTCTTCGAACATCTTATTTGGCACCAACTGCAGGCGACCGCGCGCAATCTTCAGCTGCTCACTTATGTCAGCGTTGCAAGATTCTGGCATAACCAGATGGCGTCCCGACTGCATTACCATAATTATGAGACATTTTTTAATTTGCTTAAATGATTCATAAAATTCTACTATTCGGCTCACCGCATGATCGGGTTTCTTGCCACCCAGAAACATGATGATGCGATCTGTGACATCATACATCGCATCCAGCAGTCGCTCTGCGATCGTGTTGTGATTATTTGCCTTGGCCACTTCCAGCGGCGTTAGCCCATTGCCATCGATAGCCACGACAACAGCGCCGTAGACAATCAGCAGCTCAATTTGTGATGCCTGCCCAAATTTAGCAGCCACATGCAGCGGCGTCGAGCGTTTCTCTTCGTGGAAGAAATTTGGATCGGCGCCCTGGACCAGCAGGCGCAACGAAGTCTCCAGATTGCTTGTGCGCACACTGGCGTGCAGCTGCTTGCTAAGCTCCTGCTCCAGGTTGCTGCCGCTAACGTCATCGTCGTCTTGCAGACTGGGTTTGAGTACGAAAGCCAGGTTGACATGCTTTGCTTTGATAAAGTCCGACTTGGTGGGATGCAACGGATCCTTGGGCGAGGGCTTCCGTATGCGTGGTGTTCCCTTGTCAGCCTTTGTGGTGGCAACATCGAGCAGATGATGCTCCCAAACGCTGTTTGCTCCGTGTGCATTCAATGAATTTACAAAATTCAACACCGACGGCTCCCAGGTGCCCTGACGCAGCGACTTAACAATGGAGATGTGTCGACCGAGGCTTCGATGCACAGAGCAGCAATCGGCGCACAGCAGTATGCCGCGATTAATCGACGCCCAAGAGGGATCTTAAAGAAAAGCGGAGCCAGATAACTTTTAATATAACTGAAATGTTGTTAGGATTTTGATGAGCAACTCACCTGTAGCGCCACAATCGCCGCACACCTCGGTCTGGAGTCGTGACTTGGTGCGCGACATTTTCGCTGCTTTGACGGTACCGCCCTTTTCCCTCTTTTCGGCGGTTGAAGGGGCAGCGTTGTGACCACTGCTACTAGCGCTGCTATTGGCGTTTGCGTCACTGCCCTCAGCAGCGGCTATAAATAGTTTCTTATGCGCTTCCACAATCGAACTGGCGAAACACATTCATGCCGATTCCACTGCTGGGGCAGCAGGCTGTTGCATGTAACACAAAAACACTAATCTTAACAAAAAGAATAGTAAAACCTACAGTGCACCAGCGAACTGCCGAAATCCAACTGAGCGGCAGCCGTCGAGTAAAAGTTGGGTAATTGTTGCAGGTGAATTTGCTGCAATGCGTGTGCTAATTAGCATGCACTCTGCCCAAACTAATTGGCCTTAATTAAAAACAATTACACTCGCCGCTCGCTGCCACAATCAATGAAAATAACAAGCCGACGAAGAACTCACTCATCCAGCGCCCCAGCGTCTGAGGAAATATGCATTCTTCGAAATGGTTGGCAACAGTCGCGCGTAGTGATGCCAGATGAAAAAAATTATTTATTTTCAGATAACAGAGAGGAAAAGCTCAAAGGATGTAGTTAATTTTTATGTGCAATTAAGATTTGAAGCCTTAATTAATGCTATCAATAAATTGAAAAAAAAAAATGAATAAAAAGAAAAATTAAATTTTTAAGATTACAAATATAATTAATTTTTGTATATTAGATTCTGTCAAAATTAAATCTTGGCTTTAGAGTAGATTAAGAGTGATCATTCACGGCAACTGGGAATGAACTATTATGGTCTCTTAGAGAATATTCCCATAACCATTTTGTTGATTATAACCTTAAAGTTTCTCAGAGCTTTAGGTGTATTTTATTCTTTTCTGTTAGCTGATTTCGATTCATATAGCGCCGTTCGCACAACTCACAATGAAGGCTGATGTGAATCATTGTGTGTATATTCCATAGGCGCTTAACTGTTCCAGTCTAATACTCTTCCATAGCTGGTTACATGGTTTTTAATAAAACAACAATCACATATTCACACATCACAATACACATTCAACCGGTTCAAGGTTGACCCAAAATGGTTTGTATGATCCGGTTTAGTCATGTATATTATAATTTCATTCACTACATTTGTTTACATTTATTTTAAATGTATTCGAGTTTTTTGACAAAGCTTTAGTCATTTTCATTCTTAGTTTTTTACACTGAAGTTTTGTGTTTAGACTGAGAAACCGCGGGTATAGAAACTAATTGAATCATCAATCAAAAAGTAAACTGCTAGTGATTGTTTCAATATGCTCATGTTTTAAAAAAGTTACGCACCATAAAGCAATGACATGCTTTCATTCAAAATGCAAATAATTCCCCTGGCGAACAATAAGCAAAAGAATACAAAGTTGTATGTGCTTGTGGTTATCTTTTATTAAAAATACAATTTAGTAAATAATACTTGGCAGACAGCTTGGCTGTTTTGTCATGTGGAGCTGTATGTGCAAACTGTTGCGCTGGAACCATTGTTTGCGTTGTTTTGGTAATAATTGTTCACAATTTCCTCAATGGTTGAGTCATATTTGAACATGCTGTGCAAATTGTTATTTAAACGACATACGACGCCAGCGGCCGCTAAATTCCAGTTCCAGCAGATAAGATCGCACCTGAGCACCTCAATGTCTTCCTTCAACGAAGCGATGTTCTGTAAAATTAAAGATGCCACAACTTATTAATGCAGTTTTCAGAAAAAAAAAATGTAGAACTATATATGTTTAAATTTGCAGAGATTAGATGTTAGAATGTGCGAACAAAAACAGCAGCTTGTTCGGTCTATTTTTTGCACAGCTAGTGCTGTTGTTGTGCTACCAGTATCAGGTGAATTCATGAATGAGTCAATAAAGTTTAACAATTGGCATAAGAAAGAAATGAGGCTATTTCTAGTCATATCGCGGAAAATTATTGTATGATAAAGACAGATGTGGTAAATAAGTAAGTATTAAGTGGGATCTCAAACCTTTCCTAATGGTGAAACATATATGACTGACTAAATAAAATCGAAAACGAAAGAAAAGCTCAAAGATATAGTTAATATATATTATGCTTAGCAAGATTGTTATACTATTTTTGAGTGTTTTTCATTGTATACATATATACATATATACTCTGGCCTGTAGATATTTGATTTTTAGATTGGCTTGGTTACAAAATGAAACGAATAAATAAATAAAAACGATGACTACGATCAACTATGCGTTATTTTTGTTCTAGCCTTAACGATTATTTTTTACGCCCATGTCGTAAAAACTTTGGAGTGCATATAACACTGTACAACACAAAAAAAATAACAAGGTTCTGACAACGGATTCTGGTAGAGGGGACCAAAAAAAAATATACGTGTATCGGCGTTTTGAAAGTTTACGTCTGAATTTTTTTTAGGGGGGTCAAAAGTTTCCCCTTTTTGCACATTCTTATGGTGAATCGGCATACGAAAACCATGTAACCTAACATTTTAGGTACATGATGTGTTAAGCAGTTTGATGTAAAATACAAAGAAGAACATTTTTGCGGATAATTTTAACCCTGTAGCTCCTCTTTGTATGAGTCACTTTGGCTCTTTTTTCTAAAATTCAAAAAATATCCTGTAAAACAGGACTTTTTAAGGACAAAATGTGCCACAAAGTATTCGCTATCAAATTCTGCTATAGGTCTGTGAATACATCAAAGCTCAGAAATTAGCTTGAACTCCAGAATTAAGCCAAAACTGAAAATGTGTTTATTTCGTACTTAATCGAAATTGGTACTAAAACGTCCTACAAAACTTGATTTTTGAGGTTTAATGTTTATGGGAAAAATTTTGAATGCAAGATTTCACTATAAGTCACCGTACGAAAGAAAGCTCTAGATAATATATACTACTGTGATCAAACTGAAAGGTGAATTTTTAATTTAAACTTCACGGGTTTTTTAAATCGGTAAAATTTTTTTTGTTTCTGTAAGTTGGTAGCACTGTTAGTGACATCTATGCTAAATTTCACGTCAAAATATTCATTAGTATTTGAGATACGCGTCGTTTTGTGAGGCTCTAAAAGTGAATTCTTCGATTTTTACTATGTCTGAATTTATTGAACAAAGAAGTTGCATTAAATTTTGTTTGCGGAATGAAATTTCGCCTGCAGAAACGTTGAGGATGTTGCAAAAAGCCTTTGGTGATCAAACTCTGTCTTCTAAAAGTGTTTACAAGTGGTATAACGAGTTCAAAGCCGGCCGTGAGAGTGTTGAGAAAAATGTGGTGTCAAATCGGCCAAAACCATCGACTGATGAACATCACGTCAAACAAGTCAAAGAAATGGTGCTTGAAAATCGTCGATTAACTATTAGAGACATTGCTGATAGTTTGGGCATATCATTTGGATCGGTGCAGGCGATTTTGAAAAACGAATTGGGCTTGAGAAGAGTCAAATCTCGAATGGTTCCAAAAACACTCAATTTTTTCGAAAAAGACCGTCGTGTTAACATCTGTGAAACAATGCTTTCTGACTATCAAAACGTAATGAAACGCATTATAACTGGAGATGAGACTTGGGTCTACGCTTACGATCCCGAAACAACCGATCAATCGAGCGAATGTCGTGCAAAAGGTGAGCCAAGACCAAAAAAATCGCGTCAAAGTCGCTCAAAAATGAAGGTCATGTTGACAGTTTTCTTTGATTATCGTGGTGTGGTGCATTATGAATTCCTTCCGCCGGGCCAAACTGTCAACAAGGAATATTATTTGAGCGTTATGCGCCGCTTACGTGAAGCTATTCGCCTCAAGAGGCCAGAATTGTGGGCCGGCAACTCTTGGTTTTTGCACCACGATAATGCACCAACTCATACTGCATTGGTTCTTCGTGATCATTTCGCCAAAAATTCAACAAATATCGTTCCGCAAGCACCGTATTCGCCTGATTTGGCCCCGTGTGACTTCTGGCTGTTCAGCAAACTCAAAAGACCACTCCGAGGACACCGTTTTGACTCAATTGAGGAGATAAAAGCTGAATCGAAGAAGGCTCTGATGGCCATCCCGACGGAGGATTTTTCCAAGTGCTATGATGAATGGAAAATTCGTTGGCATAAGTGTATTGCAGCGGGAGGGGATTACTTTGAAGGAGATGAAATGGATTTGCAAGAATAAATAAAGATTTTAAAAATATAACAAAATTCACCTTTCAGTTTGATCACAGTAGTATGAATAGAAAAATTTTGGATTTTTAAGGTATTCATTATATTTTTCGTTTAGCTCATGGTAATTCCACACCGTTATCAAATAATGTCCAGCATACTTCTTCTTCTTCTTCTTCTTGACTGGCAGGACAGTCCGATAACGAGACTAAGGCCTAAGGACTAAGGCCCGCAACCAACCGTGTGTGCGTGTGAATTTTTTACAAGGTTGGAAGGGACCTACAGTTTTATGCCGATTTCGAACGGCGAGTTGAGAGCTTTTCCATAGGCAATGTTACTCTCAGAGGTTTGCCATTTCCTGGTGAGAGGACAGCCGCCGAAAGAAATATGGTTGTTTTTCTTTTTTTTCGGTGGTAACGCAACGGAGTATTGAACTCGCGGATCTTGACTCAAGGCCCAACGCACTAGCCAGCTGAGCTACGGTTGCTGCCAGTCCAGCATACATCAGCTTTAAAAGAATGAATACTCTTGCCTTTATACTGTTCCTCAATGGGGAACCGTTGTCAGAACCTTGTTATTTAAAAAAAATTGTTTTTGTTGTGCAGTGTAATTTGAAATTATTAATGACTGAATTATGTCAGGAAAAATCTACACAAATGGTCTTATCGACATATGGAATACAATAAAAATAAACAATTAGGAAGTAAACTACAAGCATTACGGGCGATTTTGCTTACCATGGCAACAGTATAGTCAATGGAATTAATCTCATGGCCCTGCACAATAACCAGGCTTATATCGTATCTCTGTTCGCCCATAAACTTTACAACCTTCTCCTTCAAATACTCGGCTGAGGCGAAATCTAATCGCTGCTTAACCTCCACAATACAAACTTCAAATCCGCATACCTGCTCGGAAAATTAGAACAGAAAACACACATTAGATAGGAATTGAGTTTTTGTGCCATGACTTGCACAATTCGAATTTCGAACCTTCTCCTTGGAGATGACCATTTGTGGACGAGCGCTATGATACAGCACGAAGGCAAGATTCGCCGCGATGCCACATAAAATGCCATACTCGAGACTCCAGAAGAGGGAGGTGAAGTAGGTGACCATAAAAGGAAACAAGTCCATCTCTGTAAAATTTAAAGATAAGAATAAATGCGTAACAACGGCGATAAATACGAAATTAATTGATGGACTCACTTTTCGATTTCCATATATCGGCCAACTTTTGTAACTCCACCAGCGATATCATTGCTGCAATAATAACGGAGGCCAATGTGGCTTTGGGAATGAAGTAGAATGTTTGGGTGAGAAAGGCCAACGCCATCAGGACCAAGGCGCCGGTCACAGCTCCGCCCAGCGTAGTCTTAACGCCACTGGAGTGATTCACCGCTGTACGTGTGAAGGAGCCGGTTACCGGCATGGAACCCACAAAGCTGCCCATAATATTGCACATGCCGAGAGCTACCATTTCCTGCGAGGCGTTCACAATTTTCCCCTTCGCTACAAACGACAACAACAACGACATTGCTTTAGGCAAACGATTACAGCGACCAGTGGTGCGGTCTTACAGAACGCTTTGGCAATGGCGACAATTTCGAGT
Organism: Melieria omissa; assembly: GCA_963971225.1. Lineage (NCBI taxonomy): Eukaryota > Metazoa > Arthropoda > Insecta > Diptera > Ulidiidae > Melieria > Melieria omissa. The sequence goes on from OZ020269.1 coordinate 10,121,926, forward strand.
ATGGAAACCAGCGGCACCGAGGCCAGCGTCGAGCCGATCGTGTTCATCATTTGGCTAAAGTTTACGTATTTGCCGTCGACTACGGTGCTGAAGGGGGGCGCGCGAAACGGCGGCAATCCTGCGGTAATGTTGCCCGTCACTCTGAATGGCTGAGATCCATTGCGACTCAGTATGAAAGCGAGAAAAGTGCCAAAGATGACAACGGCTGCATTGCGTGATAGTGAAATGTATTTCCAGACGATCTTGTTGCCGCACGTCAACTCCCTGGCTTTCTAAGCAAAACATTGACAAATATTATTGGTGCACATGTGTAACGGATATTGCGGCGCGTTTTACCTTTACGAGCAGCAGAAATATGAGACTACAAATACCCAGAATTGCATCGTTGCGGCGTATGGAAGTGATGTGTGTTAAGAAGTTTTTCCAGGATGGAATTAAGTTATTTGAAGGACCTGCAAGCACATACAGTGGCGTTAGTCGGTGGCATTAGCGATTTTGTGAGTTGCTACTTACTTGAAAGGCCAAAAAGATTGTTGATTTGCGCACTGCCAATGGTGGTGGCTGCTGCCATGGTGAAGCCGGTGATGACAGGCATCGATATGAAGCGTACCAGCACACCCAGGTTCAGCAGGCCCAGTATCAGAATTATGATGCCGGCCAGAAAGGAAATGAGCGCAACGTAATCCGCACTAACTATCGCATCATCGTGCACCATCAACGCCATAATGGCTGTTGTTGCTTTAGAACATAAACAAAAATAAAAAAGAACGCATGAGAAGTGTATTTGTGTGGTTGCGAGAAATGGTTCGTACCAATAGTGACGTCCTTGCAGGAACCGAAGACGATGTATGTAAAGCAGCCCATGAACGCCGAATAGAGCCCATATTGCGGCTCAAGTCCGGCAACGACGCCATACGCGATGGCCTGCGGTATGGTAGTGAGGCCCACGGTGAAGCCGGCAATAATGTCGCGCAGCAAAAATTCGAGTTGATAGTGCGGCAGCCATTGTAAGATGGGAAATTTGCTGGCAATGGTGGAGGGCTTGCATAGTTTTTTCGCGGTATTCGAGAGCACCGTGCACACATTGGGCAGTTGCTCCTCGTAGAGGTTTTCTGCAAAGCACACAAAAAAGAAATTGAATAATTATTTAAACCAAATCTACATAATTATTATTTATGATAAAATAGCAGAACCGGTTTTACTGTAGGTACAACAATACACATACGAAAAACAACAAATATCAAATAAGTTAAATTTTTTCAGTGCTCAAGCAGAGCAAAACGATAAATTTTGACAAATCTGCGAATTGTTTTTGGGAATTGCGTGATTCTTCATGCACAACACAAAAGAATGAATACAAAAGAGTTAATAAAAAAATTAATGGAATTTTTTGCGATGCTTCAGAGCAGGTCAACATTCAAAATTAACGGTGAGGTAGACAAAACATTTTTTTGTGCTTAAATATTAGAGAATTGTAGCTACTACGGGGGATCATAAGAAGCTGGCCATACGCATCAACAATAAATGTTTTGATTCCAGGTTTTAAAACATGAGATGAAGTAGTTAAAAAGCAAATTTATAAAAATTTTAGAAAAAGCACCATTTGAATTTAGAGAATAGAAAAAGGTTATCACAATTTGGGGCTGTTAATGACCGAGTCCAATACCTCTAATGATTGCAGGGAATCGAAAGAGAACAATTTCTAGTCTACATTCAACATGCAAACAATTGTTTTATCATTTATTTTATTATTAAATTTGTAATATTAATATTAATTGTATTATTATATTTTTATTATTATATTATTAAATATTAATATTTTAAAAGAATTCAAATGCCATCGCAAATGAATTTGTCCAGAAACATCAAATGTATGCTGAAACTTTTTATTTCGATTTTGGCGATTATTTTCCAACACCGGTCTAAGTAGACGTATTCCTCGTTCTATGTGCATATTACATGTAAGCATCACACTACAGTCAAGCTTTGACATAGGCCACAATATTATGGACTAGTTAGACTAAGTGAAGATTTTATGCGATCGACATAAACTTACCTAACCTTTGATAGTTAAAATGGGATACGTTTTCTTTCAAAATGTGAGTGTACATTAGCGAAATGTTATTTAGTTGTAGAGGTAAAGGTGTTGGTGTTAATGTGAGTGTTGTGTGTACTTTGGTCTATTGGCGGACCTCGCCTCAAAAGTATGGCTAAGTGTGAGCCTCAGTGGAACTTCGTCTGCGAGAAATCAAAACGCTTGGTTTCCGATAGTCGCAAGAACAGAAGACAACTTTATTCCGTAAAAACTGTGGCTTATAAAGAGAAACATAACTGTTATACTCGCATAGCATTTCCAATACTCCGCCCATTATTCCAGAGCACAGTTCAAACTGACCAATCCGTAGGCAAGGACCAAAATAGCTGATCTTGCACATTTCCGTTAGGAACAGTGCGCTGCGGTAGGTAGCGTTGAACTCGCTTGGTCGCCGTCACAAGTGCTGACTTGCTTTGTTTACAACTGCGGCGACGATTGCGGCGCGCGTAACCTGACACCAGTGCATAACGGAATGCGTAATTGCACGATCAGACGGATAGTGTCGGTGTGGGTGACCATGTGGTACCACTACATAGTTATGCTTAAACTTCTACAAAACTTAGCATTAAAGTACTCATTCAAAGAATGCTGGCAGAACTTCATTTCAAATGACACATAACACAGCAGCAGCATAACACTTTTTAAACAGTTCAAGTTAACTTTTTATTATTGTTTGGAAAGTGCACTACAACCCAAGGGATCTATTATGCCCGATACTGTTTATCTGTAAGCCCAACTGCCAAAAGGAATTTCAGCCTGGCTCCTAAACCTCTGCCTCCCCTGGATGCTTTTTCCACTAAGCATAGGTAGGTAGGTAGAAAGTTTCATTCTTTTGAAGTATGGGAGTTGATTGTAACTTTTACTTAAGGGGGTCGTCTAGTGTGACGGGTAAAAAAAATCGTTTTTTTTTTTCATAAATCACTTCTAAAACATGTTTAGAAGACGTGTATAAATGGATTTTTGTAAATTCGAAGCTGTTATCAAGTTGCACTTGTAAACCGGAGTAGGTATGCGGAGCGCATACCTACTCCGATCCAACTTAAAAACGCGTTTTTCTCAAAACACGTTTTTTCAAAACTGCTGCCACGATATCTCAAAAACTATTTCACTATTAATGCTCAACTTTTTACACCATCTTGAGTACATGTCCAACTACAAATTAAGCTAAAAGAATTAAGATTGCTTCGTTACTTTTTTTTTTCTTCAATTATATGCACGTGAAAAATAGTCGAAAAACTCATATTTTTTTTATGTTTAGGCAAAAAAATACTTTTTTTGGAATTCGAACTTTATTTTAGCTCAATTTGCAGTTTGAAGTCTCAGGAATGAAATGGCGTTTGGTTTTTTGATTTCAGATAATTACAACGCCCGGAATCATGGCAGCAGTGGAGCAACTTTTTTTTTTTACGTCTTCCTGTTGAGTGGTGTAACTCCGATACTAATCAATAGATTGGCTTCAAATAATTATAAAACTTTGTCGAAATGTACTCAAAGAAGAAATAAAATTCAAAAGTTATTTTACTTGAACCAAATGGGCTTAACCTAACAGCAGGGTTAAGTAAACATGGTCACTTTACGAATGAAGTATGTAAGTAACACGATTTCACCAAATAGCCTGATCGATTTATCAGCTTTCAACCCACTACAACAATTGTATTGATCAATAAATTCGCGGTTGTCAAAGCAAAATTGTCAATTAAAAATTTTTAAAAAGATGGAGAATCAAGTTGCGGGCGCTGAAGCCTTGGGTATTTTCCTAAACTTAGCTAAGCGTTTGTGTGTTTTTATTGCTTTTCGAGCGCGAAACTGCTTTGTTTTGCGTAAATTTCGCTTGGTCAGAGCATTAAAAAAATATGTCATTGATGAGTATCGACGAACTAATTAAATCATTTAAACACTAGCCGACTGAATTGGCAAACAATTTTTATCGACGGTGACTAAAAATATTATGGTTGAGTTATTTGCTTCATCAAAAAACGCTGTTTCTTACAAAACACAAATGAGAGATAAGCAACCAATATTTCATATTAAACTTGTAACGAATCCAATTTGCTTCACACAGTTTTATGAAACAGCAGCGAGAGTCGTATATCACTTCCGTTCACCACGTAATTAATCTAATATGACAAATTGTATTGCAAAAACACTTGTACAGCCACTTGAATAAGTCTGAAGTGTGGTCTGTTTAGAATTTTTATACTCAAAGTTTAACGACAGTGCCGGTACAATGAGTGCAATCAAGTGCAATCAAGTTAGTCAACATTGTCATCAATATTGCAACAAAACACTGGCCGACTGAATTGGCAAAAAATTTTTAGCGACGGTGACTAAAAATATTTGCTTCATCAAAAACGCTGTTTCTTACAAGACACCAATCCAATATTTTATATCAAACTTGTAACGAATCTAATTTGCGATTGATAAATACTAAATATTTTGATTTTTGTTTTTATTTTTATTTGATTGCAAAATACATCTTCGACAGTTTGTTTTTTTTTATAATTTTTCCAAATACAGCTATCAAGCTCACAATCAGCAAAACATCAACACTTCGATCATGTAACAATCCGACTTTTTTGTTGTATGACATCGATCACTTGTCAAATACACCGCACTTGTGTGCAGTTATTTTTCACTAATTACTCAGCAAAAAAAATATATATTTTTTTCACAATTGCACCTACCACCTACAGGTCTCATAGCTCACGTTAGGATTGCGACTGCGATTCGAGTTTCTTTTTAAACAATTGTAAATTTGCACGCGTTTGTTTTGTCGTCGTTGTGGCCGCCGCACTGCCACACTGTTACACTGATCGTCTACAAATGCCGAAATATTCAATGATGCGAATTGTGCCCGTGTTCCGTCTTGACGTGCGCGCGGCATAGCATTGCCGTGTAGCTAAGCGCGATCGCTCGAGCTGACCGCAGCCGTTGGCTGTGTTTGGCATTTGGGCGGCCGGTACGTTGTCGATAAGTTAGTCGTTAAACTCGGAGATAAAAACGCAGCAGTAAATTTTGAATTGTTGAATTGACGGCGTCTAATCAGCGATTGCCCCAAGTTACCGTCTAAAGTTATCTGCGTTTGAAGATCGCCCTGAAAATGCTCATTTCAACCACACACGCAACGGCAAAGTGAAAGCGCTCAAAATGCAAATGTAACGTAAAGCGTGAATGGCGAAAGTGTTGCTATGTGTGTGTATGTGTGTGTGTGTGTGAGTAGTGCACCAATATGCTTTGCAAGCGCAGAGCGGAACCGGACATGCGCGTGGTGAGCTTGAGAGCGTGCAAGCGTGACAGTGAACTAGACGGCATTTTGAAGTTGGGCCCAAAAAGCTCAGCTGTAGCGCCACTGCGCAATTGAGTGAGTGGTTTTCGCTGGAAACATTAAAGTTTGCCTAAACGCTTACAAGAATACAGAAAGATAGCAAGCACGCAGGGTCGTAAATAGGGGGGGCGGCCTGGGGTTTAAAATTTGCCTGCCTAGTTATAAATTAACTATTTAATGATACGAATCTATGGCACAACAGTTCGGTTGCAGTGACTTTATCATTTTTGCAAACGTTTGGGATTTAATTCAGCTTAAATACTATGAATAATTAGCAACTATTTAATTTATACTATTATTATTATACTATATTATACTATTTATTATACTATGAATAATTAGCAACTATTTAATTTATCATTAACTTCTTTTACTTAAAACTTTCATGAACTTTAAAAATGCATATAGGTCAGGGGCGTAGCCAGAACTTGGTCATGGGGGGGTATTTAAAAAAATTGTTTGCCAGTTTAGTATTACATGTTTTTTAAGTAAAGTTTCCAAATAACTAAATTTTTTCCGTGATTTTTAGTAAAAATTTCATAAAAATTGGAGGACTGAAAGCAAAGTTATTGCATCTGAAGTGGAAGTATGTTTGTGTCATCGTACAAAAATGTGCATCGAACAAAGATCCAATATTAACTATTATTTTAAACATGTTTAAACTTTAACCGAAGCATTTAAATTGATGGACCAAGTTTATGGTGATTTTTGTTTATACCGTGGTGGAGTTCATAAATGGTAAAAGCGATTTAAAAACGATTGTCAGAACATAAAGGATGACCAAAGTGTTAGCCAACTGAATCCGCGGTCACCGTAGATCAAAACTGGGCGGTAATTCATAAAAGATAAGCCAAAATCTTCATTGAAATTCTTGAAATTGGTGATCTTTTTAATACAGGTGTCCCTCGAATAACGCGGTACTTCTACAACGCGTTTTCGATATAACGCGATTTAAAAAAAACAGTTTTTTTTCATTATGTTTTTTAATTTTTTAATTAAGGTATGAATTTTGATTTTGAGTTGGAATGTACATACATCTTTAATGTAGTACCTTTTTTATTTTGGAAAAAGCTTTTTGGAACACCCTAAAATTTATATGAAAGTTAAGTCCTCTATAACGCGAATCACATAACGCGGAATTTTCCTGGAACGTAACCACCGCGTTATACGAGGGACACCTGTATTCATGTTTAATATTTGAACAAATTTTAAGGTAATTTTCAATAACATGAAAAAATATTTTTTGAAATTTCGTTCATGTTAAACTTGAATTTCGTCATTTTTTATACAAATGTATCTAGGTGATCCCAGGCGCTTTCGCTACCATTTTGATTAAAACTCACGATAAATTTTGTTTGCGTACCTCATTATGTGTTCAATAAACCCTCTGGAAAGAAATCTTCTAATATTTTCCATAGTCTCAAAATAAAAATCATTAAAGTTAGGCTTTTTTGAAAATAAGAACTATCGCCAGAGGAAGATACTAAATACTGAAGTATGAAAAAAATTTAATTTAATTTTATTTAATTTTATTATATATTTATTGTGAGTTTTACTCAAAAAAACAGCGGAAGTGCCTGGGATCATCTTTAGTAAGGCGAAGGTGAAGCATCTCAATAGCATACATTTATTGCATTTTAACTGAACATTTGGCTATCGAAGGATGCCATCCCAACTATTGACACTTGTTTTGACTGTTTTTTTTTGTTTTCACATGATGTGGCACCGTGCGAATTTCACCTTTTCAAAGAATGCATTTGCCGATAAAAAAAAGCGTTTTGAGAACGTAGAAACCATCCAAAAGGCTTGTACCGACATCCTGAAGGACATTCCGGTCGACGAACTAAACTACTCTTTAGACATGTTTTTAGAACATGCAAATCGCTGCATTAAGCCTAAACGTGACTATTAAAAAAACAAATTAGTTTCGGTAAAAAAAAGGGTTTTGTTAATATTCTTTTAAATATTTAAAGATGAAAAGACCTTTTTTCTAATGTGGGAACGTACATACATACGATGCATAGTGATTGAAAATGTTGACAAATTATAGGCTATGGGGGGTTCTGACACCCTAAATCCCCCCCTTGGATACGCCCCTGATATAGGCCCAAATGATTTAATCGTCGTGAATGGTTTGAAATACACATTTGTTTTTGCAAGCCCGCTTTGGTGAAGTTCTTGCTACGTCACTGACAGTAGGCGCAGTAGACCAGAAAAAAATCTACTTATACGAATATAATTTAATACTACTGTTAAAATGAAAAAACACGACCGGTTTATTAGCAATGAAATGACAGATGAATCGTAGGTAAACAAATAATATAAATTAATTCTATGTAAAGTGCACGTTGCGCAAAGTGGCTACGCCAACAACTACTACTGTAGTTTACATAGTTGGCTGGATGATTAACACTTTGTTCAATAATGTGTGTGACTGACACATAGATGGCGGCACTAATACTAAATCAATATTTTTTTTTTTCAAATTGTGAACCTTTTTAGGCTTACTGTCAAAATTATATGTCAATCCGACCATTAGTTTACAAGTTACAGTGCTTTAAGTGACACTACTTTTGAGTTTTCAAAAAAAATGAATTCAAAGCAATTCCGTGTGCTGATTTATCATTGTTTTTTAATGAAAAAAATACTGTTCAATGCCAGGAATGGCTTGAAAAACATTATTCGGACTCTGCTCCATCAAAAAGAACCATTTGTTATTGGTATTCCGAATTCAAACGTGGTCGTACAGACACCGATGACATTCCATCTACTGGACGGCCAAATGACGCTGTTATTCCGGAAAACGTTGAAAAAACACTGAAAATCATTATGTCCGACCGTAAAGTGAAAGTGGGGGATATTGCTGACATTCTAAAGATATCAGCAGGCAGTGTACACACCATAATACACGAACATTTGGTTATGAAAAAGGTGTTTTCGAAATGGGTGCCGCGTTTGCTCACACCGGAGCAAAAACAACGAATCGATGATTCAAGGAGCTGTTTGGACATGTTTGCGCGCAACAAGTCGGAGTTTTTGCGTCGGTACATCACAATGGATGAAACATGGATCCACCATTTCACTCCAGACTCAAATCGGCAGTCTGCTGAGTGGCATGCAACCGGTGAAAGCCGCCCAAAAACTTCCAAAGGCACAAACATTGGCTGGCAATGTTATGGCGTCAGTATTTTGGGATGTGCACGGAATAATATTCATCGACTATCTTGAGAAAGGGAAAACAATCAATAGCGACTATTATATAGCGTTGTGGGAACGTTTGAAAGAAGAAATCGCGATTAAGCGGCCCCATATGAAGAAGAAAAAAGTGTTGTTTCACCAAGACAATGCACCGTGTCACAAGTCGATGAAAACGATGGCAAAAATGCATGAATTGGGCTTCGAATTGCTTCCTCATCCCCCGTATTCTCCAGATCTGGCCCCCAGCGACTACTGGCTCTTCGAAGACCTCAAAAAGATGCTCCGTGGTAAGAGATTTGGCTCAAATGATGAAGTAATCGCCGAAACTAACGCCTATTTTGAAGGCAAAGAAAAATCGTTCTACAAAGGCGGCATCGAAAGATTGGAAAAGCGTTGGAATGATTGTATCTCCCTAAAAGGGGACTATGTTGATGAATAAAAACGAATTTTGGCAAAAAAATATGTTTTAATTAGTTAGTCACACACATTATTGAACGAAGTGTTATGTATGTAGAATGTTAATAACATTACCGACAGCAGCCAGTCTCGTGTATCTGTACATCAGCAGGGTGGCAGAAATGTGTAGGCACTTGTCTTGGCGGTGGCGTTCGTATTTGTGTGTGTGTGCACAATCAAACCAACAACAACTGAACACAAGCTTTTTTATTTCGCGCGCTATTGTTATGTGAATTATTTTTGTATTGTTTTGGTTATTTTTTATCTCAGTTTGATGATTTGTATGTGCCCGTCTGACCCAGTGAAACGAGTGTCAACAAAGTTGCCGGTAACTATTGGTTTTTTTCTGTGTCATAACCCTCGCTAAAGATGTCAGTTGCAGTCTTGCACACAATATTCATAAAATGTCTACGGACAGACAGACATACAGTCTATCTGCTCAACACACTACACGCAACTCTTGGGTTATAAAGAATACGAGTTCACAAAAAAAACAGCACAACAACAAAGAACCAAAACAAGTCGCATTAGCAAACACAAATTTGCCATTTGATTTCACAAAGCTTCGATAGTGGGAAAAGCACAGAACTGCTTCGACTCTTTGTCTGGTTTGCAAAACAATACTGAGAGATAAAGAAACAGGCAGTAGACAGTAGTTGAAAGCTTCGTCGCCTAACTGACGATTTCACATAGGGAAATAGTGGCATATCAGAAAATGCCAAACACGTAGTGGTTTAGAGACTTTGCAATAACCGCCTAAGTCGAAAATTGCTGTTTCGAGCAATTTCGTTTTAAAGTTTTAGGCGTATATTTGATAAAAGTAGTACGCGAACAGGTTTTTATAAATAACTTTTTTAATTTTAAAGTTACAAACTCCCCGATTTTTCACAAACGTAGAGTACAGTCAAGGGAACATTTCTTCTTAAGTCGACTTAAGCGGTTATTGCTTTTGACCACAGATATGCTGTTTTTATGCTCTCGATTAAGAGCTCACAATCGTGAGCGCAAGTACACATTAGTTTCAATGCTGACAAAGTCCAAATGCTTGCGCGATGGTTTGCGCGATTAAAAGTTGATTTGACATTGAGCGAAATATCGTAGAGATTACAGTTCCTTGTTATACTTCCTGAAAATTCAATTTTTTTACAATTGAATATTTAAACTAGTAAAGAAAGATATCGAAATCAATGAAAATATTGTGCGAACTTAACCCATATAAGCCCAGCGATTTTTTTGTCAATATTCGAATGAAACAGTTTTTTTAAGGTTAAATAAAGTCGGAACATTAAAATTTGGGTTACAAAAAAATTTCCGACTTTTGGTTTTCTAGATATTTGGTGTTTGATTAATCGAACACCTAACTATAAATATATATTCTGGCTATAATATTGGTTTTATGCGAAAAGTTTAAATATGTTTTCAAGAGTTTGTTCAATTTTTAACAAGACTGCATAGTTACTTTTTTTTTAAATATTATTGTTTTTAATGTTTTTCGATGCTTTTGAAATTATGTCAAAAATTACCTTTTGTTAGGGGAGTTCATACAACTAGAAAGAAGTGTGAGAAATGAAATTTATTTATCCCATATTATACAAAATATCCCATATTAACTCTTATTATCCCACATTACAAATCATACCATCCTATCATGAAAGTTTAAAAAAAGAGCCCACAAAAATATATGGAAAATGCTAAAGTTTACTGTTCAATTCATCGAACATTGGGCTGATATGGGTTAATGCATATTGTCACGTACTTTTATCAAAATAGTTTGTGTACACTAGTGCAAAGCTATTTTTTCGCAATGTTATCATGAATCTGGAGATTTATGACTTAAACAAGATATTTTTGTGTATAATCTTCGAAATTTACACAAGTATTGCAATACAAATCTTACCTCGGATGTAGGAAATTTATATATAATTTTTTTTATATATCCTAAAAAAACGTTTCACCGGCCCTACAAAAATTCCTCTGGGCAGTGCGCTCATGGCATGGTTTCTCCTTTATTCATTATTGTGAATGGTCAAGATCAGCTGATTATAAGCGGTAAACGGCCACTGGCATAATTCGGTAATCTTGCAGTCTCGCGAATGTAATTTTCAGTGAAAATCTTGGAAATCACTAAGGATGAGCTATCAGCCGCCGCTGCCTCCGTTACCGCCTGGTATTACACCACCGCCCCCGCCGCCACCACCCAACACGGACGTCCCGTCTACACCCGAATATTCCAGCTATGCGCCACAGAGTATGGCGACAGCGCCGCCAACAATGCCGGCCATGCCCGGCTACTACCCGTATCCGCCGCCACCGCTGCAAGCGACAGTGGCGCCACCATCAACTGCACCAACGACAGCGCCACTACAGCAACAGCCAACTGCACCACCCGGCACTTACTACATGCCACCGATGCAACCGGCTGCGCCACCACCTGCTGCAGCAGTGCTGACGCCTGCCCCACCGGCAACGGCTCCAGCCTCTGCTACACAGCACTACGGTGGCTACGATATGGGCGGCAGTGGCTACGACTACAACTACAGCTCGTACAAGTACGGCGCGTATGACTACGGCGGATACGATGAATACTGGTACAGTAGAAGTACGAGCAGCAACCACTATACAGCAAGTGGCAATGGCAGTGTCGAGAACGCACGCGGTGGAGCCGCAAGTAGAGGGTACGGATACAGCGGTGAGTATGGAAAACGAGCGGGGAGTCGCGCGCATCATAGTTATGGTAAAGACGCCTATGATGGCTATGCTGATGCTTACGGACAGCGTGCGCATTCAGTAACCGGTGCAGAGTCCTACAGGGAAGACAGGTTAGTAAAGAGAAAGAGCTGTTTTTTGGCATTTATAAGATTTCGTTTTAATTGTAGAAGTCATTCGTATCCGAATTCCACACAGTCAACACGGAGCTATCGCGAGCGTGATAGGGACCGAGAGCGTGACCGCGAACGTGATAGAGAGCGCAATGAGCGAGATCGGGACAGAAACCGAGACCGTGAGTCTCACAGTGACCGTCACCGTCCCAAGCCCGAAACTGAACGTGACCGCTTGCTGAAGAGCTGGCGCGCAAATTATTGCGAAACATCAGAGGACATTGCCAAGAAGCTGGCTGAATTGGCGGAACTAGATGATGAGTCGCGCGATGTGTGGGTGCGTTCCTCGCCAGCCGATCCCTTCTATCGGCGTGCCAGCAATGTGAACGAGGTTACAGCCACGTCGCGCTTGGAGGCGCTCTGCAAGCTGTTCGACACGGAGCTGCTGCAGCGCGCCGACAGGGTGCGTGCCACTTTGGCGCCCTATGAACCACCACCACGCAAGCCACGTCGTCGACTGTGCAAGCACAAATCGGAGGCGTGTTCATCGTCGTCAGATGACTCGTCGGACGATGAGTTCAAGATCGAACAGGACTGCTGCATGGAGGAGCTGTCACGGAAGCTGCAACATCCATATCGCATACATGCCGATTTGTGGCACAACGACGATGGTGAAATGAACGATGGGCCTTTGTGCCGTTGCTCGGCAAAGTCGCGTCGTATTGGCATACGACATGGCATTTATCCGGGCGAGACTGGCTACCCGAATTGTGCGCCCAATTCGAATAATGCTGCCGGCCTGTATCACTATCGCATAACAATATCGCCACCGACGAATTTCCTCACCAAGACGCCCACAATAATCAAGCATGACGAGCATGAGTTCCTCTTTGAAGGATTTTCACTGCTGTCACATGTGCCGCTCGGCGACCTGCCAACCTGCAAAGTAATACGCTTCAACATTGAGTACACGATTCTGTACGTGGCTGAGAAGATGCCCGAAAACTTCACGATCAGAGAGTTGGACTTGTTCAGTGAGTTCCAAAATTAACAAAGATGTGTAAGTAAAAAATTTAATTTTGTATATATCCCATAGCCAAGTATCTTTTCCATGAGTTGCTCGAGCTGGTCGACTTTTCGCTGCTGCCCAGCGGCAAGTCGGAGAATGAGTCTTGCCCCGCATACCATTTTCTGCCGCGCTTTGTGCGTGACTTGCCTGACAACGGCAAAGAGGTGCTTGCCATGTGTGAGGTGCTTAAGTATCTGCTTGACAATGCCGCTCCGCTCGTGGATCGTGAGCACCTGCGTTGCCTCAACGATATTAGCCAGCACGACTGGCAGGACTACGTGGATTTCATCAAAGGAATGTTGGTGACCAAACCGGGCTATAAGCCATGCTCCGTGCGTGTGGACCAGCTGGATCGCAATGTCTCCGATCTGCCCGAGTGCTTCGACACAACGGAAAACGTCACGCACCCGGCCATAGTACACTTCGGCATACGCCCGCCGCAGCTGAGCTACGCCGGCAATCCTGAGTATCAGAAGGCGTGGCGAGAGTATGTGAAATTCCGCCACTTGATGGCCAACATGTCGAAGCCGTCGTTCAAGGACAAGCGGAAGTTGGAGGAGAAGGAGACGCGCCTACAAGAAATGCGCACGCAAGGACGCATGAAACGCAACATTACGGTTGCGGTCAGCTCGAAGGGCTACTACCGCACCGGCATCATGTGCGACATAGTGCAGCACGCCATGCTTATTCCGGTGCTAACTGGGCACCTGCGTTTTCACAAATCATTGGATTTGTTGGAGCAGTGTATCGATTACAAGTTCAAGAATCGGTACGTGTATAGTTGTGATATCGATATTTCCACATTTGAATTACCAATTTTCACTATACTGAAACTGGTTTATTTGGTCTTTACAGTTATTTGTTGCAACTCGCCCTCACACATCCCTCATACAAGGAGAACTATGGCACAAATCCCGATCATGCACGCAACTCACTGACCAACTGCGGCATTCGGCAGCCAGAGTATGGCGACCGAAAAATCCACTACATGAACACGCGTAAACGCGGCATCAACACGCTCATCAACATCATGTCGCGCTTTGGCAAAGAGTACGAGACCATGTCCAACATAACGCACAACGAGCGCTTGGAGTTCCTCGGCGATGCGGTGGTAGAGTTCCTTAGCTCCATACATCTGTTCTTTATGTTCCCCGAGCTGGAGGAGGGCGGTCTGGCCACTTACCGCGCTGCCATTGTGCAAAACCAGCACTTGGCGCTGCTGGCCAAGAAGCTGCACTTGGAGGAGTACATGCTGTACGCGCACGGCTCGGACTTGTGTCACGAGTTGGAACTGCGTCATGCCATGGCCAATTGCTTTGAGGCTCTGATGGGTGCCTTACTGCTGGACGGTGGCATTTCGGTGGCTGACGGTGTGTTCATGGATGCGCTGTTCTTGGAGGATGAGCAATTGCGCGAAATCTGGAAGAATTATCCAGAGCATCCGCTGCAAGAGCAAGAGCCACTAGGTAACTATAAAATCGGTGTTGAAATATATTTCAGTTGGTTTTACAGCTTTCATTTTTTAATGTTCTCAGGCGATCGCACTTGTATTGCCTCCTATCCCGTGCTGCAAGAACTCACCAAGTTCGAAGAGTCCATAGGCATTCAATTCAAGCACATACGGCTACTGGCGCGCGCCTTTACCGATCGTTCCATTGGCTTTACGCATCTTACGTTGGGCTCCAATCAGCGTTTGGAGTTTTTGGGCGACACAGTGCTTCAACTGATATGCTCCGAGTATTTGTATCGCCACTTTCCCGAGCATCACGAAGGTCATCTGTCGCTGTTGCGTTCATCGCTGGTCAACAATCGTACGCAGGCTGTGGTGTGCGACGACCTGGGCATGACCAAGTACGCCGTGTACTCGAATCCCAAGGCTGAGCTGAAGACCAAAGATCGCGCCGATTTGCTGGAAGCATTTCTGGGCGCACTCTATGTGGACAAGGGTCTGCTGTATTGCGAGCAATTCTGTCATGTTTGCCTGTTTCCGCGTTTGCAAATGTTCATCATGAACCAAGACTGGAACGATCCCAAGTCGAAGCTTCAGCAGTGCTGCCTAACACTACGAACCATGGACGGCGGCGAACCGGACATTCCCATTTACAAAGTGATCGAATCGATTGGGCCTACGAACACGCGCGTTTACACAGTGGCTGTCTACTTTCGGTCGAAGCGCTTGGCCACGGCCACGGGCTCATCCATACAGCAAGCAGAGATGAATGCTGCCAAACAGGCATTGGAAAACTCGCGTGATCTATTCCCGCAGTTGGACCATCAAAAGCGAGTCATTGCCAAAAGTATTAAGAAGCAGACGGGTGGCGAGCTAAAGCCAGAGCTCGAGAAATTATTGAAGGATCAGAATAAGCCGAAACCGGCGGTGGTCATGGAGGACGAATCACACTTGCCCAAGCAGTATCGTGTGCGTGAGGATATCTCAAGTGACGAGTTGCCTGAGGACGACGAAGACGACGAGGAGAAGAACGAAAGTAGGTGTTGGGAAACAAAGACATTTTTGTTAAAACTAAGCTATGCATTGTTTATTTAGGTTCGTCAGATCAAAACAGCTGCAGCGACTCAAGCGACAGCTCTGTGGACGATAAATCGTCGAAGAGAGGAGCGCGGAAACGTAAACGCAAACGCAGAGATAGAAAACTCTTGGACACGGTTTCGCCAAAGAAAACGCGCGCTTTGGAGGTGGCTGCGGACAGTGAGCATCAACGCATTTGCGAAGACGTGAGCAGCGATGATTGTTTCGATGAAACGTTGGGTTCGCCGACGGCCATGGGGAAGATTACACCGATAGCCGAGTGCGTCAAAGAAGTGGCAAAAGCGCCCACGAATGTCGTGCTATCAGATTTGAAGGATTTGGTGGAGGATGTAAGCTCTAATTCTGAAATTGAATCGGGCGAATTGAGTAACTAAACGTCGCCGCACGACGGCATTTAAAAGTATTCAAAGAATTGCAGTTTGAGATATAATTGCAAAATATTTTTAAAGTGACTGAAATGAAACTTACTAGTAAAGTAGTAATGAAAATGCACACAACCAAATTTAAAAAAAAATTACAGTTAAAGTTCAAAAAGTATTGTTTCCATCAATGCATTCTTATTTCAAATTGGTTTTTAATGATCAAGTTTTTTGCAGTTTGTATCATTTGTTGTTACAACTGTCCCTACTCACATAGGAAGCAGCAAAAGTGCATTAAAAACTAATTCATAATTTACACAACGCTTCTATCCTTTCGCTTTTTTAGTTAGTTCCCTCAATGGCCACGGCTATGCTGCTATCATTTCATTTCTCATTTCGGCGTTAACAACATTTTTATAAATATACTTCTTTAATATAGCATTTTATATTAAAAAAGAAAAAAAAAAAACGAAAATTGAAGTGAAAACAGTACATAGGCATTGCGTAATAACTGACTTTGCTATTGTTTGCACTTCCTTGTTTTGGTTCATTTGATTACTGGGGCTTGTGCAATGTTTGCTGGTTTTGGGCTAAGCCAACTACTTGAATAACGAAAGTCTTCGATTCGCTAAGCGTCCACCGTTGCTGAGGGCGCTTTGAACTTCCTTCATATCGGGCAATTTCTGGATGTCGCCTCGCGCGGCCATTGACGGCGGCGTGGCCAGAATGCGACGCGCTACGCGTTGTATGTCGTCAGCGGTGATTTTATCTAAAGTGCGTACAATGAAAATTTTATATGACTTGCCTTTTTTAATTAACCAATGCAAAAGTACCGATTTCATTGATGAAGTGTTCAGGGCGCTTGCGATGCCCCGTCGCCAGCACCTGCCGACCCACATCTTCGAAAACTACTGGCCGCGACTCTAAATTCATCAGCAGCATCGACTGCAGTTGGATCTTGGAGCGATTCAATTCATCCTTGCTCGGCTCGCTGGCCATGTTGACCAGCTCACGCGTGATCACCTCGACCATGTCGCGCACATTGCTAGGCGGCGCGCTGGCGTGTATGCAGAAGAGCCCGGTGTCGGCGTAGGCGTGATTGTAGGCAGTGGCGCTGTACATCCAGTGGTAGCGATTCAGGACGTTCGTGTAGAGGCGCGAGTACATGCCCTTGCCAGGGCCGCCGGCCGAGAAGGACCCGCCTCCGCCCATCATTATGTTGAGCACACAAAGCCCCACAAAGTCGGCATCCTGATGAGAGCAACCCTCAAGGCCAATCACTACGTGCGCCAATTCGGGCAACCCAGCGGCAGCATAAATCGGTATTTCACATTCCTCCTGCAAATTTCAAATTAAAAAAATCAGAAAAGGCTCTGAAGGGTATACAAATGATTTCTTGAATGAACAAGAAATTTTAACATGAATGTTCATTCACTGAATACTTGTAGAATTTGGAACTATTGGAAATACCTTTCTTATTCCACCAGTGTATTGTGCAATAGACGCATCTACTTCCGTGGGACCACAGGCGTTAATATTTTCTGTTTCCCATATGGCCGCATCGTTGACAAAGTATTTCTCCACATTCCTTACCAGCTCATCGTGATCGACCTTGAAAATGACAAGTTATCAAAAATCGAGACATTCTCATCGCACAATGCTTACACCAACTCCAGCAATCACCATACGCTTCGGCGTGTGGTGATACCTGAGGTAGTTCATCAACACTTCTCGGTTGATTGTTTGTAAATTTTCCGTTGGACAAAGTTTCGGCAGGCCAAGTGTGTTGTCGCGATAAGCCGCCGCATGTATCATGTCCATCAATATGGGCTCTTGCTCGGGTCGCATGCCCAAATTTTCCAGCTCAAACTGCACCGCCTTACGGGCACCCGACACCTCCTCTTCGTGCAGTGTCGGCCGTAATGTCACGTCGGCCAGCAGACGAGTTACCGAATCAATCGCTCGACTGTCAATACTGGCTGCATAGATGAGTGTATCACGTGAGCTCTGACAATCGCAGATGCCTCCATTCTTTTCCAGCTCCTTAAGAATAGCATCTTTGTTTGGGAAATTTTTGGTTGACTGCACTCATGAAAGCAAAAAAGGGAAACGCAATTAGATCAGTGCCACTGATCGCATTTTCATCTAATTTACAGATACGCACATTGAACGCCAATTTTTCCAGGAAATGCGAAACACCACTAGGATAGGTGACCTCATACCGCGGTCCCGAATCAATAACCAGTCCCACGGTGCAGAATTGTCCGAAACGTGGCTCTGACGCAATGCGCAGCCCATTGTCTAGAATGGTGACTCGTGTGAGGCTGCTTTCCGCCAGCGGTTTCGCATACTCTACATCGGGCAGATCGGGTATTGGCTCCGTTAAGGGCGGCAGGTGTGTCACCACCTCGGTTGAGGGTTTGTTGATTGTTGCGGGCCCGGCGTTGGCACGTGCTCGGCCTGTAATATTACCAATGCCAGTGCCGCCACCGCCAACATCGTCGCCCGCCAACGAGGAGGTTTTTGTGGCGCATCGCCGCGTTATGCTGCAACGAAAGCGCCGAACACACACAACAATTGAGGTTAGTTTGCACACTTTGCTCCTTAGGCAATGCGACCGGCGCACTCACTTCCAGAGGGGTCCCAGACGGCGCACAGTACGCAAATGCATGTTTTCGGTTTTCTTCAAGTGCGCTGTGAACTAAAATTTCAAACGCTCGCTTGCAACGGTTCAAGTGTACGTCCTTTAAAATCCGTAAAGACTTGGAAATTTTTTCAATGCAATTTTTTATTAAAACATAATGCAAGACAGCTGAAAATTCGAAAAAAAAACTTATCTTGTGCCCACAGATGATTTTGAAATGTCAAATAACTTTATTTGACATTTCGACAGGGTGTTCGCGCTGTGCGTACAAACTGTGTGCTGGGTTGCAATCGAAAAGGTACCGCAATGGGAATGAAAAGGGGTTTGAAAAATGCGAGGACATGGTCGCTGAAATTAACGAAAATTTTAAAACCTTGCGAGTGAAAAGATGTTGTAGAAAGAAGCAAATGTCAGAGTGTGCCAAAAGGGGGATACTGCGGTTTCCGTGGCGCTGCCATTTGATGATGTTTTTAGATAGATTGACCGAAAATAAATCGAAAGAAACGGCCACTCGGGAGAAACTTATTGCCAAGAAAACTATGGCTTTCGGGAAAACTGTATGCACCTCTGGGATTGCGAAAAAAGCGCGAATTTTAAACTTTGAACCTCGATATCTCGAAAACGAAGCGAGATATCGAAAAATTTTATTCCTCATTTTCGACTTATGTTTGGTCGATCTATCTGAAGACACCCTCAAATGGGGGTGCCACGGAAACCGTAGTCGTGCCGCCAAAAGTTTGTTCAACTATTGACTGAAATTGCATAACTGTTTACAAGTGTATTTTGGTTCAAAATCAAAATAGAAGCAATTAAGCTTTAATCGAAATTTATTAAAACCAAAATCTATTATTAGTTGCACAAAAATGTTCTGCTTATTGATTCGTTAAAGGCATTAACCCTTTCCGGAAATTTCTACGATATATCGTAAAATTTTTTTTCCAAGATTTATTATTTATTTATTTGACAGCGAACGTATTTTATGAAACGGCGTATTCGTATTAAGTAGGCTGTGTTGTATCATTCTGTTTAAAAATATAAATCATTATCGCCGTGGCTACACAGCATGAGTGCGTTTTGTAAGCGGCTTTTTGCAAGAATTAAAAAAACCGGTGTTTCTGCGTAGGAATTTTTAAATATGTAATACTTTTTGGTATCAAAAAGCTTAACAATTTCCAAGTTTGAATCACAGTTGATTTATGAGACTTATTAAATGTAGCATTTTTTGCGTCTAGCCGTACAAATGGAAAGCAAAGGTTCCAAGTTATGTTTGCACTTTTTTAAGGTTATGGGTTTGATAACAGATCTTTTGCGTTTGCTTGCCTGCCACGCCCATCTGTAAACCACGTGACTTATGAAAAGTAAGAATTACTAGACGAGTTTCTGTTTTACAGGGCAGACACAGGTTATGTAAGGTTAGACATGCGTACTTGCCACTCCCACTACCATAATAAGAATGGGATATATTCAAAGCCTTTCTGTAAAACTGAATGAATTTTAATTTGTTCTGTGTTTTGTTGAGAGGAAAAGGGCTTTGCAACAAGGCCGAATAAATGTGATTTATATAATTTATATAAGTTTCGTTAAAAATGAAATCACGTTTTGATTTTTTGTTGTTATAATTTATGTTTTCTATACAAAAAATCAATGAATTGTTCATAAAACTTAAAAAAAGAAACTAAAATTTTATGCATTTTTACTCCTTTGTGGACCATTGAATTGAATGAGCTATAATTCTTAACTGAAATTATGTTTTTGATATTTTTTTTGTACTTTATTGCTAAAATATTCAATGAGAGTCAATATTTTGAAGGAAAAATTTTTATCTCAAGCAATGTGGAAATGGATTGGAAAGGGTTAATTGTTTTACAGTGTGTTGATTAAAAATTCGTAGTTTTTGCAATTTGTAGGCGATTTATAAATGGAATCGAATGTTGACCGTGTTTGCTAAATTTTTAATAAATATAATTGTTGAAAGTGAAATTTTCCCACCGGCACACAACACAAATGTTCTCATTGCAATAAACAATTTTATTGGTACTATTTGGATTTTCAATCTTTCCAGTTACAGACACTCAAATTACAACTCAATCGAAATTGAAACGTCTCTTGCCATCGAAACGATATCCATAGGCGGCCGCATTTTTTGTGTCCACCAATGCGGGATTGCGATGCTTGAAGAAGCTGCCGTGTGCATGTGCTGGCCGCGAGGCGCTGTTCGGCACGCCGTCCATTTCGCGTGGATAGAATGCCTCGAAAAGGCCTTCAGGCGGAATCACCGAGGCAATTTTCATGTCATTCGGATCATAGGCGTGCGTCCCAACGACTAACGCCAGCAGCACCAACAGCGGTAGGAGCGCGGCGGCGGCGGCAGCTTGTCGTCCGAGTTGCGCTGAGCCAAACATCGAGTAATAGGAACTTGTTGTTGCGTATCTCCTGAGCTAATTTTGCACTTTCCAATGCACAACGGTAAATAGGGCAGTTTTTACTAGATCGTATGTTGGTCGCTGGCACTGCTCCATGCAGGCAGAAACAAGTTTTCCTTCACTCGACTTTCGTGGACCACTCGCCACACTCACTTTCGATCGATCCAGCGTACACAGTGGTTGAAGTTGGACTAAAACGATCGCATTATGTGTCGTTGCTGTGTGTTATTGTTTCGCCAATTGTTGTTTCGCTTTGCTGGGCTCGGTCCAAAACCAAAGCCAAACAATCCATACACACAACAGTGCATAATTTTTTTAATTACATATGCTACACCATAGCATAGTACATACATGCATACGCACACTGAAGTTGCTGGGCAATTGTCTTGCGTTGTCTTGAGTCATTTACCAGTTTTTTGTTAAACAATTTGAAGATTAGTTGCTCATGTCGTTTTGGTTAATGCATAACCAAAGACACAGGACACGAACTTGCATCATTTGAGTTGGTGAAAAGTGAAAATGCTGCGTTTTTATGACATAAGTCCCTTCCATAACCCAACCTAGAGTGAATTTATTTCACTATGTCTAGAGTCAGTTTTCTTGTTTCAATATTAAAAAAAATAATAATAATAAAACCCTTCCATTTGTATTTTGTGTGATTTCATTCCTTCTTTATTAAGCTAACAAATTTGGCTTCTTTATTCTTCTCTATTTATGAATTGAGTTTTTTTATTTGCTCTAATCATAGTACACAGCGTATTTTTTGTTTTATTTCTCATTTACTCATTCGTTTGTTAACATATATAAGATTTTACAAAATATAATCACAAAATTGTATCGACGCCCATGATTCATCATATCGATTCCATTTAACTTAAGTTGTCTTTCCTGTGTATTCCTCATACACATTAGGCAAATACAGTACAATTGTAATAAACAATAACTTATTAATGAAAGTAACAATAAAGCGTAGGAAAATATTACAAAAGCTAAAAAATAGGGAGAAGTTCAACTGAAAAGCGTTCATCCGTCTTATGCGATAAAAATTGTGTTGGTGTTCGCGTATATATTGTAAATAATAGTACATAAATGTTGTTTTGTTTTAGTTTTTGTTGTAATACTATGTTTTAGTCTTATGTGCTATATTATGCTTTATTCATATCATAATAATCATCGTAATCATTATCATTTGCAGTTTAATGAAAATTGTAAGAAACGCTGCCTTCGTACGCCGGCATACTACAATAGTTACACGCACTCACTTCAAAGCTTCATTTAATTTAATTCACTTCAGTTTACTACAATTCGAAGAACACTAGCTTTGTGTGTTTTTAAATTGTTGCGCTAAATTTGTTGCTATACGTAAACGGGAAAATGGGGAGCGGTTAGTCTTGCTGATATATGAATTTCATTTTTGATTCTACATATTTATTAAGCACTAAAAATGTTTATCCATTTTGTTCCAGCGGCTAGTGGTTAGTGGCTAATCCGACCGATCGATCATGCCGTCAAAACCGACTAAGTGTCTAAGTGCTTAGCTCTGCTCTAATCTTCCGTGAATGGGTGCTCGGATGTGTCGCTGCTGTTGCGGCGTCGGTTCTCCAGAATTTTGGTCGCTTTCTCCAGTGTCTCTTTATAAAAGATGCTGTTCGCGTTCGCTTCACTTGGCAGTGAATATTTCGAATCGTCCAGACGCCAGGTCAGGCCCAGGACAATGTTGAAGGCGGAGGTGTCGTAGGCGTGACAGCCAGAGTAACGGTATTGCGGCTTTTTGTTGTACTTGCAGCCATTCGATTGTGCGCCTGCAACAAAGTAAAGACCAATTCTCAGCGTTAGCATTTCAAATTTACATAGTGGAAAATGTTAATACAACGGTTTCGATAACTTTTTATTTGACAAAGTGTTGCGCGTCAGTTAATTATCAGTGATTTGCCATAAAAATGTACATTATTATTTATAGCATGGTCATCGTCACACCCTGTTTGTGAGGTGTTAATGTAAATCTCATCCAGTGCTGCCACTTCAACAATTTTTTTCCGACCAAATCCGATCAAATTAAAAATTTGCTTTACCTTTACAGTCAATTTTAAATTTCAATTTAATTTTTTTTTATAAATTCTGTATACTATTGAATGATATTCATATCACAAAACGGACCGAAATTCGTTTAAGCAGACCAGCGGACCAAAGTAAAAAAATCTGACAAATTTTGATCTGAAAAGACCAAAAGCGGCAACTCTGATCTTATCCCAAAAAAGTACGGAAAGAAAGAGTTTGTGCCTCCCAAAAAGCAGGGCTGTATTTTGCAAGTAGAAGTTCGTTATATGCTTTTGCATCCCTTTCGCTAGCATTCAAAATGAAATAGGCAAAACAACAAGTATTGCAAGCAATGTTCTATTTAAAATATAAAAACAAGCATATGCAACCATTTAGTTACACAATTTTCTTAAATTTAAACTGCAGCAAACCACCCTGTTCAATGAGAACATTTCAATTCAATTTCAACTGCACCAATGTAAATAAAATTAACTGGAGTTGAGAGCGCTGCCAGCGAAGAGTTTCAAGTTTAGCTATAATAAAGAAGATAAAATAAATAAAAACTCTCAACTAATTCTGCAGACATGCAAATTTGCAAGTGTTGTTTATTTTCGTTTGCACTCAGATTACATATTTTTTGGTGGAAACAGCCCTGGTTTTAGCCGAAGCGTAACCTCCCTGGCTGAAACGACAGCTATCAACAATACAAGTTCGTGGAAAGAGCGATTACAACAGCAGACGGGGAAACACAGCAGTGTCGCTCTGTGGAGTAGAAAAAATCGACCATTCAGAGAATTGGGAGAAATCGACAACGTGTAAATGTGTTTGGAGCCCAACTCGGCAGCAGAAAGCAACCACAGTCCACGACGCAAATAAACACAATTCGGAGCGGCGATAATCGCAAGTGGAAAGCGGACACAGCGGCCGATTGCCAGAGTGGTGAAACTTTGTATTTACATTTCAGGCAAATTTGTTCAAGTAATAATAACTGGAATAATTACACAACAAGACGAAAATGGCCTACAGCAACATGAATAAGGATCAGGACTACCCACAAACCCATCCGCAAAGTAAGTGACTAGAGCACAGAGCGCCACAGGACTAATTGGCCTTGGAGCGCAGGGCCTAGGGCGTCAATTCCAGACAATTATCCTCGCGATTCAAGAGATTGATTTCAGGTTTTGAATACATTCCAAAAACTGCGTAAAAATTAGAAAATTACGTAAATTTCTATTATTATGGCGAAGTCAACCAGTTTATTTCGATGAGATTGTGTGTTCCAGTGCAGGCACTCTAGAAATTTTGTGTATTGGTTGTGGCTGGTGGCGTGGGGGGGGGGTTCAGACGTCAGGCGTGCTGTACGATACATTGCCAGAGCAAGCAAGAGGCGATTTTTTGTGTTTTCTGCTACTGCAGGCGCAATGCGTCTGCGGCCGTCTGGCAAACAATTTGATTCAATGTTGTTCTTAGCACAAGGGGCGTGACTTCGAGAATGAATCATTTCACTGGAGATTTGTGAAAATTATCTGACTTTATGATTTAAGTGAAATGTTATACTAATGATGATGATTTTTCTATTGCACACAGCGCCTAACTTTGGCTGGAAGCCGGGCCAACCGTCGTCGCCGACAAGCAATGCCAGCACCTCGCGTGGCTCGGCGGCCTTTATCGACCCGGAGAATTTGGAGCCCAAAAACTTCTCGTTCAGCGAGCAGAGCATTCGCAAAGGCTTCATACGCAAAGTTTATCTCATTTTGATGGTACGCAAACACACCGATTTTCTTTTCGATTGCAACTTATTGTTAAATTTGATCTTTAATCTTCCAATAGGCTCAATTAACCTTCACCTTTGGCGTGGTGGCGCTATTTCTCTTTCACCGTCCGACTCAAGAGTTTTCGGAAAGAAATCCTGGTCTACTGCTTGCGGCGTGCATCACCACGCTGGTCGTGGTCATTGCGATGGCATGCTGCGAGGGCGCACGCCGCACCTTCCCAACGAATTTTATTTGCTTGGGCATATTCACGTTGGCCGAATCCTTTATGCTGGGCGCCATAGCCAGTCGCTATAATTCCGAAGAGGTAAGATTGGGTGTAGAGGAGGAAAGCATGGCACACAAATATCAACTTAGAGACTGGTTTCAAATTGCTTTTATCGCTTTGCTTTAACTTATGAAGTAAATTAAATTGCATTTAAAATGCCAGCCACATTCTGGAAAAACCCATTTCCATGTCGGTACAAGTAATGTGGCAGATTAGGTTTATGCGTTTTTAAATACGGCAACTGCTCAATCAGTGCCTTTAAATTATTTTACAATTTTAATAACTACACATTTTGTAGTTGTAGTTGCACTCTGTAATTCATTTCACTGTCAGAAATTTGGCTTCAACCGAAAGGAGCTGTTAGAATGTACTACGTAAAAGGTAATTTCTGTCAGTTCAGTCTCTATATAAATAACCATTGCATCTACCATCCAGAGCCAATGCCATATTTTGCATTAATAGGGACATCCTCTGCGCGCTCGATTAAAAAAAATCTTTACTTTATGCATTAAATTTATGCTTTATGTATTAAATTCCTTGTTTCAGGTCTTCTTAGCTGTTGGCATTACGGCTATTCTCTGTCTGACACTAACACTCTTTGCCGTTCAAACCAAATACGACTTCACTGCCTGCGGCGGATTTTTGCTCGCCGCCTTAGTCTGCCTATTGCTGTTTGGTATTGTGGCCATGTTCTGGCGCGATCACATTGTACAGACAGTCTACGCCGGCTGTGGCGCACTCCTGGCCTGCATTTTCCTCATTTATGATACACAACTGATGATGGGCGGATCGCACAAGTACAGCGTCAGTCCGGAAGAGTATATTTTTGCAGCCTTAAATCTGTACATGGACGTTGTGCGCATTTTTCTCTATGTTCTGCAACTAGTGGGCAATAAGAAATAAAAATGCATCGATTGACTGACGTTGCGCTAAAGTATTTGTGTGCTAACGAGTCGTTCATGAGTGTTTCGTGGCGACTACAATTTTGGTGGATAACGAATTTTCTTTTTTACATGTAAGCAGCATCGAAGGTCAATTTGTCAAGGTTGAAATGTATCTCAAATTATGGATACACACAATGTGTATTTTTTATAAAATCATTGTATAAGAAAGCAAGATAATAAGTTATGACGTATTCGTATGTATATGAGATCTTTGAGCGATTTTTGTGTATGCATAATAGGTTTTGTAAAGATTTATCACAACAGCTTAGGCTTTGTAATTCCAAAATAAAATTCCCAATCATTTGTTAAAAAGTGACATGCACGTTGTATTTCACTGAGCAGCTCAAACACATTAGGCCAGAGTCGAAAAAAACAAAAATTGCACTCCAGCAATGTGTGTGTATAACAGCCAATCAACAGTTGGAGTGGTCTTCGGTGCAACAACAAAATCATTCTGTCATCGGTAGCGAGTCAGCTGCCACCCCCCAGCTGGCAGCACCCAGTCCAGCCGGCTACGCGCGCTGAAGTAAATAAACGCGGCAGCCGGTATGGGAATGGCAACGGGAATGGCAATGGGAGCATAACATGGTGTGGCGTGAAGCGGGCTGCGTTACGCGCATGATTCGTCCAGCGTCGCCGAGTAGTCTGAATACTTGCGAAAATTTTCCATTTACTGTGTTTTTGACTCCTAGTGTAGAGGACGACGACTACGCCAGTCACTAAGAAAACGGCAACCGCAAAGGATACACAGCAGTCAGTTGGTGTCGTGTCGTGTGCTAGGACAGGTGCAATTGACACAACTCAAACAGACATTTTGAAAGTTTTTGAAGTTTCGTTAAACAAGGACAAAACGCCGCAGCCGAAAAATGTACACATACAACAACGCAGTCACCTACAATCCCAATGCTGGAAATCAGATGGTGCCGAATATGCTGACTGACGCCGGACAGGGTGTTGGCAATGTGCAGGTGCAGGAGGGAGGTACGTCACTACGCAGATTGCAATTGGTGAAAATTTGTTGCTAGTTATGTGCAATGGTTTCAATTGAATAGTGTCCACCAGAATGATGGGCGGCGCAATGCCGCCGACCGATGTGAAAGATGCTGCTGGTGGGCCGCAGACGGTGCCTGTCTACGCCATCGACTCGAGTATACAACAATTCGACATTCCTGATCCCTTAATACGACGTAATTTTGCACGCAAAGTCTTCTTAATACTGGCGGTGAGTGAATGGGTTGTGTAGCTACTTGTGAAATTATGCACTCATATTGTACACTACGCAGATCCAGCACATCATCATGCTGCCAATCATAGAGCTCTTCATAATTTTCACCAATGAGCCACTGCATTATAGCGTACGAAGCAGTTTTAGCGCGTTGCTGCTCGTAATTTCGATCGGAATGTACTGCCTCAGCGACATCCGTCGCTATGCGCCCATGAACATTGCCGCGTTCGTGCTCATCACTTTGCTGGTGGCCATCGAGCATGGTGCCAACGCCACGGAGCTGCAGTCGCAACAGGTGAGTGAATGAGTTGGTTTTGTGGTGACATTTTGCATGCTTGTCGTTTGCAGGCGATCTGCCCGATGTTAGTTGCCATCGCGCAGCTGCTGACGTTGATTGCCTACTCCAAGCAGACACGCTTCAAATTCACCAACATCAACGCCATATTGATGATCCTGTTCATAGGCGTGATCAGCATTTTCGTGCTGACCATATTTATGGTCGACGACTACATTATTGGCGTTAGTTCGGCATCGTTCTTTCATGTCGCGTACATAGTCTACGACGTACAACTGATGCTCAGCGGCTACCACGGCTACAGGTTGCAGCCGGAGGAGCACATTTTCGCGGTGGTCAACGTTTACGCCGACGTGCCGCAATTTATCTGGCGCATCCTCCGCTACATTTTCATTACACCGCTGGTGAGGGCCTATCAGTTCTTCAAGAACTGCTGCATGGCCGAGGTGTGCTAAGCAACGTGCACAAACCACCAACAAACTAACTGCATGCTGTACGTGTATCCTACACAACAAACGTACCAAATTATTACTAACCACCATACTCGAGATTATCGAAAGCACAAAATCTATAAGTACAAGTCATATTGATAACTACACATATATTGACAACAATGAAAGGGAAACAATGCAATTAAACTAGAGCCAAACAAATGAATTTGTCATTGCATACACCATCTTTGGTCGCAGAAGAGCGGAAAGTCATCGAATTAAGATTGCAATTTTATTAATATCAACGCTTTGCATATTTAGTGGATTTCTCAGCTCTTTACAGGGTTCACTCATTCGACGGTCGGGCACTGGAATTCAATTCACAACTCAAGTAGCACCAACGTTAAACTACTAAACTGAGAAAGTAGACAATAATTGTAAAGAAAACTAATACATAGTGGTTAAGCTTCCCCATTTGCATTTGCTTGTTGAACAAATTTTAAATGAATGTATTGTATTTTTCCGAAGATATTGTATACTCTTAATCTATCGCACAAGAAATCTGCATTCCATATACATATACATAATTTTATGATTGTTTGAAATAAATGATTGTATTCAAATTGGATAACTCAAAAATTTAATAATCTAAATTTTTTAAATTAGAATTGAAGTAAGTGATTTGCTGAAAAGCAAACGATGAATGTTCCCATCGGCGGCTGAAGTCCATTTTGTATAAAACTATGATAAGCTCAAGACTTGTTCAATCACACTAGTGATAACAACGGAAATAGTGAAACGAAAAAGCAAATAGAAGAAGCATATCGTTGCTTATCAAATATTGAACAGCTGCCAATTGAAGTGGAATCGAACGAAAAACGAATCGGCCTTCTGTTTAGTTTAGCATGAAATGCAATCACTTTGGCCGCTTCGCTTGACAACAAGCTGCACGGCTAATGCGGAACACTTGGTGGCGCATGAAAAGTGCATTAATCATGGTGGCGAATTGCAAATGCAAATGTGCAGAATGCACACTCCACTCAAAACAAATTGTTTGTGCACGCTGGCCAACCTGTCGCTCAAGGTATCTGCACTTCGCCGGCAAAGTGATGAGCTATGGACGAAGTGCATGACGGTGATTGTCACATGGAAACAAAAGTCAATGGGGGGAAATTGCTCGCGCAACGCCAAACAAGGTCAGCGCTGCTGGAAGTCAGCACGAGGTAGGGTTTGACAGTACAAAAATCAATATTTGAACGAAACAAAAAAAATGCAAATCGGTGTCCTTTACACATCCACACGCGAAAGGTATAAAAAAGAGCACATATCAAAATGAAACACATTGGAACGGAGCGACAGCGCCTCGATGTAGTTGTGGGCAATTTGATTTGTGTTTGCTTGCCGCTCAAGTATTCGAGTTTCAAGCGTTTGTCATGCTTGCATATGAGTATTTGTATAAATTGCTGTTTGTGTCTACAGTGCAGTGTCACTGAATTATGAACGCCAAGCCATGACGCTGAGATAATACATACCGCTTTATTTTTTGGCCTGTTTTATGCCAAATGCAGCAATTGTGCTGGCTGCAGTAGATGTTGCTCTTGAAATCCAGAAGGAAAGAAGAAGAAGAAGAACGAAAAAGGCCTTTTTCGCATCTGGAATGTCGAATTTGAATGAAAATAATAACTACACCGTGCAACAAAAATTAAAAAAAATTTTCTCACCGGAAAAAATCTATATGTGCGTGAAACTAGAGACCAAATATAGTAATACTGCGTACTCAGTTTTTCATTTCTACATCCTTTGTCTTCTTAAAAGGACTTCAAAATGTTGAAGGGGATAAAAACCTCGTTACAATATAGCGATATGTCTGTCAAATGAACAAGGAAAGGCTTAGGTTAGGTTAGGTTGCGGTGGCTGCCTCTATAAGAGACACACTCGGAGGCCTGAAAGGACCATTGTGATACCACATATTTCACCCGTTTTTGAACTGTGTATGCAACACTGTTTTGCCAACATATGTTACAGCACACATTTCAAGCGGATGGGGAAAGGGGGGGGACCTACAGTTTAACGCCGAATCCGAACGGCGATTGGCAGTTTTTCGTTCACACTTGGAGGTTTTGCCATTGCCTGCCAAGAGCGCACTTGTGCGATTCTTGTAATTCTCATTCCCTTCATGTGGATAGCGATAGAAGTAGATGAGTTGTTCACCAGCCCGAGCCAGGAATCGAACCTGGAGCCTTTGGTATGAGAAGCCAGCCATTTTCTTGAAAAGTAAGTCTGTTAAAACCCAAAATCTTCTTGATCACGTATCAAAGTTTCATTACGTTGAAAATAGCAGTGTTCATAATTCGGTGGCACTGCACTGTATTTGTAATTTGATTATGAATGAGCGCTTTATGTGATTACAACAGAGTTGTTTTGTCCTGAATTGAAATCAAAACATGCGACATTTCATATGAAAACAGTGCGTTGAAAGGGGATTGAACTGGAATTATTTTACTGAAATGCTTCGTGAAAAATTCGACACAAAAATAACATAACGCTTCGAGTTAAACTGAGTCATAAACTCTGATATGGACGAATGCCATGAAAGTAAATTTTCAGCATATTTTGTTTAATTTTTACAACAAAAATAATAATCAAATGCAAACGCTTGTTTGCTTTCAACTATATCTTCCAAGTACTCGGTATCGTGGTTATCACAAAAAATGCTTACGAGTATTTTATGTTGTTGTTATCTTAGTATTGTTGCATATGATTTTGCTGGGAATTTCATTCGATTGCTACATTATGCTCAATGAATATCTGAAAGGGGGCTTAGTTAAATTATTCAAGTCTGACAATGAGCAGAAAAGTTGGTCGAAGAGAAGAAGTATCGATGGTCAAACTATCACTTAAAATGTGGTTTAGGAATATTACTCACTGTGTGATTAATAAAGCGGTTTGCAAAATTTACTATTCCCAGTGTAACCACTGGTTGACGCCCTCCACATGAAGCACTCGTCAAAAAATTAGGGCATCTGTTTGCGTTTTTTTTGAAAGAAACTCTCAAAAATTTCAGCCGTTTTGGATGCACAGTTGTTTGACAAGTGAGTGTGATGAGTGTGACGTTTTTGTATGATGCTTGTATGATATTTGTATATGTTTTTGTGAAATGGAAAAATATTCTCATATCAAAGATGAGTTGGACACTGGGTGGATGGATGGATGAAGGGGAGCCGAGGAAATAACCTAAGGGAGGTCATTACCCCAAGCACTCAGGCTCTATAGCCCATTGTACTTAAGGCTCAGGAAAAAGATTGATAGAGGAAATGGAAATGGGAAAAGAAAAAGAGACAGTGGGTGGAAAGGGAGAGGGAGTTATGGATTCTCCTGTGCATATTTCCCGGACTCATTAATGAATATGAGGAGATCACACAGGGCGAGAGAATGAACTTCGTCCATTCTCATAACATCTGAACTCAGCGTGCGCAATCTCGTTCTAGAGAAGGCCGGACATGTACAGAGAAAGTGCTCTGTACTATCTACCTCCTCCAGGCAACCACCACATTTTTATCGGCTGAATTTAAAAGTGGAGATACCAGTTTGTTAGACGATGAACGTTCGGGACTCCAGCTCGTCAAATTAATCAATTAATCAAATTGTCAAATTAAAGTGAGAGAAATATCAGAGGGTATGAATGTGTCCAAGACACATCTGTGTTTGTCAAAGTTTGAAGCAATATTTCGGCATGAAAAAGCTGCGTTTGCTTATGTTAGACTAAAAACGTGTTCGAATGAACCAACCTTCGGTTAATGCAATTTAGGCGCAATAAATCAGAGCTGAGGAGCAGTAGAAAAGAGATGTAGAAAAATAATAATATAATTGAAAAAATAATTGAAGAAAACATGTTTTGCATCTTTGTTAGGTCAGAAACTTTTCAGACCATCCTCATATTTCTTCAAAAATTTCTGTTTGTTGTTTTTAGAGTTTGAGTCACTGCGTGATTGTATTAGCAAAAATGATCTGGGCGTGAATAAGTGGAATCAGTGTTGCCAAATTTTTTTCCGACCAAACTTCCGACCAAATTTGACCCCAACCGACCAAATTAAAAATTTGCGATATCTTTAAATTCATTTTTAAATTACAATTAATTGAATTAAATTGTTTTGAGTAAGTTTTTTGGACTAATGAAAAGATATTCACATCACAAAACGGACCGAAATTCGTTTAAGCGGACCAGCGGACCAAAGTAAAAAAATCTGACCAATTTTGGTCCGAAAAGACCAAAAGCGGTAACTCTGAGTGGAATATATGGCATTTTAAATTGCAACTGCTGACAACTTAAACTGGAGCCAAAACCGCGAGATAAAAACTTGAATTAAGGAACCATAAACCATATTTCTTAATTTATAGGTTAGACGTATATGGGAATAAAAATTTAATGGAACAATTTTATGTTTGTTTTCATTAGCTGGCCGCGTGTTTCCGTTATCAATTAGCTGTTGTTGTTGCTTATATTACTGTTATTCGTGGGAATTGGCTGATGTATATGCAAATTGAACATCATCGGCAGAGGGGATTTCACTGCAGACAAATCCAAATATTGTTCAATATTTCATCAGCTGGAACCCTTGTTGTTGTTAGTAAATGTCGATATGAGTGGCTTGATTAATTAAAGTAATTGTGTTGATGTTGTAATAATCGTATTAATCAGATAATTTGTTTTGATGAAGCGATAACTCGGAAAACGAAATTAAACAAAAATACAGGAAGCAAATATGGATGATTGTGAGTTACAAGCAGACCATAAGTGTGCATTTTATCTTATATCAGCAACGCGAAAATATCCATGTCTCAGTATAATATAATTGGATATTCATTCATGGTCACTCTTGGCGTATCATAACATTTTAGTTGTGATTAATGTGATGGAAAAATAATCACCACCACCAATTAGGATTTGAAGTTGTGATCAGTTGTGGGTTCGCTGATGTCAGTCATCGATTACATGAGCCAGTGTTCGGATGCACTCACTAAACCATACAACAGTGGAAAGTCGATCTAATGAGATGGCAGAAAAGGACAAGCAAATCGAAGCGGCCATTTTGAACTACGCATACAGCAATGTCAATGAGAAACAACAAGGCGTTGTTGGTTTGTATACGGCGGCCGGATGCGAGTTGATAAACTGGGCACGGACTGCTTGAATTTTTCTTACATATTTCAGCAGATAGCACACATGCAATTTCGCTGGCAGACAACGGCGTACAATGTCAACTGCTGGTCGCGCAGTCGGACCCACATGACGGCGGCCCGCTGCACTTCGATATCGG
This sequence comes from Melieria omissa, assembly GCA_963971225.1. NCBI lineage: Eukaryota > Metazoa > Arthropoda > Insecta > Diptera > Ulidiidae > Melieria > Melieria omissa. Next base: position 10,155,152 of record OZ020269.1, read on the forward strand.
TGACAGGGAGCGACGCCGTTGCTTGGTGCGGAAAATATTTCTGCTGATTATTGTAAGCGGATGCGGCGACACTTGCACGCAATGACAACGAAATCATTTCACTTGAAGAATTTCGCACTTTTCATTCAACAGGCACAAAATCTTGTGGCGGCCTTTGCCATGGCTGCGCTTTTGCATTGCTACCAGCGGCCACTCTCGTTGCTGGTAAACAGTTGCGTGAATGTTATGGTGATGTGCATCTACTTGTTGCTGTTTCTTCTAACGGACAGACGCCGCCGTGCGCCGCAAAACTATGTGGCGCTGGTGTTGGTCACGGCGTTCGACGCTTGCGGGAAAGCGACCTATGCGGCCATGCTGAACTTTCTCGAGACGGTGCGTAGTGCAGGCGTGCGGCATTCCAGCCAGCATTCTGGCGATAATCACAAACTGACCTCTTGAACTGCAGGCACTGCTCGTTCCGGCGACGATCATTGTGGCGCTGCTGCTGCTGATGGCCTACACGACGATCGGCTGCTGTCGCATCACCAACTGGCGCGGCGTCTTGCTCGCATGCTTGGTGGGCTTTGGCGTTCTGGGGTGCAGTGCATTTTTTTGGCCCTCACATCTTGCGCCCCCATCCTGTGCGCTGGCCGCTATCAGCGTTGCCTACGCCCTCTACGACACACAGCTGCAGCTGAGCGGCCATTACGGCTATCAGCTGAAGGCGAACGAACATGTTTTCGCCGTCACTAATATCTACGCAAATTTGCCTGTAATGTTGTGGCGTTTGATCTATCACATGTTCCTGGAGGAAATCATTCAGACAATCAAATTCTTTTGGCGCTGCTGCCGTCGAGATGTGTGCTGATTCGCAAAATAATTACAATATATGTGTGTGTGTGTATATGGAAAAATAATACAGTAATGGAATAAATAATGAAGCAGTGCCAAAAATCACAAATCGAAGCGTCATTTCGAGGAAAGCGTTGTAAGGTGGGTGGGCTACAAGGTGACGGCTGACGGCTTGTTTCTACGTAAATGGACATAAGAATTGTGGTGAAATGAAATTCGAATTGTATGACCGTTTCAATATAGTTGCGGCCCATAAAGCACGGCACGAGAGCGAAGCTATGGAATTTTCGACAAAGTGTATTCGTAATTGGATAGTATTCCCCTTAAAGTCTTCTCGGTATTTTTGTTGATAGATCTGGTTGGTCTTTTTGATTTACGATCCAGCGCGCATAGATGCAGAGCTTAAGCGAAGAAGACAGAGTGGTTTTGAATGACGAATTTATGGACAATTGACTTGATAGCAGATAATTTGCAGAATAAAAGTCCAGAAAGCTCTGCTTGGAAGACAAAGTTTTCAATGGCAGAATAAAAGTCTTGAAAGCTCTGTTCAAAGCGTTTGTCTATATGTTAGAGGTTATTAAAATCATAATAGTACTTTTCAGTTTGTTTGTTTGTAAGCTTTGCCCCTGTGCTGTAGTCGATTTGTGCACCATCTGGTGCACATGTGTCGACAGTGCGAACCCGAGGAAGCGCTCTAAAGAAAGCCTACTCAGCGGACAGCAGTCGAACATCGAGCAAAGTCAATGCCAATGTGACAGCTGCACCGGAAGCGTTGCTCAAAAATGCAAATTAGACGCGTGGTCGTCGCGTCCACTATAAATCATACAAAGTCATGCGTATTCATACATAAAACTCATATAAAGTGCAACCTTTTACACTTTGGCACTCCGGTGTCGGCACGTGCGTTGTATTGAGTTGACAAATTTTCAGTTCCACTTTAATTAAGTGCTGCCACAGAAACTACGAAACTATTTACTTTTTATGAGTGTCAAGTGGGGTGAGTGGTGCCAAGGCAAATCGAGTCTAAACCACTCTGAAGGGAGCATTGAGAGTGTGGTGTGGGGCGATACGCTGCTCGGACAGTCTCATAAAATATTTAGCTTTCAACCAAATTATGATTGAGAGCATAGTGCCATGAACACTTCAATCGGACCCAGTGGAATTTAATTGTGCTGAACTCTATTACCGCTGCAATGAGTTTGCTTGATGAGTGTAACACCTATTAAATATTTCCACATGAGCAAATTTTGTTAAATTAATATTGGTTTTTATATAAAAAAAACATACAGACGGCCTAAATTAAAAAATTAAACGAAAACAAAAGTAAAGCGAATGACTTTGAAACATAGTTCATGTTAAAAAAAAAGTTATTTAAAAAAATTGCTAAACGAGGTCTTTGAAACAAATTCTGGTTTCAGTCTTATTTACAACTTGCACCCAGACAAACCTTACTACACTTTAGATGACAAAAACAACTCGTAATTAAATATAGGGTTTTCCAACAAGAGGTGTTATTTTGAATCACCCGGTATTTCGGTAACTGTCACTTTTGAAGCTTTTATTCTTTGACATTTGACAAGTAGAAACTACGCCATTACTAAAAATGGAACAATACACGCTTCAACAACGCATTGAAATGATTAAAATTCACTACAAAAATGGTGAAAATCTTGCAGTCACAGTTCGCAAAACTAAAGCATTTTTGGGTCGTCGTGAAGCACCTTGTCGGACCGCAATACAGAAATTGGTGGAAAAATTCGAGCCGTTGGGACAAGTTAGTGATGTGAAGAATAAAACCCGTGCACGTCGCTCAAGAACAACTGAGAATATTGCTGCTGTAGCCCGAAGTGTTGAAGAAAACCCAGGTTTGTCGATTCCTCGTCCTCGAGAGATGATTAATGATTTTTTATGGCCGGAGTTTGATGGTATTGATCTGGACAACGTTTACTTTCAATAAGACGGCGCTACGTGCCATACAGACAACGAAACCATTGCTCTTTTACGGGAAAAGTTTCCGAGATCTTGTGATTTAACACCTTGCGACTTCTTCCTTTGGGGCCCAGCGTCGATTCAAGACCTCACAGATAGAATTCGTGAGGCTATCGAGGGCATAGGGCAGCCACTTTGCGATTTTGTTATGGAAAATTTCATGAAAAGAATATGGTCCTGTAAGCGTGGTCGTGGTGGCCATTTGGCTGATGTTGTTTTTCATTATTAACGGCATACCTTCCTCTTTATTATGAAATAAACATCCGATAATTTATCTCAAAAAATGGCATTTTTCTTTGAATACAAAAATAACACCTCTTGTTGGAAAACCCTATAAAATAAATAATTAAAATAAAACAAAAAAACTAAATAAAATAAAATAATAAAATAATGTTACGTTGGTATTCAAACCACGACCATCTGGTTCAGTGATACACCGTGAAGTCTGAACAGTTCATATAAAATTTATTGCAATATCTTTGTATTACAACAAATTATAGATAACTTAACAATAACAAATTCAGAAAATTTCCGTTTGCTCTTGAATTCCTCAGTAGAAAGATATATTGGGACGTGCTTCAGCCTGTGATAATTTGGGCTCAATGGGCTCAGTCCTAAGACATTCCAAACTTAAACCCATCTAATGATTTCACAAGTTTAACATATGTGTCATACAGAGAGAGAGAGTAAAGTCCCCTTTTATTTATTATCTTTCAAATAACTAAAATTCATTAAGCGATCACCGTGACTCAGTTGTTAGTACAATGGATCGCGAGTCTGCGGGTCGGTGTTCGTGCTCCGATTTAGCTAAACAGCAGGAAATGGCAAAGTGTAAACCACACTTTCTCGCAAATATAGCAAAAAAATATGTGCAACTCAATTCAACAATGCGCAGCAGAATTGTAATCTTTATGCCGCTGTCATCTATTGCATTTATTGTTTTGTTTACGGGGTGGATTGTTGACATTACTTTCAAATTGTTTACAACGTTGCGCCATGTCGGCGTGTGTATGTTTGTGCGCGTATTGCAGAATGGAATGCGTACTTATTGATTGATTTCATTGTTTTCTTGGTTGCGGTTATTGTTGTAGGCAATCAAACAGTGCGGCATTCGATCGCACTGCACTAATGACATTTTCTATTAGCATCAAATTACCAATACGAGTTGCTGTTATAGTTTTGTTTTTCCCCCCCCCCCCCCTACTTTTGCTTGTTTTTCTATCTTTGCGTGTACTTTCTAGCCACACTTCAAGCCTCAATAGTTGAGAAAGTTGTGTATATTAAATAACAACGAATTTGAGAAACACTCTTGTCTGCGAATCTTTTTTTCATTTGTTTTTGGTTTTGAATTTGTGCCCTACTTACTGAACATTTCGACATCTTTATGCTCGAAATGTTTCAGTGGACTGGACTGTTGTACTCACCGATTGGATCGATGCACTCCATGGTCAGCACACACTTCAACCACGGCAACATTATCTTCTCCGTTACGAAGAGACTGTCCGTGAACAGCACCGTCTCCAGGTCGACCATTCGCAGGAAGAAGAAGTCATCCGCATCGGTTTGAAAGTAGTCAAACATCTTGGGATGGGTGCGCGTCGACACCGCGGTCGGCGTATTCCAGCCGAGCACGCCCGACACCATCACTTTGCTCTGCAGATCGTACAGGTCGCGACTGTTGCCGCGTATTCGCATGTAGTTCTCCGCGAAGAGAATACTCTTCGAACGCATGAGCGCGTCCTTTATCACAATGGGGCGATATGCGTGCATCCGCTGATCCGAGACGTGCGACGGAAACACGGACAGATCGTAGCCTATTACGGCGCACTTGGAGTTGTTGCAGTAGGCGCTCAGGGCGCGCGACTCCTCCTCGGACAGGCCGAGATCGTAGATGAGCAAATACTCATTCGGGAATTTGGCGGCGATATTCTGGGCGAGCAGTATGGCCGACGGCGCCTGGCCGTCCTGCACGTACGTCACTATGGTGAAGTTGGCCTTGGTGCTGTTGTAGGGTGTGGTGGTGACGCGCGGTAAGGCGTGTCGTTGCGATGGCTTGGCGCCGTAGTGCACATCATTGCCGGATTGCTGGGCGGATACTGGTTGGTTTTGTTGTTGCGGTTGTGGCTGTTGTAGTGGAAGATGTTGCAATTCGAGCACAACGGAATCGTCGCTTTGGGGAATGGGCTGCTTTGGCGGCTGTGAATTGGTGTCGATGTCGGTGTTGTAGCGATAATATTGAGATTCCTTGGTCGGTAGCGAATTGGTGAAACCTAAGATGGCCAAGTACTTGGGATCAATCTCCAATTTTTTCTGCTCGGCAACACGCAAATTTTCCTGAAATGATGAAGAAATTGCATACATGAATTTAATGGATAGAAATATGTATGTGGAATGGAGATATACATAGAATACACTTTTTAAAGTATAAAAGTTGTGTTTAAAGGTGAGTTTATACATCACTTTTTACGTGATAGCGACCATTTTGAACTCAGTGGTTAATGAAATGCGTTAAGGATTAAGTGGCCAGTTTAAGGACATTGTCAACTGGGATGTTTTAGCTGAATATGCTATAACACCGTGCGACAGCATTTTTCACACCGGCAAAAATCCATATGCGTGTGAAACTAAAAACCAAATAAAATAATAATGCGTAATCAGTTTTCATTTCTACATCCTTTGTTCTTTTAAAAGGACTTACAAATTTTGAAGGGGAGAAAAAAAAAATTAAAAAAATACTTAATTTCGTTAGAATATGGCGATATGTATATAAAATGAAAGAGGAAGGGCTTAACAATTTAAATAAAATTGATTTTTTATCTATTTGTAAGAAAAGAATATGAAAAAGGTCCTTAAAAAATTTTAATCCTTGAAAATGTATGTAGAATTTTCTTGAAAAGCAAGTATGTTAAAACCCAAAATCATCTTTATTACGTGTCAAAATTTCATTATTCTCGCCTCATTGATTTTGTATCTTTTATTATTTAAAATACTGATACTCAAATAAATTCAGAATTTTTGTATTTCATTAGAATTGCAGCTTCCGCATTTTTTTCAATAACTTTCGAATCAATCAAGTTCTAGAGTCGCTACCAAATTATTAAATGATGAAATTGAAATAATTCGATTTATTAGAAATTCTAAAAATTACTGTAACGATGATTTTGAACGTCCAAAATCAAACTGACTGACCACATTGCCAGCACTCGCCAGCGTTCATTTTGCTGCGCAGCTTCGCCGCGGCTGTCAAAGCCAGAGTGAGCGCATTAAATGCAACAATTCAAATTGTTTTGATTGCAATGTTTTGCAAACATTTCAATTGACGCTGACTGCCAACGCCGCGATGGGTGGCTGCTCTCAAGGATTCTACAATTGGAAAATTGTTCGGCATTTGACGATAAACGACGTGTTATTTATTAGATGCCTCAAAGCGCTGCGCTGCGCTGTGCGACGGCGGTCGGCGTATGCGGGCGGATTGCATTCTTCGTTGGTTGTTGTGTTCGAAAGGCTACAATTAAGTGACCATAGACATTTACTTCAGCAGTCATTTAGTATGCAGCGCACATTGACCAGCTAGTTATTAGTAGAAAATTCCAGACTTAAGCAGCATGCTTGCGGCAATTTTACGAAACCATTAGGGCCGAATATGTGGCGGTGACCTATCAATTCGTCTCTCACATCCAACGCTCTGAAGCGCTGCACGCGACCCCATCCGTTTGCCACTTGATACATTCTGCTGAATACTAAATGGCGCCACCGACCACCCCAGCCGCTGTCTGTCGCATTGCGCAGCTAGCGGGCGACCTCAGTGGAGCGTCGTTGTGCGGCCGGCGGTTGGCATGGCGGCGCGTGGCACAAGTCACGTAAATTGGGCGCTATCATACAAATTCAATTTAAAATGCAATCGTACGAGAAATGAGCATAACGGGTACGCAGCGCGGACCAGAGGTATGAACGACTATGTATGTACGTAGTACGTCAGCTGACTGCACGACAATGCTGCATTGGCGCAATTTTCATTCTAAAGTGGATGCCGCCAAACACACAACCATCGCACACGTCGGCGACTGGAGGCGAAGTGGTTGTTCTAGGAGGATCTGTAGCGCTGCGATGCTGTGTGGCAACTGGCTGCCGGTTGTACGTGGCTCGTTCCTGTAGCAAGGATGGAGTTGAATGCCATTAAGGCCATGAATTGTTGTTGACAGGCGCTAATTACTGTCAACACGGTGCTCTGTCAAATTGTACTTGTCGGTTGTGTGGCGGCGAAATCTCTGCCACTCCTGCTGCACGCAACATTTCGCAAATATGACAGGCCATGAAGCGTTATTATTATTACCGCTACACATTTTCGCACGGAAGCAACGTTATGTAGAACTGCACAATTTCCGCTGTCCTTGTGCTGACTGCTATCGCAGCTGACAAATGAGAGCAGTGCAGCGTGGGGATTTGCCTTTGGAATTAATATTAACAGAAGAGCTAATTAAGTTGAGGTTTTAAAGTAATTGGAGAACACTTAGAAACAAAATTTTATTTAAAACCCAAATAGATTTTTCACTAATCAACAAAATATGAAGTTGAAAGAAATAAAGTGCATGCAAGTTAAGAAAGAGAGAAAAGTTTGAAAGGTAGCATGTTTCTGAAAAAGTTCACTTGAGCACAAAGGATGACTGGTTGTGTTAGCACATTAGGATGGCTCGATTCCTTCTTTGAGGGTTTTCCCTAAAAACCATGATGATTCCAATATGAACCTTTCTATCTTCTGGACATTTAGAATTCAATGCCTGGTTAACACTAGAAAGACCATTGCGGTCTTTTTGAAAGTTTTTCATTTTTAAATATTTTTATTATCTTCAGTATTTCTATCAACTTTTGCTCTGATGACTTTTATTTTTTATGGGGTTTTACATTTTGTTCTTCAATTAGGATTTTACACTTCGCCAAATTGAGGTGTAGTTTTCAAGATATCAGCGGATATAATATTTAGTCTTTGTAGGTATGTGAAATTTGCGGCCTTTCTAGTGTTAAGTTGGAGTATAATGAAGAACCTCGAAATTTTTATATTTTTTAAGTGCCTTTTATGAAAGATAGCTGCGACAGAGCATGCAATGTATTACTGTGGGCAAAAAATAGTTAGACTTTTTAATTAAAATTTCGCGCGAATGTGTGCGGAATCTAATTTCTGGTGCCGAAATGTTCAGAAAAGGCCGTCGTCGGTGATAATTGTATGTCGCGAGCAAGTGTTTTTGACACGAACGACGAACCACGTCCAGAACGACCATCAACATCAACTGATGATCAACACGTCAATAAAATCAAGGAACTGGTGCTCGAGAATCGACGATTAACAGTAAGAGACCTTACTGGCATCGTTGCCGGCCTCGATAGTCAAGCGGGTAGCGCGCTGGCTTCTCATACCAAAGGCTCCAGGTTCGATTCCTGGCTCGGGCTGGTGAACAACTCATCTACTTCTATCGCTATCTACATGAAGGAAATGAGAATTACAAGAATCGCACAAGTGCGCTCTTGGCAGGCAATGGCAAAAACCTCCAAGTGTGAACGAAAAACTGCCAATTGCCGTTCGGATTCGGCGTTAAACTGTAGGTCTAGGTTTTTCGTCAAAAATTCAACCAATATCGTTCCACAATCACTGTATTCGCCTGATTTAGCTCCGTGTGACTTCTGGCTGTTTAGAAAACTCAAACGACCGCTCCGGGGAAATTATTTTGAGTCAATTGAAGACATTAAACGTGAATCGTTACGCGCATTGAAGGCTATTCCGGAAATTGACTTTAACTGTTTCGAGGATTGGAAAAAACGTTGGCACAAGTGTATTGGGGTCAGGGGGATTACTTTGAGGGGTACGAAATAGGTTTGGAAGAATAAGTAAATAATTTTAAAATTATGAACAAAGTCTTACTATTTTTTGCACACAGTAGTACAACTATTTGAAAGTTTGCTAATAACAGTTATGCAACTTTTATGCAGAAGCTGTAGGAATAAGGATGCGGTAGAATTAATCAAACACCTGCTTTGTCTCAGTCCACCACTAAAGAAACGACGACTCAAATCCTTGGGACAAGGTTCTTTGATACACTTGCGGTTTAAGCCGATGCACAGATTTCTGATCTCCACAATTTCCTCACAAAGACCAAAAGGTTTTCAAAAGATACCATCTGGATCTACAGAGAATCCAACAGGAACAGGATCCAAGTGAAACTGCAAGTGTACCCTTCTCAAACCCAGCCTCACGGACCCTGTTTCAGCCCACAACCTCACTTTATCTTTAAACTAAAGTTCCGATTAGAGACACACAGATTCTTTAGCGATGACAGACGGTGTCGAATTAGTTTCGATTCGGTTGTTAATGAACTGAATGTGTAATGGCCAAGTCAATTTTGTTTTCCTTCGAACTGATTGCTCTGATTGCACTGGACGTACACGCGTGTTTGTTCGTATGTGCGTACGAGAGTGTAAGTATGTCAGTGCCTGATGCGCTGTTGCTGTCGACAGGCAAATATTTATTTATTTGCTCTTGCACTTGCACTCCATTTACTTGTGTGAATGGTTGCTTTGTGTGTCGTCGCGAGCATGGATGGGCCACACTCAACGGGCGCTGGGTGCGCACTCTTGTCAGTAGCGCAACATGAACGCTCGGGCAACTATTTATTTAGCAGCGATAACGCGGCGGCGGCCGTGCGCTCTACAACTATCTAAATGGAACGTGTCGTTTTTGTGTATCGATTGGAGTGAAGGTAATGCATTAATTTGATTTTATTGCCGCAATTATATTCGATTTCAGACAGAGCACGTTGTGTGTTGCGGCTGATTGGGACGCCACAGCAAGCGGAATGGGTGGGGGGGGGGGGGGTCGAAAAATTATGGTTGGCATTTTGTTCACAATCATTTCATTCAAGTTGACAACATCAGAGACCTGAAAAAAACACGATAAAAGTCATCACCTTTGGGTATGCGGGTACACACGCACCGGTCAGCTAGGCGTAAGTATACCCTGTGGAATTCAACAGCTGCCATTAGCGTGACGCAAGTGGGCGACCGTTGATAGTCGACAGTTCAAAGACACTTTTCATGTTACAAATATGCGGAACGTTACCAATTTTTGACCGGATGCCGATCCATTGGCCTCGTAGGGATTAGCAGAAAAAGATGCCGAGCATTGAACAGAAAATTTAATATTTTTTATGTCATCATCAAGTTTTCAGCTGGAATTGAATTTTCATGCGAAAATGATTTCAATTAAACTAAAACATTAAAACCCAAGTGAAACTACGAAATTCAATTCAATCTAAAATATGAAAAAACTTATCTTTTGTGGGTCTTTTTTGTGTTGCCAAAGCGAAGCAGATAACGAATTTTTTGGCACTATTTCGAACAGCCGATTAATCGTTCGCACATTACGAACTGTCGCCCCCAACGTGGCATGTGTCATAAATAAACAGAAGTATGGAATACGGTTGAGGGCTTTTCAACGTGGAACTTTGGGGAATTAAGCCGAAAGGCGAGAATTTTATGAAGTGCTCGACGGACATGCAACTTGTCGGTGCGCCTGCACCGGCAACGCTGCTCACTTTACAATTAACCACCCCGTGCGTTGAAGTGCGTCCAGCGCTCGCTGAGGGTCATTATTTGGGCCCTTATCGCTCAGTGGGGGCGATTGTTGTGTTTGGTTTGTTTCATTTATTTATTTTCTTTTTGTATGAGAAGCGATTAAACTGAATGCAAGCTAAGCGCAGATTAATTATTTAAGTGGTAGTTGCTGCAACCATTCATGTGCGCTTATTATTTATTTACTTATTTGCTTGCTGCTGTGTCGATGTCAGCGCGACAAGAAAGAAAGCAAGACAAATGACAGTTGTGCTGCCCTGAAGTGAAAATATTCCCTACGCAATTCAGATGCTCGAAGGTCTACGACTGTCCAACTGTTCGACCAACTATGGAGAATTTCCTATGCGGCATTTTACACCTGTCCCCGGTGTACGTAATTACGACTGTCATTTCCTCAAGGGTGCGTTTCGCATTAGGCGGCAATTCCACGACGTTTACCAGTTCGCCGCTGTCACAATCACTCACAGTCTGTTGTGAGTGCGTGTCGCTCGTTCATTTCCAGTCGAAACCTTAAATAACACTTGCGCTCCCGCCACACTTCCCCTCGTTGCGTCGCTCTAAACGCATCATAAATAAGGAAACCACGACAAACGGAAATGTCAAAACAAATAAAATGGTGGCGGCGATCGGCCATGCAAATGACACCAGCTGGCAAGCGTATCCTTTCATTTCATTTCTTGTAACATTTATTTGGGATATTGGTGTTGTTGTTGCGGTTGCTGATGGCCAATGTTGTTTGCGGTGGTGGACGTGGAGATGTACGTGCTGACAGAACGGCATTTCGTATAGATTTAAGCTTAAGTAAGGCAAGAGCTGAGCTAGAGTTCAGTCTCACAGGATTATGGTGCATTTTGACTTTTTACGATGGGCTCATTTTGTGGATCAAAAGCAGATACAGAGTCTGATTGGATTTTGAGAGTTTTGCCTTTCAATTAAGGCAAAGCTTTGAGGTGTTGAAACAGGGTTGAAGTTGGTGGTTGGAAGTAAATATATTTCTGTGAATCGAGTACTGCAAATATGATTCCTTTAGAAAAGTCGGCACAACAATAAATAAGACGTAGTACACGTGGTGGTGTCAGTGGCTGACTGGAAAACTTTTTTGTTTTCGAGAAGGAAAAGACGAAGCAAAGGCCAGTTTTAACCCTTTTAAAAAAGGTGTTGATTTTTCCGTACTGACGGGAAATCTTTTTTGTTTTTGAGAAGGGAAAGAAAAGACGAATCAAACTGGCCTTTGCCTCGTTCACCAAAAGGTGTTGATTTTTCCGGACTGACGAGAAATTTATTTTGTTTTTTAGAAGGGAAAGAGAAAGACGAATCAAACTGGCCTTTGCTTAGTTCAGCAAAACCCGTTTCAAAAAGGTGTTGGTTTTTCCGGACTTTCCCCTCAGTCTTTTTTGTTTTTTAGAAGGTAAAGTAAAAGACGAATCAAAATGGTTTGGTTTTGTTTGATAATATTTCATTAGAAAGGAAGGAGAAAAACGAATCAGTCCTTCCAAAAAGTGTCGACTTTTCCATAAAAAGCGATACAAAAACAAACAAAATGTAGTAGACATAGCGGTGTCAGCAGCTGACTGGAAAACTTTTTTATATTTTAGGAGGGAAGGGGAAAGATGTATCAAACTGGCTTTTGCTTTGTTAGATTAGTTTTAATATATGGAAAACTGTTTTGTATTTTAGGAGATAAGGATTAGTTTTAATATATTCTTTGAAAAGTTTAAAAGTATAAAGTTTTAATACAATCAGAAACAAATTGCACAAAAACTTTCAATCAATGGAAGTTTTTGAAACAATATTAAAGACATGGCACAATGTTCGAAAGTTGAAGTAATAAAGAAAGGAGGCACGCTTTAATGAACGAATTGTACAGTGTTGCATACACATTTCAAACGGGTGGAATTTGTGGTACCATTTTGTATGAAATCCCCATTAAGGTTTGGAAATAGGGGATGAGTATGTTTGAAAGAAATGTTCAGTAAGGAAAACTAGAGGGGTCGGTCATAGGTTTCAACCCTCTAAGAGCAACTTCTGACCAGCTGTGGAGCAATTTGTCGAATTTCCCAGCTTTTTTGTGAACTTTGTGAACAAATTTTTTGGCTCATGCACTTTTTCACCAAACCGCATAAAATGAGAGGTTGCGGAGCATCGAGAACCCATTATTAAGAATCTCCACACAACACTAACTCCACTCTAATATTCAGTTTATTAATTTCGGATTTTTCCTAAAAGTTCAAACTATTCTAAGGACCAACAAATAATGTATTCTTAAAACCACAGAGGGCTCAGATGTCCACAAAGTAGCAATGTGCCATATGGCAAACAAATGGGTTAAACTTTTTGCTTTTAGAACTTTGCTTTGTAGAATATAATGTTAAAATTAATTTGATACTATTATAGGTTTGGAACACTGCTGGGTAATTGCTTGATAACTAGAGTCGAAGAGCTTTTATTCAAATTCTTATTGAGTGGGTGACAATTTGCCAGAGGGCGTAGTTTTGTGTGTCTGACGTTGGTAAATTTTGGACTTCAACAAGAAAAATGCTGGCAACTCAGATTTAAATAAAAAAATTAATTAAATATAAAAAGCAACAATTTGATTTAGAAACAAAATAGAAGAAATATACACAAATAATAAAAAATGTGGTTCAGAAACAAAACCAATAAGAGGTAATGAAGAAAGAAAAAAAATACCATCAACGTCAAAATATTGCAACAAATATGAAATCTCCACACAGAATATGTAGTTTTATAAAACCAAAATTGCAAAACAACTGACGAGAAAAAACACAGATAAGATTTATAGCTGACTCAGTTGATGCTCTTCATGTATTTTTTGCTGCGTTAGGCGTTTGCTGCTCAATAAATATTGGCAACAATTTACAAATCTGTAGCAACACTAGAGCAAACAAATCGAATTGCAAAAGCCATAAATTTTACAAAATCTTACAGTAACAGTTTGCCCGAAAAATGCTGCAAGTCCATAAAAACCACAACACATAAAGCGAAAACGGAAAAGCACATTAATGGCAATTTCGGTGCAAGGCAAAGGGGCGGGGATGCAGCAAATGTTTACTTTGGGTGAATTCCGTTACAGATGGCCCTCGACTGGACATGGAACGTTTGCTGAAAAACACCAACGAGAGCGAATCGAAACCGAGGTGCGCAACAAAATACCTGCAACCGCATGCGACTGGCGCATTTTCCAAGCGCGCGCACACACACTCACACACACAGTCATCCATTCACACGGCCAAACAAAAATATGTGCACACAAAAGCACACACATTTCATGTACTTGTACCTGCAAAAACAGTAAATACAAGGGGCAGGAGGCGGCGGCGGGGTGGTGGCCACAATCGACTGCAGTGACTGCACGCGGCCCATGTGGCGTGCACACTGCAGACAGACGTAAGCACGCCACTTTGCATCCGATCCGGCCAGCTCCATTGTTGTGACTTCCCATCGCAGGCAGCGGCACCTGCCCTGCGCTCGCACACTTTTCATTACGCTCGCGCCCTGCACCCCTTCAGCGGTTTCCATGGCAATTTGCATTTTCATGAGAGTTTTTCGTTTTTGTTGGCAATTTAAAAATTCAGTGGGTATTTTCAGTTTTCGGCGGTTTCAATTCATCGCTTTTCATTCTTCAGCGGGTTTTGCATTTGTTTGTGGTGCAGCGATGGCAATGAATGCCAGCTGGGGTTTAACTCCACACACACACACACACAAGGATTGTGTGCACTGACAGAAAAGCGGCAGCGCACGTTGCACTGCGTCAGTATTTGGGTCAATAGCGACGCGGTCTCCATGGAGCCATAAACCCCTAACCGAGCGCCCTGCAAGCATTCTTCTCTCAAGAAACTGCTGGCAAAAACAAAAGCAATTTTTCTACCAAGTGTAGCGTTTGTGTGCATGCAAGGGTTCATGTGTGTGTGTGTGTGTGTTTGTGCAAAAAGCAATTCAGTTTAATCTTCTGTGTTTCCTCGGTAATGCAAACGCTGCACTGCATTGGCACTGCGCTGAGTTGGCCTTGCTGGGCCGCAGTGTTTGCTGCAATTCACCAGAAGAAACCTTGTGTGCAGGCAGCAGAATACACTGCTGCTGAAATAATAAAAGCCAGAAAGAACATTTTCAAATTATAACGACCCCGCGGCGCGCAATGCAATTGCAATATTTATTTATTTATTGCGTCTAGTGTAGGAAAACTTTTCCAATGTTTAATATGCGGCTAGAAGCACAATCAGCGACGGCAGCGTTCATTAAGTGCCACACACGCCCACACAACTCACAAGCAGCAACAACTGGACAGTTTGATGGAATTTACGAACAACTATTCCACTTAGCCAAAAGTTTTTCCTTGAATCCTGTAGCAGAAAATGATGCGACATCGAGGTAAACTTTGACTTTTTAAAGCACTTAGAGTTAATTTTTGGTAGGAACTTCCTTTCAGAGTTTGTTTGCAGATATGTATGACAACTGTGCTACGAGTTGGCTACATTCAGACACTAATATGGCGCTCAAACTGACTTATTTAAACTAATTAATTTAATAATATTAATTGACTGGCACGACAGCCCGCTTACTCTCAGAGGTTTGCCATTTCCAGCTGAGAGGGCAGCCACCGAAAGAGAAAACGAGTATCCGGTTTTTTTTTTAAAGGTGTTATTACAGGCAGTATTTGAACCTGCGGTTGCTGCCTTTGACTCTTTGTCCAACGCACTAACCAACTGAGCCACGGCGGCTGCTTATTTAAACTAATAATTTACTTAAATTAGCTTTTTGTTGAAGACGATCGTCCAGACTACTCAATGAGGTTCAATTTGACAGCTGTTTGTTTACAAACAACAAATAAATATTTTTGTGAACTGAAGTGCTGCGAGCATGATTCGAGCGAAATATTGGCGCATATTTCACAATCCACGGCAAAATACTCACCTTCGTCCAAATATTAGACGATTTTTGACGACGAGACGATAGATTTTTGTTTGTTTTTTTTTTATGAAATGACAGCTGAATTTTAAGGGATGTGTTTCATACATGAATAGTTGTGTTTCGTTGGTAAAAAAGCTTTTTCATAGAAAGCTTTCGGATACAACCCTACACTAAACTCGTTTCAAAACATGATAAATGGTTTCACACGTTTAATTTCCAACAACTATTGCATGTGAATAAACAGGTTTTTGAACTGGTTTTGTTCATTTAACTTGTTTAAGGACATTAAACACGTTTAAGTCGTCAGTTTGAACGCCATATAAGATTTGATGTATTTTGTTTTTGAAAAGTCAATTTGGAAATTGTCACCTCAGAGCAAATTTTTCTGTTAAGAAAATAATGTAATTGTTAAGCTTCCAAAATTATGGTTTAAATAGAGCTTTTTAGTTTAACTGTTAACTGAAGCTGGTCCTGATTGCTAGGAGCTCATGTGCGGCTCCTGATCAAAATTTTAGCTCTATGCTTCTAAAATTTAAAGAGTTCTTACATGACCGAGTCGGGTCAGTATCTACTCGAAAGGAGCTTTTCACTTGGTCTGAATAAATTTATAAAAACATTTTTCCCATCGATAAATCTATTGTTTCGGTGCTCACAATCTCAAATAAGTTGGAGCCACTGTCGTACGCTGAATTTCACTTTGAGGTTCCGCAAACAACTTTTGAGGCAAATACCATTTGACACCATATTTGTCAACAAAAATGTTTGTAAGAATCAGATATTTGGAGGGATTTACTTACTCGCTTTTAACCCTTTCGACCCCAAAGTTGCCTGAGAGCAACTTTACCTATTTGTCATCTTATAGCAACATCTGCGATTGATTTATGGGTTTAATTTAAGTAGTCACAAACAAATTAATATGTTTAGAAGTGACTTCAAAGCAATTTAAAAAATATTTACTGTTATCCTCAAAATAATTTCTAAT
This sequence comes from Melieria omissa, assembly GCA_963971225.1. Taxonomy (NCBI): domain Eukaryota; kingdom Metazoa; phylum Arthropoda; class Insecta; order Diptera; family Ulidiidae; genus Melieria; species Melieria omissa. The sequence goes on from OZ020269.1 coordinate 10,171,500, forward strand.
CATTTGCAGCGATATCAGGGCAAGTTTGTGTTGTAATTGAAGTCTACGAATTGGGCGCGTTTGATCAAAACCCTGTTTCTATAATAATGATTAAATAAAATCAAAAAGTGATAATTTTGTATTTGTCCATAAATATTAAGTAATTTTTCTGTAATTAAATAATATTGATAACAAATTTATTGAACCCGTTTTGAGCTAAAATTGTTCAAAAGTAACGTAGCTCTGGAACTCTTACAAAGAGACGTGGAGACTTTAAATGTCGACTGCACGCTTCTTAGACAAGTGTTTCATGATTTAAAAACCAACAAGTAATATCGAGACGCAGGTTAAAATTCGGGGTCGAAAGGGTTAAAATAGTTTTTTTGTAGAGTAGAAATCCTCTTGCGTTAAATTTTGTCCAAATACTTCGAATCAAATGTGTCTTTAGAAACCTCACTTCTACTTTTCTCACTTTTATTTGTATACTTTCAACCAACAGAATAAAGATATTCCCTGCAAATACTAAATCCTATGGGCGGACTATAAATTGTGCTTGAAACTTTGTTGAATAATTTAAAGGAAACTAGGTTGCACCAGTGTTGAATGGCCACTCTTCATTGAGACTTTCCATGTATTTTCAAAGCGATAGTCGCCGAAACAACAATTGTCTTCTGCTTTCTCTTGGACTTACTGACTTGTGGTCCAAGGCACTAACTATTAAGCCACAGGATCAACAGTCGTCTGCAAACTCATATCTCTATACAAAGTATAACAAGTTCCTCCATGAATTTCGCATTCTCCTCTAAACTATTTGTCCTTCTAGAGCAGATTTTAATGGTCACTCTTCTCTAAGACTTTCTTTGTGTTTTCAAAGCGCCAGTTGCCGAAATAATTGTTTTCTGCTTTCTCTTTCAAATGAGGCGGCATATGAACTCATGACTTACTGACTTGTGGTCCAAGGCACTAACTATTAAGCCACAGGATCAACAGTCCTTCTGCAAACTCATATCTCTATAGAAAGTCTAACAAGTTCCTCTATGAATTTCGCATTCTCCTCTAAACTATTTGTCCTTCTAGAGCCAATACAATCCCATATTTTTAGCTCATCTTCAGATGTTTGTCAATGAAAAAATAATAATAATAATACAACAATGACAACAGACAAAGAAAACTGGCCCAACGCCGCAAAGTATGCTTTTAAACAAAGCAATTCAATAAAGCCATTACTTTGCTCGCAGCGCAGTTCAAGGCTTACTTCAAATTCACTCACAAATTAAATATTTCACATTTGCATGGGGAATTGTGCGAAACTTTTGCGGAGAATTTATAATTTTTAATTTGCTTGTAAAGCAGCCGAGTACAATGGCGCGCAACAACTTTACTAAATATGCGCTTTTTTGTTGTTGTTAATGGGAGTTCGCCGCGCCACTGCAACAATACTAGAACAACAAAAATTTTAATTACACAAAAGCGCCCCAGACGCGTTGGTTTGGTGTGTGTGTGTGTGTCGGAATTGCAGGCGAATGGATTTTTCTCGTTTGCGCGCCGGCTGTGCCTGGCGTTTTATTTTATTTATTTTTTGTTCACACAAACACACACACACACACTCGCACGCATAGTCATAACTCATACCACAGGGATATGTTGTGCGCTGTGTAATGTGAGCGCGTTGAGTGTTTGTTCAAAAGACATAAAAAATGTAGCTTCAACTGCAACATGTGGCAGGGCCACAAGTGCCAGGCTGCACGGGTTATGGGCGGCATTTATAAATGGTCGCATGTGGTTAATGGCCAACACGGTGGGGCCTATTAAATCGTAGCAGTTATGTGAGGTCAACGGCAAAAGGATGCGCGAAGGGACTATTTTAATATCGGATTTACTCGGTTGTGCAGCGCTGAGACTCGCGAGTAATTGTACAAACAATAATTAAATGTTACAGTATAGAGGGAATATTTTTTTAAATTTCCAACATCGCATGCACACAAGAAAAACTTCGCAGAGGTCGTGGGAACTGTGCCAGATTCGCTTCAAATTTAAGCACAACTTTTGGAGTAAAGTCTAAAAACGGAAAAATGCATTAATAAGTTATAGAATATTCGTATAAGTTGCTTTTCGCTGCCGAAGCGCCACAAAATTGACTCAAATTTAAGTTTCAGTGCGCGCTCGTGCCAGTCGCTGCAGCCATAAAAACACTCAAACAAACTCGGCATATGTGTTTGTGTTTGTACTTGTGGCCGCACACAGCGTACAGCAATAGGACTCGGTGGCAAACCATAAACTCTACGGCTGCAACGGACGTCTGCTGTGCCACCCCCATATGCTTCTCCGCACACGCACACACAGACAGACAGTGTCACACAGTGCGCAGCCAATATTAGTCGCCGCCGGCCAGCGACCATCGGCCACCAACCAGATCGGCCGGATATTGTTTATTATTAAATGGTATTGAACAGTTTCAACGCTAAAATCGACTCGCTGCGCTTTTCTATCCACTTTTCCAGCGCCACTGCCGGTCGCTTTAATTTTTTTCCTACTGAATAATTGATGGACTGCCAGCCAGTGCTGCGTGCACTGTACGCTTCAACGTTCTATGGCTATGGTGTTGTTGCTGATCTTTGCGGTAATTCGCTGCAGTTTGTATAGCGGCGAACAATTTCAACTCAAGTTATTACTCCTCAAAGTTAACAAGTTTCGAATGTCGAGCAGCGCAATCGAACCGGCAATGTCTGTGCCACTTTAGAAAATTACAAAAATTACTGTAAGCATTGCCGAAAGGACGCCGATGCGTGCGACGCCAATCGACACAAATGCGCAATAAAATATTACAAATTAGATAGAAAGGATTGAAACAGAAGTTTGCCATACAAACTGACGGCACGGTATGTGCAATTTAAAAAGTTCTGTACTGTTAAAGTGAGTGAAATCATTTCAGTTTAGTGGGTATTTCAAAAGTTGTTTTCATTTTTAAACCATAACTTTCATGACTCGGTAGGAGATATTTGCTTTAATGGTGAAACAAAAATTTCAAATCGGTTGGGGAAAATAAGCGTAGAAGGGAATACAAAAAAGTTAGAAGACAATTACATCGACACTTTATATATAATGAACATGGTGAAGACGATGATGAAGGAGCGTTCCAAAATTAAACTAAAAATAAAAAAAATTAAAATTTCTGGTGGCGCCATCTTTATGTAACTTTTGCATTAGAGAGGCACATGCTTTCTCGATTTCCAGTTAAAATGTCATGACGTTTGGTTCATTGGAAGTAAAGGTTTTGTGTCTGAAGTGACAGTATGAGCATTGAACAAAGATCCAATAATATTACGTTACGTTAAACTTGATAAAACTTATACTGAAACATTTCAGTTGACTTACAAAGTTTATGGTGATGATTGTTTATACCTTAAGTCCCAGAGCCCTGGAGTTCATGACTGGCATACAAGATGTAAACATTTTCAACTGAAATCCATGATCAGCGCAAATTTCATCAAAACTGTGCGAATTGTGTGAATTCATCAAAGATGACTCGAAATGTTAATTGGGATTCAAAAAGTATATGCAAACCATTAATCTAAAACATTTTAATGGCAAATTTGAGCTACGGAAAGATAAGGGCACAGATTGTTCCTAACTAAAGCACTGTTCACTCAAAATTTGTACGCACAAATTAGGTTATATCTCTTGAAAAAACAAGCACACGATAATATTCTATAGCTCAAACGAAAGGGTATTTATTCAGTTATTCAAATAAGGAAACAAAAATTTTATGTTTAATTTGAATGTATGAATTTGCGGGCATTTCTCTTGATGCTGTCCATTACTTGTTGAACATCCGATCTAGTGATCTGGGCAGCAAACTTGTACCACTTAACAGTCACTGATCTTGGGTTTTTGATAGCATCACTATTTCTGCGCATTTTGCATAACCCCATATTTTTCGATTGGGCAATTTCGTGGATAGATAGCAATCCACCATTCGGCACTACATCGACGCTATTGGCTTGATACCAATTCATTGTTGTCGGTGAATAATGAATGCTCGTCAAATCTGGCCAAAACTTTACTGAAGAACGATGATGATCAATAAAAGGCAGTAAAAGCTTCTACAAGCGTTCCTCCCTGTATACTTCGGACGTCGCTTCAGACCACAGCTGCAAATTGTTTGCCAAATCATCACTTTTTCGGCAAATTTATCAATTTTTTTGTATTAATATTTTGAATGAACATCGCCCCGTTTCTTTGAAGCATACAACTTTTGTCCTGGGAGATGTTTCAAGTCAAGTTTAACATAGGTTTCATCATCTATTATAACGCACCCATTAAATTTGGTCAAAATGTTATAAAGTTTACGAACGCGTCTTTTTGCTATTACATTTTGTTTGTCTAATTCCGATTTGGGAATTTAATAGCTCGATAGGATTTCAGTCCTGCTTTAAGGGGGGCACTCCACGAAATGGTTTCAAAAAATCGATTTTTGTTTTGCTTTAATCATTAAACATTATTGCAAAGTTTCAAAGTCGAACTCTGAAAACTTTCGGAGACACAGTTCTTTTCATCGACGCACGCTCAGCCACACCAGGTGTTCCCAATAACTTTGGAACGTGTCAGTTGCTATATTCGTTATACCTTAAGATTGTAATTGTATTACTTTATTAATATATAAAAAAAACAAAAAAACTTTCGAACGCGTTTCCTCATAAACACGTTTTTGTAGTCCGTCCACATGATAAAAAAAAACGACTGAACCGATCTACACGAATATATACTCGTTTTGTAGGATATTGAACAGAGAAGTGCATGAACCTCTATAAAAAAAAATTTTTCACTGTTTTTTTAATAAAGAAAAGTAAGAAAAAACGAACTTTTTTGTAGTTTATATGGCTTTGTTCCTAAATTTTGAACATTTTTATAGTTTTTGAGGTTCAAGCACTTGCGACAAGCCTGCTGATTAATTTGATATATAATTTGTATGTTTCAGACTTTAACTTCGGACGGCATCGTGTGGACGGGAAGACGTCTTATTTTAAACCAAGCCTCAGAAGATGTTCAATATGTTTGCCATTTTTAATTTTTTTTATGTATAACTTTTTTTTTTGAACTTTTAACTAATACCTACAGATGTTCCAAACGGATTGTTCCTGTCTCTTTCTTTTTTTGTACAGTAAAATAAAGAAAATTTGGTAATTTTTTTGAGCGTTTCATGGAGTGCCTCCCTTAACGCGTATTCGCCAAGCTGTCGATAAGCTAGTTCCAAATTTTTTAGCGCGATTATTGTCAGATAAGCCGGGATTCTTCTTAATTGAGGCTAGAACACTTCTTTTTAGTTTTGAGCCATTTTTTGTAATTTTTTTTTTATTGTTTCTTTCTTCCTTTCAAGGCTCAGGGTATCCTTGAATCGGTTTATTACTCTGCAAATGGTAGTTTTTCACAAATTTAATATTTTATCAATTTTTGATCCTGACCATTGATCGGATATTCTACAAATTTGTTCACAATTAATTTACGAGCAGCAAACTCCATCGCGAATAAAACTCACTAATAAAAGGCTAGATCTACAAAATTTTAACCTGATAACGGTACATTCATTATGGAGTTTGGCCATTACTTTTTTTAAAACATTTCAAAAATTACTCTGAAGGGATTGCTAGAGTGCGTACCAATTTTGAGTGAACAGTGCTTTAGTTGACTGACGACCAGAAATTGTTTAGAATTCTATTTCATCGATCGACCGATTTTTTGACTAAAAATCACCTTTTATGCATTAACTACTCCTTATACTCGGCTGATTTGGCACCAGGCGGCTTTTACTTAAAAACACATGCATTTACCAATAAAAGGAAAACGTTTTAAAAAATATAAGGCATGCAAAAGGCTTTTACTGACATTCTACAGGATATCCTGGTCCACGAACTAACAACACACTTTGTAGATGCAATTCTTGCAATTCGAGTCTATTTTAAATAATATAAATCGGTTGTGTAAAAAAAGTGTTTTTATTACTTTTAAAAAGTTCTGTTTACTTTATTTTATTTATTATTTTTATTATTTTTTATTATTTATTATTTTTATTATTATTTTTGTTAATTTTTTATAAATTGAATAAAAACTTTATGCAGTAGAACTAAACATTCTTCTTTTCAATTGTTTCAAGAACAAACGCCTATTTATTTGTAATTCGTTGTTCTCCCAAGCCAAATTTTTCTCTGTGGTAACCCTACACCTATAGACATTTGATGGCTCACATAAGACATTGGGAGTTCAAGGCAGTTCATTCGGATAGACAAAGTTTAGAGGTAATCTTTTCGCTACTTATTATCAGATTATTATATTCGCTATCGCAGATTTCTTTGAGTAAAGGCAAAACAGTAAGAATAGAGGTTAGGTGTCTCCCTCTCTGCTATTATCAGATTGTTACCTCTGCTATCACAAACTTTATAGAAGTCATTAGAGAAAAAGCTGTAACTCTACACGTGTTCATCTAATCATCGTAGCGAAGGCAGTCATAACATTTCTGGACAGATGAATAATTTGTTGACTCAACTGAAACTAGCTAAAATTTTCTGCTACAAATCCATAAATATTTTAATGGCAGACTATTTAAGGGCACTTTGTAGTTTTTTATTCAATTTTTTGTTAGTACACAATGAATTACCAATTTCAGTCTGTTAAATAGAAAGGCGTGCACTGTTTTTAAATTGCAATTTGATGTGCCAAGTGCTACGCAGTACAACAACGCTGTTGTTGTGTGAAAAAAATTAATATTCCAGCGTCTAGATGTACGTTGCTGACATTTCAATTGCTTCAGCTGGCAATTACAACGCACCGCTCTGCGCCCCAGCGCGCAATAAACAATCACAAATATTTAATGCAATTGCCTCGAAGCTTTATAGACCAATTTAAAATGTCTGTTGTTTGAAACATTAACGCCATACGATGTTAGTTTGTGTGACTATGCACAAAATAATTAAGTATAAACCCCTATTTGGAGGGGGGAAGTGATATCGAAGTAGCTTCAAAAAACGTTGTGGAATATTCCAAAGTGGCATTAAGGTTTAATTGAGTCGCTAGCAATAAGTGTTAATGTGGGTACTAGTGACGCGCATTTTCTCACTATTTCTATGCGTACGTACCAACAATAACAACAGCAGCAGCAGCAGCGGCAAAGCCGATTGCAAACACATAGTGGCAGCGATTGGTGAGTTGAAAGCGATATTTCTACATTTGCGTGTTAATTTCTCGAACAGTGGAAGGCGATATGTCGTAAAAAACAACAATAAACAAAACAAACGCAAACAGATGCAGTGATTCACAAATCGGTGGTGGTGTTGCTGCTATTCTAAAACGCTACAGCGGCAACATCACAAAATGCCACTGCTGATAATAAAGATGGGCCATTGCCCATGCCTTCAAATGTTGCTCATACATATGTGTGTGTGTATGTGTGTGTGAATGTGCTAAATTCGTATGTCAAGTGCTTAAGCTGCGCGTAAATAGCGAACGATTATAATTTCGCTTTTATTTTTTTCGTTTACTATTTGCATTTACACTTGTCACATATACATATAGACATATATATATATATGCATATAGGTATGCAGTGGCGCACAGGGGTACTTATTAGGAGGAAGGAGACACTTGAGCCCACAACCATTTGAAACCATAGTTGCTACACAAAATGTCTGTAAAGAAACATTTATTTGAGCGGGCGGGGCGATTAAAACCCCCAAAACCTTGCTTGCATGCGCCATTGTAGGCAAGTCTGCACTTGTAAATGGGAAATATGTAGACGCATAGAGTGAGGGCGCGCAGCTGGCGACCTCACAAAGGCAGCGTAAATGAATAAACAAATAAACAAGTGGAGGGCGCGGAAACCCAGCTGAAGAAAGCGTCTGCGTTTGTGTCGATTTTGATGTGTGAGTGTGTGTGTAGTTGTTGCATTGACATTAGCAGCAGCACTGCCGGCATGACAAAGCAGCCTAGGTCCCACAATCAGCGCAGCTTCTCGCTGCAGTCGACTCTTTTCAAGGTACTCGGCACTTATTTCTGATCTTTCAGTGCGAGTGTGAGAATAACTTTATGCTTCCCTTTACATTATGTAGCAAAATTATTTATACATTCATTCTAGCCGCACACACCCAACCGCCCACCCAGTCACTCGTTGATGCGCTGCTGTCGGCCGACAGTCAGTCAGTCACATATCTACTCATTCAACAGCCCCAGCCTCTGTTTTCATGTCAATGCATACAATTGGCGTCGACGCCATCGGTGGCAGCGGCGACAACATGGAACGTGTGTGTGTGTGTGCTTGTATGTGTGGCCCACGGTACGTATACGTATGCTGAATTGCTGCTGAATAGCGAGGGAGGCCTGCAACTAGCACGAGGGAAGCCCAAGAATGAGTAAATCGAAAACAAAACAAAAACGAAAATCAACACAAAAGTGTGTTTCGATGTTAGTGAAACGAGGCACTTGACGCTGCACAACAAGCAAACGTTCAACTTTAACTGCGAGTGCATTTCAAAGTGAACGAGTGAATGGCCCAAGGGGGCCCACAACCAGACACCGAGGGGCTTCCGCGTTTGATGTGCACTCGTGCCCGCCGTGCAACTAATCGCTGCTTAGCCTATTCAGGCTTATAATTTGATTTAAATTTTTTTAATTGTATGCAAAATATAAAACCAGTTTAGATTTTTCTCTAAAAAACATACCAATTGAAATGTGTAACAGATTGCGGCGACGCAATTCGATGGCATAAAAAATTGTTGTTGCGGCATTGACTAACAAAATGATGATGAAACCGGTTATGATGTGATTTGGTTTTTGCAAATGTAAAAATATTAGATCGGGTTTTTATTGATAAAAAATAGGGTAGCGTGACAAATGTGTCAATGCGTTAGCAAAGTAAACAGATTGAAATTTGCATTTTAACCGTAGATCTACGTTGAAAAAAACGACTAATTTTACGTTAGGGTCTTTTTCGACCCTCATATATGGGAGTTAGTACAAAAATTAAAATTTATTTAAAAAAAATTTTTTTTTATGAAATTAAATTAAAATAAAAAAAATAAAATAAAACAAAACACAATGGAAATACTTATTTGTAGGCATTTTACAAACATTACGGTTGCTCTTATTTTTGCAGATATTTTTCAGGCATCCGCAGCAGACAACAAGCTCTGTTTTATTTTGGCACTGACAATTTGACATTTTATCACAATTTACTTTATTATTTGAGATAAAAAAATAATAATTTACACTTTTACTTGCGTTTGCTATGAAATCACGATGAAATTCTAATACAAAATGCTTCGACATATAACGGGTCGAAAACGACACAGATTGACAAAAATGATACAAATTATAAAAAAAGCGAGCCAACTTAGTTTCTAAAATTTGAAACGGTTTGATTTCGAGAGATAATAGTCCAAGTAAGAAAGTCATGAAAAAACAGCAAAAACTAATAATAAATTAAAATAAATATTAAGAGGCTCCTCTAGTACAAAAAGTGTTTCTTAAATCTTTTTTGGTGATTTTTTTTCAGAAACTGCAAATGATAATGAGATAATTCTTCGTATATTTATTCTTTACATATTGAATTATAAAAAAAAAACAATTTTTCCACGTGCTACCGCGAACATTGTTGGGTTCCGCCAGCTGATTACCGGCCATGTTTTGTTTTTTAAGGGTGCGTTTGCATCATCCTAACGTTGTCCCTGTTCGTCTGAAATGTAATCCAAAAATTTTCTCTTAAAACGCATTACTCCAATTAAAGGATGACCTGTAATGAACCCGCGGAATCGTTTTAACGTGTTTTTTTTTCGAATACGCCCTTTTTTTGCTCTAAAAACTCCCCCAAAAATCGGCTAGTCAATGGAGCGCAATCTCCGTAGGTTAACCCGTGGAGCAAAACGTTTTGAATACAACAAAACAAGAATCAAGTGAATCGGCCAATTAGTTTCGACGGAATCATGGTGCAATGGTCAAAAAATGTGTTTTCGAGAAAAACGCGTTTAAAGTTTTAAAACCGTGTACGTGACGTAGTGAACGAGACGGATTTGAGGCTCTGTATCTCAGAGACATTTACGAATTTGACAAAATCCGTTCGTATACTTTTACTATAAAAATATGAAATTAAAAAAAATCAATTTTTTCAAAATTTAAAACTAGAGGACCCCCTTAAACTTAAAATTTTGGTTGAAAACGAACCCAACGTAGGTCTACGGTTAATGCCTTTACAACAAATTCAAAACAAAAGTAGGTTTGAAAATGTGACTAAGATAAAAGTTCAGACCCATTGATAGTGGAAGCGGGAGAATGAAGGCATTCGCGACACTTTTTGCTGTGACTGTTGCGGCCCAAAAAAAATACTTTCAACGAATTGTTAACAAACTGCACAATCGAGATTGAAGCTTTAAAAAGAGTAAGAAAAAACCAGAGAAAACTATAGGTGCCTGACATTTATGTATTAAGGGGGGGGGGGTAAGGGTTTCAGCGTCAAAAAAAACACTTTTTTAATGAATTTTTTTTTAAAGTATGGATTGATCAAATTTATTTAAACCTTTTGTACATTATTAAGCATACCTTTAGCAATATTCTTTAATTTTTTCATGCAGAAATATTACAAAACAAGCCGGTGACAGAGCTTGCCCCAGAACGTCTTTGAAAAATACAATTTGCGGTGATCACTGTATCTCGGTCGGAAATTATCTGAAATCATCAAACCATTAAAATTTAGTTAATGTATTATCAAATGCTCCTCCAACGTTCTCCGAATATTTTTTTCATTTAAAAATTTTTGGTGGCCGTCTAAATTGTAAACTGCTATTTTCCACTAAAAATTCCGCCATTTTGTGGGTGGGAAACCCCCTTAATGTAAAAAAAAAATTGTTTACTAAACGTTGGGGGGAGGTATTTTATATATCGAAATTAAGTACCAAGTTTCAAATGAATCGGTTTAGTAGTTTCGGTTCGGTTTAGACAGTGATCACGGACTTTGAAAAAGTAGTTTCGAGAAAAACGCGATAGAAGAGAATAAGCTATATACCTGCACTAAAGGACAAGGGACTAACTATAGACAATAACTTCAAGAGTTTTACTCCGATCGACTTAAATGCTCGAATATCAGGCATGTGCTACAAATCGTTTTCGTTTCAAATTCGGAGCGAAAACGTGATGGAGTGTGCTCAATTTCGTTTTGATTTCGTCAATTTTCGAAAACGAAATCGTTTGAAATGATATGTGCCAGAAAACCAAAATTCCGTTTTCGTTGCGATTAGAAAACGGCTGGTATTCTATTTGCGTTTCAACTTATAAAGAAATTTTGAACGTGAAAAAGTTGAGGGAGTACTGGCTCACTGACCAACATGAAATTATGCAAGCCGATAGTGGGCATAGTTCACAACCTGTTAACCAATAGGGTTACAACTCCATCACTGTTGCACTGTACTCTTGCAAAAGAGGAGCTGTAAGAAATGGAGTATCCAACCACGTATCATGTACTGGATTTACCTCTCTGTGATTAGGCCAATTCTTTTCTATGGAGCAGTAGTATGGTGGACTGCCCTGGATAAGATGGTTAACCATAAACTTCTGGACTCAGTCCAAAGATCGGCGGCGTTCATAATAACTTGAGCATTCGATCAACACCATCCAGAGGGCTCTACGCCCTGCTCCACTTTCTTCCTGTTGACCTCTTCGGTAAACAAGCTGCAACCCACTCTGCAGTGAGACTATATACCATCAAAAGATGGACATGTACTGATTTCGGTTACTACCGAATCCTAGGCTGTTCACCTGACTTACCTGACAACATATACTACTCGCTACCATCATATCTGTTCGACTCTAAATTCTCAACCCTCATACCTCATAGACCGGAGTGGGAACAATACACGGTTTCTATTCAGACGGTCTCAACCACAAAGTAGTTGCGCTTTGCCTATCCCTACTAAATGACTTAGGGCATGTGTACAACATTACCCTTACATGGGTACCGGGCCACAAAGACATCAGTGGTAACTGTGCTTATCAGCTTTCCAGACGTGGCACCACCCTCCCGTATTTCAACACCACAAAAAATGGCTTGAATAGTCTTCTTGACTTGCAGTAAGACAGACCCTAAACTTGTGGTATCACAACGGGCCTATTCAGTGGCCTAAGTGTGTCTTTCGGCAAGTTCCATGCCAAGACAGCCACACAAATTCCGATCTACATTGTTAGCAAAAATGATAAAATTAGAGAGAGTGAGATTCCGACATGTCCAATGGGTTGGAATGGTCTCTCAGAATGCGGCGTTTTACTGTTTCCACTTTTCTTTCTTCTTTATTTTTCTTCTGAGTACGTCAAACTCGCAAAGAAAATGCTCATCATGCAAGATATTCAATTTTCTGTTAACGTTTCAAAAAACATTGTATAGACGTCAACAAAAAAATCAGCTTGAATTTTATTTCGAATTGAAGTCAAATCGTCCGTTTTGTAGCACACCCCACAAAAATTCGTACGATTTCAAATTCCGATTTCGATTTGAAATCGTGTGATTTGCAGCACATGCCTGTATATTCTTGAAATGTTTAACAATAAGATAAGACAAAAAAAATAATTCGATTTTTCGAAAGTGTAAACCCTTACTCTCCCTTAAAACGCACAGAGTCTGATGAATCTGATGAAGTGTAAAATTACACAAAATTATTACAAAATTACAGTTCGAAATTTGCCACACCGAGTTCCCAAAACTTTCAGTAACCCCTTCGAGACCGATTGCACACCGTGTTTGCAATAGATTTCCAAGGCTATAAGACAGGAATGTGCAATTATCAGTTATTATGAGTAAACTAGTCGTCCAAATAAGATTTTTCTGGAACTAAAATATGTAAAGTACAGGAAAAAATAATTTGGCATTGGTTTTACTGTGTACAATACAAAGAAAAATAAAATTTCGCTCTTGGGGACCGTGTTCGAAAAAAATCGTCGTCTCGAATGGGTTAAACAGTAAAACAATGAAGTTGCACAGTTGTAACGCCTCTTGTAACATTTTGTCATTACAACATTTGATCAGGAAATTAGTGAGAGCTGCATTGAACAAAACTTTGTCGTTTAATAGCCACAACCATGCCGCAATAATAACAAATTGAATGACCAACCACAAAACAGAAGAAAAACCAAGAAGGGGAATCAATATTATAGGCGCAGACAAACACGCGCCAGCACATAATCGCAACAGCAGCCTAACGCACCACCTGCTCCACTCTGTCCAGGCGTTGGCTGCACGCTTCGACTAGCACCCTCACACCCGCAACCGTTGTCGTGGTCGGGGCAACAAGTAAACAAATGCCACAGCAAACAAATTCGGATAAAAATCAATGACCTCACCCAATGCACGTGTGGGGCGGTGTGACGATGTGCGAAAGCAGCAGAAAGTTCCGGTCGCCATGTCGAAAAAAAAAAAAACACATACGCGTGCACACAAAAAAATGCCGATACACAGGCGGGGAAACTGTCCGGATAAGCGGCGGCCGAACAGGCCAGACAAACTGTCGACAGGCAAATTGAGGGCAAACCAAAATTCGGCCAACCATTGCATTGCAAAAAACAAAGCCAGACCAGTTAGCAACAACAGCAACAAACACATTCATAGCTATGTACGACCCCGACAATGCACCAAAAAAGGCCCATGGCGATTGCGCCCAGTGGTGGGGACAAGGGGCGCTGTACGAGTAGGTTGACGAGCGCAAACACAAGCGACACAACAATGCGACATCAAGGACGGACGGCGCAGAAATGTGGCACGCTGCGCCGATATTTTAACGAAACTGTCTTTTGATTGACAGACATTCTTGGCGTCGTTGCGGCGTCGCTACGCATCGATGACAATGCGTAGTTTTCGGCGCTTCACTGTGGCTGTGTTCAGTGCTTAGCGAAGCGCGGTGCGTAATCTATGCGTAAGTAACATTGTCTGACGATAAGCTTTATCTTTCTAGTGATTAAACAATTGGTTACGATTCGAGTTGATTGCAATGGTGTCACAACAACAACAGCGATAAGTGGGCAGTGTAGTTGAATATTTGGGTAAGGAATTTGTGCTTTGCCGCCGCTGCGTTGCAGGTGACGCATATCTCGAGTACTTGCACTTATTTGCTTTAAATATTTGGATGATAAAGTAAACAGTTGACAGTAGGAAATTGTGATAATTGTTTGCGGTCTTTATTGCAGGCACTTGCGAAATATTTACTGTGTGTTTAGACAACAGCGAACAGGGAAGTAACATGCCTGCAAATAGGGTCAATGATTGGGATTACTGGCTGTTATCGGCGATAGGAAGATAACAGCCAATAAATGGGCGCAATAGTGTTTTTTGTAATAAAAATGAAGAAACGAAAACGACTAAGAAGGATGAGCTGCTTCAATTGAAATACACGAACCATAAAATAATCGTACTAATTGCATTAACAATCGTTAGGAAAAACCCGCATGTGATATGTCCAACGTACAGAAAGTTTAATTTTGGTTTTTGATATAGAAAACCATTAGGCCTAAAACACAATGAGCGCATTGCATCATCCGTAGCTCGATTGGCTCTGACAATTCGATTCAAACACTCGTGTTTTTATGGAAGAGAATACAATGAGCGCGTCTAATGAAGCAACCGACGGAAGAAGTTGGTCATAGTTAAATGTTTTCAAGGCATCAAGGCGTTGACTGTAGTTTGGTTATCGTTTCTCAGCTTCTCAACAGCTTTCGCATCTGTCTCTCGTTGAGAACTGTGATACTTCCAAGAAAAATTAGTCATTTCAGTCCATGTTTGAAAAAAATTTAAAAAGCTTTCGTATCTGCCTATCGTTGAAAACTGTTACTTCCAAGAAAAATTAGTCATTTCAGTCCATGTTTGAAAAAATTTAAACAAAATAGAAACAAAGCGATACCAGTTTGCAGCATTGTGTTTTAGAAGTTTTGTAGCGTCAGATTGAAGCGACGTTCTCTATGTGTTTCAGGCTTTAGCGAAAGAGCAGACATAACGAGTTTGCCCGAAAAGGAAGATGCATATAAGCGCTGTCTATTGTCTTCTTCTTCTTCTTCCATAGTCTGAATATATGATGGTTCCTATTGGGCATGGTGCGAGCTTTTGTATTCCCCTCAACTCGATTTGTAGGAACTGCAAGGAAGAATAAGCGTACGAAATTTTCGAGCATTTTTGACGCAGCTGTCTCGCCATTGGGGGTTGAACAACCGGCCTTCATGGGGACCAGTCTATTAAGATTAAATTAGCTTAGGTCGGGAGTTGAACAACTTTTGCCCGCGACACTGTGTCCATTATTGAACTTTTCTTATCGAAAGAGTTCGTATCCTCCAATGTAATTAAGGATAAAATAAACTTTGCTTAGAACGGTTTCAGATAGCTCTTTCGTTTGTACGTAGTCTTTTGCCGATTTGTCAGAGACCAGATTGACCAACATTAGGCTGTTCCCAATGGCATGAAATTACTTCTCGCTCATCCGAAGGGATATACCAAAAAAGAAGTAAAAACAAATCGGTTAAATAGTCTATCAGCACAGTCAATATTTGATTTTATTATATACAACGAAAACCACGAACTTCAATGTGGTCCGCCGAGTATAAAAATTCTTCGAGTGCACATGATTCATTTCTTTACACGCCGGTAAAATTAATCTCCTTGGAAATTCCATTTGTACGCAATCTAAACTATGTGCCAAGTTGTATGTAAATAAAACTTAATTTCCAAAATATGTGCCGCTAAAATTCAAAGTAAACACAAAACCGAAATTAGATAAACACAGAAAATTCTAACACATATAAAACACTATATCGCTAAAAACTTGGCGAAAGAGGAGGAGGAAACAACATGTCATAATTGGTGCGTTGACGCATTTCTGATAAACAATGTTTACTACGTGAAGGGCAACAAGAAGAAGCATAAAGGCCCATTTGACTAACGTAAAACCCATAGTCAATGAAACGCCAATTTGTACAACGTATATGATTGGCAGCAAAGTATGAATCATAACGGTGAATAAAAAAAGTGTAATTAATTTGGTGATTGATAAGAATGGCTTCAACAAGAGAGAAGATTTAAATCTGAAGACTTGGAACTAGATTCAAGGTGCTGACGTACGTGAAATTGTGTCAATACAGTGACGTTGTTTTTTGTGGTGAATTCAGAGTTGTCATGATAAAGTTGTGAATTGGAGCACTGTTGGAGGTTTTATTATGATACCTTAGTGTTTGTTGTAGAAGATAACTGAGGTAATTCATTAAAGTGTCTGGTCATTCGAAGGCAACATGACAGACAGTTTATTTTAATGTTTGAATAAGATTGATCAGGAACAATGCCAGATTGGCAGAATTGCAAAGATTCGGTTTGATTTCGAAAGATTTCTGCATTGGATGCGGGAACGATAAGGAGACAGAGGCTGTCGAACAAAGTCTTCGCAACTGTTCTGTTTATGTTTGAATAAGATGGATCAGGAACAATGTCATATTGGCAGAATTGCAGAGATTCGGTTTAATTTCGGATGATTTCTCTATTGGATGCGAGAACGAGAAGGAGACAGAAGCTGTCGAACAAAGTCCACGCAACTGTTCTGCCAATAAATGCAAATCCCACTTGGACAGCGAATACTTGATGTTCTGACGTACCAGGCAGAAATGCTGGAAAAACGGAACTGGTTCTTCAATCACGTGCTATCATTGGGGACCTAAATGCGCTCTAGTAAAAATCCATCAAACCTAAAGTAGCTTAGGATCTTCACAATGCTAAGTGACCGCCAATACGGCTTCCGAAGACAGCGATCGACGGGAGACCTAATTCTAACCCTCGGTGAAAGCAAGGTTGTTGCATTGGATATTTCCAAGGCCTTTGACCGGGTGTGGCATAAAGCGCTCGTGTCTAAATTGATTGCCTATGGCGTCGGTAGTATCTTCTCTCGTTGGATTACGAGTTTCCTCTATGATCGCTCTATTCGTGTTGTAATAGACGGCATAGCCTCGGAAAAGCATTTCCTTAGCGCGGGAGTGCCGCAGGGTTCGGTCCTTTCTCCAACCCTTTTCCTGATCTTCATCAACGACCTGTTGTCGTCGACGAAGAATCCCATCTACTCGTTTGCGGATGACAGCACCATTTGTCATTCATACTCTTTCACAAAGCGTCCCAGCTCTGTAGAGATTGAGAGAGAACGGCGCCGTATGAATGACACACTTAATAGCGACCTACAAACAATCTTCAAGTGGGGTCAAGCCAACAGGGTCGATTTTAATCCCCGGAAGACCCAATGTTGCCTGTTATTCCACAAACGAGTCTCCCCACATCCCAACACATCCCTGGTTATGGGTGGTGTGGGTATTGCGGAATCGGCAGCTTTCGATGTTCTGGGCATGTCCATTAAGAACGATCTTCGTTGGAATGATCACATTTTTGTCGAAAGAAGCAGCCTGGCCTCGGCTTCCTAAAGCGGTGTAAAAAATATTTCACTCCGTCTGATCTCCGCATTATTTACACTACCTATATCCGACCTAAAATGGAGTTTAACTCGCACCTTTGGGCGAGGGCTTCAAAAACCCATTTGGAGCTCCTCGATCGGGTGCAAAATCGTGCGATTAAACTTATAGGTGACAGTAGGGCATCCACCTCTATTGACTCCTTAGAACATCGTCGAAACGTGGCGTGTGTGGTGTTATTTTGCCGATACTTTTTCGGTAACTGCTCAGTGGAGATGAGCAGCTTGATGCCATCACTCCGGGTATTCCCCAGGGCAACCCGTTTGAATACTGGCGCCCATGCATTCCACGTCGAAACGATGTTCCAGCGCACTACAGGGAAAGTTCGTTTTTGGCCCGTACAGCGCGGCTGTGGAATGGTCCCCCTGCGGATATTTTCCCCAACACATATGATCTCGATGGGTTCAAGGCAAGAGTCCAAAAACACTTCACTCATAACCCTATCTCCTAACCTCTATATCATTCCTGAACCAATGTAATGCCTCACATTAATAGGGGTCATCCCCTGCGCGTTTGTTCGTGTTAAAAAAAAAAATATTCAAATATACAAAGTGGGTTCAGCGTTTCACGCAACTCTAAGTTGCAATACATTTCAATTAATTAAAAAAAAAAATACAATTTAGAAAGTAATTCCGAATAATTAAGTGTAAATCAAAAATATTGAGTCACATGTTTAATAACCACTTAATCTAGGAATAGTATTCGATAAGAAAAATAAGACCCGCAATTACGGAAATATATTCTCTTTTTCCATTTGTTAAAAATTCAAAATATAGTTTATAAACACCAAACAAAAAGTCTTCAGAAAACCTAAAATGCTTTTTGTATAGTCAAATGTATTTCAGAATAGTCAAATATTTATATGTCAAAAGGCAATAATTATTTTTCAGACCAGCTTCTTCTTAGTCGTGTTTTTCTGAAGACATTCGATTACTTTCAGGAGATATTAAAAGTGCTTCAGACAATTTAAAACGATTGCCAGAGTTGTCTTCAAATTTGTTTTAACAAATACGCTAACAGCTAATTCTGCCGTTTGAATTCGTCGAAGTTCATGAACTTTTAACTGACAAAAGTTAGATAGATGAGACGTCCTTTTCTTATGACCCATAAGGGATCCTTTCTAGATGTTACAGGTCGCCATATATAACATTGTTTTATAAATTTAATGTATTTATGTACATTTTGGCATTCAAAAACTATTTAAAAAAAAACCACCTTATTGAAATTTTGGTACCAGAAAGAAGCTCTAAAGTTTTTGTGACATTTTGAAACTAAAGAACTAAAAGGAACTAGAAAGTTCAATATAAAAATGTACTTTTATTAATTTTTTCTCGCAATGTGTTCAATTTCCTGTTGGGTACATGTAGTCTGAAATTTGATTATAAGAAAGTATGACTTCATGAATTCTTAGTAATTCATACAGCTGATAGTCACTTGATATATCTTGAAACGCTCGCAAGAAACAGTGCAGTGAAGCTATGAAGCAATTCTGCAGCAGCTACTCGAAAAATTCGTGCCGTCATCTCATTCAAATACTCGGCAATTGATAATTTGGCAATTAGCGAGTGAATTAATAGTTAATAAATTGACCAAGTGAAAAATGACTGTGTCGAGTGTTGCCTACCTGCAATTTGTTCAACTGTTGATGCGTGTGCGTAACGATGCTCTTCAGTGAGTCGTTCGGCTCGCCCGCTGGTCCCAGCACTATGAAAATTATCGTTGTGATAACTACACAGCAAAGTATCAAAATCAAGTGTTTCGTTCGCATCGCCGTTAATTTCTTGTGCAATTTACGGATTTTTCGTGAATTTCCACGCGCGTATTCCCTCGAACCCTCCACAGTGAATACGCGAGGGTCGGCGGCGGGCGGGCGGGCAGGAGCGCGCACGACACCGATCGACGTACGACAAATGGGTGGAATGTGGCGCGCAGCGAACGTGCAGCCGGCGATAGAGTCGCGTTCGTGGCGGCGTCCTTAGATATATTTGTCTCCGCCTTTGTTTGCCTTCGAGTGCGCTGCAAGCAAATCAAAGTGATGGCGTTTTTTATTTTGTGTTTTTCTTGGGGTGTTTTTCTCGGTTGTTGCTTTCAGTTTTGTGTTCGCTTGGTTGCGTTTTGTGCTGTGAATTGTTTTGATGGTGATGTTTCTGTTGCTGTTGTTGGGTTAGGTGCCTTTTGATTATATTTCACGTTGTTTCGCTGTTAATTTTTATGTTTGTGTTTTTGGTTTTGATTTGTTTTCTTGAATTTCAGCTGCTTGGCCTCAGCGCATTGAAACGTTGAATTGATACTGCAAATCGCACAAAGAGCCTTCGCGAATTGTGCGCCGCTTGCGACTGGCTGCCTATCTGTGTGTTCCCTCCGTCTCTCTTTCTCTCTCGTTCTTGCTGTCTTTCTCTCTCTGTATTGTGTGTTTCCTTTTTTTTTTAACTTTTTTACATTTATATCACTTGGTAAACAAATTGAATTGAATTTTATTTAGAATTTTCGAAATTGGCAGCGAAGCGAAATGCGGCGGCAGTGGCACCGGCAACTGGCGACGGCGTAGTTTTGCTCGTCGCCGGCGCTGCTGGCTGGCTTGGTCGGTTGGTTGGCTGAGCGCGCGCACGCGAGTGGGCGGCGGCGTTGGACGGGCGGCTTTTTCACCTGGCCGGCTTGCCTGGCCTGTCCTGTGCTGTTGTTGGTGTGTTTCTATTAAATTTTAGAAACGCTTTCAGGATGCGTTTGCATTTTAATTATGAACTCTATTTGGCACAATACTAATATGTTCTTGACTTTTATAGAGGTTGCAGTTGTTATTGGTGTTCTGCGGCTTGCGGTCAACGTTGAGCGAATTCTGGCTAGCAAATCTAATGTCGCCTTTGTTGTTGCTGTTGTAGATACAAGGTGGTTTTCGGCTCCTTATTGAGCATAATCTGAAATGAGCCAAGCAAAGCGTTGCCCCAAAACGTGTCAGCAAATGGCCGACACATACGACATTTCGTTATTGAGGCAACGCATCACATTCCATTAGTTAAATTCACCTATAAGCTGGAGCTATGCATGAACGAGTGTATGTCGATATTTGTGTGGGTGTGGTTGTGTGTGTGTGTGTGTGTGAGTTTCTGAGTTATTCCGCGTATGCAGATGAAGGCAATATTAATTTAACTTTCTTTCCTCCATGTGGCATAAGTTCAAGAGGTCGCATTTTTTCATAATTTGTATTGGTTTTGTTTTTGTTGTGTACTAATACTAGCAGAAAGACAAAGCTGATAGCTTAGGGACTTGTGGCTGGTTTTGTGGACCACAATTAAAAAAAAAAACAAGAATCTTCCTACGGTCTCAACATTCCCAGCAGATAAAATAAGTGCCACTGAAAAAGCTCAACTGTTAGGCATCTGATGGTCCCCTACATTACTTGAAAAAAGTTGCTATCATAATGTTAATGGTTGCTTTGGTTCCAACCTCATTTAGCTTTTCTCTTTAGGTTCCATGTGGCAACATTCTAAAAACACAACTGGTAGATATAACTAATAAAACTATGACTATTAGATTAGTTTGCTCTTAATAGGATCAAAAAAACCCCACATTGAAGGTTTCACCTTTTTGCATTCCAAATAAAAAAATTCAGTGAAAGGGTTAACTTAACATCAAAACTTGTTTGCTTATTTAAAGCAACTTATCCATTTTTTTGAAAACACATTGTTGAAATGGACCCGGGCAACGAAACGCATCACTCACAACCGGAAGCATGGCCATCTTGCCACAGTATTTCGAGCCAATTATGTTTGCGAATAATATTACTGTCATTGATTTGTGTCCAAGTAGCGAAGAATAAGGAAATAAGGAAAAACTAAAAATTTATGTCTGCACAGTTTTGCATACTTTTTACGAATTTGATTTGGTTTTCGCTCAGCGCATTGTCCATTTATAGAATTTTTCATGCTGTCCATCATGAGTTGAACAGAAATGCCGCTGCATGTCACTGCAATTCGAGCATTTTTCATGCCAACACTTATCGCTTTAGGCATGAAAAATGCTCTGCACACTGGGTCCAACAGCTGTGCACTGCACACACAACAACAACTTTAAGAATGTGCAGCGCACCACGGACTTCAATGTCTGACATGAAGGTATACATACGCATCTATTGTATGTATGTATGTACATACATATGTTTCGAATGTTTCGCCAAAGTGTTAACGAGCTTAAAATGCAAATTTGTATTTTTAGCCGCCCAACCGACAGACTTGAGATGCATTCGCAATTGAATGCCAACTCAAATGTATAAATGCTCGTCATTTGACAGGCAGGCGCTACTGCACAGTGATGGAAATACATAGAAAATACATACAAAATTTCAAAAAGTGATAACTCAATTATGGTCAGAGTCAAGGGAATATTTTTGTTGTTGTTTACATGGAAACATGTGGCCTTGAATTTTGTTTGGATAAGTAATCGAGTGCGGAGAAAAATTTTCACTCAGTGTAGACTGATCCTGATTGGTAGCCGATAAAAGAGCCTAAACCGTTATCGGCGTTGTGCATTGTGGGTGAGCAGGAGAGTGCAAACTAATCGTTGATAACGGACTATATTGGATAACGGCTATAAATGTGGACTGTTATGCTGGCTGCCGGCTGGCTGCGTAATCTTGTTTTTGGTAATAAAAATACTTTCATGATAAGATTTACAAAAATTAAACAATGGGTAAATTTAACCGAATCCAAATTTTTTTCACACACTGATGAGAGCAGAAAGTTTAGTAAATGGATTTATGTTTGTGTAGTTTAATCTCGTGTACATTTATTCATATTTGCTACTTAAAGTCAAAATGACTACATATAGCCATTTTAGGTATGCCAGATTGTTGGGCATTCTAGTGTTAAACTTCGTATTTACAGTTTACATTGCAGCGCTGCAAAAATTGTGTTTCTTGTGTTGTTGAAGTTTTGCTCAACGTCTCAATGATTCATTTATTCTGTACTATATACTACAATACAAACTTGGTTTGGTTTCGATTTTTAACGACTAAAACTGACAGTAACTTGATTAGCAATGAAGTTATGAGTAATTATTGACATTACATTGTAGACCAGATTTAATTTCATTGCACTAAATTTTGGAGTTGTTTTTAATGATAAGAAGTGCTATAACTCGTTTGGCACGAGCAGTGTGAGCAATGACTCATGTTTGTATGTACTTCAAGCCAGACGGCTGACAAGGGCAAAAAATATACTGTTTTTTTAATTAGAAAAAGATTTATAAAATCCCTTGGAAATTTATTTATATTATTTATTTTATTCCAGTCGATAGTATCAGTTGATTTGTATATAAAAGTAACTGCCTTACTTTTATCAATTAATTAAAAAAGTTAAAAACATTTTATTTTTCTATTTAGATGGAAATAAAGATGAAAATAGTTTTTTCTATTTGTTAATTTCATTTTAAATCTGAAATATGAACCACTAACAAACAACCCCAGAAATGCAAACAATGCGAAAATAAACGAAATAATGACATTTAAAGCTAAAACCTTTAAATTCAGATGAGAGTTAAGGCCTGAAGCGCATTAACCCTTTACTCGGTACAGTTGCATATCTGCAACCAACCGTTAAATTGCCCGTAATTTCGGAAATAATTATCAAAACGACTCTTTTTTTTGCTATTTTATAAATATGCAAGGTTCTTTTTTTGAAATACTGGCATTAATAGTGGGAAAAAGTAGCAAAATTTTACTTGACAGCACTTATTTGACCGTTTTTGCGAAAAGTTTCACGCATTTATTTTAGTAAAACAAAAGTGATTAAAAATTATTAATAAAAAACACACAAACACTTTGCGAAAAATGCAGAGTAGGACTATGCCACACCAAACGCATTAATTGCTTTAAAAATTGTCATTTAAAACTAAACATGTTAAAATAAAAAAAAACAAGTTGTAATGCTTTGTTGCAGATGTGTAAAAAATATATTAAAAAATAAAAAATACCTAAATAACAATATTTGATGAAAAAATTCGCCGTGTTGCCGTGTAAAGGGTTAAGAAAATCTGTGCTCACGCTCAGCGCGATATCTGAATTGGTAATTTCAAACTCCGGAGGCAGTACGAATTCTCTTATCTGAAGCCAAACATGAACTTGATGTAGATGCATTTTTGTCAAAACAGTATCGAGAAGGCATCCATGATTCTTCGGAATGCCAATACAAAGAATCAGACGAATGCAACACGGGTGACTGACCAAAATTTTTGCTGAGACTTGAAATTTTCGTGTTGCTATTTCCTATTGGACTGCTTCCCAACTGGAACACACACACACAGTGCACTCCCCACCATGAAGCAGCCCGGGTGGAGGTCAAGCCGCACACAATCACACTTCCAATTTGTCAAAAAAGACAAATTATCAAATTTTCAGCCCAAGCTTGGGCAGCGGTCCCCTTCTACCGCAAATGATTGCAGCGCCAGCAGTCGACATATTCAGAGTCAAATACTTATCACATTTACTACAAATTAACAGCACTTACAAATTGGGCAAAGTCCAAAGGTCACGCGATTGGTACACCGTGGCGTCAAGAGGAATCAGAGGAGCCGCGCCAGAGTGTGAATGCATCGCGTAGCAACCACCCTTGATGCACGCCCCTTTTACAGCGACAGCTGCAGCTGCAGGACGACCACGACCACAGAGACGACGACGACGACGAGCTGCACGACGATCCCGACTACGACACTACTACGTACGACGGCGCCGCGCTAACAAGGCGTGGCGCGTTATTGGACAACCGTCGATTCACTTCCGAGACTTGGGCTTCGATTTTTCCGCAACGCTGCAACCAGATTTCACTGCTGGTCGACTTTACATAATTTCAACTCGGCGATTAGCTCTGATTGCTGACTGCGCTTCCGCGGCACATACCAAACCACATTGCTTTTCTATTATCACTGTCGATGCCGCTCTTGTGATTGTTGTTGTTGCTGTCGCTGTTGCCGCTGCCGTTTGTTTGGTATTTTTATGCGTAGCACGTGAAACGCAAACAGATGAGGAGCCAACGAAAACAAACACTAAATCGCAACAACAACAATAAACCAAACGAACGCAACGATGGCAAAAATTGAGTTAATTACACAATTCGACGGCGCGACGGCCGAAGAGCAGGTGGTGTCGTGATGGCGCTGATGCTGGCGATGGCGGTGGCGGCGCGACGTTGCGCTGCGCTGCGGCGGTGGGGCGCACAACGGAGCGAAAGTGAAATGATACGCGACTCGACTCGATGCGATGCGATACGTTTCGATTTGCTTGAGCAATATTTCGTCACTGAATTGTTGTTGTTTTCGTATTCATCGAAATAAAATTGCTAATGAAAATTGTGTGATTTTGATTAAATCGCTAGCGATTGAATTCGTTGCACCAGAACGGCGTCGACTGTTGGTGGCGGCTTTGTCGGTTTGTTTGCGAAAAAGAAAAACAACAAAAAATTTCAACAGCACACCGCTATTTTTTCCGACGCTGCTTTTTTTACTGTGAGAAATTCTCTTGGCATTGCGTTGAGAGACTGTAAAAAAAGGTTTTCCGAACGGCGACAGGGATGTAATGAGTTGGGCAAATAAAATGGTAGTAAATTCATTGACAATTCAAGTGAAAGTTGCTGGTGATTGTGTTTGTAGAACGAATTTATGACTTTCAAGAGGTGGAGCAATGCAAAATTGAATACAAAAAGATTAAATTTGTTAATTTTGCAGGCAAAAAGCTTGTTTGAAATTTGTTGTATGGTAGAAAAAGTGTGGTTGCGTTGCATGAGATTGGTGGCGGCCAATGCCACACTGTGCGAAGCTGCTTGTCAAACGAGCGGTGTGAACGAGATGGCTACGTGCCGGGGAGCAGTTGTTTGTTTGGATTTCAGTTGTCAATGCGTAGTGTTGCCACTGGCAGCCGATTGCGGAGTTGGATTTGGTGGGTGATGGAAAAGACTGATGCGAAAAACTTGTTTGATTAATTATTCGAAGCATTTGTCGAATAAATATAGTTTATTTGTAAACAAATTTGATTAATTATAAATAAGGAATGATACACATACATGAAAAGCATCATGAAGTTAGAAACAAAGAATTATATTAAAACTTGTATGATATATTTTAAGATCTGGGAAATGTTTTAGACATTTAAACATGTGTTTGTAAATATAAAAACCGTGAATGACCATAAAACACATTGCATGTTAATTTATCGGCTAAAAGTTTTCGTTATTAACCCTTTACACAGCAACAGCGAATATTTTCAAATGTTGTGTTTTAGATAGAAACATAAATTAAAAAAACAGGTATTTTTTATTTTTTAATATACTTTAATTTAGTAAGATTTTTTTTGTAAAAACATAATTTTGCACATCTGCAACAAAGCATTAAAACTTGTTTTTTTATTTAACATGTTTAATTTTGAAGGAAAATTTTTAACGAAATTAATGCGTTTGTTGTAGCATAGCCCTACTCTACGTTTTTCGCAAAGTGTTTGTGTGTTTTTTATTAATAAGTTTTAATCACTTTTGTTTTGCCAAAATAAATGCGTGCAACTTTTTGAAAAAACGGTCTAATAAGTGCTGTCAAGTAAAATTTAGCTATGTTTTTCCACTATTAATGCCAGTATTTCAAAAAAGGAATATTGCATAGTTGTAAAGTAGCAAAAAAGAGTCGTTTTGATAATTACTTCCGAAATTACGGGCAATTTTACGGTTGGTTGCAAATATGCAACTGTACCGTGTAAAGGGTTAAGTTGTAAGAAAGAAATGTTTTGTAATTAAAGCACAGTAAAAACAGAAAGAAGTTACTAGTTTATTACTAGTTTACCAGCAAAAAGCTTGAAAGTTAACCAGTTATATTTTTTGTTGTAAGGAAAATCTCAAGTTTTAGTAAAACTTTTATTGATTTACTAAATTTCAATTTGGATTGTATTCACAGAAAATAACATTTATGTAATAATTTTGGAACCAAATGTGTTAAAGATGTGGCAATATCCAAGTGGTTTGTGCTTTGCATAAAAGCAAAGACAACCACCACAAGTTAGTACAATGTTTAGCAATTGTGGAATGTGTGGTCTCCACATAGCATCCACTTGGTGCTGCCACTTGTTTTTACTTTACTTTAATGTAGCAACATTCATGATTATCTTTTTGAATGGTCATTCTTTTTGAACGGTGTTAGCACCATTTTTTCGGCAGCGCTATTTATTACCGCCAATCATTAACTAAACCAACTGAAATACTCACTCATTATTACAGTCGTATCTGAAAAGAGTTGCAAAAGTTTGTCTGCAGATCTTGAACAACAACGCCTTTATTATATTTCAATTTCTATTATGGCCAAAGCAGCACAATTACACACAAATTGCACTCATGGTCGCAATTCGGAAGTACAGACGCGTACTGGCCGCGAAGCAAATAAATTGGCATCATTTCCCGTCGTTTTTATGGAGATGCTGCACGTTGGTCTTGGCGCATTGATCAAGAAGCACCAGAGGTGATCATTGGCGGCCGCCTAATGCGCGAACAGAAAACACATTAGCTTGAAATATTTGAGATAAAGCTTTGCAAATTTTGTTTAATGTTAAGTAGATTTACTCATGAATACATTTTGACCAATTTGGCACATTCAGGTTCAGCTCTCATTAAAAACGCTCCTGACAACACAACTATTTGCCATTTAAAATGCCAACACGCGCATTAAAACTTTGCAATCTTCTAAAATCTGCTACCAATGTGACAGTTTCATTATAAATAATGGCAATTTGTCTTTTGTCAATTTCATTAGCTGCTGATGTTTCGCTTAATTACCACATTTTTGTTCAAACTTAATACATTCAACTATTTCGGGTCGATACGCAAATGCAAATATGTATTTTTCAAAATGTTTACTTTCACTCCTTTTGGAGAATGAATACTGATTGACTTTGAATTTTTCCACACTCAACTTTGCATGCCAAAGTAATTAATTTACTGATTGGTTTTTTGTTTTGTCATAAAAATGCACAGAGCGAAATTGCTTTAAAGTTTGAGGATTTAGTATAAATAATAAGTAATAGTAATATTTAAGTCATATTTTTAATAAACTAAACTTACTTAACTAAATTTAAACTAATTTAACATTAAACTAATTTTACTTAACCTAACTTATTTTAACCAAACTTAAACTAATTTCACTTTTATGTGAAAAAAGAAAATCCAGATCATCTTCAGCTCCACATTAGTACTTAAGAAAATACTTTTTTAACTTCAAATAGTTTGACATTATTTTGGAACAAGTGCCATAAGCTCGAACTTAAGGCTTGATTACACGTAACGAGTCGAGTGACGAGACATCAAAATGGTACTAGGCCGAAAGAATTGGGATAGCGAGCAAAAGCGACGAGTTGTTCAAACGTATTTCGACACGCGGCGAGTCAGTTCGGTTTTACAATGCACAAAATGAACTAAGCAACTCGCGCAATTAAACTCAACCGAGCGAAAAGTGGTGTGTGACGCATACCGCATGTGACGAGCGATTGCGCGAATCGCTGCGAAAAGAGAAAAATATAACGGTAAAGTAGTGGTCGCTCGGCCTAGCAAACAAAATGTGATTCTAGTGGCTCTCTCGCCACTTTCATCGGTCACTGACTCAATCAAGAACTCGCCTTACCGTTTAGACGAAACGAGTACTCGTTCAAGTTGCTGTCTTCTGACTCTACTCGTTACGTGTAATCAAGCCTTTACACTAACCCAACTTTTCATAATCGAATCTAACTTTAATGATGAAAGAAGAAATCTCAGATTGTCGGCTTTCGATTTATTATTCAAGAAAATAATTTTTAAATTCAAATAACCTAATTTGACATGATTTTGGAACAGGTGCCATAAGCTTTTCATGGACCCAATATTACAACAAATAAAAAGAAAAAAATTGCTGACACGTGTATCTAATTAAATCAGCAATTAACACAGACGCACCTGGCTTAAAAATATAAAATTTTAAATCAAAATAAATGACTGAAATCACAGTGCTGAAATGTTCAGTTTCGTTGTTAAGCGTAAATAAGTAAACAAAAATTAAAAGCAGATAAATAAAATTGATTCATTATCTGAAATTATAAGTTTATGAATGCAAATTAAAAATTATAATTATTATTAATTAATTATAAGAAGGCATAGGCCTAAACAATCGAAAAGTGGGGCGCCGAATTGAGATTTACACGTTTCAGTCAGCATGGTCACCTTGTTGGTTGCTCTATAAGCGAAACAAAGTAGCAAATTGAATAAAAAAATTTAAAATTTAAAAAATTTTTAAACATTTTTGCTTAGAAAATATATTAGGAAATACTATATAAAGCCAAATGTTTTGATTTTTAAATAAATAACTTAAAACATTCAACTTTTTAGTATTTTTTTGTTAATTTTTTAAATTTTATTAGAAAAAATGTTGTATTTTTTTTTCATATTTATTTTTCAGGAAGTAACAAATTGAAAAAGTTTTAAATTATTACGAAAAATGTTTACTTAAAAAATATATTCAGAAATATAAAGCCAAAGGTTTTGATTTTCAAATAAATAACTAAAAAGAAATGCATTAAACATTTTAGTATTTTTCTTTTAGTTTTTAAATTATATTTAAAATGTTATGAAAAAATGTTGTAAATTTTTTTATTTTTATTCAGAAAGATCTTGAAATAAGTTTCTCAAAATAAAACTAATAAATATCCCAACATGTCTTTAAGTTAAAAATGTTAAAAAATATCAAAAACAAGACCACAAATAAAAATCAAATTTTTCCATTAAGTAGACAGTAGCTGAAAAAAGGTCAAAACATGACACTCGAGTTGAAAAACATAGCATTTTTAAGGCCATTATCAAAGTACGCGTAATTAACGCCGTTACAATGTTGCCTACGCACATTGAACTGAAAACATTTATCTTTGGGCCCGTTGGCGTTTTGCGTTTATTGCCACCTATTCGATTGTTTTTGGTCTCATTGTTGCTCTTCAACGCTTCTTCCATTAGTTGCAACCGGTGCGATTATCTACGGTCACTTTCAATGATAATTTCGAGTTGTTTGCGTTTATTGGTTTTTTGGTTTTGATTTTTTTTTTAATTTTTCAGTGTTTTTGACATTTTGAACTTAGCGCATTGGGTTTTTGGTGTTGGCGCGTCATTTTTATTGATGAATGTTTGTTTTCGAGGTTTTCGGGCCATTCATATCGACCGATTGTTAGCCGAAAAGCGATCGCTGTCAATGTTGCGGCCGTGTGTGGTGCGAAGCTGTTGAAGTGTGGCGATTTGGCAGCTAACGGTTATTTGGCTAGTGTTACAAATGGATCAGTGCCAGCGGTTAGTTTGGGTAGAGAAAAAAAGTATACGATTTGAAATTTTGTTTACTTTACAGTGGTGAATTCAGACGGGTTGTGGGGGTTGAAAGCCCCCGAAATATTTGGGTAGACTTTAAAACTTAATTAAAAGGCATTTTTATAGCATTTTTGAATATTAAAGAATTTGGAAATCCCTCCAAAAAATGTTTCTGAACCCCTAGTGCTTTAGATGGTCATTTAACATTTTTTTTTAGTGTTTGTAATTAAATTGAGAAAAAATTGTTAATGAATTAAAATTATTAATACATTTGTACAGTGCAGATCTAAAAATTTGTATTTAAAATATACGATCCAGGCGTCAAAAATGTCCAAAATGCTAAATGACACTTTGACGCATTGCATAGATCTTTTCTGTAGATGTAAAATATTGAAGACACATTCACCTGATGTTCTAAAAATATCAAATTTCTCACTTACTCTTTCAAATTGCGGTCCTCTATGATAAATTTATGAATTTGATTAATAATTCCGGTAGTTTTAACCGCAATGTGGTTGTTACTTCCTAAACGTGGTTCATCTTCAGTGCTAGAGCAACTTTTTTATATTTAGAAACCCACTTTTTGACTGTTCAATTGCAGTTCTTCTGTCTGCAATCCATTTCTTGTCTGATTTGAAACTGTGTCAAGTCTTCAAAGGTTTGTCAGGAATGGAACTGTATAGTTATACGAGTAAAAATTTGCACCTGCTGGCGCCACGTCAGGCTCAGGCTGAAAACTTCACGAATCCTCGTATTGATAACTATGAAAAGATTATATGATGTGATATGATATATACCTATATGTACTAAAAAAAATATAAAAAAATACAAAAACAATAAAGTTAGAGTAATGAAATTTTGACACGTGATCAAGCAGATTTTATGTTTTAACATAGTTACTTTTCAAGAAAATTCTAGATAGATTTTTAAGGATATAAGGGATTGCAATTTGCAAAGGACCTTTTTCATATCATTTTCTTACAAATAGATAAAACATCATTTTTATTTAAATTCTTGAGTCTTTCATCTTTCATTTGATATACATATCGCCATATTTTAACGAGGTTAAGTATTATTTATATTTTTTTTATTTTTTATCCCCTTCAAAATTTTGAAGTCCTTTTAAAAGGACAAAGGATATAGAAATGAAAAACTGAGTAAGCAGTATTACTATGTTTGGTCTCTAGTTTCGCGTCCATATGGATTTTTCCGTTGTGAAAAATGTGTTTAATTTTTGACGTTGTATATATTAGGCATCGCAATCCCGGGATCCCGGACTTTTTCCAGGGCTTTTCGGGATTGCAAAAGATGCTTAAAGTTCAAATGAAATAAATTTAAAAGCACAAAAACCCAATTCCTTATCTGCGGGAGAAGGGAGGGGATAGAGGGCGTCTTTTGCAAAAGGTTTCTAATTATTTACTAAGCATTCAACCAACAAGTGTTGAATCTGAAAGATGTTTCTCTTGAGCAGGGTTTATTTGCAATAAATTTCGCTCTAGACTAGAGGAAAAAACACGTAAGGCCTTAGTATTTTTAAGATCTCAGTTTTTAGTTAACCAAAACGCTTAACTTTTTTATCGAAATAATCGAAGTAAAACTAAAAGTACAAACAAATTAATTATTTTATTTTTTTTATCAAATATGAACTTTATGATACATCTGTTGCAAATCAATAAATTATGTTTAAGTGGCATTTTTGGATAATACAAAATGTTTATCAAACTGAAGTTAAATGTTAAATGAAAAACTTTTAAGTTAAACAAAATGTGATTAAATTGATAAAATGATAAAAAATTTTAAAACTACCCCAAATGTGATTAAACTGTGTCCATTTTTATGGTAAATATTATAAACAAGTATTTATGCAATTTGGGAAAATTGTTTTATTTAAAAAATTTGTTATATGAATCCCGGGATCACGGGATTTGACTTTTCAATCCCCAAAATCCCGGGATCGCAAAATGGCAAAAAATTTCGATCCCTAGTATATACATACATACATACATATTTCTGGACTCAATCAATTGTTTCAAAGATTCATTTCAATTTAATTATTTAAAAAATGTGTTTGAATTAAAGTTAAAAGTAAAAATGAATCACTCGTCTTATTTGTTTTCCTTTCCTTTTACTATCTGAAGGTAGAACATTTACATCTCTGTTTTAAATCTAATAATTCAGTTTTTCGTTTATTTTTTAAGATTCCAAACTATTTTAAAGATAAAAAATAAAAAAATGTTTTTGATTGATTGACCCGTTTAAGGCAACAAAATAACGAAAGAGTTAACTATCTTTGTACCCCATCCACAAAGCCTTGGAGCCTGTGCGGAGTTTTTTGGGCATAAATTTGAGGTCTTCACCTAAAACGTGGCTTCACTATTGATATCTAATTTGCTATATTTCTCATTCCAGCTGCATCGAACTTCTGTTAAGCCCGCAGTAATCTGTATTGTTCTCTGAGATTCCACAAGTTTATCATGTATGTATATCTACAAAAAATATCTTAGCTGCATAAAATTTAAGTTCACGGGTCAAACTTCAAATCTCACACCATCTCAAATCTTACACCTTACATGAATTGCATAGGAAAGTATGCATGTCTGTATGTGTTTACACACAAACTTTTAGTTGGAAACACTAAAACCCACTCTATGCTTTTATAGTTTTATCATTTTTACGGTTAAAAACGGTCATTAAAAGCTCATTAGGCCAACTTGTATGCATATGCAACGCATTCTTCCGAACGCGTTGTTTCAGCTTAATTGGATTAACACCTAAGAAGGCGTTTACCGCGGCGTGGGGCAGCGGAGTAATTTGTTTTGACATTTCCTACGTTTGGTGTCTGCGCATTTGTGCGACGCAGAACTTTTGGCAGGCGACCCGGAAATTTGGCAAAATCGTCAGCCTGATTGATTTGTTTTGTTTTCAGTTTTCGCGCCAAAAGCCAATAAATTCGCATAATAAATATTTAAATAAATATTTACATGTGTGGAGCTTCCAAAACGAAAACTATTTGGCGCGCTCTGAAATGCTTTTAAAAACACATTTTTCAAATGCTAATTAGACACAAAGCTGGGACAAAATGCGCGCAAAAGACCCAGCACAGCACAGCTGGTTGTTTTTGTTTTTGTGCTATTTTTCATTTTTTGGCAGATTGATTTTTTGCATTTTTGAGCCGCTTGTTTGTTGTGGTATGTGGGATTTTTTTGTTTATTTCATGAGAATGTTGCGTGCAAGAAAAACATTTGTGCGCTTTGTTGGTTTTTGTGTTTGAGTTGTGTGCTTTTTGTTTTCCATTGTGGATTTGCCATTTGGCTGAAATGGGCTCGTCTGCCTGCGGCGGTGTCATCACGAACTGAAAGCAACAAAAACCCACCAACTACAAGAACCACACTAAACAATTATGCCAACAGGCAGCCGGCAGCTCGTTCGGCGCGAAGGAAATCGGCGTTAACACGCTTGGCGGTGTTACCGTTTTTGCGGCCAATTCATTAGTTGCGCTGCGTGTGGCCCTGTCGGAATCCACATTTCATAAATACCTCTACTGGCCGCACCAACACACACGCAACGCAGAATTGTGCGTGCAACGATTTGGCTGAGCTGTCATAGCCGTCGATGTTGGTGCGGCTTTCTTTGGCGTGGAATTTTGTGTTTCTTCAGTTTGTTGAACACGCACATGACGACATTCTGGTGTTGAATTATTAAAAATTAACATCGCCATCAACACCTTCAACAAAAACAATGCCAGCACTATGTGTTGGAACATTAATAATCGTTTCGGCGATTTGTTCTCACTTGTTGCTTATTTCAATATTTAGTTGGCTAATGACATTAAATCATGATTTCTATTGGAAATGACGAGTTGATGCTTCCGCAATGGGTGTGTATGAAGTTTTAACCTTTTAATGACATCTTTTGTTTTTTTTATAGAATGCAAAATGAATGAATGTTTTGATTTGTTACATTCTTGGCTTCATTACGGAACGTTAAGGGTAACAAAAGTAGTCAAGAAACGAACGTAGCGTAACGAAAGTAGTAAAGAAAAATAGTCTTTTGAAATGGGTCTGACCGTGTGATAGGTAAGTATGTGATTTCTATATATGAGAACAAAAAACTTCTAAAGCTCTGAGCTGACCAAATCTGTTCACCAAATGGGACAAAATGTCCACCGTAAATGGGTTAGTCTGTGTATTGTGGAGATAAGAGGCTTCTAGGGGTCTCAGCTGTCAATTCTGTTTACCAAAATGGGTCTGTTTGTAGAAAGGGCAGTCTGTGATTTCTACATGTGGAGACAAGAGGCTCCTAGAGCTACCAAATCTTTCTACTAAATGGGACACAATGTCTAACATAAATGGGTTAGTCTGTGTATTGTGAAGACAAGACCCTTCTAGGGGTCTAAGCTGTCAAATCTATTTACTAAAATGAGTCTTATTGTTTAAAAGGGCTGTCTTTGATCTCTACATGTAGAGACAAGAGGCTCCTAGAGCTGCCAAATGTGACAAAATGTCTAACGTAAATGGGTTAGTCTGTGTATTGTGGAGACAAGGGGCTTCTAGGACAATCTGTGATTTCTACATATTTCTACATGTGGAGACAAGAGGCTTCTAGGGGTCTCAGCTGCCAAATCTATCTACCAAAATGGGTCTGTTTGTAGAAAGGGCAGTCTGTGATTTCTACATGTAGAGGCAAGAGGCTCCTAGAGCTACCAAATCTCTCTACCAAATGGGACAAAATGTATAACATAAATGGGTTAGTCTGTGAATTGTGGAGACAAGACGCTTCTAGGCGTCTAAGCTGTCAAATCTATTTACTAAAATGAGTCTTATTGTTTAAAAGGGCTGTCTTTGATTTCTACATGTAGAGACAAGAGGCTCCTAGAGCTGCCAAATGTGACAAAATGTCTAACGTAAATGGGTTAGTCTGGGTATTGTGGAGACAAGGGGCTTCTAGGACAATCTGTGATTTCTACATGTGGATACAAGAGGCTTCTAGGGGTCTCAGCTGCCAAATCTATCTACCAAAATGGGACAAAATTTATAACATAAATGAGTTAGTTTGTGTATTGTGGAGACAAGACGCTTCTAGGGGGTCTAAGCTGTCAAATGTATTTAATAAAATGAGTCTTATTGTTAAAAAAGGCTGTCTTTGATTTCTACATGTAGAGACAAAAGGCTCCTAGAGCTGCCAAATCTGTCCCCCAAATGGAACAAAATGTCTAACGTAAATGGGTTAGTCTGTGTATTGTGGATACAAGGGGCTTCTAGGGCAATCTCTGGTTTCTACATGTGGGGACAAGAGGCTCCTAGAGTTGCCAAATCTCTCCACCAAATGGAACAAAATGTCTAACGTAAATAGGTTAGTCTGTGAATTGTGGAGATAAGGGTCTTCTAGGACAATATGTGATTTCTACATGTGGAGACAAGAGGCTTCTAAGGGTTTCAGCTGCCAAATCTATGTATTTACCAAAATTGGTTTGTTAGTAAAAAGAGCAGTCCGAGATTTTTACATCTATTAAAAAGAGGCTCCAGGGGTTCTTAACTACAGCCTAGCGCACTAAGGAGTAAAAATTCCAGTTCCAGATATCAGCCTTGAGCTAAAGCGAAGGTCAAATTTTTAAGGTGAATGAAGGCGAATGTCATGAAAAGAGACTTAATAAGGTTAAAAAAGCCAAGTTTTTATGACAATCACCAAACATTACTCAGAATATTGGATCGAGTGCGTGATGAGCGACGTTTTTTGATGTTTAACCCGGTAGCGCCGAACGCGACCATTTGTCACACTAAACATGCAACCTAATCCTAATCTTTCCTTCTCCTCTTGTGCTAATGCTTCCCCTATTTTATGCTCCCCAGCTTCGGCCGTTCGTATCGTTTAATGTTTTTTGTATTATCTGTTACTTGTCATTCGTACTCCGTATAACAAAGACTCATCACAACCCGAACTAACCCGATTTTTATTTATCCGCTCCGCGCTTATAGAAACAAAGGTTTTGTCCAATGAGAATCTCGTGTACTAACACAGATGAATGCAAAGCTTATTCACACATCATGTGTGAAAAATAAAAAAAAAAGCATCAATCAATCATCAATCAATCAATCATCAAATTCCATAAAGAAAATGGACGTATTCGATGTCGACATCAATTACATTACATTAACAATAGTAACAGTAATTTTGAAGGGCACTCAATAGTTGATACGCTTTCGAGACTTGGTTACGACGAATCCAAACTTTGTTCACGTCTTCTGTAAAAAATCTGTAAAAAATCTGGAAAAAGCATTAATCAAAAATTAAGACGCATCCGATATCGATATTAAAAACTATTTTAACTACAGAACAGAAAAATATGAATGGGACCCAATAGTTCTAAAAATCTGACAGATACAAATCCAAATCCAATCCAAACTTCATTCAGAAACTATCTTAAAAATAGCTTCTGGTTGTTCGAATTTCAAACCCTGTGTACTTCTCACCAAGTTTCACTCAATGCTGATCGACTGGCCACAGATGAGCTCATCTTTCATTAAAGTCACTTTCTGTCATTAAATATCTCCCGTCAGCCTTAACCATTTGAATATTGTAGAATAAAAAACCCTCGCGCTGAGTGAGAATTGTGTAAGAAATTAAATTGTCAGCTAATTATAAGCATAAGCAATTTGGCATTTTGTTCGTTGTTATGGTTGTATTTGAAATTTATTGTGAAGCAAACTTTTACTTTCATTTATCATTCCGCGTTATGTGCCGCGTAATTGTGGGATCATTGAAAGTGAGCCAAACAGTTGAATGGCTCCGCTAAGAACGAAATTATTGCGTAGTATTTTGGTTGTATGGATGAGAATTTCAATGAGTTATTGATGGTTCAAATATTTGACTATTCAACAACAGAGGCGCTCAAACAAGTTGCAAATTTGACAAATGGCGTTTTGCTTCGCTGAAGGTCGCTTTGGATGCTATTTTTGTTTTGTTTTTGCATTTCGCTCGGCTCGTACTCGCCCACTTTTGCAATGGCAAATCAGTGCGATTCTTCGGAAGTAACCAACTGCCGGACAACATTGTGTGCTGACAAACAAAGTCAAACAAGCGAGACTCAAGTTCATTTCAACGGCTGGTTAAGTTCTGCATTCAAATTCAAACGACTACGCCGAAGATCTTCTTTTGTTGCTATGACACTCAACCGGCGAATGGCGAAAATGAACACATTTTCATTGCAATGTTGAACAAGAAAACACGACAACACAAAAAAAAACAGCGAGACACTTTGGCACAAAAGCAACAACAAATAAATTGCTGAAAGACAACAAAGTAATGAAAAAGAATAGTGTGAAGAATGGCAGACAGCGCTCAAAATTTATTTGTTCGTTTTGATCTATGGAAGCATGAAATTTAATGGAGCGTCTGCAACAAGCAAAACCAAAGAAATAAAACAATTTTTGAAAAACAAAAAAAGCGCGAAAACGTCGCAAACAAAGAGAAACGCTGTGAAAAAAAGTGCAAAATGCGCTGACAGATTGAGAAAATGACGGCATGATGGCATGTTGGCGTGGCAGTTGGATCACCAGTGCATTAGTTGAACTGTTATTAGTGAACGCTGCCAACTAACAACAATCAACAACAACAACAACAAGAGTTGGCAGTAATGTGCAGTGGGGGCCGCTGTTGGCGGCAAACTTAATGAGCGGTTAGCGTTAACCGCTGGGCGGACAAATGGCTGTATGAATGTGCGAACAACTGCAACACACTTGAAATGTTGGTGGTGTGCATTTTCCGCAGGGCCTCTGCTTCAAATCGAAAGCCACGCATGCTTCTTCTTCATCTACTACTCTACTCTATGAAAAATGAAAAATAGTTTTTTGTGTTGTTTTGGCTTTGACTGCCTTTGGGGCTCTTAAGGTTGACTGTGTGAGCGAATTGTGCAAGAGGTGTGATAATTTGTTGGCAACCGATTGTTATCTACGAACGTACAGTGGCAACAACAACAACACAGATACATATTGTTGTTGCTGTTGATTTGATGTGCTGTTAAACTGGAGCAGCACCAAGTTTCCGTGTAATTTTATTGCCTTCATAATTAGTTAATTAAATTTTCGGCATCGTTTGAAAGTTGTCTTCAAATTTGAATTCAATTCAAATGAGTCCGAGGGTCAGTTGCGTAGAAGGGAATTTTTTAGTAATTAGACATTTTGAAATCAATCATCCATATGTCATAAGACATTAATTGGAAATTAATGCACAGAAAGGAAGCGAGTAATTGTTGATGTTTTGACACTAAAACGCTTTGCTTTTTGCTTTAGAGATTTCAATCAGAAAAATATTGTAAATAATTAAAATTGTTTGATATAAATTATGTGTGTTGGTGCATTGTCCATGTGGCAAGTAAGCGCTGTCGGCTAGATGCGGCATTCACATTTTGGGCTTTTTGAGAAAAAAGCATAAAACATTGGTTAACAAATGCGTAATGAGGAGCCTTAAAATGTACTAAAACAAATTTTTAGTGAACAAAAAAAAACATTACATTCAATCTAACCTAATTTAGCCTAATATAACCTAAGTAACCCTAACCTTGTAAAACATATCTAACCTGATCTAACTTAATCCAATCCAAAATTACATGAGCTATGCTTATCAAATTCAACCTAACTAAATCTTACCTAACCTAGCTAAATCTGACCTAACCTAATTAAATTTCACCTAATCTCATCTCACCTCATCTCATCTCATCTCATCTTGCCTCATCGCATCGCATCTCATCTCATCTCATCTCATCTCATCTCATCTCATCTCATCTCATCTCATCTCATCTCATCTCATCTCATCTCATCTCATCTCATCTCATCTCATCTCATCTCATCTCATCTCATCTCATCTCATCTCATCTCATCTCATCTCATCTCATCTCATCTCATCTCATCTCATATCATCTCATCTCATCTCATCTCATCTCATCTCATCTCATCTCATCTCATCTCACCTCATCTGATCTGATCTGATCTCATCTGATCTGATCTGATCTCATCTGATCTGATCTGATCTGATCTGATCTGATCTCATCTCATCTCATCTCATCTCATCTCATCTCATCTCATCTCATCTCATCTCATCTCATCTCATCTCATCTCATCTCATCTCATCTCATCTCATCGCATCTCATCTCATCTCATCTCATCTCATCTCATCTCATCTCATCTCATCTCATCTCATCTCATCTCATCTCATCTCATCTCATCTCATCTCATCTCATCTCATCGCATCTCATCTCATCTCATCTCATCTCATCTCATCTCATCTCATTTCATCTCATCGCATCGCATCTCATCGCATCTCATCGCATCTCATCGCATCTCATCGCATCTCATCGCATCTCATCGCATCTCATCGCATCTCATCGCATCTCATCGCATCTCATCGCATCTCATCGCATCTCATCGCATCTCATCGCATCTCATCGCATCTCATCTCATCTCATCTCATCTCATCTCATCTCATCTCATCTCATCTCATCTCATCTCATCTCATCTCATCTCATCTCATCTCATCTCATCTCATCTCATCTCATCTCATCTCATCTCATCTCATCTCATCTCATCTCATCTCATCTCATCTCATCTCATCTCATCTCATCTCATCTCATCTCATCTCATCTCATCTCATCTCATCTCACCTAATCTAATCTAACCTCCAAGTAATCAAACCTGACCTAATCTAAATTAATAAAATTTAATCTCAACTTTGGTAATCTACACAGCCACTGGTGAGTCGTATTCACCAGTCATTTGAGGTTCAACTGTCAGCGGTAGTCAAAGTATTTTGTCTTAAGACCACTCCACTGTTCGCATTCAAGACATGTCAGTGTTCTTCTTGAAAATGACGGCTTAATATTGCCAAATTTTATTGCGCTCCAACTCTGACTTTGAACACTTTCGACTTTTATTGTACGCAGCCCATTGATTGATCTTCAATTCTAAACGTCCAATAATAAACTGTTTTGATTTCTTAATTTTGCCGCTTGTGTTCTCATTTAATGTTTATACAAATTTATGATTTTACGACTGCAAGTTTTATGATCTAATGTGCGGAGTCTACTACCTCCGGTCCATACTGGTTGCCTTTCTTTCTAATCTCCTTGCTGATCTTGTTCTCGGTGCTCGATGTTCGATCTGCCCGAATCGTTCGGGCGGCAGGCGTTTACAGTATTTGCGTGTGACTAGTTTTGACTTTTATGAATTTTGGTTCTCACTGTTTGCTGTTTTTAACTGCCCATCAAATTCAGAGTTAAAAACCAATACACACAACACATAATCACAACTGCTCCATAATGATGTTTTTGTTTGTTCTGATTCTGATTTTGATGATCATTCGAACAATGGCACCAATTGCCGGATGCGATTTTATGGGATTTACCACAGACATCAGGCATCATTTGTTCGCCACTCCACCACGCGACTGCGTTGTTGTACATAAACACTTTAGTTGTATATTTCGCACGACTTCATTCAAGTTCTCATCAGCTGGACGGCGTTCGCTGGATCGTTTTGTTTGACGCCGCGCCTGCGCACTGTTGTGATCTCGTATGTGTCAATTTCGTTTTGTGTGAGAGACGAATTGTGCTCATGCTAAATTATTGACTTTATGCTAATTAGTCGGTTTGTGTAGGACCTGCGTGTGACTCAGCATGTGAACGAGAAGTGTTTGGCAGAAAAGAGGTTCGAGTGCGCCAGCGCTTGGCAACAGCCATCGAGCCGGATTTCGTCAGCGCGTACGTGTAGGCCCATTGTGCTTTTGAATTATTTTATATAATTTTAATTATTACAACGAGTTTTTGAAATTTTATAGCACCACAAATGGGTTAGTCCCAATAATAAAAATCAATGAAATATGAACAGAACGAAAGTAAATAAAAGAAACGAAAAAAGTAAAACTGGTTTAATAGATGAAAGCTGGACAGTGTTGGCTATGCAAATTGGTTTACTAAAATCGTATCGATGAAGTTTGTATAAAAAAGAAAAATTAGAAAACAAGTGTTAAAGGGCCTACAAGTGTGGCTGGTAGTAGGAGTAATAGTAGTAGTAGTAGTAGTAGTAATAGTAGTAGTAGTCATAGTAGTAGTAGGCGTAGTAGTAATAGTAGTAATAGTAGTAGTAGTAGTAGTAGTAATAGTAATAGTAATAGTAGTAGTAGTAGTAGTAGTAGTAGTAGTAGTAGTAGTAGTAGTAGTAGTAGTAGTAGTAGTAGTAGTAGTAGTGGTAGTAGTAGTAGTAGTAGTAGTAATAGTAGTAGTAGGAGTAGCAGCAGTAGTAGTAAAACGCTCCTAAATGTACAGAATTGTAGTAATAAGAGTAAAATGCACTAAAAAGACAACAACTTATAAGAAACCCTAAAGATTTCATCACCATTGCAAAAACCATTAAAATTAGATAATTTTTTTCAAGCATTATTTTTTATATACAGACGCGTGCTTGTGGTCAACACCTGAGTTCTGGTCTCCAAGTTATCCAGAAATGTTTAAGTAACCAGTATACAAAAATCAATACTTATGAATATTGCGAATATCGCATCTGCATACAAATTGAAATTTCATGCAAGCGCTGCTAATATTTGGGAAGTAAAATTTAATAATTTAATTTTTTTTATAAATATTACCGCGAAAACAATAATGAGCGTCTGCTGCGTCTGCTTTCATTTAATTAGACAAAATCGATTAAAACAGAAAATCGAGATAGTATCGAATTTTGCTATAAAAGTCATTCGGTTGTCCAAAAGCGGTAGAAATGTGATGAACAAAGTTGCAAGTTCTTCCTAAACCAGAACAGACTCTTGTCTGCTGTCAGCTGTCTCTTGGACTGTTTTTTGTAGTTTAACACTGTGGGTTTCCAAAAATTGGTCAATCTGGTTGCTGATATGACAAGAAATTGACGTGATTCTTAACCTTTTCGCTATTTTGTTGCCATATGGCAACATGCTACTTTGTGGACGTCTGTACCCTCTATAGTTCCAGGAATAAATTTTGTTTTTGTTTCTCAGAATAGTTTAAAGTTTTAGGAAAAATACGAAATTAATAGACTGAATATTTAAGTTTAAAGAAGAGAAGTTATACACGTTTTTTTAATGGTATATCTTGACATAAAAAAAGGAAGAAGAAGCAGAAAAATTAGATAAGTCTTTAATTTGACGTTTTCTTTCAATTTAGATACCTTTTTTTTAATTTTTTAAGTAAATGAAGAAAAATTCAAATTTTCATTATGCGTAAAAAGTTTTAGTTTTAAAAATTACTACAGCCACAACGATGTGGTTACTCTCATAGAAAAACACTCTTAAATACAGGGTCCGAGTATAAAAATTAAAAAATTTCTTATGGCATGTTGCTAATATAATCACATAGAAGCCTAATCGTAAAATGTAAAACTTTAACTTTCCCCAGTAAAAATCTGTAGCGAAAGGGTTAACCCAGAAATTTTCAAATTTTCATTATTTTTTTTGTAGTAGAAATCTTAAGCTTTTACAAAATGTTATAGAAAATTTACAAAAGCATGTCTGTCTACATATATCAGCAACCTTAAAACCAGGAATTAGCGTCAGAATAACTTTAACAGGAAACACAGAATCGAGTTTAACTTCATATGGGTGAAAAAAATTGCCATTCATAGCTTAATTCTTTAGCTAAATTGATTACAATGATATAAACAACAAGAATTAGCCACACAGGAAATGAAGAGCTTTTATTTGTAAACCAAATAAATTTAAATAGCATAGATTCTGATAACAATTGAAATAGACGTCATGGCATAGTAGCGATGACCAGATATAAACAATGAATCACCGCATTTAGTAGCAGAAAATAATTTTCCAGCACTTTATTGCAGTCGTATTCCAGCTTCATTAATAGTCCTGACCTTCATTTGCCTAAATTGCCTACAAATAGACAATTTTACTGAGATTCTCTGCACTTCAACAGTTCTTCTGAATTACTGAATTTTGTTTAAAATTATAATTTGCCATGTTGTCTGGGCATCTACCTCACTTGACTTTTAACGCACACAGAGAAATTTATATGAAACAACATACAGCCACACGCACACACATACAAACACAAACACATATGCAAGCAAGTCAACATGAGTGTTGATAAAAGTCAACATAAAATTAATGTTTCAGCAATTAAAAAACAGAAAATGTAAATTTTCATGCGAGCAGAAATGCTGAATTGAAATTGAATTTTGTGTTAAAAATTAAACCTAAATAAGAAATAAAAATTTAAATAAGTAAATAAATTGGCAAGCAAGACATTTTTAGTGATAAGCGCGCACGGATTCCACGAGGTTACGAACCCTGTGGGGAAATTATTCAATTGCATTCAATTTGAATTGGTTCACACTTTAATTAAATCAACTTGGTCCTTAATGATACTTTAAACACTTTACAACACTTTTAACAATTTTAAGCTTTTATTTTATAAAATTTGCTAATAACTCTATTGGCTGTCATTTCTGAAACTGTTGTTTTAGTGTTAAAAAAGTATTTTAATTCTTCTACTTCTAAATGTTATACTTCCAGACAACAGTTATTAATTATTGAAACTTCTTGAACTGCTGTAAAGACTTTCTTTTATTTCTAAATTCTTCAAATTCACAAAATTACTTTCTCTCTTACTTTTTCTACATTATTTAAATTCTTTCTAATACAGGAATTATCTTAAAACATTAAACATCTAAGCATTTTTTATTACTGTAGCAACAACTACCGTTAGCAAAATACTGTCAGCTGCTCTCAACGCTGGCGAAACTTTTCCTACTGGGTAGCTGTGAATGTATTTAGGCGCACGTGTTCAATGTCTGCAACGGCAGCAAGAATGCCAATAATGACACAAACAAAATCAACACCAACAACCAATAACAACAACAACAAATAACAACATCAACAGTAAAAACAATAATAACAGAAAAATGTGCAACATGCGCGATGACAAT
Organism: Melieria omissa; assembly: GCA_963971225.1. Taxonomy (NCBI): domain Eukaryota; kingdom Metazoa; phylum Arthropoda; class Insecta; order Diptera; family Ulidiidae; genus Melieria; species Melieria omissa. Next base: position 10,215,280 of record OZ020269.1, read on the forward strand.
CGGACAATCAGATTGGGGGCAGGTGACAATGCACTGGTAATACAAAACAAAAACAACAAAAACAACAAAAACAGCAACAACAATAAAACAAAATAATAATAACAACATAAACAACGACAACAGCAACTTCAACGTAAACACTCGAAAGGGCCCAAAGTAAAGTGTTGCTCTTCAGTGTTGCTTCGGTTGTTGTTGTTGTTGTTGAAGCATCGCGTTTGTTAATTGTTTTGTTGTTTTATTTCATTTTATTCACTTTTATTTTATTTTATTTTTAGTGGCAATTGTCAAGGTCGCGGATGCCATAGCACGCCACCAATATTCAGCGCCATCTTCATCATCAATAGCAACTACACTATTATCACCAACAACAACAATAACAATTGTAGCATCTGCATCAACAACACAACACAATTCAACTTAATTTAAAGTGCGCACAGCAAGGTGATACTTGTTGTTTGTTGTTGTCACTTGTGCGTTTGTTGTTGTAGCTGCCGTATTGAACGCGTGCTTGACGCTTCTGTTGCTGTTTGTAATTGTAGGCTGCAGTGGCTGAATGGAAGACTTGTTGGTTGGCTGGCGGTTGTTTGTTGTTGTGCGTTGCTTAAACACAAACAACTTTGGTCGCAACAGCAAAAAAACAACAAGAACAACAATATAAGCAATGACAATAAATAAAGAAGCAAACTAAGCAGCGAACAGCAACAAAATTCAACGATGCCTAAATGAAGTTGAGATTTCGTGCAGCAGATGCGCCGCAGTCGATGAGATTTTTGTTGCTGCCACAACTACACTGACACCTTCATCACACCACAGCAATTGCAACAACAACGGCAAACTAAACAAAAATAATTAAGGCAACAAACGAACACGAAAGGCATTCGAAGCAGCCAATTGACCCACCAACTACCATCAGCAATCAGCCATCACCATCGCCAACTACTTCACTCGCATGTCTGTCTGGCATTGTTGACCGTAAATTTTATTGAACCCTTTTGGCCATTTCAACATTGCATTGGGAACATTGAACGGTGCCGCATCGCTTGAACAAATTAACAACAGTTTTTGTTAATTAATTTTCCAATTTTGAATATCCAATAAAATACAACAGCAACAAGAATGATACATATACAGAGTACAGACAGCAGCAACAACAACAACAAGTTGCCGTTATCACCTGACCGCATCTATTGACCATTTAGAGCAATTTTTTGTTGTTGTTGGTGATTGTTTTTGGTTTAAATGGTCGACAGCCGTTTTGTATATATCACTTGCAACAACAAGGTTCATTCAATTGACTTGGATTTTGCATTTTTGTTTTACGTTTTTGTCGACTTGCTCGAGTGTAGATTCGGACTTGGGCCGCAAAGATTTCATTTTCATGGCCATACAAGTTGAATGGTTGAAGCACTGCACTGTGCTCTTTGTTTGTTTGTTTTAATTTCAACGAAAATGTGCACTTCAGGTACAACGACGAGGTGGATGCAATAAATATTTGATAGCATTATTATGTGATTGTTGTGATCTGGGAGTGAACTCTAGGATAAATTGTGCAGCCATCAAGGACTCTAATTTCTATTTTAATCCATCTTACAGTTGAATTTATGAACATAATTTGGCTACAGAGATTTCACATCATCAACATTGCTTCCGTCATCTCTGTCTGTTGATTTAAGTGTCTTAGTCTGGGTACTTCAGGCCACTCGGTTCAAGTTGTCTGAGACCACTTTTTAAGGCCGCTTTTGTTCTTCTATTTATTTATCCTCCTACTTTGTCTACAGACAGAACCTTCTGGATTGTTTACAGGCTATTTCTGAGTTCATCAGTCCATCAGTCCAACTCACTCAACCCACCCATGCATGATTTAAGCAAACTTTCAGCTCTAAAACTAAATGATCTACATTTGCGATGATCTACATTTGTGTGCATCTCTTCTCCAAAACTGTCCATCTGTCTACTGTCTCATAGTCAAAAAGAATAAACCATCATTATTTCCATTAAAGACACTAAGCACCGCGACCAATACCGATCTTTTGTGCAAGTCTTGGTTTCGTTCACCTCATAAAATGTGACCCCTAAAGTCTTCATCCACCATAGCACTCACATCACATCGGTTTGCAAATTTCGACCATATATAGTATTTGACATGACACATCCTCTCGTACGAGCTTCGAAACATATGTCAATAAGTATTTTCTATTTAGCTTTTAAACAACTGTTTTGATTTTGGGGCGCACAAAAAAATACACATACACAAAATATAAACAGTTGAGAGAGAAAGATGTGTGAGCCAATTACTGATCCGCCACAGAAGCTCGACGATCTTTTCCCAAAGAAACCCGAAAAGACTGAAAACGAAGATGACATCTTGGAGGATAATGGTTTGCAACTGAAATATGAGGCGAATTACTATCGAGTGTTGCCGCTGCTCTCATTCAAGAACCGACACTTGAAACGATTACTTTCGATACAGCACAACGAATACATTCGCTGTCGCTATCAGCAGTTCGTGCAAAACATACCGGATCACTATGTTAAAATCTGCCTCTACAAGGACTTTTATAAAAAGTGAGTCGTGAGTGAACGCGTCTGTTTGTTGTGACACTGAGTGCTTGAAATATGCTCGTCTGCTTGTTCAGAGCGACTGGTCCTGTGCGCAGAAAGATACTGAATGGAGAATTCTATGGAGTCGACAATAAGCTGGCACCGGTGCCCTACTTTCCCGATCCGAGGAAAATCGAAACCAAGCCACGTGGCAGTGTGACCCGTAAATAGGCAGTAGTTGAAATTTGTGATATTTCATTCATGGCCTATAATCCTGAGTTTTTGTAATACAAATACAACCAGCAGGTGATTGTAATTTTTGTAAACAATTAATTCTGGAGAAAATTCAATAAAACCGCACACATACCTAGATGATGCATTCAAAAATAAATGCAATATTTTATTTTAAAATGACAGAGTGTTCGTGAGATCGCAATAAGTTGAATGAAGTGGTGTGGAAAAAGATGAACCAGATATTAATGTCTCGGAATTTTACAGAATTTTATGCTTTGGTGATATTTGCCACAGTTGCAGAGATGAAAAGGAAGTCGATTTGGTAGAGCACTTTCTATGTCACCATTCGGCCTCTCAACTTTCTAATGAACTATTTTTTTAAGCTTAGAAAAAAGACAAATTAATGCGCAGCAAATCAAGGTTTATTCTCAGTTTAATTTCTGTTCATTGTGAATGCTTTATAGATTCGGTCTTAACTTTGAACTTTTGATGTAACTCAGTACATCTGATAACTTTACACTCGCTGAAGCAGAGACCGATTCATTAAAAGCACTCACAATCACCTGAAATTAAACTTCAAGCGTGATTTTTTTTAATGGGCATAAAGAAGTCGAGGGTAGCCTGACTAAACCATTTAAGTCACTGATTTGTGTCCTGTGATACAAAAACGTTGAAGGAATGAATTAGCCTGGAAACGGATTAACGACACAACAAAATATGGATTTGATATCAAAGCGTTTGCATCTGAGTGTGCCAGGTCCTGTTTAGAGTTACTACCTAGTACTTCCTTGATTGATCCTTGATCTTACTAGTACTTCCTTGATTGTAGAAATGGAACAGGACCTTCTAAACCAAAGTAGTTTTGTTGCGATATTACAAAAGAGAGAGATGAACTTTCTGTCAGATCTATGAAGAGTAGAAATTATATGATGTAAACTGATTAATTTATTTAGGGTCATCTAGATTCTGAAAGAAAATATCTTCTTTTCAGAAAAAAAGTTAAAGGAACTGCTGAAGCAATCTGGTCATTACAAAACGAGAACATCGACAACCTTTTTGTATGACCTATAAAGAGTTTCAAAGTATGATGAATCTATTGAGGGTCATCCAGGTTCTTAAAGAAAATATCTTCTTTTCAGAAAAAAGGGAGGAGGAATTAATGAAGCAAAATTGTCTTCTTACAACATTACAAAACCAGAACATATATGAACTTCTTGTATGATTTTTAAAGAGCTTCTAAGTATGATAAATCTATTTAAAGTCATTCAGATGCTTAAAGAAAATATCTTCTTTCCAGAGAAAAGTGGGAACAGAAATTGTTGAATCAAACAGGACTTCTTATGACATTACAAAACGAGGACAGAGATGAACTTCTTGTAAGGTCTATGAAGAGCTTCTAAGTATGATGATTGAAGCTATTCAGATCTTTAAAGAAAATATCTTCTTTTCAGAGAAAAGTGGGAACAGAAATTGCTGAATCAAACAGGTCTCCTTATGACATTACAAAACGAGGAAAGAGATGAACTTCTTGTAAGAAGACCTCCTATGATCCTCCTCTTCTATTAAGACCTCTTAATTTTAATTAAGTCCTTGAAGAAAATATCTTCTTTTCAGAGAAAAAGAGGGAACAGGAATTCATGAAGCAAACTGGTTTTGTTATGAAATTACAAAACGAGAAGAAATACTCGTCTTACCAGATCTATGAAGAGTTCCTTAGTATGATGAACCTATTTATGATCATTCAGGCTCTTAAAGAAAATATTCTCATTGCGGAGAAAAGTGGGAACAGAAATTGCTAAAGCAAAGTAGTCTTGTTGTGATATTACAAAAAGAGCGATGAAATTTCTGCTAGATCTATGAAGAGCTTCTAAGGATAATGGATCTGTTTAAGGTCATCGAAACTCCTAAAGAAAATATCTTTATTTCAGAAAAAAGAAAAAAAAACAGGATTTAATGAAGCAAACAGGTCTACTTCCAACATTACGAAATGAGAACAGGTAAGAAGAGATCGTAAGATCTATGAAGAGCTTTTCAGTATGATGAATCTAATTGGGGTCATCAAGGTCTTTAAAGAAACGAATCACAGGGTTTGGCCACCTGTGTTTAGAAATGGCAAGAAATTGAGCAGACTCGTTACTTGAGTCAGGTGGGGCGACTAACGAGCCACGAGGGTTTTCCATATGCACCTAGAAAGCAGTCAAAGGGTTCCACCTTCGTTCGGAGAGGTAAAGGTAGTTACTGAATAGATTAGTCAAGACACTGTCGAGTGAAAGCTTATCACCAAAATTTATGGGGCGACCAAGTTGTGGCCGACATCGAGCAATAATCTTTAATCTATTGAATTTATTTTTTCTTCGCTAATTTATCAAAAGTACTCTACGACAAAATCATCTTTTTTGCTCTACAATAACGAAGATATTTATTCAAATTGAAAATATTACCATTGACAGTCAAGGTGACAGCGGGCGAGAAACCTGCAACTGGCATGAAAAGTGTCCGAAGCGATGAGAGCGTGTGGCGCACGCCAGTCTTTTGGCAAGATTGACCGAAAAAACACCCAAACAAATATGCAAATCGAGTTGTAATGCGTAAATTAATTTGCCGACTTTAGGACAGCAACCGGCCGGCCGCAGACCGTTGATCACGAGTGGACAAGTTGCGTTAGCGGCGAGCAGCCGCACGCCGGCGGACAGACACACCACGGCGGTTGATCGGCGGCTTGTGTGTTGGCAAATGCAATTAAAATGCGTCAACGAAAAACACAACAACAACAACAAATGCACGTCTGCAATTAAAGTTACACCGCACTCGACACAGGCGACGTCTGGTGCGTCGTTTGCAGTTGTTCGCACATTCATCGTTTAATCGAATGCGATGATAAAATAAAATTCGGCGCGCGCAAAATGATGTTATTAGTCGAAAAAGTGGCGGCGGAAAAATGCAACTGGCCGCTAGAGTTGGCCGGATTTGGCCAGCAGCGGCTGCTGCAGTTGTGCAATGCAGCCGCTTTGACCTTTAGGCTGCGCGTGCGTCGTGCGTCGAGTGTGGCAGTAATTATGTCGCTGGCCGCGTGTGACAATGCGGCACGGCGGCGCGTCATTTCGCATTTTTGCTGGCACATCATAAATTCTGCGCGCTCGTTGGCGCGTTTCTGAGTGGTGGCGGCGGCGGGGGCGGCACCGAGGCGGGCCACACTGTTCTGCTGTAGAATGAAATTGCGCGCGTTTTGCAGGTGGAACTGGTTTCCGATATTCGGCAGTTTGAGCACTTTTTTGCAGTTTTGCATTTTAAATCATATTTGAATTTTATTCTGCATATTTTTTTCACACAGAATCGAAATCAAAAATATATCTAAAAATAGTTGTATTGAAAATTAGTGTGGCTCATGTTACTGTCGGAAATTTTTATGGATAAATAAAATATTCATTATGAAGTGTTTTTATTACCGAATTTCTGCAGGTGGGTTAGACTTTCACTAAGGCCGCAATGGTTTTTTTTATTGAAGTCTGTGTTGATGTGGGTTGGTTAAGAATTTGGATTTGGTTTGGGGCAAAGCAGGCAAATGATACTGTTTATTGTTTCAAAATATTAGTAATGTTCTGGATTACTTTATAGAACAGGACGAGCACTTTCTTATAGATTGAATTGATTCGCAGCCACGATAATAATTCAGAGGAGCGAGCCAAGTGGTTTTGCATGGTAACTAATAATGAAATTTTGGATTGGCTTGGATTTAGCTTAAATGTTTATTAAACTGGATTTGATGGCACTCAAATTTGAAATTGGAATATGCAATGTTTAGTAAAACAGTTGTTCAAGTTTGATTGGATATAAAATTGAAATTGATTTTTAGTACATTTGTCGTACAATTATATATGAAACAATTTGGATTTTTCCTGTAGTATCGGTACTTTTCACTCTAATTATCGAAAATATTGAATGAACCAACTATCGATAGTTTACCAGCTCTATCACAGAGCAGTTTTGCGGCTGTCGATTTTTTGCAGTCTTAATTTTCTACTTTTTAAAATATTAAAATACAGATAATTTCAATCCAACGAAAATTTGAATAAAAAAAATTAACTTTAAAAATTTTATTATTTTATGCAATGTTCTTCAATAAGAATGCAATATTCTATAAATTTCAATCCAATGCAAATTTCAATAAACAAAATTTAATGAAATTTTTTTTTAATTTTTTTTAATTGTTTTCTATAAATTTCAATCCAATGAAAACTTCAATAAAAAATGTAATTTTCAAAATTTTATGATTGCATTCTATAAATTTGAATCCAATGCAAGTTTCAATAAACAAAATTTAATGAAACATTTTTTTAAATTTTTTTTTATTGGTTTATATAAATTTCAATCCAATGAAAATTTCAATAAAAAATATAAGTTTAAAAATTGTATTATTTTATTATCATATTCTATAAATTTCAATTCAATGAAAACTTCAATGAAAACATTTAATTAAAAAAATTTTTTTATTATTGTTTTCTATAAATTTCAATCCAATGAAAACTTCAATGAAAAAACTTAAGTTAAAAAATTTAATTTTTTTTATTATTGTTTTCTATAAATTTCAATCTAATGAAAACTTCAATAAGAAATGTAATTTTAAAAATTTTATTATTTTATTATTGCATTCTATAAATTTGAATCCAATGCAAGTTTCAATAAACAAAATTTAATTAAACATTTTTTTTTATTGTTTTCTATAAATTTCAATCTAATGAAAATTTCAATAAAAAATATAAGTTTAAAAATTGTATTCTATAAATTTCAATCCAATGAAAACTTCAATGAAAACATTTAATTAAAACAATTTGTTTATTATTGTTTTCTATAAATTTCAATCAAATGACAATTTCAATGAAAACATTTTATTAAAAAAGTTTTTTCTTATTTTTTTATTATTTTATTCTATAAATCTCAATCTGATGAAAATTAAAAAAAAAATAAACTTTAAAACTTTTATTATTTTCTATAAATTTCAATCCAATGGAAATTTTAATAAAAAAATGAATTTAAAAAATTTTCGTTTGTTCACACATATCACATTGAACAAAGAAAAAGCTTTTAAGGATTTTGAAGGCCTTCTATGTTTAAGACGCGTTCGATAATAAATTTCATGCTTTAACGCATTTACAACGTCGTTTTAATAGAATTGAAATGCGAAAATGGGGAGATGTGAATTTTTGCCCAAACCGCATATTTGCACTCAATGTAAATGGATCGAATTGGATAATTGCCTGAACCTTTTGATTACGTGACTGTGTGACTTATCAAATTTTAGTTAAACAATAAAATCGAGTGACTCCTAGTGGCGCTGGGTTATGTTATTGTGGAAACTCTAAGCATTCAGGTTACTTTATGATCTTTTAAGGACACAAATATTTTACTTTAAGATTTATTAAAAATAAAATTCTACTTAATTCTAAGCTTCCACTCCTTTCAGTTCCTTAACACTTTCAGTTAGTTTACACTAGAAATACGGCAAATAAGTTTTTCATACCTACAAATACCCCATATTAGTTACATCTGCTGATATCTCGAAGCCGCCGTAGCTCAGCTGGCTAGTGAGTTGGGCCGCGAGTCAAGACTCAGCGAGTTCAATACTCCGTTGCGTTGACACCGAAAAAAAACAACAGCAGCAAGCAAGCAACAACTCTCAGCAGGAAATGGCAAACCTCTGAGAGTAAAATTACCTATGAAAAAGCTCCCAACTCGCCGTTCGGAATCGGCATAAAACTGTAGGTCTCTTCCAACTTTGTAAAAAAATTCGCACGCACAACACGGTTAGTTACGGGTAGCTACCCCTTAGTCTCGTAATCGGGCTGTCGTGCCAGTCAAGAAGAAGAAGATATCTCGAAAATGGCACATGAGATTTGGCTAATTGCAATGGTAGAACCCTAATTGAAGAACTAATTGTAGAACCCGATTAAAAAATAAAAGTCATCAAAGCAAAAGTTGATAGAAATACTAAAGAAAATACAGATATTTAAATCATCAAAATGACCGCAATGGTATTTTTAGAGTGAAAGTGGGAACAACGACAACTTGCGTTTTTGTGTCATTTTTCTACCAACAAAACTTGGTCAACCCTAAAAAGGAGCAGAAGATTGAGTTATTAAGACGTAACTTAATTTCGTTTGCTTCAAAATGGATGTTTGCAACTTGAATTTGGTTTCGTTTGTGACGTAATGCATTACCTATTTTGCTACTGGATTGCTGCATAATGTGAGTGTGTGAGTGTGTTTATGGTAGCTTGCCAAGTTGAGTCATCGCATTGAAGTCTAATCAATTAGCAAATGTTGGCTGTTGTTGAACAAAATCAACGCGTTAAATGTGGGCTGCACACAAAGCGTTGACAATAAATTGACAAAAGTCGCTTAGGCGTTACGCAAATCACAAAATGTAAAAACAAACATTCAAGAATTGCCATTTATTTCAATAACAAAATATAAATGTCGCTTTTAAATATGAAAACCGAAAACCGCAAAACCCAATCAATGGAAGAAAAGAAAATATAAGCAAAATCATTGCGTTGCTTTACAATTTGCAGACATTTTCGGTTGTTTATTAGACAATTAAAGTTGTCCAGTCACACACTTGCACACAGACTAATTTACACACACATTGCCACATCGTTGCAGCTGAGTAATGCGTTGTCAGTTTGGCTGCTTGCAGTGTTCGAGTGGTTGGTGCTGATTTAAGCCGATATTTTGGTGGCCGTGACGTTTGATTTCATTTAAAATGTGCGGGGCTCCAAAGGTCACTGGCGGACTGACTGGCGTCACATAAACTATGAGCGCGCAGAAAAAAATTGTCATAAATAATAACGAAATTAGCGATTTGAGTTTTTATTAACCCATGATGGCCGATTTACAACTTTTTGTAAAGGTATCATAGGAAGGATAATCGATTTAAAGGATCATAGATCTAGTAGACAAAATTGTGTGTCGACTGCTTTTATAAATTTTATTTGTTGCAAATTTATATAAATGCTGCTGTCCAAATTTTTAAGACTTTTAACGGAGATTTGATTGAGTACTGGGCAGACATATTCGAACCCTTAGACAAAACAATTTTTTCTAAAAAAAAACTAATTTTTGTAAGTTAAATAATTGAGTGCAAAAGTTCCTCATTAATCCTTAACAATTTTTATAATTATTAAAATGTCGAGAAATGGCAACACTGGGGATTCTGACCAGGACTTCATTTTTGTGGCATTTTGAATACATCTTCATCATCCCCAAAATGAAATCCTTTGTGCGCCACTGGTTCTACGCCTGGATTCAGTGTAATATCTCTTAAAATTTCCGAGACATCACCCTTTGAATGAACATTCTTTCATGGGTATTAAAGCAGACAACCAGCAGCAATGAGTTAAGCGGCACCTCACTGTGACAATCAACCACTGGGGTGCGCCGACTTGGGTCAGTGGCGCCATGCCATCAGGTTTTATACTCCAAATACTGACACGCGGCGGGCGGTCACTTCTGCAATGGATTTATGGCAAACTGTGTGCGGCCAATGCCAATGCGATCGTGCAACGCGTCGCAGCCAAATTCTATGAAGTTACTTTGTGTGTCTAATTTTCAGTGATTTTAAATTAAAAATGCATCATTCACATTTAGAATGCTTGTCTTGTGTCATTTCTATACGATGAATCAACATTTATGATATTTTCCAAAGTATTATTGTATCAGATTTCATTTATTACATTTATTAAGCAGCTTCCATATTTATGTTGTTTTGACGAAAGTGCCTTAATTGCTGTGTTTAGGCTAAAACATTGCTTTAAGGGGGGAGTACACTTTGATTTTTCAAAAAAATGTATTTTTTTTTTTTTGGCTTAAAATGTTCCTTGGGATGTATACTTTAATTTAGAAAAGACTCCAAGTCCGCCAGAATATTCCTTACCGCTTTACGAAGCGATTTCCTAAAACATGTACCGGCGCGCTGAGAGAGCATTTTATCTTTAAACGCGTTTATCTCGAAACGGGGCTTTTCAAACTGGCGTGGGAAATAACTCTAACCAGTTATTATTAAATTTGGATATCGCCTAGGTTTTCTTGTTTAGAATTAAATTCTGCTTAGAAATACGTATCCACATTTTCGATTTTGTCAAAAATGGATTTTTAATCCACGATTTTGTAAGCATTTTTAGGGTTAAAAAATGGACTTTTTTTCCTAAGGCCACAACTTTTGAAAACAATTAATTTAAAAAAAATCGGAATACGTATTTCTAACCCGAATTTCATTACTTATCAGGATTTTGTTCGATTTATGTTCCAGGATCACATGGGAAGGAGTATTTTCTCACGCCGTTTTCCGACTTCCGCGCGAGGACGCCCGCGCGACCTGGTGCACCGGCCACGGGGGGACGCCAATCGAGTTCAAAAAAATACAAATTGTAGTTCGAAGGATGAGTAATAAATGGGTTATAACATATTTGCCCTCCCTGAGTGTTTTATTGCTTAAAAAAATTAACGAAAATGCCTTACTTTTTGGACGTTCAAAGTGTACTCCCCCCTTAATGTGTACATATTAATTTTAATAATAGCAATAATAACAACAACAATAACAAAGCGCCGCAGTCGCACAGCAAACATATATGCTGCGTGGTTGGTGAATAACTACACAAAATAAATTCAGTGGGCAGCATAAAAATTATGCACATTAATCTATTGCAGAGATTTGTTGTTGTTTTTTTGTTTGCTTTTGTTGTTGTTGTTTTTTTTTTTTTGTTTTAGTGGATAAAAGAGCAACTGAAAATTGTTTTTATTTGTTTTTTTTTTGTTTGTTTTGCTCGTTAGCTGAAAATATGTGCGACGACGTCATCGTTTGGCGAATGATGGATGCGCCTGGAATTTGTTGTGTCAATAGCCGCATTTTTGTTCTGACATTTGGCGTACGATAGGCCAATGCTTGGACTTGGCATTTCCCAGAAGTTGTGTGGCCGTTGTTGGCTACAACAAAGTTGATGGATGTTCAGCGAAGATAACAAGAGTTCACAGAATTACAAATGTAATGAGAACTATGATTTTAAATAAATTAATATGAGAAGTTGAGGAGGAAATTTGAAGTTCATATTTAGGGGAATTTTTAAGTGATGAAGTAATCAAATGTTGTTGTTTTTATGGCTTGATTTAAAAAAATAAATATCTGTTAATGTTCAGAAGAAGAGGAAGAAGAGGAGTAAGAGTAAGAGTAAGAGTGAGAGTAAGAGTAAGAGTAAGAGTAAGAGTGAGAGTATGAGTGAGAGTAAGAGTAAGAGTAAGAGTAAGATTAAGAGTAAGAGTGAGAGTAAGAGTAAGAGTAAGATTAAGAGTAAGAGTAAGAGTAAGAGTGAGAGTAAGAGTAAGAGTAAGAGTAAGAGTGAGAGTAAGAGTAAGAGTGAGAGTAAGAGTAAGAGTAAGAGTAAGAGTAAGAGTAAGAGTAAGAGTAAGAGTAAGAGTAAGAGTAAGAGTAAGAGTAAGAGTAAGAGTAAGAGTAAGAGTAAGAGTAAGAGTAAGAGTAAGAGTAAGAGTAAGAGTAAGAGTAAGAGTAAGAGTAAGAGTGAGAGTAAGAGTAAGAGTAAGAGTAAGAGTAAGAGTAAGAGTAAGACTAAGAGTAAGAGTAAGAGTAAGAGTAAGAGTAAGAGTAAGAGTAAGAGTAAGAGTAAGAGTAAGAGTAAGAGTAAGAGTAAGAGTAAGAGTAAGAGTAAGAGTAAGAGTAAGAGTAAGAGTAAGAGTAAGAGTAAGAGTAAGAGTAAGAGTAAGAGTGAGAGTAAGAGTAAGAGTAAGAGTGAGAGTAAGAGTAAGAGTAAGAGTAAGAGTAAGAGTAAGAGTAAGAGCGAGAGTAAGAGTAAGAGTAAGAGTGAGAGTAAGATTAAGATTAAGAGTAAGAGTAAGAGTAAGAGTAAGAGTAGGAGTAAGAGTAAGAGTGAGAGTAAGAGTAAGAATAAGAGTAAGAGTAAGAGTAAGAGTAAGAGTAAGAGTAAGAGTAAGAGTAAGAGTAAGAGTGAGAGTAAGAGTAAGAGTAAGAGTAAGAGTAAGAGTAAGAGTAAGAGTAAGAGTAAGAGTAAGAGTAAGAGTAAGAGTAAGAGTAAGAGTAAGAGTAAGAGTAAGAGTAAGAGTGAGAGTGAGAGTAAGAGTAAGAGTAAGAGTAAGAGTAAGATTAAGATTAAGATTAAGGTTAAGATTAAGAGTAAGAGTAAGAGTGAGAGTAAGAGTAAGAGTAAGAGTAAGAGTAAGAGTAAGAGTGAGAGTAAGAGTAAGAGTAAGAGTAAGAGTAAGAGTAAGAGTGAGAGTAAGAGTAAGAGTAAGAGTAAGAGTGAGAGTGAGAGTAAGAGTAAGAGTAAGATTAAGAGTAAGAGTAAGAGTGAGAGTAAGAGTAAGAGTAAGAGTAAGAGTAAGATTAAGAGTAAGAGTAAGAGTAAGAGTAAGAGTAAGAGTAAGAGTAAGAGTAAGAGTAAGAGTAAGAGTAAGAGTGAGAGTAAGAGTAAGAGTAAGAGTGAGAGTAAGAGTAAGAGTGAGAGTAAGAGTAAGAGTAAGAGTAAGAGTAAGAGTAAGATTAAGAGTAAGAGTAAGAGTGAGAGTGAGAGTGAGAGTAAGAGTAAGAGTAAGAGTAAGAGTAAGAGTAAGAGTAAGAGTAAGAGTAAGAGTAAGAGTAAGAGTAAGTGTAAGAGTAAGAGTAAGAGTAAGAGTAAGATTAAGAGTAAGATTAAGAGTAAGAGTAAGAGTAAGAGTAAGAGTAAGAGTAAGAGTGAGAGTAAGAGTAAGAGTAAGAGTAAGAGTAAGAGTAAGAGTAAGAGTAAGAGTAAGAGTAAGAGTAAGAGTAAGAGTAAGAGTAAGAGTAAGAGTAAGAGTAAGAGTAAGAGTAAGAGTAAGAGTAAGAGTAAGAGTGAGAGTAAGAGTAAGAGTAAGAGTAAGAGTAAGAGTAAGAGTAAGAGTAAGAGTAAGAGTAAGAGTAAGAGTAAGAGTAAGAGTAAGAGTAAGAGTAAGAGTAAGAGTAAGAGTAAGAGTAAGAGTAAGAGTAAGAGTAAGAGTAAGAGTAAGAGTAAGAGTAAGAGTAAGAGTAAGAGTAAGAGTAAGAGTAAGAGTAAGAGTAAGAGTAAGAGTAAGAGTAAGAGTAAGAGTAAGAGTAAGAGTAAGAGTAAGAGTAAGAGTAAGAGTAAGAGTAAGAGTAAGAGAGAAGAAGAAGAAGAAAAAGAAGAAGAAGAATAAGAAGAAGGGAGAGAAGAAGAGGAAGAATAAGAAAAAAAACAAATTCAACAATAAATTTATTTTGCAAGCATCAGAATGAACACAACTCATTGTCTATGGACCAATTTTCATACAATTTAATTCATTTCGAACGAAAAAATGTATTCAATGCATTATCCATGGAAGATCAATCAATTCAAGTATGTCTTGATAGACAGTGATTGTAGAAGCATGGTTAGATGACTTATGGATCTTAAAAAAAATTTATTCGTTCGAACCAGGTACTTCGGGTACCTGATTAAACGTTACTAATAGCACAAAATCGCATGAATTTACTTGAGACTTAACAAATAAAAACATCAAGTAACATTAAGTCGACAGAAGTGTTGCATGTTTTTTTGTGACCACTTTTTTTCGTATACAGCCTTTATGTTGACTTGGCCATGCTTATCGGCCAAAAAAACTTGTTTGATGCGGTTGGCAGTTGACGATGTTTCCAGTAAAAGGACCAAGGAGGCCCTATCATCTATTGGTGTGTCTGGCGGGAGTAGACTTGACCAAAGCAGAGGCGCCTGTAGAGAACTTTTGTTAAGTCAGTAAGACCAGTTAAGTCAGTAAGTAAGTAAGCTTTTCATTAAGCTGTTCGTTTACTCTCAGGGGTTTTTATTTATCATGGAATACTGCCGAAAGAAAGGTTTTCTTTATTAGGCCTTGACTCAATTGAGATTTGAACTCACAATCTATATCGAAAATGTGTAAAAATTTTATTGTCAAAACCATTGAATGATTTGCTACTTTGTTCAAGAATTTCTAACAAAATTGAATTATTGTTCTAATTATAAAACAACACTTCAGTCCACAAACTAAGACTTATTCAGTCAGCATTTGACAATTTTTTATGCATCCTTAAAGAAAATTAATAGTGAGTTGTTGGGACTTCCCAAACCATTTGTTGTCATTTATTGATTATTGCTTTTAATTTTCTATATTTAATGCTGATTTCATCACTTGGTTATATAATTCGCGATCGAGTTTACCTTCATCGTTGTTCAGCTATCTTTACAATCAATTTTTTGCATTTCTGAGAAACACTTCGTTAGATAACTTTTTATTGATGGTTCCAAACTGATCTACTGACATTTTTGCACCATAAAATTTGTCATTAAAAATTAATTTAAGCCAAGAAATCAACAAATTATTGTTAAGCTGCAAAAACGCGACACCATTTTGTGTGCAAATAATTAAAACGCTACATTCATTTAAAATTGGTTTAAATAATAATAACAACACCAGCATTCAACAGCTGATAGTATCGCAACGAAGCGCGCGAAGCGACACCAATTGATGCATAAATTAGCAGCAATTGCCACGATACGGTTGCCAAATCAATGCAAACGATTTTTCTAACATCGAAGGTGTTAAAACTGACAAATTATAATCGCAGGAAAATTTATAACATAACTCAGATAACGCACAAACTTGAAAGCGATGCGCAGAAAAACAACAACAACAACAACAACAATAATAGCAACAGCTAGAACGTCGCCTATGGATTATCTGTCGGCATGAAAACATGGCAAAGTTTAAATGTGAAATTAATTGATACGAGAAAAAGTGCTTAAAGATTGATTTAGTCAATAATTTGGTGGAATTTTTTGCATTTTAATTTATGTACAATATTTGATTATATTTCACGTGATTTGCTATTAATTTGGCAATAGGAAACGACAAAATATTAGCAACTTTTTAGTTTTGTGTCTGTTTTGAGTATCGATTTCATATAGAAACATACTAACATTTTCTGGCTGCCGTAAGCGTTTAGTTTAGAACAAAGTCTGACCACCAGACCAGCAGTGACTATAGTAAATTCACCGTTTCCTCAATTAAGTTGAGAAAAACTTAAAGAAGAAACAGAAGAGAAAACCAAGCTATAAAAACTATTTTTAATAAAAACGCAGGTTCAACTGTTGTTCAGAAATATGCGCATTGGAAGGAGTTGAAACAAGTCTGAAGATAAAAACTCAAATAAGAGCGTTTCAGTTTAATTGTGGTCGACTTATTTATGACGCTACACGTTGGTCTTCTGAGGGTATTTGCTTAATATTGATTAAGCCGTTTTGCGAACCTGGACCTACTGGCGAATGGTCGAAACACAGCGACAATTTTTCTGTGGCTAATAGTAAATTTCAATGCATTGGTCCACTCTATATACAAATTTTTTCACAGTTTTCTGTTAGAAGCTAACAAGAAAATAATTCATGAATTTGAGAGTTAAAGGTCATATTTCAACAAAAAAATAACTAGAAGAATGGTGAAAATGATTTATCATGACATAAAATGAATTAAGAGGAAGCATCCTTGTGTAGGAAGAATATTTAATATGACATATTTTTTATATTTCTTCATGTGGTGACCTTCCAAAAAGTTAAATTCAATCGGCAAAAAGGACAGTTGACCTTCCAAAGTTGACAGTTTATACAAAATTAATTAAGACAATTAAGTTCTAGAAGAATTTCGAAATTTTACACACACTCGGAAAATGTTCTATCTTGTAGTGAGCAACACCTCTATATACAAATTTGAATTGAAAACTCTGAAATGTCGAGAAAATAAAGTAAGAAAAGAATCTATACATTGTCCACAGTTCCACGGTTCATCCAGAAAAAATGGCCCTCTAGTACAGCGACTTTTTGGAGAAGCAGCGCTCATCGAACTGTTTGAGGTCTAGGTTTCTGTTAAGGTAGCACAAGTTGAACTATCAAATCTGTTTAACTTCATCAAGAAGTTGAGTTGTTTTATGGAGTGAAACGGGTTCAGAAACGGCTGATGATCCAATCTAATACCTTGGGACAAGTACCTATCTTCAAAAGCCTTTATATGGCTTCTTTTGATACCAAAAATTCTATTCCTAAACCTATCCTTCAAACTCCAATCAGTTTTGATGGGAAGCACGGACTAAAAGTCATTAAAGCGACTCAAAAGCCAACCCTTTGATATCAATTCTTCCTGCTATTAGCAACCGCTAGCCTGGAGTGATAGCACAAGCCTATCATTTCAGACGTCGTGTGTTCGACTCCTACTTGGTACATGGCCCCGTACTCTTCCAATTTTTCAAATTTTTCCTATCCCCTAAATATTGTTTAGCCCAGCAACATATCCCAATGCAAAAATAAAACAAATCAGAAAAAAACAGCGCATCAAACCCATCTCAGCGAAGTCCCCAACCATCCTCCTGTCACTTCCTGTACACAACAGTCGTTCCTAAGCGGCAGTAGATGGCAGCTCCATCACTTAGGACTACCTGCAATAGGCCAATCACCTATGCTGACAGAAAAACACAACAAATTAATTTAACCAAAACATGGCAATGTCTTGTGAAGGACCTATGCTCCCGTGAGGAGTGAACAAGAAAACAATTTCCAACCTATATGCAAAGGTAACTAAGTTATATAACTTAGTAAGAAAACGTCTCACCATACGAAGGCTCCTCTCCTAGACGACGATGGTATTTAATCCTTTCGACCCCAAAGTTGCTTGAGAGCAACGTCACCTATTTGTCATCTATTTGGGTTTAATTAAGTAGGCACCAACAAATTAATATTTTTAAAAGTGATTTAAAATCAAATTACTAAAATTTTACTGTTATCCCCAAAATAATTTCCAATGATTTGTAGCGATTTTAGGGAAAGTTTGTGTTCTAATTGAAGTCTACGAATTGGGCGCGTTTCATCAAAACCCTGTTTCTTTCATAATGGTTAAATAAAATCAAAAAGTGATAATTTTGTATTTTTTCATAAATATTAAATAATTTTTCTGTAATTAAACATTTTGATACAAATTTATTTAACCCGTTTAAAGGTAAATTTTTTCAAAAGTAAACTAGCTCTAGCTCTGACAAAGAGACGTGGCGAATTCAAATGTCATGTGCACATTTCTTAGGCAAGTTTTTCATGATTTAAGTACCAAAAAGTAATATTGAGTCACAGGTTAAAATTCGGGGTCGAAAGGGTTAACGTGACGACACATCTTTTTCCGTATCAGTTTTTGTTACAAATTCCAGAACAATTTATACCAAAATTCATGCCAACAACTGAGTTCCTTCGAAGCTTATTGTGTCACCAGTCAACTCGCTGATAGATGAATGAACCGATACGTCTCCATGGCTTTATCTGATGATCCTGATTGCAAATATTTATAAGGACTTATCTTTCTGGGCCCTTGCAAAGTGTACTGAACTCGATAGCCTCGCAACAGTGTTCAATAAGAAGCATTAACCCAAACAAAACAAATATTTTGTTTTGATAGTAAAAAATCTAGCATTTGCATAAAACACAGTTTTATTAGTTGTGATTTTATTATATTTGGATGACATCGAATTGCTAGTAGCACACAAACAATGTGTGTCCCCATTGAGCCAATGTATCAATTGGAGTTTTTATCGACAAATCGATGGGTTGTGGTGGGTGCTGGTTGGTGTTCTGTTTGTTTGTTGATGGTGTCGTTTGGTTGCTTTTACCGCTCGTAAAATAATTTAATTTGTTAATTTAATAAACCAACTCTTGGTGTTTCTTGTTGTGCTGTGTTGCGTTGAGTTCCGCATATATGCGACGCGTTAATAACAGTAAACTCACAAGAAATGAAATCATCTCTTGCGCCATTGTTCGGTCGGTTAGTTGCGTTCGTACGTTCTAGACAATTTTCGCTTTGGTCTTTGGCTGCTGGCGTTTCAGCCCGCATCAAATGCCATTTTCGTATCATAAAAATCTTAATTAATAAATTAAAAAAAAAAACACCACAGACACATCATTCATACACAAGTATGAAATGTTTGGAATTGTTACGGCAACAACAACAACGTGCACCGTGGCAAAGATGATGATTTTATGGCGAAAATTTATAACGTTGTTAAGTAATTTTTAATGGAAATCTGCAGCCGAATTTGTACGCCAACTTAAAACTGCGATTAGGCAATAAACTGCGCTTCGCGGCGGTTTTCTTTGTTTTCTGTCTGCCTGGACGGCTGTTTGTCTGTCTGTCTTTAGTCGGCGCGCAATTACGCTTTCAGTTTCGCACCTCGTAAAATTGTTTGAGTTATGTTCCATGATTAAGAAAAATTCTACTATTAAATATTATTAAATCTAATTGCAGCAATAATCTAATTTCGTTGCTTGCAGGCGGCGCATTGACATTTAAATATGATTAAAAAAGAACATACAAATGGTTAAATAAAAGGTGTAAAAATTGTAGCGATTCGTCATGCTTTGGTTAGGTTTGGTGGTTTCATTTGAAATCTGATGATGGTTTTTGTTGCTTTGCCTGACGAAATGGTTGAAATTTCAAGTTGCCGACTGGACACGGAACTGCTCTCGTTTTTGTAAACCTTGATTGCTATGTCTGCGTGTGTGCATGTGTGTGTGTGTGTGGAGATGTGGCATCGCAAGTGCTTTAAGACTGCGTAATTAATTAACACACTAATTGGCTGTTAGCTGTTGTTACATAAATTATAAATGTAACAAAGCAGCAGAAACATATCAATTCTAGTTTTCTAGCCACAAACAAAGAATCCATTTAGAACTTTGCCTCTAAGTGGGAAATTTCGAAATATTTTGCGTGACTGTAATAAATGTGCGGCATGGCGTTTTTTGGTAAGACAGGAAAATCGTAAAGGTTTTTTATGTGGAGTTAATTTTTAGGTGCTAAATTTTTAGATTGCAGCAAACTTTCGCTTGGATACAAATTCTGGTAGATTTCCATTTGATTGAACGTTTGGAGAGGAGAAACGTGCACTTATAAAAGAATTCTCAAAGAACTCTCAGGTGCAATAAAATCTGAGAAATTATAACTTGATTCAGTTTTTTATTAGTAGGGGAAAGTGGGGTAATGACGGCCATGGGGTAATGACGGCCATCACCATTTTTGGTACTTAAAGTTGACGTAGGTCTAAACCGTTTACTGTAACAGAAAGCTTGTTCCGTAAGCTTGTTTTTAAGTAGAAGCTGAAGTGTGTGGATTTATTATAACTTGTAGTTCCAGACCAGTGCCGATACGTAACTACCCGAAAGTTTTATAAGGTGTTCAAAATATCGATTATTTCGTCAACACTTTCAGCTACACAATCAAGGCAAATATGTTAAAATGTTGCTATTGATATTAGCTTTCTAAATCAAGTAAAATTTGTCATGTGTCTTGCATAGTTTATTTGTACTGCATGCTTGCGCAAAATGAGGTCAGTGGGGGAATGACGGCCACTAGAGGTGGGGTAACGACGGCCATGTCATTAAGAAGTATTTTTGGAATCCACATGATGATATTTGTTCATCATTGAGGCCTTTTATGCCATTTAAAGAGATCCACTGCTTGTCCAGTCGTTCTAGACGGTATAGCTATTCTGCACTATACATTCTCACAAGTCCCAAGGAACTCAAGATCCTTTTTATAATTTTTTTTTTTCATGTAGCGGTTAACGCTTCGTAATATTAAAAGTCGTGCGACATTAACTTTATTTGAAATTTCCCGCCAAATGCGCCGAGCTTCGATCGCCCTTCACCAGATGTCTATCCGAAAACTTTTTCGCGCATGAGAAATGTATTCCTAAGCAGTTAAGTAGAAGAAGAAAAAAACAAAATCAGTATCAGGCAGTCGGTCATTCAACAGCAGCGAGTCAACCAGTCAACGAATCAACCAGTCAGCAGCTCAATTCGATTAAGTGCAGTACGTGCAAGCTGCCATGCCATTTGAAATGCGTGGAAAAAAAAGTAGTTCAAATGCGCTCTTATTACACATGTCGCAACTGCGACTCAGATCTCGACGATGAGGATGAAAATTAATATCGTTGTATTGTAAGTTTGAGGCATTTTTTTCAATATGTTTCAATTTCGTTTCTCTTCCGCTTTTTGTGAGCTATCAATAAAGTTACAATTACAAAAATGTCAAATTTCCATTTGTTTTTCTTCACGGAGCCTTTATTAAGCATTCACAGCGATTTGTGTTGATATTTGTGCGATTTCTGGTCAGTTTTTTTGAGTGGCCGTCAGTACCCCACCATTTCTCTAAATGACAAAAACCAACTTTTTTTATAGATTCTAATTTTTTATAGTTAAAATCAACATTTTTGAAATCTGCCGATACACTTTATTAGCATATGTGTTCGAGTTGTGCTCTTAACTCTGATTTGATCAAAAATATCAATTTTTGGATATGTTTTGATGCTAAATGAAAACTATGCCGTCATTACCCCACTTTCCCCTACTCGTAGAACAGTTGGTTGGCACTCGCTGAAACTGAAAGCATTATAAAGCTTACTAAAAGCTAAGCAACAATTAGTTGAAGTTTTAAGTGCGAGTTTCAAAATTGAGTTTGAGTTCAAAATTGAAATCTGAATTAACTAAAAGCTGATAAAATGTATTATGGTTTTAGCTTGAATTATCTGAATTTTTGGAGACTTCTTCTTAAAATTTAGTTTGAGTTCAAAATTGAGTTCTGAACAAACTAAAAGCTGAAAAATTGTACTATGGGCTTAGCTTGAAATTTCTTAATTTTTGGAGACATTCATACATTCAGTCCATACGGAAATATATCTAGAAAATCCATGATTTCGGCAAAAGTTTGAATTAGTTTGGAGTCGTCCTGAGTTTCAGTTAGTGCCAAGAGTCTCTTAAATTCATTGTGATCTCGTTAGGCAAAAGTTTTGAACATTTTCGGGGACATTATGAGTTTCAGTCAGAGCTAAAAGATTAAGAAATTCAATGTGATCGCAACTGAATTTTTCAACAATTTCGAGGACTTTCCGGAATTTCAGTTAGTTTAACCCTTTCGTTACAGGTTCTTTACTGGAGAAAGTTAAAATTAAAAATACATCGATTTAGGCTTCTGTGGTGGTTTTTTTCATAGAAATTGAATATTTTTCATTTACTTCAGTTAAAATTATTTAAAAAATATATCTGAATTTAGGTAAAAAAGAAACATAACAATTTTCTTTTCATAATTAAAGAGGTTTGCCATTTCCAGCTGAGAGGACAGCCACCGAAAGAGAAAACGAGTTTTCCCGTTATTTTTTTTCAGGTGTTATTGCAGGCAGTATTGAACCTGGGGTTGCTGCCTTCGACTCGCGGTCCAACGCACTAACCAACTGAGCCACGACGGCTTTTAACTTCAGTTAAAATTGTTAAAAAAAATATTAAATAAAAAAAATTAAATATTAAGTAAAAAATTTATTTTTTCGCATAAAAAAAATTGCATATTTCTTCAGTGACTTCAGTTAAAATTATTAACACACAAAAATATAACTAAATTAGAGTAAAACATAAAAAAAAATTAAAAAATTCTCTTATTTCTTCTGCTTCTTCTTTCTTTGCTATGTTAAGATGTTGTATTAAAAAAAACGTGTATACTTTTCTTTTTATGCATTGCACACATCAATTTAATTTATTAATTTCGTATTATTTCTAAAACTTTAAAATATTTTAAGAATTAACAAAAAAATGTATTCTTTGAACCAAAGAGTGTTCAGACGTCCATAAAGTAGCATGTTGCAATATGGTAACAAAATCGCTATTGGGTTAATAAAGCAATGTTTCAGTTAGTCAGTTAGTGCTAGTTAAAAAGTTCTAAATTTTGTTGTGTCGGGCGATGCAATGTTTTTGGTAATATTTAAAGACATTTTGATTTTCAGTAAGTTTGGAAAACTTTTACAGTTCTTTGTGATTTTCTCCATGTTTTAATATGTATTTGAAAGGATCTTAGTTCAACTTTGTGCTAACAATTCTCCTCTTACAAGGATTCCTCAATTACAGCAATAAGTTTGTTAACTTTTGAAGTTTCGTTGGAGCTGAAAGTAAAAAAACATTTTGATTTTAGAAACAATTTTTTTCGTTTTTAGCTCTTTTTAAAACTAAAATTTCGTAATCTTAGAAATAGTTATTATGGAAAATTATAACGGATATTCTAAGTTCTAATTAGAGCTAAAAGCGTCTGGAATTCCTTGTGCGATCAACAGTGTTTGTGTGCCCAAAAACAGTCGTTTTTGGGCAGATTTAAGCAATCAGTTATAGCTAACTAGAAGTCTAAATGTGATACGTTGTGATACCACAGTCCTACCCGTTTGAAATGTGTATATTTTTTATGAATGAATGAATGTGGTTTCATGTGGACATGGAAAATTGTAGTGACAGCCATATAGGAGCTTGCAATCATTACTTTACTTTTTTTTACTTTTACTTTCTTTACTTTACTTGAGAAGGTCCCTATGGTTTTTTGATGATTCCGATTGATTTCGATCCATACGGTGTAATATTATTTAGGGCCCATTCAAAGCCATTTAAAATCTATATAGTTTTTTAAGATCTCTTTATCAATAACATCACTCAAACAATATGAAAGGCAGTGAATTTTAATCTTAGACGCTGGCAGGAACAGTTAATTCAGTTAACCATTTCACTATGACACATTACTGCTTTAAGTTGAGGCAAATTATAAACCTTTTTACCAATCGTAGAGCCATGACTAATGTCCTAAATTTAATTTAAATTTTCCACAATTACTTTATGAAACTATTTGCAGAGTACATTTGTACAATCCGTTAGCGCTAACTACAACTCGGACAGTGATTCTTTGTACACACCTGTTGGTGCTGTTTCGTGCCCATTCATTCACGTTACAATTGCAAATATCTGTTAATGGTCCATCATAATTGCATAAAACAGCTGTCCTAACTAGCAATTATAAAATTAACACCAACTCTATGTTGAAAAAAATAAACAAAAAAAACAAAATAAAAAAAATCATAAAAAGCCAAATCATAAATGGCGCCTCGAAATATGAACGTAGCGAGAATCAGCTGCAGATTTACGCTAATTGCAACGCACAGACAGATGCAACGTCATCATAAGCAACAACAAAAACAACAACAACAACAATCAGCATAGCATTACCAGCAATAACGCTGCGGGTGTAAATGATGAATGGACGCTGGTAGAATTTAAATTAATGAATTACTTCGTCAATGCAAGAGAACATGACAGATTGTTTGAAACAAAAAAAACCTCAAGCAGTGTCCGTCCGATTGCAGCGTGCGCCGATGCACAGTGGTTGGTGTGGTTTGGAGCTGCAGTGTTGCCAGGCGGCTCGGACGTCACTCAGGTCGACCACTATGCAAATGTCAATTGTCGGAAAAATAAATGAAGTAAAATTGCACCTTTGAGTTGTGTTGGTATTATATTTGCTTATGTTATTGTTGTTGTTGTTGTTTTTCTTTCATAGAAAAATAACAAATTATTTATATGAGTAATTAGATGGAGGTGTCGCCGCGACATTGTGCGCCTATTCACGCCAAACGACTGTCACACACACATGGCTAATGTAATTTAATACAAAGAACGTTAACATTTGACGACTGTGAGAAACGGTAATTTAACGCTAATTGAAAAATTGGGTCAACAAAAAACCAAATAAAAAAATGAAGACAAATGCAGTAAAGAAATGTTTAAATTTACAAAAAAATTAATTGATTGATAATGCCAACAGCGGTCAACGTTTAACGTGTCTTTGAAAGACTCTGCTTGGAGTTTTGGAATTTTATTTGGAACAATCAACAAAGCTTGGAGACTTCTATGTCCATTGTTAGATTGGTTTGGTAGAGTTGCGGTGGCATTGAATTTTAGATTTCATGTAATTTGCACAGATGTATCGCTTTGTTATCAAGATTTTAGTGTAATTTTTCTTCGATTCGCTTAGCGATTGTTTCGCGGGAAAGTTAAAACTGGAACTCATATGAAACACATTTGACCAATGAATGTAAATGGATTAAAATTGAAGAAAATCAAATTCCATAAACAGCACTGCCAGCCCATTCAAATATCGAGCCGCACATAATTTTTTTAAAAGCTCATAACTTTTTCATGAAAACGTCCACTTTCGCGCTGAACATAATTTTTTTAAAAGCTCGCGACATTTTCATGAAAACGTCCACCTTCGATTGCACATAATTCTTTTAAAAACTCAAAACATTTTCATGAAAACATCCACCTTCTACTTCAAATCTTATTTTGGTTTGTTTTTTTGTTGCTTTTCTTGGCATTAATGCTTCGCATTGGATTAATGTGGTGGCGAAAAATTTGACACCCGAAAAAAGAAGCAGATCTGGGTCATGCGATAGCGAGTCCAAGGCAGCTAAGTTCGGCCACAATGTTTGGTTGTATAGCTGTCAACTTTGCTCCAACTAAATCCGGCTTAAACTGCCAAAAATTCTAAAGTTCATGCAAATTCCAATCAAACTCGAAACTTTAATATTTTTGCGTTATTATTGCAGTCGGAAAACTTGTTCGGCTGAGAATTTTGGCTCAAAACAAAAACACAAACGTAGGTACTAATAGTTATAAATGGTGTCTTTATTAATTTGGCGTTTAAATTTTTCATTATCATTTCATAATTGAAAAAGCAGCAACTCCCAAATGACAACAAAGGCCGCGCTGACAACGCCACAATTTGAAAACAAAAGCGCCCCACACCACTTGTCCCGCTAGCCATCATACACACACAGAGACATAACACACACACAGACATAACACACACATATTCTTCACATCGTCACACGCTGCGACCCAGCGCCGGCGACACGGCACTGTGAATATTTGCATTTAAATTGCGCAGACTTTTAATTAGTCAGAACTAAATTTGTGGCGCGCTGCCGCTTTGATGCTTCACGCCGGATGGCGTCGTTTTTGAAATTGATTTAATTTTTTAAACATTTTTCCAAATGCGTTTGCTCATTAATAAACCATCAAAATATATATTTCCAATCAACCGGCCATTACGCAATTTTTTGTTTTGACGTTTAAACAAAAAGTAAAAACGAAAAAAAACAACGAAAATAAACGCTAAACGCTGAACGGCTCAAACTATCTGACGTTTCGTTTTATAAAGTAATTTTTTTATTTGTGCAAAACACGAAATTGTCATCGCGCCATCGATGTTATCAGTTGTGGGGTCAATTGTGTGTAAAATAATAAAAATTGTAATTTTTGGCAAAACACCAAATCGCTCCACGGACGCTTTGAATGCTGCATTGAGCAGTTAGCAGTCAGCCCAGCCACCCACCTAACAAGTTTGCTGCGACTTGGCTTGGAATTGCCAAGTGTCAAGTGACTTCATCGTTCAGCGGTTGATGTCATAATTCGCGTTGACTACAATTCAATATTTACTGCCACCAGACGCATTCCACTGGGGTTTTTACAGGCAAATGCCAAAGTCCCTGTCACTGACAAATGCTCACGGCAACGCACACAATGCGCTCAAGTGCGTCGATAAATTTATAAGTTAGTCAGTGTTGCCAGATACCTGAAAATAATTTCCTAAATTTTAAAACAAAGCTGAAATTTTCTCTCAAAAATTAAATAATCTAAAAAAAAATTTATTATAATTTTTTCAGCCTATTTATCCGCTCAGCTTCACTTAACAACAACTTAACACAAACAAAACTAAAAAATTTGATCGGTGTGAAATTCGCTTTTCAAAACTTCATTGTATAAATCATACACTTTGAAGCATAAAATAAAATAAAACAAAACAAAATAAAATAAAATAAATTAAAATAAAATAAAATAAAATAAAATAAAATACAATAAAATAAAATAAAATAAAATAAAATAAAATAAAATAAAATAAAATAAAATAAAATAAAATAAAATAAAATACAATAAAATAAAATAAAATAAAATAAAATAAAATAAAATAAAATAAAATAAAATAAAATAAAATGAAATAAAATAAAATAAAATAAAATAAAATAAAATAAAATAAAATAAAATAAAATAAAATAAAATAAAATAAAATAAAATAAAATAAAATAAGATAAAATAAATAAAATAAAATATAGTAAAGGAAAATAAAATAATGTAAATTAAACTAAAATAAAATAAAATAAAATACAATAAAATTAAATAAAATAAAATAAAATAAAATAAAATAAAATAAAATAAAATAAAGTAAGATAAAATAAATAAAATAAAATATAGTAAAGGAAAATAAAATAAAATAAAATAAAATAAAATAAAATAAAATAAAATAAAATAAAATAAAATAAAATAAAATAAAATAAAATAAAATAAAATAAAATAAAATAAAATAAAATAAAATAAAATAAAATAAAATAAAATAAAATAAAATAAATAAAATAAAATAAAATAAAATCAAATAAAATAATATAAAATAAAAGAAAATAAAATAAAATAAAATAAAATAAAATGAAATGAAATAAAATAAAATAATGTAAATTAAACTAAAATAAAATAAAATGAATAATAATAAAATAAGAAATCATAAAATGAAATGAAGTAAAAAAAATTAAATTAAAATAAAACAAAACAACATAAATTTAAATAAGACAAAATAAAATAAAACAAAATGAAAAAACGAAAATAAAATGTAAAAAATTAAAATAAAATATAAAGAATAAAATAAATTAAAATAAAACAAAATAAAATAAAATGAACTCAAATTAAATTAAATAAAAAAGGCAGTCATTTTGACTACCTTGAGGTCTTTTATTGTAAATAACTTTTGTTGCATCGCTATGTAAAAAAATATCTTACGTGACTTATTAATTTTTAAAGCTAAATGGAATAAATAAATTAAAAATATTGTAAAAAAATTGTTTACCCCAATTTTGCAAAATTTACCTTAAAGGTAGGTAGTCATTTTGACTACTTATATAAAATTTTCAGTAAATCTTACTGATAAATAGATAAAAATATGCATCTTCAATTGCGAAATATGAAAATTTCAAATAATTGCAAACATTTAAAAAAATAATATCATGGTAGACTTTGACAAAACCAAGTTTTTCAAATTAAAATTCACTTATAAAATTCATTTACAAAATCCAAATTCCAAATTTCAAATTTCATTCCATTTCATTCCATTTATGTGTAAAGTGCGCTATTATTTAATTGAATTTACTTTGTAAACCATAAAAAATAAATGCTAAATGCTTATTTTCATATTTGCTACTTAAAAAACAATAAAAATTAAAAAAAAAGTCAGTAAACAATAATGTGGTCAAAATGACTACAAATGGGCATTTTAGGTATGTCAGATTTTCGGGCATTCTAGTGTTAATGATGCCAAATGTATCCAACAAAATCTCTGAAACTTTCTCCTAAGCAATTCCTCCTCCTAAAAATTCTCCTAAAAGGCCAAGGATCTCCTAAATCTAAGAGGAAGTTTCCTTATATGGCAACACTGAAGTAAGCTGCGTTTTGGTTAGAAATGTTAACATAAAAAAATGTATAGAAATTATATAAAAATGTCTACAATAGAACAGGAATATGACTACGATTAGATTATAAAACTTCAATATCAAATTTGGTAGAGAATTGAATTGTTGTTTTAGTTTCAGTTAGCGCTAACTAAAGTTCAACACAAGCACATTAAAATCAGCGTGAAACTATATAAAATTATAATATAAAATGTTTTATTCGCTTTTAATTGGGTCCTTGCCGCATGCATCAGCAAACTTAAGCGCCATTTGCACATTTGCTTCCAGCTAAAATATTTACAATTTCCACTAATTGTATTTTTTCGGATTCTGCGTGTTGTTTATACAGTTGAGTTGTAAATGTTTATTGATGCCCAAAAAGCGTGAAAAAATATAGCCAACTCCCTAAAGAACAGGAATGCACTTTTAGTTGCATGTTTATAAAACAGAGTTGTGGCGAAAGGGGATAAAGTTGTCGTGGTTCGTTTAACAAATAATTTTAAAAAACTTTAATGCATAGACAATTTGATCTTTGAGTTAAAGAGAAGAGTTTTGGATTACGAATCAGACCATCGATTGTTTAAATATCAACTTAGAACATAAAAGATACGAAAGTTCCTTCGATGGTTTCAAAGCTGACTGCTATCTAAGGTATCGATTAATTGGATCACTGCCTACAGTACGAATGCCTTTAAACCTTTGAGATTAGGAAATTTAGCTATCACACGGCTTTCAATATAATTTTAGAATCAATTGTTATAAAACACAAGATTAATTCTCTTATTCTTGGTGCGACAATCTGGCTCCAGAGGTAATCGCAATAACTGAATTGAATAATCCATCTTTGAACAATCGAATTCTGAATAACTCAACTCTGAACTATTCAACTCTGTACAATCCAACTCTGAACAATCCAACTCCCTTTATGAAAATCTCTGTTGGTCGCCTTTGACGGTTTAAATTAGTAAATCCATAAATTCTGCCGTAACTACATTTCACAATCAATTAATTCACATACGGCAATCAACAAAGACGAAGAGACGCGCACGAATCAGATGAAATGAAAATGAAATTCCTGGCGCTCAACACAATTTATGACATCCAAACAAAGTAGCGAACATTAATGAACTTCAATAAATCGCACCGTTACAAGTTGATGCAGATAATGGAAAAGGTTTCGTCAGTGTTGAAAATAAAAAACAAAAGCAAATAAAAAGCAAAAAGATTGGCGTTGGTAGGAGATGAGCAAAATCACTCAGCACTTGTTGTGAGGAATCTTTTGTGGCAGCCAATCCAGAGCACAGAAGTTGTTGGAGTAGTGTGTGTTGTGTAGAGAAGGCGTTGCAAAGGGGTTGTGTGGCCCTCTGGAGGTAGATTTTGATTTTATTATTCGATTTAGATTTTGTGACCATTATTGTTTTGTTATTAGTGGAAAAGATGGAAAGGTCTTTGGTCAATTGTGAACTTTACGACCAAAGAAGCTTGAGATCCTGAGGTAAATTGTTAAGATGTCTTGGCTCGGGAATGCAAAACTTATTTTGCATCTGTATCAAATTAAGTTAGGTTAGCTTAGGTTAAAGTAGGGAGGGGGATGGCACTTCCACCTGGAGACCTCATTGGGTTCATTGTGAATCCCTTCATTCCTTAAAATACCGGTGTTTTTCCCTATCTGTTGGGATCCCTGGATATCCAGACGGGATCTTTTGGGAACCATTTGGGGAAATAGTGAGAAAATTGTGTAGATCGGTAATCCGTGCATCAGCTATTTTCCTAAACCCATCGAAGTACTTGGCTCCAAGGATTCGGAGCCAGGTTCAAAAGATGTCCAGCTGGCTTTGGATGTCTGTACCCAAAACGCGTAGTTGTTTTCAGAGATGCTGTTTTTTCATGAAATCTGTTCGTAACTCCTTCCTTATTGTATGAGGTTCTATTCCAATGAATCCTTCCAGCCACGTGAAAACCTGTACAGCTCATTTTCTGATCTAATCATCAGCTGACTTTCAACTTTGTGTCTATGATTTGAGATCCAAAGAAATTTAACCCAAATAAGTAAACATATCTCTGTCTGAGGAAGAAAAAGGTCCCAAGGTATGGAGACTAAATACACAAATAATTTACGGATTATTGGTACTTTCAAGCAATCATTGTGAATGGAAGTCTCTCATTCACCGAATAGATTTTCTGATTGATCGAAAACCAGTACTCTTACAAAGTCCCTAATTGCATTACAAAATCGCCACAGTGGTTCTTCAAAAATCACTAAAATCATGTTGCGTCAATGTGCGACTCTTTGTGGTTGCAGCAACATGGGCGCTGCTGCTGTCGGTTGAATGCAATCGCAGCGATTAAAAATCTCAATAAAACGCAGCTAAAAACATTAAAGAAACATTTTCGTTGTTTTTTTTCGGGGTGAAAGAGATATTTGAACAAAAGCGTCGACAATTAAAATGCAATGAATGGCTGTGGCAAGTGGCCGCGCCTATGCTCCACTGTACCAACAACAACGAGCGAAACGTAATCGGCGGTTGTCAGTGCGATTGGCGGCATTGATTGAAAAGTGCGCACGTATCATTATCATAATTAATAAATTTTAAACTTTTTTTGTTGGCTTTTGCGCAACATTCTGCAGAAGTTTGTGGATTAAAAGATTAATTTTTTGTTGTTCTTGTTGTTGAAATTTTGCACTCATTATGCAATGAATAGCGTCAGTCAGCGAGTCGATGCTAAACAATGAGCGAATTACTTTGCATTGTATTGCATTCGGTTGTGAATTGCAAGCAAATTGAATGTTGATGGGCGATGCCGATTGCTGATCGACGTGTGTGCGCGCATTAGCAATGCGCATGCGCACGAATCACGAATGTTGGCGTGTTTTTGTTGACTTCAACGGGTGGAATTAAATTCCAGTCATAAAAATTAGATTAATACAGATTCACATTCAAAGATTACTTCGAAAGCGAAAATTTTGTGTATATTTACCAGTTCAAGGTTAGAACTGAGCAGTGATTTAATTGATTTGGAGATAATCAAGTGAAATTATTCGAAATGGTGCGTTTCAAAGTAAATACGATGACTGAAATAGTGGTTCAGTTTCTGGTGTTGCCAACTAGATGAGACTTGGTGCATTGAAAGTTGTTTAACTTCGATCGCGGCGGAGCGGGGGAAATATCCTTTTCTGATTTATTGACCAAATTTCATGATATTTGCTTCACTGGAAGCGTAGTAATTGCTTCTAAAGTGACAGTAGGTTTGTGTCATGGACACAAAAATGAGCAACGAACAAGGATACAGCAGTAAAATTAGTTTTAAATTTAGTAAAACTTCCACCGAAACATTTCAATGGAAGAACGAAGTTTTTGGTGATTTAGTGATACTTCGGCAGAGTTTATGAACGATTTATAAATAGTTGTGAGTAAATAAATCATGACTATATGGTTAGCAAACCAAAGTCCATAATCACTGTAGGTTCCATCAAAACTGTGAACCTTCATGAAAATGACGA
This sequence comes from Melieria omissa, assembly GCA_963971225.1. NCBI lineage: Eukaryota > Metazoa > Arthropoda > Insecta > Diptera > Ulidiidae > Melieria > Melieria omissa. Next base: position 10,247,003 of record OZ020269.1, read on the forward strand.
TAACGATATCTCAATAACCTTTATCGCACTTTAACTGAACAATTTGCTACCAAAGGTGACTACTTAAGAAGGTTGGGATTGTTTTGTAATGACTTCTGTCGAAGCTGTTTCGAACGAACTTTGCTTTTTGTTCATTTGTCCTGCAGTGTCTAGAAGAACGAATACTCACTTGGGCAACCTCTTCTTCTCCGATAAGACTATTCACAGTCGAGTAGGCTCCGTAAGGAACACCAACTGATTCAATGATTGAGAGAACCTTGGTTCGACTGTTTGCGATATCACAATCAGCCTTCTTGGCCTAAGTGGGCTCCACTTGGCTACTAGTGACCGATGTCACTACTTTCTATTGATGAAATGGCGCCAGTCAACTTGTAAAGAACACACACACACACATGCACACACTTTTCAGTAGCCAAGTGGAACCCACTTAGGCCAAGAAGGCTGATATCTTTGACTAAACATCGAATTTGAACTATCAACCACTCCTTTTGCATGATTCGGACTTTTGACGTTTCAAAAGAATGCTTTTGCCATTGAAATGGTAATGTTATCCGAAAGTAGAAACGATCCAAAAGGCAGTGTTGCCATATAAACATTTTTTTCAGTGCAAGAGGTGAAAAATCTTCATAAAAACTTTTGGATCCCTGAGGTCGGTCTGCCTATTTCTTATCGATCCAAACCATATAAGGTTTTGTTGAAGCGAACCATATAGTGGGTCCCAGTGGCGCTCACAGGGGGGTTTTGGGGGTTGAAACATTCCCAAGTAAAAAAATTGCTGTTACAAAATATGGTTTTAAGTAGAATCGGGTTCAAAAGTTTTACGCAAAACCCCCTTCTGCTCAAAATGAAATCCTGTGTGCGCCACTGGTGCATCTCTTCTTATCCTCTTCTCCCAAAAATAATAAGTTTAGCAATCAATTTCATTACAAGTTTCTGAATTCAATTCAATAAATTAACTAATCAACTTCAACTTTTGCCAGCAGCCACTTGTTTTGTTTCAGTGTTGCCATTTACCATTTATTAGCTACACTTGTTGCTATTAATTTGGCATCAACTGGCCACAGAAAAAAACAAATATTAAAACAAAATAAATATTTCACGCTCATTAAATTCTATAAAAAACGCTGCAGCGGCAAAAGTGGGCCAAAGGGCACGTCACCGTCGACCACACCGTCACCTTCGATATCTGTGAACGCTCCAGCTCGAGCGGCCCGCTTGGCTAATGACATTTTCATCAAGGCTCAGCCGCTGCCAGTCGAACATTGAAACACAAATTAAAAATCGTTTTCAATAAAAAAATTGACAACCTCCCGTGCCAAATGGCTGAGGCCGAACGCGCCAAAGCGAATTCGAATTTCGACGGTTATTTGTAACTTGTCATAAAATTCGATATCTGACATGGTGCCAAAGCACCAAAACGCTACGGTCAGTTGGACAGATGTGGCGGCTAAACATTTTCAATGCGATCTGTTATGCTGTCGATGTTGTTGTTGTTGTTGTTGCACTCCTGCAAGTCTCATTTGGAACTGGCCAATGGATGCGGGTGCTGTGGGAAGAGCGCTGTTGTTGTTGTTGTTGCATGTCTGATGCATGTTCAGCTGTCAATATGCTGCAGTGTGTTGTTGTTGGTTTAGTTGCACTATTGTCGATTTGCTGTTTGTCGTTTATATCTGCCAAACATCTTGTTGACTGTTTGGTTGGTTGTTTAGTTGGTTGGCTCTTTTAGTTTTTGTTGTTGTGCTGTCGCTGTTGCTGTAGTCGCCACACAGCCAACCTTGCAATTTGCTTATTTGCTTGTAAATTTTCCATTTATTTAGTTTTCATTTTGCTTATATTTTTTTAACATTTGCGCCAAACCGCAAAACTCACAACGAATGGAAAAAAGTTAAAAAAATGTGCAAAAATAAAGTTTATAAAGAATGTTGTTAAATAAATTAAGCATATCTTGCGCATTGCTAATGCTTGTAATGATTTTCTGCAACGCATCGAGCGCAGCTAACGTTGGCCGTCGTCGTCGTGGTGTGTAGTGTTGTTGTGGCGGTGCAATTTTCAGTGCGCTTTGATAAATTTAAACGTCGATAGGCATCGGCGATAAGATTACGTTTGAATGCTACTGTTTGTTAACATTTATGGGCAATGGCTCGCTGAAGAAGAAGAAGACAAAACGCATTGATCGATGTGGAGCGATAGAGAAAAATTGCTGGAATATATTAAAATTTTGTTTAATAGAGATGAAAGATAAAAAGCCGGTTTTGGGTTATAATTTTATGATAGATATGTATTAATTAATTTTTTTACACACATCTCTTATCAGAAAAACCCGCTCGATTCAAACAAAAAATCTTTTTTCAAAGCGCATCAAGTCGAAATGCTTTGATATAAGAATTCAACTTTCACTGTATGCATCAACTTTGTTGGAAGCCTCTACTTCAGAATGTCAATTCGACTCTCTTGGAGAGACAGACAATTCCAGTTTCTTCTAGCCTTTGTAGTTCTTTCAGACTTTGTTGAGAACTTTTTGTTGATCACAGACAGTGGTGGATTCAGGGGGTGTTTTGGGGGTTGAAACCCCCCCGAAATATTTGGATCGCCTATAAAACTGCATAGAAATTAAAAGGCATTTTACAAATATTAAAGAATTATTTTTTGAAACCCCCCCCTTTTTCTGAATCCGCGCCTGATCACAAATCAAGTGACACAGTGCCCCGTTGATCAGTTAGCTTTGACTATAGGGCTCAAGTCGGCGCTCCCGGAGAGACAGATATTGGTTAGCATAGAAAATGTTGACCTGTATCCAGTTCTTTCTAGCCTTTGTAGTTCTTTCAGACTTTGTTGAGGATCTTTTGTTGACTACAGATCAAATGTCACAGTGATCAGTATGGATTCAAATCAGTTGATAACAACTGTTTCTAAATTTTTATACTTTTTTATACTTAAAAAATTTTTTTATTTATTGTGTCGAACACTCTGGTACAGTTATTCTCCTCTTGAAGAACCTCAGTCTGTGCTGTTTCTATCTCTGTTTGTCTCTGTCTCTGTGTCTAAAATTTATACCTACTTTTTTATACTTTAATCATTTTTTTTATTTATTAAAGTACAAAAAAGTATACAAATTTAGAAACAGCACAGACTGAAGTTCTTCAAGAGAAGAAAAAAGCATACAAAAATAAAAAAGTATAAAAAAATACAAACAGCACAGACTTAAGTTCTTCAAGAAGAGAAAAACTCTGCTAGAGTGTACGGCAATTCCTACAAATAATCCTACTTCGCAATGAGGATTTCATGTTCGAGCGTTTGCTAACCATTCTTTTAATATTCACGTAGAGAACTTAAGTTTAAATCAGTATTTCAGTTTTGTCTAATTCACTGTCATCTCGTCTGTACTTTCCCTCTAAAATTGGATTCTAATTCATTTCAATTAAACATTCATTGTTGACAAATCAAATGAATTGGAAAATTCAAAGCACCCATGACGATTGTAAGCTGCATTTAAAAAAACATAAGCCAAATAATTGGAGTTTTATTTGGCGCTAATAAATAATTGTTGGCGTAACCAAATACAGTCACACCAAATGCGATTAAAAATGTTGTGAGAGTATAATTAAATCTAAACGTTCCGGCTACTTAAATGGCCAAACAGAATTAAACACAAATCAACTGGTAACTTTCTGAGTCAGCTGTGGATCGAGATGTCAGTTTGTCAGCCTGTCATAAACACAATGCCAAGCAATTGTTGAATATCACAGTTCAATACGTTTTGTTGAATTTTCTTATAAAATGTTTTTTTTTTTGTTTCTTTGTTTGAATTTATTTACCTTTTTTGTATATTTGTGTGTGGATTTGATTTGGCATATTGTTGTGCAACGCCCACATGAATTTGTTTCAAATTAAGCACATAATGAAATAATAACATTAAAGAAGCTAAGAATTTAAATATCATAACTCACCAATAATAACACACCGCATGTTGCTTGTTTTTTACAATTCAATAAATTTGATTAATTGTTGCGGCTGCGTTGCTTTGCTAAATGCCAAACTGTGTGAACCGTCTCTCTTAAATATGTATTTCGTTTGAAATATTTGCAGGAGAATACTAGAAAACATTGCAAGCTCAAATGGCACAGATAAGCCAAAGAAACTGTTTCGGAAGATTAAGACACTTGATTGTAGATTTGATTCAATTCAAAGTAGTTTGGTAGCTGCATCCTTTCCTCATTGAAACGATGATTTCTGCTTTCAGTGTTGTGCATAGTTTTCATTCAGGTCACATTCTATAAAATAAAAAAAATAATAATAAATTTGTTCTAACTCGCTCTACTTTTAATTATGGGGTTTTAATCGGGCAAATGCCTTGTGTTGGTCAATTGAAATTCTGCCAGAGTAGGCGATTACTAAGATTGATTACTTTTTAGTTGATTACCTAAAAAATATATAAATATACAACAATAAAATTTGTTTGCTGGTTAGGGAAGATTAGAAATTTGATCACGTTGGGAATTCGTTTTAATATTGCAGCTTATGTGCTGCTTACACGATTTTTTAACGTTCTAAAAATTGCTGCAAGACTTTGTTACTGGCTTCTAAGATGCGACTATGGAATGATGTCTCTGTAGAAATTTTACTCAACATCATCTGCAGCAACATTTCCATACGATTTTTCCCTCAAAACACTGCCTCCTACACTTTGTATCCTTGCAGAACCATGCGTGTTGTTGTTGTTCTTCTTCTTGACGGGCACGACAGCCCGATTACGAGACTAAGGGGTAGCTACCCGCAACCAACCGTGTTGTGCGTGCGAATGTTTTTAGAAGGTTGGAAGGGACCTACAGTTTTATGCCGATTCCGAACGCCGAGTTGGGAGCTTTTTCATAGGCAATGTAACTCTCAGAGGTTTGCTATTTCCTGCTGAGAGGACAGCTGCCGGTTTTTCGGTGTTAACGCAACGGAGTATTGAACCCGCGGAGTCTTGGCTCGCGGCCCAAGGCACGAGCCAACCGAGCTACGGCGGCCATGCGTGTTGTTACTTACTAAAAATTCCTGCCGGACTTCCATCCATTCCCATAGAGAAGTCATGATCGGATGGGGGTAAGTTGGGAGAAGTGTTTACGATACTTAGTCTGTCTAAAGAAGATGTTTACCTATGCTTTTCCATGATTCTCCTTGTGCACATCGTCTCGTAGCTTTGAAATTACCTCAGGACTTATAGTCGAGTGTTTTGAAAAAATATGTTACAATTTTTATTAATTCACTTTATGCATTTTGCTGCTTAAGTATTTAGAAAAAATTTTCAATATCATAGTTAGTCCTCTGTTTCTTTTGAACCTCATAAAGGTTGCGCTCAATTTCCAGCAGATTTAGATGTCCATTTCCATTTCTTCTCAAGGAAGGTAGGTAGGTAGGTTGTAGTGACTGACTCTATATGAGACATACTTGGGCCTTTATAACCCTTTGAACTGTGTATGCAACACTGTTTTTTTCCAACATTTTTAACGATCAAGGGAAGAGAGCAAGGGTTCCTATAGGTAACGGTGAATGAAGGGCGGTTGGTAGTTTTTCTCTCGACAGTTTTTCTTTCATCGACTTGATTCTTGTAATTCTTATCTGCTTCATGTGGATAAAGATAGAAGCAGACAACCTTTTCACCAGCTCGAGTAGTGTTGCCAGATTAGGAGATTTCCTCATAGATTTAGGAGATTCTTGGCCTTTTAGGAGAATTTTTAAGAGGGTGAATTGTTTAGGAGAATGTTTGGGAGATTTATATTTTATGTTAGGGAATTTTTTGGATCCTTTTTAGATTTTTGAGATATTTTTGGATAATGAAGTATGATGTACTGGGAACACTGGCAACAAAACATATTTTGACAACTATTTTAATAGTCAAAGCACCCTATTGTGTTAAAAATTTGTAATCTTAGTAAATGTCTCGCAATGAAATCCAGCCAAAAATGACACTTTCTGTCTAAATCACTTGTTATCAGCGTTGCCGTTTTGGTTATTTTTAACCAAAAATGGTTATTTTTAACCAAAAATGTTTATTTTTGTTTTTGAAAATAGGTTTTGGTTATTTGGTGGTTTCTGATCCCATTTGGTTATTTTTTAGAATATTGCACACTGATAAAAAAAATTATCTTAAATATAGCTCAATATTACTGGCAACTCATAACCATTGCAGTTTCTCGTAAAAAAGTAAGCAGCATCGTTTAAATCGATAACTACGTTTTAAAAAGAGTCAACAACACATTCGCAGTGTTTCATAACTAATTAAAAAGAATATCCTGTCTATTTTTGCAGTTCACTGAAATTTTTACTATGCGTGAACGTGTTAATTATTTATTTTATGTGAAACATACATACATATGTGTTAAAAGCCTTTTTGAAGTTTATGTATGAGTGATTTTTTTTGTGGTTATGTGGAATAAACATTTTCGTTATTTTTGTTACATTTTGGTTACTTTTATTTTTGTTCCTGGTTATAAATTGTCTTTGCTTGTGGCAACGCTGCTTGTTATATGTTATGTTTTTTAATTTATTGTTGTTTAATTTATTGTTGATAAATAAATAAAAAGGCTTGCATTAAAAAAACGAAATAATAAGTTAATTAAAATTATTTTTTTATATTTTTATTTTTAAGTTTAACTGAAATTATAAAAAAATTTTAGGAGATTGTTTTTTTAACTTTTGGGAGGAAATTTCAGTATTTTTTTAAGATTTAGGAGAAAGTCTTTTCTGCCTAAGGAAATGCAAAATTTCCTTGAGATAACCTGGTCCTAATATTTCACAATGAGACAATCACGTACGATTCTCTGTTCAAAAACAGTTTTACATTCACAAAATTTGCATTTTAACGGCGTAACATATTTGCGAATAAACATAGTCAACCCGACCTTCTACGTGAAACCATAATGACCAAATATCGTCAGCTACAAAGCTAATTTGCATTTGTTTCTTGTAAATGACTTCTTGTTCTTCTTCTTTATTCTTCTTCTTTATGAAATCTTCCTTTATTTTATTCGGCAACTACTGAGTAAATAACAATTATACAATGCTTAAAATATGCAAATAATTTCAATGTCCTAAGGGCACAATTATCACTTGGAAATTATGCAAAACACCAACAACAAAAACAACAACATGTTAAAGAATACACAAATATTAAACAAAAGATATCGGTATAAAGTTTGAATCATTTTGCAAATATTTGCATAATGAATTCATTTTTGCGCGCCTGGCCAACGAACTACGTCAAAGCCAAAACCAAATACGACAAAAATAATCGTCGCTTCGACTAACTTATTGTTTGTGTTTGGGAATTTCTTTTCTTTGCCAAAATTTCTGCGAATCAAGAATTTTGGTTTTGCCTGACTACACAGTTATCAAGTTGATTTCGCTGCTTTTGTTGTATTGTGGAAAAAAACATGTGTGTTGCGACTGCATTCCTTTGCAGCACAGCCATACATCAAAGCGGAATTCCCAGAGTGAGGCGGCCATAATTAGAGGCGCCGGCAGGAGTCGTTTGTGTTGGTGCCAGGCCGGCTAGACGGATGTGGACAGTAGTGCGTAAGCAACAGTTCGTAAAGACTGTTATTTGGCACTCTGGCTGTTCGTTCAACTAGTTGGCCAAAAATAGACACAGCCAAGTTGCGCATTTTCCCTTGCGGGGCCTTGGAAATCGTTTTTCAGTTAGTGAGTATTTCTGCACCAACGCTGTGTTGCCGCACACCCTTTTCGCAGCTACGTGCCGCTGTCGGGCGTGTGTGGCCCGCCGACCGACCGACGCGTCGTAGTGACTGGTGAATGCGGCCTTGAGTGTGCTTAGGCATTTTATGACCACAGCAAGTTCAACATCATCTGCTCACCTCATCTCCCTGCATGTTAATCATAGCAATGTGGCTTTTAATTAACAAAAACAAAAAAAAAAAAATGAAAAAATAAAAATCACAAGACTCAAGAACTAAATATAACTTCAACTACGCGAAGGTCGTGCCGGCACTAAGTTCTGTGGAATTATTATGAAATTAAAATAAGAGAAGAAAACAAACGCAAAACAGTCACAACAAAAATGTATCATATTCCTACTCGTAGTTGTGTGCAGAAATCGTAGAGGAACGCTGCAATCTTACTTTAATTTAATTTATGTGTCTGAGGAGGATTTGATTGTGGTTTTAAGTTCAGTGTGTTGGTGGGCTTTGAACTCACATCGAGTTTGGTGTTTTCCCGTATCACATGTTCACCACATCCTTTTGCCATATGATTCACAACGCCATCAAGCAATAAAATAGTTGCGAAATGTTGATGATAAAGTCGGTTAATGTTCGCGCTTTGAGGCTTCGCTTTAAAGTAGTTGCTGCCTCACATGTTGGTGACTTTTCGAGAATTTCAAATGAATTGAATGGTGATTTGAAAAGCATTTCCGTTTGTTTATTAATTGCCTAATTAAGTTGTTAAAAATATGCATGCTTGCTCAAGTTGAATTCATAGTAAAACTGGTTAAAAGATGCTAAAATGCAGAGCAAGTACGACTGTAGAAGTGGTTTGAGCTATGAAACTGAAGCGACGATGCCTTGTCACAATGAGCCGGAATTGCCCCACAGTGAAAGTGTGACAATAATTCCATACAGGCGTGTAGATAGAAGTGGGTCATAGAGGGTTTAGAATATTTTCTTTTTAAGTATTTTTTTTTTTATATTACATTAAGGACTTTTGAAATAGGAATTGTTTTGAAAATTGGTGGCGTCACCTCAGGAGTGTTCACAAAAAAATGATCCTTCTTTTAATTTTTTTAAAATATTTTTGGGAGCGCACCTCAACAGAAGGCTTTGCTTTTTCAAAAAGCTTAAACTTCAGAAAAACTAATTGCGTTTAGTTTCATTTTGATTTTAACTCTTGAGCGAAATGGCAGCGAATGAAACTTAGAAGCGATTCAGAAATCCTACATGGACACAAAAAATATACAGATTTTTTGAGGGATTAGTTTTTTCGTGGACACTCCTTAGTGCATTGGAAATGTAAATATTTTCCCCAAAACTCAATCAAAATTTCTTGATATTCAATTGACTGGAAGCAGCTCAATAACATCAACTGATGACATTTTAAATTGAATTGAATTTAAATATTTAAACTATCGAACAGTGTGTTTTTTTTGAAATTTTTGAAAAAAAAAGCATTTCACATCAATCACTACTCGTAGTTGCCCGATTTGGTATCATGCGACTTCTATCTTTTCGGAAAAATTCATTTGCTGGTGGAAGAAGAGCGTTTTAAGAGTAAAGCTTAATTAAACGTAAAGAGTAGAGTGACGAGACAGCAACTCGAACGAGTAGTCGTTTCCTCTAAACAGTAAGGCGAGTTGTTTATTGAGTCAGTGACCGAGTAAAGTGGCGAGAGAGTCACTAGAATCACATTTTGTTTACTAAGCGGAGTACTACTTTACCGTTATATTTTTCGTCTTTTCGCAGCGATTCGCGGAATCGCTCGTCACATGCGGAATGCGTCACACACCACTTTTCGCTCGGTTTTCGCTCTCGGCCTAGTACCATTTTGATGTCTCGTCTCTCTACTCGTTACGTGTAATTAAGCCTTTAGAAGCTATCCTAAAGGTTTGTAACGACATTCTGAAGCAAATCCCGGTCGATGATTTAAAAGACTCATTTGACAATCTTTGAGACCGTGCAAATCTCTCTGTTGAGTCCACATGGTCTATTTTGAATAAAACAAATCAGTGCTGCCAAAGGTAGGTAGGAAGTTGACTGTAGTGTCTGACCCTGTATGGGACACACTTTGGGCCTCTTTATGGGCCTGTTGTGAAACACTGTTTTTTCGAACATGTGTTACAACACACATTACAATCCGATGAGAGGAAGGGAGGGAAGGGGACCTGCAGTTTAACGTTAAATCCGAACGGCAGACAGTGCTTCGAGAGTGGACAAAAATAAGAAAAAAATTATCGCGGATTTTGTCGAGATTAGGAGATATAGCTTGTCATATATATTTTTACAAAAATTTATGAAAGGGAAAAATTAAATTTAGGTGCTTGTACAAAAAAATTTTAGAAAAGGTCTTGTTGTAGATAGGCTACTAATTTCTTTTAATATTAAAACTACATTGATAGGAGCGAGACCGCTGGTAGGTTTTTTTTTGTTTAGCATAAATAATACGAATTCTCAAAAATGAATGTTTTTTAACCAATGAAAATTAAAAATAACCAATTTTAGAAAGGCAATTTAAATCGAATGGCGTCAACTGCCGTAAGTCCTTTTTATGACCTGTTTTAGATGGACTTTCTTCTCTTAAGTCCACAAAAAAAATTCTGCGTCTGTTTGTACCTTTTTTTACAGAAATCGCTTGAGTTAAAATTGTTGTGACTTGTGTAACCAAGTCAATGCCACGAACCATGACTGTTTTTTATAAAAATAGGTTTGGCACACCTATTTAACCCATTATGAGCCATATTTTTTTCATTATTATGGAATTTGTTTGCTAAAATTAGATTTAACGCTAATATATTAAAAAAAAGAGGAATGTCTAATTTTGAAGAAGGTCTAATTTTGAAGAATAATTTTTATAATAGTCTCGCCGCAATAAATAGAGCTGCATTGCATATTCAGCTGTCATCTCCATGTTAAGCTCTTCAGATATCAAATAAACAAAAAATATATCCTTTAAGCAACTCTCACCCTCTTTCCACCCTTTAAATGTCGAATTTAGAAAAACGTATTTGTTATTGCTTTTTTAGTATACATATACACAATTTTTAAACAATCCGACCAAAAAACAATGTCCGTCCTTGTAAACTTCACCACCCGCTTTCCCCCCTTTCAAGGTCGACGTTTTTGAAATAGCTTCTTTTTAAGGGTTGACTTTCTAAAATACAACTTTTGATCAAATTTCATCATTATAGCTCCAGCGGTTTGAGCTCAGTGATGATCAAATAATTTGTAACCATATATATTAGATTTTTTTTAACTATATATTTTTTTTTTAAACAAACACAAATTTTGAAGTCAGCAGCCCAAAATGACTTGGACTGAAAATATTCAGCGAATTTCACGTACTCCTTCTATTTTTGCCACAATTTTGTATGGAGTCGAAGCACTGTGCGGCGGTTGGTAGTTTTTCTTTCACTTGGAGGTTTCACCATTGACTTGATTCTTGTAATTCTCATCTGCTTCATGTGAATAGCGATAAAGTGTTTCACCAGTTCGAGCTAGGAATCGAACTTAGGGCCTCTGGTATGAGAAGCCAGTGCGCTACTCGCTGGACCTGTCTCGATGGTCGATGGCTGATCGATTTTTGCCAAAAAAAAGTGTTATTTTTTTAAATTGTACTATGGTGAAAGAATTATTTTGTTAGTGTAGCAATGAACATAGAATGCATAACTAGTGATGACAAATTTAGCAGGAGCCCCTTCCCTAGTTCAATACACATATACTTCCAAACCCAACCTTTCAAAGTAATCAAACACAAACATCTCATATACCGATTCAGTGTAAAAACCCACTCTAAACTAATTGAAAACTAATAATGCTGCAGGTTTGCATACAAAAGAATCTTTATACAACAAGAAAATTATTACAAGCCACAGTAACTAATTAGGTTAATTTTTGACTTGAGAAATGGAAGCATATTTAAAAGGGTCTGGCTACAAGTCAACCAGGCCAGTTAAATATTCAAATATGCCCAATAAAACTGGCCTCTCTTACAATCAAAAACTTTCCGATATTCAACAAAAACAAATATATAGTCTTTGAGCGTCGCCGCCCCCGAAAGATTAAACCTCCAATTTTCTAACCTCCATCCGCTAATTTGAAACCATAAAATCAAAGCTTAAATTCCGCGTTTTCATTTTTTCTTCACTATGTCGCTTCATGTGATTAGAATAATATTTCAAGTCAGAAACTAGCATTCCAACAACATGCACAACAACTGTTATTCTCAAGAAGATTATTTTTGTCGAGAGCTTCTAAAATCCATAAGCAACATTTTTGCCACTGCTTAGCACAGAGCTTTGGCGTATTCGGGCCGCATTCAGATGACGCTCCGCAGTGTCTCAAGCAAAGCCACCGGTTAATAGTTTTATTGGTTAATATTTTTCTGGGTTGTTCTTTAAATGTTGTGGCAGTGTTTGGTTTTGAGCCGAACGTCAGCTAAACTAAAAGATGAGCAATTAAAATGCAAATGCCGCAGAGTCGCCCCATGTGACCACTCACACGTTCGGGCAATTGTCACTGCCTAATGGACAAATTATCAAATAAATATTCATTGTATTTGAATATTTATACACATGTGCGTGTAAATAAATAATAACACAGCAACAGTGCACAGCGGCAGGGCGGCACCAAATTGTCGTCAATTTTTGGAGCGCGACACATAAATTCGCTGAGTCGTGGGCCGCACGACTGTTGGCTTAACGGTTCGGAGTTTAATTAATTTAATTCCATATCAACACCTTCGGCCACCAACGAAACGGCCGCACTTTGAAAAAAAAAACTCGCTCGCGCCAAAGACAAATGCGGTGAAGTGCGCATGAACCGAGCAGAAGTCGATCGTTTGACAATCCGAGTGCCGCCGGGTCAACCTAGTAGCATCGATTCTTGTCGCAGCTCTGCTCAGATTATCAGTTTATCAGTTTGTCTATCTGCCATTCGGTTCTCAGATAAATACAAAAAATATTCAAATGTTTGGTTCTCAAACAAATAAAAAATTACTCAAAAGTTTGGTTCTCAAATAAATTAAAAAAATATTCAAATGTATCGAGCAATTTATGCATGGAACCTTTTCGTTTGATGTCGACTGGAGTAATAAAATCGATAGCCGGGTTTTCTAGTTTTCTTGGTTTATGAATTTCGTTGAATTTGTCTTTTTTTGAAGGAGCTGTTCGCTTGTTAACTGCTAAACGAAATTCGTGATCTCTTGGGTGTTCTACAGGTGCATTGACCATAGAACTGAAAGCCAGTTCCCAGACTAACACATCGACAACTTGCAATAAAAAGTACAGGTTTTCAATTATAATTGGAATTAACTGTACTTATTTCTCCAGTACCCACGACGACCTGTACACATTCTACCATTTTGTACCATTTTGTGTTGTGAGATGTTTTTTTTTCACATAAATACTAAAAGATTTTCTGTTAATAAGTAATTCAAGTTCTTAGTTGGGATATTTTCGGTAAAAAAACTTTCGTATGTAAAACAAAACCAAAACACAATTTAAAAATTGTTTTATGTTGTGTTGTATTCTGCTGACTGTAACGAACTTCGAGCCTAACAAGTCTGCCGAATAATCGACAAAGCGTAGGTGCGGTTCGGTTTATCATTACTTACCATTAGTCTGTATATCGTAGTTTGTTGCCAAAACTAGTTGTCAATCATGTTCAAGCTTTTAGGCCTCAATTTGCTTCTCTAATGTAGCATTGATTTTTGTTTAAAATTTAAATGTATTATTTGTTCGTTGGGAAGGAAACAGTTCAAAACAGACGAATTCGATGTTTCGAACTCCGGCACTGGGTGACTCTAATAGGTGAAGGTTTACGTCGAAGGTAAGTGGGTGGATGTACAGTTTAGTGAAACATGCGGTCATAATGTACAACATGCAGGCATTGCATAAGTATTTTGTTGAGATCAGCCAATCAGGCGGGTCTGTTTGAAGCAAAGACATGTAACGGCACATGTCATAAGTTAATGTAACATAAGTTTTAAACAAAGGGATTAGTACGAATCAATGTGAATGTGAAATGATTCACAAGCTGTACTCTTCGAGCATATTGAGAATGAGTCAGCAGTAAGTTGGAAATAACCCAGTGATCGAGATTTTATGTATGAGCAGACATTGTGTATAAGAGAGAAGTATCAGAAGTATCTCATAATACAATTTTAAGACTAAGAAAACTATGATTTGTTATGAGATAAGCATGAGAGAACAACGTTGTTCATCGTGGGTATTATGATTCAAAACATATCACGCTACCTTTAATCTATCTATGAGACACATTACGGTGATTTACGTCTATCAGATCTGTGACACTACTAATTTTTAGTTGTCGATCATGTGGCCACAATATCACCAAATTCAAAAAGCTCTATCTTCCAACTATATCTAAAAGCTATATCCTCTTGGTCAGTCAAGTTACTAAAGAATTGTTTCCAAAGTCAACTACGCTCCACTCTCAAGAACCATGAACCATTGCAGCAAGCTTGGATTCACCTGCCAGGATTGTTTACATTGGAGTGTTTCATAGGTAACTCTAACCATAAGCGTATCTTTTAAAAACCACTGACAAAACTGCAAATGGATTGAGGAGGACAAAGAACCATATATTTAGTTTCAGATTGAATCTTTAGTTTTGAGTTTTAACATAGTTACTTTTCAAGAATATTCTACCTAAATTTTCAAGGATATAAAGGATTACAATTTTCAAAGGATCTTTTTCATATCCTTTTTTTTTACAAATATATACAAAATCAATTTTATTTGAATTCTTGAGTTTTTCCTCTTTCATTTAATATACATATCTTCATATTCTAACAAGGTTAAGTATTTTTTATATAAGGGAGAGGGCTGGGTTGTGAACCAGGCTGGGTTGTGAACCATTACTGTTTTTTCTTTCCCTAATTGACATATCGCCAATCTTTCAACTGTCAAGTTTGTCTTATGATATGACTCTGCTTTTGTGGTCACACCGAAGTACAAACACGTATTGCTTGTGGCAGCAATCGAGTTTGAAAGACATCGTGTTTGAAAATCGACTGCGAAAATTTTTTTTGCTTTTTTTAAAGTGCTATCCAAGTGACTGAAGTTATTGCAAAAATATAAGTGTAACACATATTTATTTAGGGTATTGATTCTATTTTACGATCCAATATTTGTTTATGTTGAAATATGATTGAAAGTGTCGTTATTTTAAAAGTTTACAAAATGGCATCGTGGTTGAGCTGTGAACCACTGTGGGGGCTGGTTTATGAACCACCTGTTTTTCGGACTACATTTGCACTAAGACGGTCAAATATCGCCGGATTTATTAAAATAAAGTAATTTTATGTAATTTCACTCGATTTCGGTGAGTTCACTTGAAGTGGGCCCATGCGAGAACGCGTTCGTATTTCATATGCAAACATTGCGACACCGATTAGGATGAAAAAAAAAACAAATATTGAGCACTTGCATTCATTGCGATTTTTTGGCCTAAGTGGCGTCATTATAACTTTTTTTCACGTCTTGAGCCTTCCTGATTAAATAAATTTTCAACTTATTTCAAAATTATGGGTGTTTTCTTCGTATTTTTTGACTTTAATTGCGATTTGCCAGATGGTTCACAACCCAGCCACTTTTTTGGAAAAGCGAAAAATCATATCCTTAGAAAATTGGACGTAGAGAGTTAAATGTTAATCAAAACGGTAATCTGTCTTCATAACAAATTTGCGCGTTATATTTACCTTTCCAACGGTATCTTCGATTTTTCGATATCTTTATTCTGTGAAAAGTTAGAGCCAAAAAACAAAACCCGGTTCACACCCTAGCCCTCTCCCTTATATTTTGTTTATCCCCTTCAAAATTTTTAAGTCCTTTTAAGGGGGGCACTCCATCAAACACTAAAAAAAATGACCAAGTTTCTTTATTTTACTGTACAAAAAAAGAAAGGGACAGGGACAATCCGTTTGGAACATCTGTAGGTATTAGTTACAAGTTAAAAAAAAAAGTTATACATAAAAAAAATTAAAAATGGCAAACATATTGAACATCGTCCGAGGCTTGGTTTAAAAAAGACGTCTTCCCGTCCATACGATGCCGTCGGAAGTTAAAGTCTGAAACTTACAAATTACATATCAAATTAATCAGCAGGCTTGTCGCAAGTGCGTGAACCTCAAAAACTATAAAAATTTTCAAAATTTAGCAACAAAGCCATATAAACTACAAAAAAGTTCGTTTTTTCTTACTTTTCTTTATTGAAGAAACAGTAAAAAAATATAAATTTTTTTAATAGATTTCAGAGGTTCATGCACTTCTCTGTTCAATATCCTACAAAACGAGTATATATTCGTGTAGATCGGTTTAGTAGTTTTTTTTTTATCATGTGGACGGACTACAAAAACGTGTTTATGAGGAAACGCGTTCCAAAGTTATTCGGAACACCTGGTGTGGCTGAGCGCGCGTCGATGTAAAGAACTGTGTCTCCGAAAGTTTTCAGAGTTCGACTTTGAAAACTTTGCAATAATGTTCTCGGATAATATATCTTTCGATTAAAGCAAAAAAAAAAAAAAATCGATTTTTTGAAACCATTTCATGGAGTGCCCCCCTTAAAAGGACAAAGGATATAGAAATGAAAAACTGAGTACGTAGTATTACTAGGTTTGATCTCTAGTTTCACGCCCATATGGATGTTTTCTGGTGTGAACAATTTTTTTTTATTTTTGTCGCACGTTGTATTCTAATGGTTCACCCGTTTCAAACCTGTGGCTTAATAACCTTTAATTAGTTACTTTTTTGAATGAATGTCAAAAGATACGTACGAACTAGGTCCAGGTCAATCAGTCACCTCCTTTGTCACTGCCCGGCTCTCTCTATACGAAGATGGAAAGCCTTAGGCTCTACTTTCTTCGACAACCTGGATGACCTTAGATCAGTCAACATTAGGGACTTGCTAAGTTTTATCCACAAAACAAAATGGCTTGTATAGGTAGGGATGGCAAAAAAAATTTACTAATCGATTAATGTATCAAATGATTAATTGCATGGCTAATAAAATAATTGCAATTTATTACAAGAATTTAATCGATTAATCGCCATTTTCGATTATTTTTTGTTTTTCTTTTTTATGATCAAATAAAGGGTTTGTTTGAATTTTTTTTAAATTTTTTTGATACATAAAATTACAATTTTGGCTTAAATTTGTTTGCAGAAAAACTAATTTTGAAAGCTAATAGGCAGGATGTCGCATGGAAAGCACGGCGAATGCCTATGCAAAAAGTATCTAGGAATAGCTTTTTAAGGGGGCCGATACATGTAAAATGAAGTACTTTTGGAAATTTTGTTTCTTGGGAATATGTTCTACAAAGCCTTTTCAATGTATGGCTAAGAGCGTTTTTCAAAATTCTAATCCCTTCCCAGACAAAACACAGGTAGAAGCGGCGGCGTCAGGTATAAGCCTGTCGCTTACTCAACCTTTGAGCCCGTTTATCTCGGAACCATGTTTTTCGGTATGGGCTGCGCGATTGCATGAGAACCGCTTAACCGATCGCGATGAAATTTTAACCACACCTTCGGAAGACTCATCCCTTCGATGTGAACCTACTTGTTTTTACAAATCTGCAAAAATCTCATGTTGGTGCTTGCAAATTCATCAAAACAGCTGCCCCAAAAATTCAATTTTCTGCCGTTTCCAAAAAAATCACAATTTCTTTACTAAACCAGGTTCACATCGAAGCCACAACTGTTTTTTAATTGATTTCCTTTCATTTTTCATTTCAGCCCCATACGAGCAGCGCAATCGCGCAGCGCATCAGATTGGAGGGGGTTTTTTGATCCCACGCGCCGCCGCCATCTTGGATTTTCGGGTCAAAAAAAAAAATGGAAAAAGAACCTTTAATTAGTTAATAAAAGATTAAAAACAAAAGAAAATCAATTGCCAAATTCCTTATCCCCCAAAAAAATTCTCAAAAAATACACTATTTACATGTATCGGCCCCCTTAACCCTACAAGAGTAATCATATTTTACATACGTTGTTGGTAATCTTCGTCGAATCGACTTAGTCATATTCAACTCCGATTTTTGAAGGAACTAGAAGTCGTATAAACTTAGACATTTTTTTGTAAATAATTCGCACAATAAAGCACTTTGCTAACTGAGATCACACGAAAAGAGAAAGCAATCAGGTTGTCAAGGATGTGATGCCGTATTCACAATATAGTGGAGAAGCGAGTGTCGAGATTGAAAAAATGCAGTAAATTTAGCGAAAAACCAATAAAAACGTACCTAAAGTGCACAAACGCTTCTTTCCCTTAGTATACGCGCCAAATTTTTGCAAGCTAGTGATGTGGTTTAATTTTGTAATCAGTGGTGTGAAATAAACAAATGCCGTGAGGGTTACATGGGCAAGTTTGCAGGCATTTTAAGATTTTCAACCGATTTGAGTGTGGCAGCAATGCTCAAACGATTCGAAGGCAATTTCGCGATTAATCGGCAACTAATCGATTAATGATTCGATTAATCGCAAGGTAGAATTCGATTCGATTAAATCGCTTTTTGAAAAAAAATAATCGATTAACGCTATTCATTCGATTAATCTTGCCATCCCTATGTATAGGTACTTAACTTGCAGTAAGTCAGATCACTCCCTTTTCGTGGTATCACAATGGGTCCTTTATGTGGCCTAAGTGTGTCTTTCGGCAAGTCCCGTGCCTAGGCAGCCACTTTAACCTAACCTAACCTAGGTCCAGGTGTAGAAATTCTATGCTTGACTGATGTAGGTGTATCGTCGAAAATATCCACAAAAATGCCTACATCAGGGGTTCTATCAGCTTGCTTGGCATATGGTTCCTAAATAAGAACAGATAGCTGCCTTAAATTTTGACTGTTTTTGTAGTAATAATCTTAAGCTTTCCAAACATGGATATCAATCTAATCACTGTCTCGAAAGAAAGCCCAGAAAATCGACAAATAGATTTCTATATGAGCGTTGCTTGCAGTCCGATCGATTACGTATCAGCGTTTCATTTTCGAGCGTGATTCTTAAACCAGAACAGATAGCTGCCTTAAATTTGCACTATTTTCGTAGGAGAATTCTTTAGCTTTTTAAATGGGTCAATCTGGTGGCTGTCTGGACGGTAAGCCATAAAATCGACAAATATATCTCTGAATAAAATGAGCTAGGAGTGTGATCGATTGCCTATCACTGTTTCGAGGTTCCTAAACCAGAACAGATAGCTGCCTTAAATTTGGGCTATTTTTGTAGAAGAATTCTTTAGCTTTCCAAAAATTCGTCAATGAGGTCGTTGTCTTGATGAAAATCTTAGAAAATTGACGAAAGTATGTCTATATCAGCGCTGCTAGCAGCCAGATTGGTATAAGTTTTCTAAACCTGAAGCTCCAGAAATCACCGCATACTAAGTAATCTAGCAAGCAATTCTAGTTTGATTGGTATTCTAGTTTGATTGATATAATTTTAATAATTTCTATTCAAAACTAAACACTAGTGTTCAACAAAATATTCATTTTTGACTTCTGTATTTGGCTTATTTGGCCAATTTTTAAAATTCTGCTTCTGCTTTGTTTTGATCTAAACTAGTCGAATATTTCAGCTGAAGGTTTTCGTTTTTTAATGCAAGTAAATTTGCGCTGTTTCGAAGCATTTTATCAAATATCGGGTTTCATCGATATTTCGTATATCAAGATTGTGATTAATGAGACTAACCTCTAATCAGCTATTTATGTCAATTGAATTGTTATTTTTTTTGTTTCTGTTAGAAACGAAACTTTTTTGGAAGAATTTATTTTGGTTTTTTTTTCAGTTAAAAATTTCTTTTTAATAATTTTTTTTTAATTTTTTTTTTAGTTTAAAAAATTTTTTATTTTTAATTTAAAAAAAATTAAATTTAAAAAAAAATTTTTTTAAGTTGAAAAAATTAAAAAAAAAATTTTTTTAAGTTGAAAAAAATTTTTTTTTAAATGTTAAATTTTGGGTTTTTTTAAATTACATTTGCAAGTAGTTCATACCTACAAAGACTTCATATTATATTCGCTAAAATCTCGAAATGTACACATCCGATTTGATTAGTTGTAATTGTAGTTCTACAATTGATTGTAGAAAAATAAAAGTCATTAAAGCAAAAGTTGATAGAAATACTTAAGAAAATACAGATATGGAAATATGAAAAATCCTCAAAATGACCTCAAAGGTTTTTCTAGTGTTAAGTGGAACAAAGAAATGAATAAAGAAGGAACAGCTAAATTTTATAATTTTTTCCCTTACAATAATTTTTATTAGTATTTGGGTTTGCCTTTGGCTTTTCGTGTAATATTTTAGTTATGCCTTAAATTCTGGTTCAGTTTAGGCTTCGATAAGAAATCTACCTTCAATCGAACACTAGTAAGAACCCAAAAAATTGTTAATATTTCCAGCAACAAACTAAAAACCAAATGTCATGCACGACAAGTCATCTAACTTCGAACACGTGTTTTCGGCAGCCCTTAACAACAACTTGATCTGTCCTATTGGCAATAATTTTGCAACCGATTTCTAATCCAAATCATATTTAAAATTCAAATATTTCACAGATCGCTTGCGCTATATTAAATAAAAATAAAAATAGAAAAAAAGCAATAAAAACAATCCAGTTTTCCCACTAAACCCAGCAGAACGTTTATGGATTTTAGGAGTTATGGTACTTAACAACATCTTTTAATTTGCCAATGTGTACATGTGTGTGTGTGCGACAAAATATGAATTTGCCGAAACGCGCAGAAAAAGTAGCCGCTCGATGGTTCATTTAAATTCGGATTAATTTTATTAGTTATTTTTGAATATGTATGTCAGAGCGTGTTAGATCCTACGCCGCACTTTGTACGAAGTACAGTCTGTCTTATGATGAGTGGTTTAACGGCGCTGTTTTGTATAAATAAACTATCTTAAATAAATCGCTTCATTAGTGGCCGTTTGTGTTCGGCTCCTAAAAGTCAAAAAGCCATAAAATATATATTAAAATGACAAAATTGTCAAAAAATTGTCAGCTGAAAATTGAGAAAATCAGTTACGCACAGCAATTGTATGAAATAGTATGAAATACTATAAACAAAACACCAAAAATAAAACTAAATTCTACTTTTGGTATGTGGGCATTTTTGGAATTTGTGGCGACATCAAGTGAAAGTGATGTAATTAATTTAAATGCGTTTTATATCGAAACGAGGCATTGGTTACGGGGGCCGAAATTTTCATTCACTTCTCGCTGTTGCCGTTGGCGTTTTTCGATGTGTGTGAACTAAGTTGGGCCATAAAATAAATGACACATTTTGTGCTAAAAGTCGGGACGATCTCGAATGCATAAAATATATAAAATAATATTATATTTAGAAAAAAATAGAAACATCATGATTGGCGCGATTTGTGTTTTTAAATGAGGCAATTAAATCAGCAAAGACTGGTGTTGAGTTGGTCGTTAAATATTGGCGTTGGCGCAATTAAAGAGATTGCACACGCGATTAATCGCGTGGATCAGGATTAGCTGCCTTTATAGCTTAAGAAGGGGGGAAGGGGGAGAATGTGAGTTAAGTTTTTGGGAAGAACAAATAAAACCTAAGCATGATTTGAGCAGAGGTGACTTTTATTGGCGGACTTATCAAATTGTTTATTGGCTTTTTTAATATTAAAAAAAAAAAAAAAATATTTAAACTAATGACAAATCATTTGTAACTGACGGGTGCGTGCTTAAACATCCGTTTTCGATTTTTGTTAAAGAGTAGTGGTTGGTTTTCTTTGCATAAAGCTTTACAATAACTTTTGAGTGGAATGGTAATTTTTGAAAAACGTGCAGAAAGAGAATGTTAGAAGATTAGCCGGAGGTGGTCAATGGGGAACAGCATTTGAACCAAGTTTATTCAAATAAGATGATTTCTTGCCTGTTAATAAATATAAAATATAAAAAATTAAAATTAAATTAAATTTAATTAATTAGTTATTTATGGACTTCAGCGCAGACGCTAAGGAGACTTCGACAAAGACTTCGTTGAAGTAGTAAGAGTGTCGTAATGAAAGAGTGAAAGCAAGGTTGAGGAGTTATTTGATGTATATAGCAACTGATTGAGAAATAAAGAACTGTAAGGTTTGGTTTTCACTTGAAGCTTTCTCTAACTGAGCCAAGTACCAGGTATGCGCCTATGAAACCGGCACCTATTGAAAAAAACACGTTTATTGTGAGGAAATGATTACAATTTTATTCTTCAAAGTAATGGCCATCGCTAGCTACACATTTTTCCCATCTCTCAGGCAATTTATGGATGCCTCGCCAAAAAAATGTTTCGTCTTTTGCCTGAAACCAATCATCGATCCATTTTTTGACTTCTGCGTGAGAATTGAAGCGCCGTTCCGTTAATGCGTGGCCCATCGATGCGAACATGTGATAATCCGAAGGCGCCAAGTCTGGTGAGTAAGCCGCATGAGCAAGAGCTTCCCAGTTGTACGATGCAACCAATTCTTTGGTGGCTCTAGTGCGGTGTGGTGGTGCGTTGTCATCGAGGAAAATCACTTTGTGTTACCTGGCTTCATATTCTGGGCGTTTTTGGCGTATAGCACGGTTCAAATCGGCCAATTCGCAATTCGGCGTCTTCAAACTTTTTTGGTGGCCGGCCACGCTCCTCGTTTCTCACATCAAAATCACCACTTTTAAATTTATTGAACCACTCGTTACACTGTGTGCGACCAAGAGCATGCTCGCCGTAAGCTTCCACAAGCATTCGATGCGATTCAGAAGCGTTTTTCTTCAAATGGTAACACAAAATTAACTGTGTCCGCAAATCGTAATTTGTAGGCACGTAATCCGACATTTTCCGGAGCGTCAAACAATGCGTTGTTGGATGAAACTTGACAAATTGTGAACTGAATATTGTTGACATATGACAGAAGAAGTAAACATGACATTTGGTACGGTTCCGAAGTTTATAAATATTCGGCTATTTACCGCTAGATGTCGTTACCGGCTAGATGTCGTTACCATAGGCGCATACCTGGTATGAGCGCTGGACTCTCGTCCAGAGGGTTTCTAGGTTCGACAAAATATCTGTTTCTTCTGTTTCTGATTCTCTTCAGAACATTTAAAATGCGGTCAAAATGCTCTTCTTTGAAAGATTCATCCAGAGTTCTTCAAAATCCACGTTTGTTTTAATATATAAATGTATTCCTAGGATATTTTAAATGAAAAAAAAACAAATAAAAAAATTCTTTTTTTAAATATATAAATGTATTCCTAGGATATTTTAAGTGAAAACATTTAAGACCTCATAACAACGTCAAAGAATTTATGGCACAATCTGCCAACATTTTCTAGCAAAATTGTTCGCACATTTCTCAGATACTTAAACAATGCTCTTCAATGTTTCCAGTACATTGCATTGCTAATCGTTTGCGCCGACAGTTCATTGAAAGAGACCAGAAAATGTTTGTCTCTTCACACACCAACTGTCATTAACATTTTTCTCTTCAGTGCCTGCAGCGTTTGACTGACTTTGTGACTTTACGGTTCAACAACACAACACCACCGTTGCAGATAAAATCATTGCCATCAACAACAACAACAACAACAACAACAACAACAACAACAACAACGACAACGACAACAACAACAAGAGCATCATTAGCGCCAACACATTATTGACTTTTGCCTTTGAAAAGGTCAAAGAAAGATTTTGATCTTGAAATAATACAAAAAACCAAAACAAACAGACAACCACAAGAAATGTTTTTGCATGACTATAAGCACGAAAATGTGTAGCGAAGAGCAACAGCCAACTTCACAAAAACGCATTCGACCATTAAAACAATAAAGCTTGGCTAAAGTAAAACTAAAAAAAGAAGATCCAAACCGAACTCCCGAGCGCGAAAACGTCATCTCACAACCGATGAGTAAAGACATATTTATGCGGCAACAACAACAACAAAAACAACAACAAGAGTGCATACAACGGTAATAAATGCAACTTGTGCTGATACAATGTCTGACTTAATGCTGACTGTGTGATCGCATTGCTGCTGTTGCAATTATAGTAAACATTTAACTTAATTTTAAGTACCATAAAGTCCATTAAAACGATAGCAGCAGTTGTTGTTTTTCGTGTTGTTGGCGTGTGGTCGTTGCATTATTTTCTATGCGTTTAGTAACAAATTTGATAAGTTGACATTAACTGTCTGAGTGTGTGTGCGTTTTGTAAATTTGAGAATTCGAACTTTGAGATCAACTCAAAATTGATTTGTTGTTCTTACATAGTTGAGCGAGGCTTTGTTCGAGTCTGGTTTTATTGTTGTGATTTGGCGACGATCTCAATTTTGTGATTACAATGAACGAATGCTGTTGTTGTTTTGTTTTTGGGAATCAATTTTATGATTTGATTTAATTTTTTTTAATTTAATTTAAATCTATTTTATTATATTTAATTTTACTTTACTTTATGTTATTTTGTTTTATTTTATTTTATTTGTTTTTTTTTATTTTATTTTATTGTATTTTATTTTATTTTATTTTATTTTATTTTATTTTATTTTATTTTATTTTATTTTATTTTATTTTATTTTATTTTATTTTATTTTATTTTATTTTATTTCATTGTATTTTATTTTATTTTATTTTATTTTATTTTATTTTATTTTAGTTTATTTAATTTTATTTTATTTTATTTTATTTTATTTTATTTTATTTTATTTTATTTTATTTATTTTATTTTATTTGATTTTATTTTATTTGATTTTATTTGATTTTGTTGTATTTTATTTTATTTTATTTTATTTTATTTTATTTTATTTTATTTTATTTTATTTTATTTTATTTTATTTTATTTTATTTCATTGTATTTTATTTTATTTTATTCTATTTTATTTTATTTTATTTTATTTTATTTTATTTTATTTTATTTTTTATTTTATTTTATTTTATTTTATTTTATTTTATTTTATTTTATTTTATATTTTATTATTTTTTTATTTTATTTTATTTCATTTTATTTTATTTTATTTTATTTTATTTTATTTTATTTTATTTTATTTTATTTTATTTTATTTTATTTTATTTTATTTAATTTTATTTTATTTTAATTAATTTTATTTTATTAAAAATATTATTTTATTTCATTTTATTTTAATTAATTTTAGTTGATTAAAAATATTATTTTATTTCACAGTTCCTTTTTTTAGTTTTTATATTTACATAGAATAGAATAGAAATAGGTCAACAAAAAGTCTTCATTCCTCTTCTTCGTTTCCTTCACATCTCCTAATACGTTTCTTTTTAACTTCTTTTTGCACTTACTTTACTTTTACTTCTGAAGTATTGGACTACGTTAAGTAACATTGTTAACAAATACAAAAAATTTTGAACAAAAAAGAGACAAACATGTAAAATTTCCTTTACTATTCAATTTGAAAGTTGCAATTTTTTAATATTTTTTTAATATTGAATTGTTTTTCAATCCTATGCACTTGTCACAGGTTGATTTGTGCGCCATGCGTATTTGCTGAAAGTTGCGTATGCAACTGTAATGAAGCAAAAACTCATTAAATCAACCAAAAATTCAACCCAATTTCCGCCCAAATCAGATTTGCTACCGTACAAAGCTTATCAAAAAAACAAATAACTTCAAAATGCCTAAAATTATTTCCATTGAAATCCGTATTGAGCTCAAAGTCAAATTACAATTACGTCGAAATTTCACTTGATTGACAAAAAGTTGCAGATTATTTGTTTGCAATTTTCTTTTTGTCAAAAGGCAAACAATCGAACTGCAAAGTAACTTTCTTTTGCCAAAATCTGTCATAGACTAACAAAAATTGAGCGAGCAAACCTTATGTAAGTCGTAATGGTCGCCATGGTTGATGCTCCATTTCGGCCGAATTTGATGTTTGATTTGTTTGCCGATTGAAAGTGTGGATCCAGCCTCGGATTGCAGTATGAAGCATCAAAGTTGTTATTGTTGTTGTTTGTGAAGTATGAGCGATTTGCACATGTTGAAGCGCATTTGTTGCGCTTAATTACACAAATTGAAGATATTTTCGCATGGGACGACTTGAAGCGGCAGCGTGTTGATTGTGCTGTGGCCGGCGGCATTGATTGCCGCAACTGACATTCAACTAAATAGTGGACTGCAAATGAAATTATTTAACAGACATACACAAGTCAATGATAGTGCATGACTTGCAATGAACGAACGCACACACACACACTCAAACATATACACACACACATCCCGCGTTGTGTTGTGCTATGGATTAGTTGCACTGAGCAAACAATTTGCTTTGCTTATGCAAACATTACTGCGGCCATAGGCAGATTCGATTCTTAATTAATAAATGAAATTCATGGAAATTCATTTTAGAACAAACTTTTTTATGATAAGACATCCGTTTCCTGTATCTTTTTTCGCCTTTTCTCTCTATGTTCTGTTTGCATTGAGTTTATTTGGAGAGTTTTGTTTCGCTTGTAAATTGTTTGTGCTTTCGCTTTTGCGCAAACATTTTAAAAATAGCAACTGATGAATAACTGGCCATTCAATTTTTGACACTTTATTTGCAAAGCAACTTTATGCTGGCAATAATTGCAGCATTGTGCCTGTACAGCAGTTCGTTGGCTAATTGAAATTTTTTCAAAACTACAGCACAACAACAACAACAGAGCCAAACAGCAGCAAGAAGGAGCAACTAGTTATTAATGTCTAAGCGTTGTATTTCGTTGTTGAGTTGGCATATTTGATTAGTTAGTGTGTGTATAATTGAAATTAATTATGATTGCATTAGGTGGCAAGAAATGTGTTTAAAGTGAATCACGAACGAAAGAAACAATTTCATGAAAGCCAAATGAAGTGTACAGGAGGCTAGAAATGACCATAGAGGGTTGAAGTGGAGGCCATGCCGGAGAATGTCGAAAATCAGTAAGCAAGTTGATAGAGACCTTAAGTGGCTTTTTTTATTGCTGCTAGAAGCTGGAATTCAATTTGTATTTTAACTGTCTGGTTTCTGAAAGAATTCTAAGAAAATATCAAGATGGAAAACTCTATAAATTAGGTAGGAGTAGGGCCATAGAGGGTCTTTGTGTTTAAGAAAATCGTTAAAGAAAACAATCTTTGAAAACGTCGAAGAAAACAATTTTAAACCATTTGCATAAAGTTGATTTCAAAAAGAAGTTAAATGCTTCAGTGTCTCATGAATTAAGTGTAAAATATTCAATTCATAGAATTTTTTGGCAATTTAGTGTTGAAAAGAAATGGAGCCATTTTTTAAATATATGGTAAGAGATGATCAAAAGTGCATCACAAAATGGTGTTCAAACACGCTTTTGGTTCAAAAAAGATGAAGCTACAAGGATGTTGTCAAAGTGTAAACAAACAATTGATTTGAATCTCTACGGCCAGCAATTAACTCTAACTTTAGTAGTTCGAAAGTTATTAAAAAAAAAGGTGGGAGCTGCAAGTCGAATGCAGTACAAATATTCTAATTTATTTGCGTATCAGTACATTAAATAATAAAAAAGATACAAAATCAAAGAAGCGAGAATAATGAAATTTTGACACGTGATCAAGGAGATTTTGGGTTTAAACATACCTACTTTTCAAGAAAATTCGTTATAAATTTTCAAGGATATAAAGGATTAAAATTTTCAAAGGACATTTTTCATGTCCTTTTTTACAAATAGATAAAAAATCAATTTTATTTAAATTCTTGAGCTTTTCCTCTTTCATATTATATACATATCGCCATATTTTAACGAGGTTAAGTATATATTATATTTTTTTTATTTTTTATTCCCTTCAAAATTTTGAAGTCCTTTTAAAAGGACAAAGGATGTAGAAATGAAAAACTGAGTACGCAGTTCTACTATGTTTGGTCTCTAGTTTCACGCCCATATGGATTTTTTCCAGTGTGAAACAATTTTTTCATTTTTGTCGCACGGTGTTATCATTTGTTCTGATCTTTTCAATACCCTTTTACTGGGAAAATTAGTTTTAAAAGAAGACTGGGATAACCCCCTGACTCAGTTTTTTTCACAGATGGGGATTTTTAGCAGAAAAATGGCAAAAGGTGAAGCAAATATTACCCATGAGTATCCCCTACAGATAGCAGGACCAGTGCATAGTAGTTGAGATAGATTTTTTATGGTGATTGCCTATGATACACTTAGGCGTTTTATATGGACTGTTGTCACTGTTTTTCCAACATGTGTTGGAAAACATATTTCAAACAGATAGGGAAAGAGGCGACAGGACCTACAGTTAGACGACGAATCCAAATGGTGATTGGTAGTTGGTAGTTATTCTTTCATACTTGGAGGTTTTGCCATTGCCTGCCAAGAGCGCACTTGATCGGCTCTTTTAATTTGTATATAATTTTATGGAAAGCAATAGAAGCATATGAGTGTTTAACCAGTCCGAGCTGGGAATCGAACTAAGTGTCTCTGGCATAGAAAACTAGCGCGTTACCCCCTGGACTATCGAGTCTGGGAGAGTATATGAATTATTTCTAAAAATATTCATAATTTCCATTTAATGACTTTCGAGCAGTTTTGTCTCTAGTAAAGTGAATTCTCCATCTTTCTTAGGTTTCAATAATTTGCCTAACTTTCAATGCATTTTTGCAAGCTACTTCTTTCTTCCACATATTTTTGCAGTGTATTCGCTCAACTATGTTGCGCTCAATTAATTAGTGATAATGACTAATTGCCATGTAATTTGTATATTGCCCCAAATCCAAACAGATTGTTTGCATTTAATGTGTATTTTGATAGCCAGGGCCAAAACATAAAACAGAAAAAGAAGAAGCAGAAACAGAAACAATATTAAATCGATGGCACACAAGAATGCAACCAACTAACAATGGATGAATCAATAATAACGCCAATGTTTTTGCTGTTGGCCTCATGTTGGCTTTCGTTGCGGTCAATTTTTTTGGCTGACTTGTTGCAGCTGACTCGACATTGCTTGTTTACAGTTGTGCACTTTTGCGCTGCACTCTAATAATTTTTCGACGCTGCTTTGTGTTAACAACTCGGGCAATAATTTCGCATCAACATTGCAGTGCAATGCAGAAGAAGAAGACAACAACACAGTGTTGACTTAACCGCATTTGTTTAGTGAGCTAACGGAATTTGAGCTAAAATGAATGACTCCACGAGACGCGTACAGCGTGCAGTGGAAGCAATCATAAAATGCTGATCAGCATTAATTCGAGTGTTGCCACATCGTAGACACCAAACGAATTAAATGCTGAAAAGCGTGGAGAAATTTCATGGTATGCGATGGTGAGCAGCAATGCGATTAATTTGATAGTCAAACTGCTAGCAAAAGTTTGGTTTAATAAGTCAGCTCAGGTATTTAGTTGACTTGAATTTTCATGCTGTTCGTTCTGGCTGCTGCGGTAGTTGCGATTTCAAGTTGAGCTCATCATGGGCGACAAATTGACGAGCGCGCAAAATGCGCCAGAAATTCTCACTCAATGAGACATTGCCATGACGCAACTAATGTAGCTGAAAGGTGTTTGTTGCAGTGTTGCTTGCGGTTAGCTGCTGTTTGACGCATTGTTTTTGTTGTTGTAATTTGATTGAATTTCGTATTGAACACATGGCCAAAATTTGGTTCAAATATTACACAAAGTAAACAAATCAACAAATAAATAAATTAAATCACATTACAAACAAAAAAGAAAGAAAACTAATGAAGAAAACAACTCGAAAAAGGTGTCAAATATTTCGGCAAGTCACGTTAGGCGGCAAAACGTGCCATTGGATGTCATTGCAGCAACACAACATTGGTTGGCATTGCAACATGAGTTTTACTTTTTTTTGTAATGTTTTCGTACATTTGTCTGAACTTCATTTTTTGATGTAAGCATCGAACTGGCGGATGCGAGTCGTAAACTAAATGAGGCCGCTTGCATTTTCCACTCTTTTCTACACATACACAGCGCCACAATTGGCGCTTTCATGTGCGCTGCATTGGAGTTGTTGCTGTTGTATTAATTAATTTCATTTTCATTTTCAGTTTGGTATCGCTTTGAAGCCATGCGGCCTCAAGTTCATGAATAGCAAATCAAATCAAGCGGAGGAAGCAACAAAGCACATCTCTTTCAATGTGTGAGCAATTTATGATTCATTTGGCCAAATATGGGAATTTCAAATATTGCGCGACAAATTTCAAAGAAGAAAGACACACAACAAAATGGTGAAATTGCTCAGATGGTCACCAATGAAGTGCTCACTGAACTGGTCTGTTTATGTGAAGCGCCACATTTGGTGAATTCAAAAATTTATTTCCACTCGTTTGGCCTTCAGGTTTTTTCGAGCCCATTGACGCACTTGTAAAAGATGTAAAGTAGAAAAAAGAAAAAGAAAGCAAATTAAAAAAATAAGTTCTATCAAATTTGGTTGTCAGCAATGGCAAACTGGATTCATTTCGAATGAAGAAAGATTATTTTTAGCGCCATGAGGAAACATTCTGGAATATAGAAACTTGTTTTCAAGAGAGATGTGCATTCACATGTGGGCGTTTATAGTTCAATAATTTCAAGTAATTTATGTCATATAATTCTTTGTTGCTATAATTTCATTTAAATAGTCATAATTTGATGCTATTAAAAAAAAAAGTTTAAGTCTTTGCAAAATTTGGCATTTGGTAAATTTTTAATTGAATTGGGAATTTTGGCTAATTTTGAGGTCTGAAAAATATTTAAATCTGTGCAACATTTGGCAGTAAAATAAATTGAAAAAATTTGATGCATACAAGTTTTGGAAAAACCTGAAGAAATTAAATAAATTACAGTATTAATTAAATTATAGTTAAAAGAAATACCTTAATTCTCTGATCGGATTGTGTTGCATCAAAACAACGCCAGGCCACACACATCAATAATGACTCGCCAGAAGCACTGGAATCTCGTTTTTGTTTGAGACTTATGCCTCTAATTTATAGCCCGAATGTGGCACCAAATTATTAACACCTTTCCCAGCTTATAGCGAACGATTTTGCTGTTGGAATATTTGCTTCAAGAGAAGATTGTAAAAACCCACTGTTTAAGTTTTTATTAATTTTTAAGAACGAGGGTTGCTATGAGAGAAAAATAATGGAAATTTACTTTAAAATGGCAGCAAGTTGTGACACAAAACGATGCATATTTTCGCTTCGGATCATTCTACGGATCATTCTATCTATGCTAATTAAAGTCTTAAAGTTCATACAAAAATAATAAATTTTATTTTACTTAATTTTTTACAAAAAAACACAACATTAACATTTATTTACTGCCTCATATTTGATATTCTCTCTGGATTTCCTCTTTAGATTTCCTCTTCAAAAACACCAATCACTCGTTGCCAACTTCTCTCTTATTTCAGTTCATTTCTCATACCACATACAAGGGTTCGATTAGCATTTGTGACCCGTTTTGTAAGTAATTAATTAAACCCTAAACTAAAAACGTATAAATTTTAATGATTGGGTGATAATTAATAACGTAAGAATTGAAATTGTCTTTCAACAATTTCATGTGCCATTTTCTGTTTTGGTTGGTGTACAAAAAGTGTTTTTGATTTTGACTTTTTTTAATTAATTTTTTTATTGAACTTGACGCATGTAATTTGACGCGTGTTCGTACCCTTCATTAATTATGCCCGAAGGGTTAAAAGTTAAATGAGTTGTTGGGGCTGTAATATAAAAATACAAATTGATCAAGTTTCTGAGGTTCGTGAAGTAATGTTGTGCTGGCAGCAGTTTTAAAGTCGATTCATGCATAATCTGCTGACAAGTTTTTTTATTTAACAAAATGTGCGTAGTTGGTTGAAAGTGACGCTTCAAGCTTTTATTTTAAATCATTTGAAAAAATTTGTCAAGTTTATGGACTCAGGTCGTTCGTTTCATTATCAACATTTATTGTATAAGTGTATTGAAGTTTGTCTGCTTTAGCCCTTCGTTTGACTTAATAACTTTAATCACAATTTTCTTCATTAATATGTGCGCATTTGAATTTGTCTAGTTTGCTGTTTAAGTTTTTTGTATGTTGACCCATAATCTGTATCCATCTTCTGTTTTGTCAGTTGTTGCGGCAACTTCAATGACTCGGCGACTGAGCCAATTAAGTAGGGTTTTTTGAGGGTTTTGGTTTTAGAGTAGCAATACTGATTCTTTAAGTTTGTTGTCTTAAGTCTTTTGATTCATTCTCTATCACTGTAAAGTTTGTGTCTTAAGTCTTTTATATTATTCTCTATCATTGAAAAGTTTGTGTCTTAAGTCTTTTGTTCTATTCTCTATCACTGTAAAGTTTGTGTCTTAAGTCTTTTTTATTCTCTATCACTGGAAACTTCGTGTCTTAAGTTTTTTGTTCTATACTCCATCACTGAATTGTTTGTCTCTTAAGTCTCTCGTTCTATTCTATTTTATGCCACTTTAAAGTTTGTTATGTGTGTGTCTTAAGTCTTTTCATTCATTCTCTATCACTGTAAAGTTTGTGTCTTAAATCTTTTATTCTTTTCTCTATCATTGTAAAGTTTGTGTCTTAAGTCTTTCATTCTTTCTATATCACTTTAAAGTTTGTGTCTTAAGTCTTTCGTTCTATTTATATATCACTATAAAGTTTGTGTCTTAAGTCTTTTGTTCCATTCTCTATCACTGCAAGGTTTGTCTCCTAAGTCTTTCGTTTTATTATCTATCACGGAATTAGCATAATTTCTGTCTTCAATATTTCATTTTGACTGCGAATTGGATTTTTCGTTGACGTTTCTTGACGATTTACAACATTTTTTCGATATGAGTCATTGTCAAAAGCCACCAAAATTCCAATTCTCATTGAAATAATTTAAAATTCCTCAATAAATTGTTGCAAAAACAAATAATTTTTTCAACACAAAACGCTGCGTATACCCGTTTTTCGGGCGACAAAAATTAATTAGCAAGATGCGAAAAACATGCAAAAAAAAAAACACAAAAATGAAAACACACTAAGCAAAAAAATGTAAAAATTGAGCCGACAACAAATAAATTTTGATGTTGTAAGGCTTGAAATGAGGTAAAACACCCAAACCGGAAAAATGTTGCTAACACAAACAACAACAACAACTACGATGCTGGTAGCAGGAAAAAATACTACAGTCTACAGCAACAGTCTTGAAATGCTGGAAGTGGCTAAAGACAGAAAAAGCCAAGAGAGCTGAGGATTCTGACCGCAACGATTCGGCCTTTGAGGGGAGGAAGACATGCCAAAGTTTAGCTGCCAAGAGCTGCTAAGAGTGCGGGTCATACATATGTACAACAACAGACATTGAACGGTGCAGAGCTGAGCGCCCCAGTGTGGGGGTTGAGAGTCAAGTGTGCGAGAGAAGAGCGCCAGCATGTAAAATCGTGTCTGCGTGAGCGTCATAGTCACTGAGCTCTAGCTGGGAGAGCGCATGATGCGAAACTGGCGAGCGCTCGCGTGCAGAGAGCACAGGCGGCGACGCATCTTCAGCGTCTTGAAGCTAACAGAGCCGGCTGGCTGCCTTTCGATACAGATGTATGAAGCGCAGCGTTTGCGGCAGCGAAGCGGGCAGCGGTGTCGCAGTCGGCGTTGGTTGTCGCCAAACACTTGTTTGGCTGGCGTTGGCGCGGCCGCAAGTAGCATCGCCAGCAGCTGACGGCTGGCTGACTGGTAGCAGTTGAAGTGGCAGCGACCGTAGCAGCGGCGACAGCAGCTGCGCCACGCTCACCCACCAAATGTCGCTGCGTATAAAAGGCCGATCTTAGGCAAATATTCATACAATCAAAATCCAGTTGCCCGTACGTGCGATCGTGTTGTAGGTAAACAGTCACCAGTCGTCTACTAAGAACCATCACCAGTCAAGTGTTGGACTTTCAATTGAGATATATTTCATATATTTAATGGAACATTTTTTTATAAAACAAATCTCATCAGTGTTCAAAAGACTTTGGATAATTTTGTGTAAAAAGTGAAAAATTATGTGCGTAAAATTTGACCAAATTGCGAAAAGAAGAAAAAGCAAAAGCGAAACTAAACAATTGCAGGCAGCTGCGGAACAAGTGCTCCAAAAGGAATATAACACATTTTTTTTAATTAATTAAAAACTTTGTTCAATCATAAAACTGTAAAAATTGCGGCCAACGCATTCAACACGATTGCAGAACGCCCTACGAAATGGCTTTGCCTTCTCGTTGATGAAGTGGGATTACTTGGCTGCTGTGGTTTGTTGTTGTTGTTGTTGCTGTTATAGCTATTCTGTTGTAATAGCAATTGCTGTTGTAATTTTACAACACATTGCGCTCGTTGCTGGTTGTAGTTTGATTGCTTTGTCTTGTTTTGGTGTGGCCGACTACAGACTGTTGAATAGAATGATTGATTGATGAATGGATGGATGGATGCATTTGATTGTTAGCGGCAAACTTGGCAATTGTGTTTTCGGATGAAACGAGCTGTTTTACTGTAATTTGAATTTATTGGATTTGTACGTTTGCGGTGCTTTATGAGTGGACAGCACAAATAATTTCTGCATCGATTTACGAGCAAGCAAATATGAACGTTAAACAAACGGCCAACAGCCAAAGAACGCTGCAAAAACAATAAACAAAAAGAACATAAAACAGCAACAACAATGCGAACGAACTTGTAAGTTGTAACTTGTGTGCATGGAAAAATATGCAAATGTGCGATTATGTAAACACAATTGCAATGCACGAGCGCCGAGACAATGAATTGTGCTAGTTTGTGGCTTGAGTCTTTCGTTTTTCCGGAGCGCATGTGCGCGCAATACGGCAAGGCGGCACTGTAGGGCGTGTGTGTGTGATTTGAGAAGAACTTGAATGATATTTGCATTGAATCGAGCTTATTGAGCTGATTGTGTGTGTGTGTGTGTGTGTGTGATTGAGCAAGAATTTTGGTACTTTATGCTAAGAGGAAGGACGGCATATGCAACTATGGACTAATGAATTGGGAAATGAATATTGCGTATAAAATTTATGTTGAGCTTTGATGTATGTTTGAGCAATGAGTTTGTGCTTAGTAGTTGTTGTTAAAAGGGGTTATTGCAAAATTAAATTAAATATTCTAGTTTGACTTCACTGAACTGGAGAATGGAAAAGTAGTGACTTCAATAGAGAGAAAAAGATTAACAAATTAATTCATTTTGTATTGAATTGAGGAAGACTGAGTTGAGGAAGATAAAGTTGGGGAAGTTTTGGAAATAGTGCCAACAGTAATTTAAATATTCTTGTTTGACTTTACTGGACTGGAAAATAGAAAAGTAGTAACTTCAATAAAGAGGAAAAATTGACAAATTAAATCATTTTGTATTGCGTTGAGGAAGTTAAAGTTGAGGAAAATTGTTTTTGGGAAAAAGTACAATACAATGGTTCTTAAAATATAATTTTTTTAATTTTTCTTTTGGAACTGTAGAACATTTTTTATAAAAAAATAATAATTATCATTTTTTTTTAAACTGATAGATAGTTAAAAAATGCATTATTTTGTGGAAGAAGTCAATGAGATAGTTAGTTAGTTGGAATTATTCGATTTAAATAAATATTTTGTTTAATAATTTGTTGCCATTTTGAAGATTATTTCTTCTTATAATAGCGTCTCTCATATGAACTCTTGTTTCAATTGACAAAAAACTGGGACAGTCTACTGTTACAAGCTTCTCTCGAAATCATTCACATAGACAGAAATAAGCGATAACAACTTGGAGCCAGATCTGGCGAATCACAATCGATGTGATCTGCTGTTGTTTTGAAGGATCACAATTTCTCTACATCTGATCGATCTTTATCTGGCCGCTTCTGTGCGATTGCTTTCGTCAGATGATCCAATTGTAAAGGAGCTGTCCATAGTAGATTTTTTTCCTTGTTTACTCCTCAACAAGACTCTTTCATCGCACTTTCTGGGCTGTTGTTTTCGCGCCGTCCCATGTGGTGTTGACAGCGGCTAGAGTCGACCTTCTCCAGGTTGGGTTGTTTGGTTGACAGCGACTTCTACTCCCTTGCGACTTCCAGGCCAGTGCTATTCTTGTGATGCTGTCGGGTGGTTTTCTTAGCATATGACCTACATTTCCATTTTCTGTGCTTTATTTGCCTCAGAAAGGGTTACTCATTCCCATCTTCCACAATTTCATAGTACACAGCAAAACCAATCAGGTCTTCCAGAGCGTAGCACACTTATAAAATTCTACATTTGAGACATTTCAGAGTGACGCTAACCAATTTGTTTTAGTTTGCAGCATCTCACTGCCTATCATTTTCCTCTCCTATTTCAACGTTCAACATCATTTAGCAAAACATTTGGTGAAATATTTCGCTAATAAACTCGACACGGATATTAACTTATAAAAGCATAAATTAAAAAGTGATTAATATTCATTATTGAATGTGCAACTTGCTGCTTTTTTGCAAACCAAACACACTGAACATTGGATGACAATTAAATCGGTCAAATATTTCCACAAATTTATGGGCATAATTAATACATACAACACAAGACCAATGATTAATGTCTTCAGAAGCTCTGCCAATTAAAAGTAAATGAAAAAAACCAGCTTAAAGTCAGATTAATGCAAAGATTAAAACCACCTTTCTACATTTTTCTGCAGCCATGAAATTCCCACATTTCGAGAAAAGAAGCTGGTTTAGTTGTCAGTGGAAAAATTTCAATAAGTCTAATGCAAATTTATAGCTTCAAAAATATTGTTTGTGCTGGCGCATTCTTTGGCCAACAAAAGAACATATAATAAATATTTGTATTATCTAACCAATCACATATGTTGTGACTATGAGTTGGGTGATGGTGTGAATTTTGTGTGTTTTCCCCACGAAAAGCACAGAGTTCATTGGCTTTGGGCTGCTGAAACCATAGAAATGGTTTATGGGTTTAGAATTCATAAGTCAATTCG
Source organism: Melieria omissa (assembly GCA_963971225.1). NCBI lineage: Eukaryota > Metazoa > Arthropoda > Insecta > Diptera > Ulidiidae > Melieria > Melieria omissa. The sequence continues at coordinate 10,283,605 of OZ020269.1, forward strand.
TTTGGCCACTTAAAAATGCATAAATTGCTATTGAAATGTGTGTCAATGAGACATGCAATAATTTAAATATGTCCAAGCGATGTGTTTGGATGCGCCATGTACATAAATAGCGCAGCAGAATTTTATTAAATATGCACGCTGAACAATAAGGAAATTCGACAATCAAGTGACAACATGAATACAAACAATAATGAAACACAACAAATAGCAGAATAAATAGTTTTTGTTCAGACTTTGTGTGAGCAATGAACGATTGATTGGCGTCGAAATGAAAAATTACCTGTCGATGGAAATGGAAAGTTGAAATTTGCTTAGACACTGACAACAGTAGCAATTATTAGTGATAATTTATGTAAATGACAGCTGCCAGCACACAGCACACACACACACACACAAACTCGACGACTGAGAATAGTGGCGCGAGCGCTGGAAATAGTTTTCATTATCACTGGGCCTGTGCTGATCGCTGTTATTGTTGTTATTGTTATGACTATTTTTAGCGTTGACTCAACGCATGCCGCCAATTGGAAGTTCTTGTTTTTCGGTTTGCACTAATGATACGAGATGGACGAGCTGATCGCTGGATATAGGCAGACAGACAGACAGAAGAACTTGTAGAGATGAGAACGCACAGTGCTGGTGGAAGCAAAACACATGGCAGCGCGTCAGCATTTGGTTTATTAAAGTGTTTATAAAACAGCAGCAACAACAACAACAAACACCGAATTTGAACATTAATGCGGTTTGTGTTGTCTGCGCGTTTTGGGCGGCGAGTGGGGAGCACAAACGCAACACTGTCCCTCACCAATCACCATTCACCACTCAGCACTTTGGGTCGTGTCGCATTAGTGGCCGCATGCAAATTACGTTCTTGTTCTACAACAATTGATTAGCCAGTAAAATGTTAGCGGAATATTATTATTGACTCTGTTCACGTTTTTTGTCAAAATTTTTAATTTTTATGTGTTTGTGAATTTTTATGAATTTTTTTCAAGAGTTGTGATTGTGGTTGTGGTTGATTTGAAGAAGTCAGCCAGTAAAAATAACCATCAAAAAATGATATAAAACGTGTGCGCTCGAAACTTGAATTTTTTTAATAGAACTTTCAAGAGTTAAAATGACAATTGATTTTTGTTGTATGGGACTGTTGCTAGAACCGATTTGTTAGAATTTAAATCGAAATAGCTCACTACAGGCCATAAATTATGGCTTGTTTTATATAAGCTGTCGATACTAAAAGAACAGAAACTAGTTTCGAGTGTTGTTAATACAATAAGATCGATTTGATCGAATCGAATTAGTTAATTTCACGCGCAGCGCATTGAACGATTTATTGGCTGGAAGTGAGCACACAACAGGGTTAAGGTAAAAATTCTTGCACATAAATTTTGCTGGTGTGGCAGAATTTTATTGTTAAAATTTGACAATCGGAAAAGGAAAACAAGATTGTAGTTTTGATTGTTAAGTTTTGAGACATTATAAGCCGGAAAGATATGGTGGATAGAGTTGTGTGTTGGTGTGTGTGTGTGTGTTTTAATTATGGAAATTTTGTAGAGCATGAAATAAATTTTAAATTGGTTAGCATTGAATGGATATGTGAATGAATGAATAGTGAATTGAATTGTTTGCAATAAATTAGAGCATAAGACAGATTTGAATAATTTAGCAACTAATAATAAAATGTGAGATTATTGAGTGCTGGCTGTTAAATTCAATTGGATACTTATTTATTGTGCTCTGAGAAGTGATAGAAATAGCACTGAAGGTGCAAAGCTGAACTTTTTGGTAGAAACTGTGCAATGTCAGAGCATTTGGCACTATTTTTTGCAACAACAATAAAACAATTTTCAAAAATTCTGACAAAACTGTATTTGAAACACAAAATCAGTCATTGATTAATGCATGTTTTATGTTTAAAACAAAACTTTACTACACTGTAATATTCAGTAAAAAATAGAATTCACTAATTCACACATTGTACAAAGAATTCTAGTCGTATTCGATGCAAATGTTAGGGCAAAAATGGCAAAAACTTTGCGCTTGCTCGCAACACAAAAGACTCAAGACACAAACCACACAGACAGCAGTGAGCTGACAAAATTTCAGTTAATGACATTCAATGTGCACATAAATGCTTCCTCAATTTATCTTTGACAAATTAATTGCTGCCATCTGCTGTTGTTGTTGCTGTTGTTATTATTGCTGTTAAATTAATTTTCATATTTGTAGAAAGTAAATAAAACTAAGCAAACATTTTGATTGCACATTCTGCTTAGGTTTGTTGTCACTTAAGTTTTAGTCGACTGATTCGACCGCTCGTCACATTGAATTTGCAGCGCCAATTACAATTCCTCAAGTCTTTCATTCCTGTTTGTTATTCGATACTGCTTAATATTGTTGTTGTAATTTGACGTCTAGTGGCATTATGAAGCTAAAAATTTAATTGTGGCCATTCTCTCAGCTTAGCTGTCAACTGCATGTCACTTAGGAAATTATCAGCTTAAAAAAAATTACAAAAAAATATTAGATGAATATTAAAAAATATTCTTCTTCTTCTTCTTCTTGACTGGCAAACAAATATTATTATTAAACCATAGAGGGGAAATAATTGCAAAGACATTTGACACCAAAGCTAGACGCCGTTTGTGTAATGAGTTTGGAATTTATTTAATAGATTCTTGCATAGTGTGTGTTGTTGTTGTTTGTGCTTAGTGGCTGTTCTTGTTGTTGAATACTAATTAATACCCACTAGTCGCATAAATATGAAAAATAAAAATGAATTAATAAGAATATGAAACAGCAGCCGCTTGTTATTTATTGGATTTAGGATTTTTGACAAATGGTCCAACAAGTTGTATTTAATTAAAAGAACAACAACAACAACTGGTAGCAATATCACTTTGACAGCTAATTGCAGCAGTAAGTTAGTTGTTGTATTAGCATTTTCACGTAATCGATTTGCACGGCTTCAGGAAGCGCGAACGCAAAATTTACACCTTGCAAAAAGTACACTCAGTGCCTTGTCATCGGTTGTCTGTTGTGGCTCTTTACAACAACAACAACAACAGCGCAATTTTTTCAACTCTAAAAACGCACAGCTAAAACACATTTGCCGCAATTCACCAATTGACAGACTCGTGCCGAACACGAGTTTTAACACTCAGTTGTCAAGTGTTCGCGCAACGCGTCGCCGCATGTGGCAAGTTGTTGTTGTTAGTTGTCTGTTGTCCAGTTGCTGTTGTCAAATTCAAACCAATTGCTAATCCATCATTGCGTTGTTGATAAGTTGAGTGTGTTACTGCAGCCAAAAAATCAAAACATAACAAATCAAACAACAACAAAAAGAGTATGGAAAAATTTGGCGTTTTTTCGTTGCCAAACACACAAAAACCTCTTCAAAAAAAAACTGCGCTTCAGAACAAAAACTGCGTTGCTGCTGCCAAATAAAATACAATAAACGCCTTAACTGGCCAAAGCACATTTGAACGGTCGTCTAACTGAGCAGCTGTCTGTCTGTCTGTTCGTCGACTTGACTGCCCAACACTTGCAAATATTCCAAATGGCCATGCAGCCGACCAACACAGCGCATGACACACAGCGGCAATTTTTACGATTATTTTGTTGTTGTCTTTTGCAATTTCCCATTCGCCTCAGGCGCTGGGAGGAAGTTGGCCACTGTCTGCGGTCTGTCTGTGTGCGGTTGTTGCACGTACATACATGTCGCACACTTTTGTCGCGCTCACGAAAAATTATGTCATCAATGTGTATGACATTTTGTTGTTGTTGTTGTTGTGTTTGATGACGACACGCGCCAATGGTGTTGATGTCTGTGGGATTTTTCAATTTTTTAAGCAAAATCTTAGAGAATAAAATTAAAAAAATTTACAAAAACCACAAAAACAAGACTTTAAAAAATTAAATGAAAAACAACTAAAAATAAAATAAAAAATAAATAAATAATTTCTAACATTGATTCATGCAGCAAATATGGCAACAAGCAGCAAGCAGTTAATTGCCTATTAACTCTGTGCCACTTGTACTTTCCGCAAATATTTTTTGCTTTGGTTTTTTTGTTATTGTTATTGTTGTTTTTGGTTTTCATTAGGGAAATTACAAGTGGAAGTAGTTTGGTGTGTATGTTTTCTTGGAAAACGTTTGACAAATTGTGCAATTCATATTTGTTTTATGTTTGAGAGGAAATTGAAATGAAGCTGAAGTTCGGTGTGGATTTGCTTGCGAGGTTAATTGGGTTTTTTTTCTGAGCGAGTGTGTGTGTCTGTGTGTGAGTTTGAATGTTGAAGGACATAAGACCTTAGTTTTGTTTTGATATTTTGCATTGCAAGATAAAGAGAACACACGAAAGACTGAAGCAACGAACTTGAATTGAGGTATGGAAGTGTTTGAGTGTTTGAGATGAAAGGTGAAACTAAGCAAAGGCTAATGGTAGAAAACACAAAAGAAGGTAATGAATGGGCACAGAGTCCATGGAACATAGACTTTCATATAAGTTCCAAACAAACTAACCTCAGATGTGCTTTTGAGGTAACACAAAATTTACTGCGATAAACTTTTGTTATTCTGGAGTACTTCTCTGACTAAAAAGGAACCAAATGAGACCCATGATTGGTGTTCTGACGCGTACAAATATAATTGACATCAAAGCAAGAAGGCTGGGATTGCTTTCTAATGATTTCTGTAGAGGCTAAATGAACAAGGAAGAGGAAGAAAACGCACTTCAACCTCTATGCACTTCTACTGCATTATCTACAAGAAGGAAAAATACTAATCCGGCAGCTTGTTTTTCTAGAATCTAGAGAAGTTAGCTAATAGGACTATTTACAATCTGTCATACTCACTAGGCTTCGTGAGCAGCTGAAACTGGTTTAATGAGTGATCAGAATTAAATTCCATTGATTGTGAGCTCCTCTTTGTAGCAGCCACTCTACCTTTAAAAAGTTTTGCGCTCAACATTGAAGATTGTGAAAAGTGTTGCCTTTTTCGCAAAAGGTTCTCGCTAAAGTTAGGTTGCTGATAACAAAAGACTTAAAACACGAACCTGTTTGAGGTACAATATTTAGTTAGCCTCAAGTCTAGGAAAATGTTGTTATAAAGTTACACGCGATTGGTCAAAATTTGTGCAAAAATATTTCTAAAAATACAAAACTATCTACTAAAAGTATATTATACTTTAATTAAAAAATTTAAATAAAAATAAAAAAATATTCAATTGAAATAATCATTAATAGTTGAATTTTTTCTCAAAAAGTCATACATTTTAGATTAAAAATAGTACAAAAACATTTCTAAAAATACAAAATTATCTACCAAAAGCTTATGACATTTTAATTAAAAATTTAAATAAATATTAAAAAAAATATTAAATTGAAATAATCATTAATTGTTACATTTTTTCTCAAAAAGTCATAAATTTTAGATTAAAAGATGCACCTAAATATTTCTAAAAATACAAAATTATCTACCAAAAGTTTATACAATTTTAATTAAAAAATTTAAATAATTATTAAAAAAAATATTAAATTGAAATAATCATTACTTGTTAAAATTTTTCTCAAAAAGTCATACATTTTATATCAAATTAGTTTTTTTAAATGTCCATTAAATGTCCATTTCATTAGTTCAATTATTATATAAATTTTCATAAAATAAAATATTTTTTTATTAATTTTCAATTTACTAACAATTTTCTATTGTCATTCAATTTTGACTTAAACAAATATTTCTCATTGCAGTTTTGTACATTTTACCTCAAAAATTAATTACTAACGTCACACGCCAACATCCGGTCGGAGCAGAGCGCAAACTTACAAGAATTCCACATCGAACGCAATGTCACGGTATCGAAGTGTAGTGCTCGGCCTGTTGGCCGCCGTCTGCTGTCAGCTGACCAGCGCACAATACCCGACCAACATGTTCCTCAACGGCGAATACCAGAACGGCATCAAGGGCCACCCGAGCAAAGTCTACGCGGTGAATCCGGCGTCGAACGTTTTTCTGGAACACGCCATCATTAGTCGAGAGGCGGCGGGCTTCCAGGGGCCCACCTATCTGCCGCCCGAGGAGAGACTCACGTGCGGCAGCGGCCAGCAGTGTGTGCTGAGCAACCAATGTCAGGGCGGCTACTTTACGCAGCAGCTGCAGAAGCTCCAGGTGAGTGCCGGCACGGGGTGTCGTGAGAAAACCCATGTCATGCAAATGCAAATGCGTCGACTTACGGTCAAGCGGCCAAATGTGCTAGTCACATTTATGGCCAACTTGCAAAACTTTTAAAATTCAGCAGCGGTGCGCGCACTTTGCATTTTGTGCATGCGCACAGCAGCGCAACTGGTTTTCTGCGGAATATTTATGCGCACTTTAGTGCTTGTTTTTTTTCTTGTTGATTGTTTTTAAGTTGTTTTTGCTTTTGACAAAAGAGAAAAATTGCTGCTGTACATGAAGTAAGAAACAAAACGTGTAAAAAAACTGAAAATAAAAACAATTCGAAACATTGCATAATCAGAATTGACGCTTTTGGAATTCCCGACTGTCAAAAGTAACAACAACGGCTGAAGAAGCGCACAAATTAAAAGCGTTGCGATATGCGTTTCGATTTTGTAAGATTAGCAATTGCAAGAGCAGTTAAATTGAATTTTAAGTCGACATTTAAGACTTGTGGCCAGTTGAGTGGCCATTAGTAGTGACAGGTTCCGGTTGCACTGAGTAAATTTGCATTCAGAGAAATTACAATTGTCAGGCAGCAAGAAAGCAAAACGCTGAAAAATGTGTCCAAGTCTGTCTGATTTTTTAAATTTTCTTACTGCTCTTTAATTTTATTCAATTTCTTTCACTTCCAATACTCGCATGTGTCGAAATTTCATAAATGTCACATAAACTTCCCATCGAAGTCACATAATCCGCACAAACACACACACACACACATTATTGTTGTTATTTTTATTATGATTATTGTGGCTGCTTTCATTTTCATTGCGTTCATAAGGCCGCAGAGGCCAAACCAACTTGCACTTTCAATCTCTTCCGAGCCAGTTGATTCACCTGCTTCGGGTTAGTGGCACAGCAAAGCAGCGAGAAAAAAAATCAGCAACGCAAAAGCAAAATAAACGCAACGCCAACATCAAAATCAAGTCTGCAAAGCAGTTAAAGTAAGCAACGAAATGCCAAAAATGCCAAACAAGGGGAGGGCGCTAACTAAAGCGAACCGCCATTATGATAATGGCGACAATAACAATAACAAAAAAAAACAATGGCAACAACACTTTCAAAAACCAAAACAAAATTCAAAATAAAAGCAAACGTAACTGCCAGCCATGAAAACCAAAATTTGTTGTTGTTGTTGTTGCGAAATTTGTTGTTGTTATTTTTTGCCTTCGATATATACAGCTGTCTGTCACTTTGTACAACAACTTGTAATAATTTTTCATGCGGTAATGAAAACGAAAGAAAGTTTTTGTAGCATTTTGCTGTTGTTGTTGCTGTCCATTGTTTGTTGTTGTTTGTTGTCGCTTTGTGCGCGCTTAATGTGTGCATTTTTATTGTGCTGTCAACTTGCTGGTGCAGCATATACAATTTCATCTTTATCGGTTGTAGCGCACATATGGTCAGCGCGCCGATTGACGCTTTATCCTTTAAGTGGGACGATGTGCGGCAGCTGCTGCTGCTGCTGGTAGTAAATTTGCATTTTTTATGCAGACATAAAAAATTATGAAATATGGCTTTTGAATTGTTGGCTGATTTTGTTTTCATTTGCTGCACGCACAGGCAGAACAAAAGACTTGAGCAGCAAACTTGTTTACAAAATTGCCCTGCGTGCTGTTGGCTGTTGCGTGTCATAGCTACACTCAATGAATGCAACAAAATGCAACAACAATAATGTTAAGAGTAGTGTATAAGAGGGGAAGGGGGGTGGAAATGCAAGAAATTTGGTTATTGTTAATGTGCAACAATAAAAAGAGTCAAAGTGCGACAAGTATTGCCACTCAAAAATTTTATGTGGCAAATATGATTTCAAATGGTTTTTGCTTTAAAAGTTGAAAAGGAACCTTCCCCCCAAATGAAATTCTTTAGGTGCCACTGACTGTATGCAATGTCTGCCTGCTTTCTTAAGTCAAAGATGCCATTATGCTGGCCCAGTGCATTGAATCTTGCAATAAGTCAGTTGCAAGATTTTAAGTTTTGCATTGCATTTAATTTGTGGACCCTTATAGATTCACAATTAAGACTAGAAACATCAAAATAAACTCCCAACTTTGATCTTCAATGATTTCCCCATTGAGTGCACATGCTTCGAAAAGGAGTTTCCTTTTATTTGCTGTTCGTAGAGCGGCAACTTTTAAAGCTGCAATTCAACGCACTAATCACTGAGCCAGTGCAGCTTTTATTAGTTGGTATCAATTCACATCGAAATTGGTCAATTGCGCAGACGCTGAAGAAGATTAATGTTTTTTATGCAATTTAAAAATTGCCAAATTCACTGTCGGCTGTTTAGTAAAAAATAAATGAAATTACAAGTTTTTGAAACATGCAAAATGAAGCTGCAAACAGCTGCTGCTGTTACCACTGCAAAGTTACGCTCTCTTGTGCTGACCACAGCACATGCAGACAGGCGGCCAGGAGCCACGCGTCGACGGCCGCACGGCTGCAATCTACACGTGTTTCTGTCTGCTACAAGCAGTTATTATGCCAAAGCAAGGTAAATGTGTTTTTTTGCATTGCCCAACATGGAGCAAATGTCAGAAGTTAGCAGACGTTTATATGTTTCAATAACGCTGTGGCTGTCAGCACTCAAATAATATTAACTAAATAACAATTTTGCAATACATTAGCTAAAATATTTTCCAATTAAGTGTTTATATTAAATTTCTTGATCCACTGCATTCACTTCTCAGTGAATATTTTGTCGCCTTTTTTAGACCAGCGCAGATTTGTTGGAAACAATGAATTCATATTATAATGCAGGCTTGAATGCACTTTGCCCATAGGGGCATTGCATACAATTAACACACAAATGCAGTTTTGTAGAATGCGGTTTTTTGTTGTCATATTGATTGTTATTTCAAGTAAGAAAAGAAACCCATGACGACAGCAGTTTAGTGGTTTCTCATTGCTTCAAATTGAATTAACTGCATTGTGTGCACCAGAATGTTAATGTTTTGTCTTTTCTATTGTCTGCTTCGACGGCTGAATAGAGCTGTTTGGTATATGAGTAAATTCCATGTGTTCATTTGTCATTGTTTTTCGATTGTTTAGGGCTTAGCAGATGCTTTTGGCTTTCTGATTCTGCTGCATAAATTTGTATAAATTTATTGTATTCAGTTGGGTTGGTTTTTATGGATTTTAAGTTGAAATTTATTGGATTTCAATAAACCAAAAAAAAAATTAAAGTCATGAATTCATTCAGCATTATGAGATTTTGGAGATTTTCTTGCTGTCATGGAATTGTTTTTAACACTCATTGTGAGTGTTAAATCTGAGTTATGCATTTTTGATGGCAAATATGTGCATGGGACGGAAAAATGTTTTCAAGTTGAGGTGTTGAAGGCGAGAAGACAAGTTATATGAGATTATTTAGGAGACAATTTGTAATATCATACAAATTAATTTTATTACAAATTTGTAAGTAGTTGTAAACGGGTTGAACTGCATGGAAAGTTGTGGTTTGCTAAAAGGATTTTCTAATATCTCAATTTCATTGATTAAGTAAACCGTGGAATATCTGGGAATCAAATGACTCAATATGTTAAAAAGAAATTTGATTGTTTAGAAATTGGATTTCCGATATTTTATAGAACTTCGTAAGAGTTACAGAAATGAAATTTGGAGAAGGTAACAGAAGAATTGAACTTATTTTATTTAGGTTATTTATTTGATTGGACTGACAAAAAAATGATTTCTTTGTCCTAAAAATAGAGGGTTACAAGTTCCCAGTAAATATTTTCTGATATTTAATTGAACTTCGTACAAGACATAGAAGTGAAATTTGGAGAAGATAACAGAAGAATTCAATTAACATTAATTACTTAATACTTCGGCAATTATTATTATTATTTTTTTTATATATTTTTTTTTATTGATTTGATTGGACTGGCAAACAAATGCTTTAATTATACTAAAAAGAGATTTGAGTAGTAATTTGAGAGCCTTAATTATACTTCAAAGAGATTTCAGTGTTCAAAAGTCCAACTAAATATTTTTTGATATTTAATTGAACTTCGTTAGAGTTAGAGAAGTGAAATTTGGAGAAAGTAACGGAAGAATTAAATTAACATTTATTGTACACGTCGATTTGACTGGATTGGCCAGCAAAAATCTTCAAAATCCCAGTTATTATTTTCGATATTTATTTGAACTTCGTAAGACTTGTAAAAGCGACAGTTTGAGAAGCCAAAAGAAGAATATAAACAAACATTACAGATAGCAAATGTTTGCAGTTTTAAAATGGCTTTTTATTTATAAGTATAAACCCAAAAAGTTTGAAAAGGATCAATAAATGTTGAGACTGCAAAGCAGAGTGAATAAAAATCTCTTTGAAGTTTTCAATCTCGAATTGTTTTCAATTGCTTGTTAAGAGAGCAGAACGTTTTCTTGAATCAATTCCCAATTCCATAAGCTTTTAATATTCACTACCAACTAAATTGAAAATTTCTATTCTCTCAATGATATATGTTAACGGTTAACAGTTAACCCTTTCGCTACAAGTTTTTACTGGGGAAAGTTAAAATTTTAAATTTTACGGTTTAAATTTCTACATTCCATTAGAACATTTTTTTAAAATTTTTATACTCGGACCCTGTAATTCAGAGTGTTTTTATATGAGAGCAACCACATCATTGTGGCTGTAAAAATAACTTAATCATAAAAATTTCTACGTATAACGAAAATTTGAATATTTCTTCATTTACTTCAGTCAAAATTTTTTTAAAACAAGGTATCTAAATTGAAAGAAAACGTCAAATTAAAAATGTATCTAATTTTTTTTGCTTCTTCTTCCTTTACTATGTCAAGATATACCATTAAACTTAAATATTCTTAAATTAATAAATATTAAATACTTTCTTTAAACTTAAATATTCAGTTTATTAATTTTGTATTTTTCCTAAAACTTCAAACTATTCTAAGGACCAACAAAAAAATGTGTCCTTGCAACCAAATAGGGTTCAGACGTCCACAAAGTAGCATGTTGCCATATGTCAAGAAAATAGCGAAAGGGTTAACTGCATTTCTTCATTTCTAACAACAATGAAAATCATATAAAAATGTGCGCCTATGACTCAACCAAATGCACAACAAATCAACCCATTAAAATCAATAAACAATAATCGAAAACGCTCACGCACACACATACACACAAACAAACGTTCTTGAATGTTGAGCGTTTAATGTTTTCATTAGTAAAGAGACGAGAATTTGCCATCGCTGCGACACTCTTTCGTTGATTCGTTCAATTGCTCATCGTTGCCACAATTAGGCGAATGTGTGAGCAAATAAAGTCGTCGGTGTGGGCGTTCATTGGCTGCGCTGCCATCGTTGTCGCCATTGCTATTGATTTGCTTGCTGGCTGCTGTGTGGTAAACAGTTTTTTGCGCTCTCAAAAATGGTAACTAGCTTGCTTGGCTTGGCTGGGGTTTTGTTGTGTTTGTTTTGCCAGCTTCTAAGCGTATTTAGAAGTCAGCGCCAGCGCCTCAGTGCATTCTGTGCATAAGTAAACTTAATATTAATGTTTATAGTTTCTTATTTGAAATAGCTTTTTTTTTAGTATTTTGCTGATTTGCATAAAAAAGTGAACAACTACAATAACAACAATTATTGTATGTATTACAACCACAGGCGTTTCTTCTTTTTTGTTTGCATTTGCACAGCGGGGGTGACAACAAAAAGTAAACTTGACTTTGACACAGTAAAAAATTTTCTGCATACAAATGCAAAAACAGCACAAGAAAATAATTAAAAAAAATATATATTGCAATGTTTAACGCATTTGTTGGTTTGTGGAAATTCACAGCCAAGCAGCGCATTGCTTGTTGCTGCAATTGTTTCGGCATCGTTTGCATGTGCACCACAAAAGTCAGTCGGACAAGCCGAGGCTGCCGCAAGTACAAATTACACGTTTGTCAGCGCTGAAGTTGCGACAGGTAGCAATTTTTGCCGCCAGCTATATTTGTATTTTCCCTCATTGCTTCCCTGCATTGGCGGTTTTCACACGTTTTAATTGTGCGAAACTTTCAGAGGATGGCGCGATTTGTTCATTCTCGCATCTTTAGTTTGCGAATTTGTATTATTTGCTTTGGTTTTTGTAGTTTTTTTGTTTAAAGTTTTTGCGCAATTTAATTAATAAAGACAAATGTAGCGCAACGGCGGCAACATTAATTTATGGCTCAGGGAAATGTCGACATTGTGCTGCAAATGGCGTTGGTTTTAATGTGTTTTGTGTGTATGTGTGGCCATATGTTTGTTGTATGTATTGGATATTTGTGTCATGGATGAGCAATTTCCCCGCTGTTAATCTTGAAATTGCTGGTATTTTTTGGGAATGTTTTTTGGGAATGTTTTGGTGTTGTTTTAATGAGTTTGTTTTTAAAACCACTTTTATTAAAGGAAGTTTGGACATTTGTTAATTGATTTATAGCTGCAAAAATTTCCATTTGTTTTTTTTAAAACAGAAAGTATGAAAGAATTATGTGCATAAAAGTTATAATAAAAAAAGATTTATAGCGACGTTTTTAATTTTGCTACATTCGCACAATTTTTTTTGTGGCTAAATAAGTTGAATGGCTGAATTTGAATAAGTAATGAAAAATAAAAAAATTAAAAAATAAGTAATTAAGTAAATTTATGGCAAGTTTGTGTCTTTAGTCTTTTGTTCTCAACAGGAGGTTTTTTCAAAATTTATTTAGTGAAAGATAAACATTCTTTTTTGGCTAAATAAGTTGAATGGCTGAATTTTAAAAAGTAAAGAAAAATAAAAAAATTATTAAATTAAAATATGCAAGTTTGAGTCTTCAGTCTTTTGTTCTCAGAAGAAGGTTTTCCCAGCATTTATTTAGTGAAAGATAAACATTCCTTTTTGGCTAAATAAGTTGAATGGCTGAATTTGAAAAAGTAATGAAAAATAAAAAATTATTAAATTAAAAAGTGGAAAGTTTATGTCTTCAGTCTTTTGTTCTCAGAAGAAGGGGTTTTCCAGTATTTATTTAGTGAAAGATAAACATTTTTTTTGGCTAAATAAAAAAATAAATAAATAAGTGCAAATTATGGCAAGTTTGTGTCTTCAGTCTTTTGTTCTGAGAAGAAGGTTTTTCCAGCATTTATTTAGTGAAAGATAAACTTTTGGACAACCAGGTTGTACCTTGTCACTTCAGTTACATTTGGAATGACAAATACCTCTGTCTTCTAGACACATTTGCCAACCTACACACATATAAATCCATATTAGAGAAGATTTTAGTTGTTTACTTTGGCTATTAATGTTCACTCCTTCACACTTCTTTTTAAGAATCAAGCAATTATTATCTGTTATTTATTGCCTCTTTGATGATAATTTCAAAATTTTTTAAAGCCATTAATTTCGTTTATTACGAGTCTACTTTGGGCGCCATAAAATTACACGCTCGGATTTCAGTACTTTCGCTGCGTCTGTAAACTAATTTATGGCCGAACAAATCATTTGGTTTTTTTAGTTACTCGAGTATGCAAAATATCTTAATTAAATACCAAAATGAATAAATTAAATACCTAAAATTTCCCCAACACATAACAATAACAATTAATGAGTTGGCCCAAAAGTTCCCACCTACATCATTGCGTCGCACTCATTGGTTGACAGCTCCATTGGGCTACAAACTACAAGCATTTAAAGTTTATATGCGGCGATTAAAATAGAATTGACGTGTTACAAAAAGTGCAAACGTCCTCACCCACACAGCCGACTCTAATGGCAGCGCGCGCTGGCGTCGCCTAATGACAGCCCATAAAAATCGAAAATAAACACTTGACAGTGATTCACATTTGTTGTGCGGCAGAAAAACCAAATCGTTGGAATTAATTTTGGTATTTTTGCGTTTGTGCACTGCGATTTGTTGTTGTCTGTCTGCCTGCATGCATGTCAAGTCAAGTCGAGTGAGCGTATCCGGATGGCAGCGCTACGTTGCGGCTATTTTTAGATGCACCTATAATTGTTTTTGCGTTTTAGCGGCACTTCAAAATCCACATTTCATTGGGCGCCTTTCGTGTTCACAGTGCAGGTGATTAACCCGTACGACTGGCGCATCGCTCGAGACGTGCGGCGACGTCACCGGCTGAAGCTGCTATTCTATGCGCAGATTCCAAGCTAATTACGCACAAGTGATGCCGACACGCTTTGCTCTCCTTTGGCGGTATGAACGCGCGCCGCATCATCGCTGAAAATGTGGCCGCTGATTTATTGAGTTTTAATAAATATTAATTGGCTAAGTAGCCGTTGCTGCTGTTCATATATTTGCTGTGCTGTGCTCATTGTTGTTGTTGTTGTAGTTTTTGCTTTGCATTTCATACATATAAATGTGCGGTGAACGTCGATGATTATTAATTTGCCGGTTGTGACGTTTTCTATTCATTATGCAAATATCTTATTTTTGTTCTATGTGTGAATTGCTTTCAGTTGTTGTTTGTATGAGAACAATATGACTTGAAATGAAATGTTGTGTTTGAGAATTAAAAACAAAAACAACTATGATTATGTGCGCAGCACAGACAATCATCGTACTAAATTTTGGCACTACTGAATTGTAGGAGAATCTTGTTTTTGACTGCTGACAAAAGGCTGCGTTGCCTGTTTGACAGCTCTTGAGTTTGTGTTTTAGATTTTTTATTTTTAGAGATTTTTTGCAACTACGTAGTACTTAAATTTAGTTGGCATGATTTTTTTAACTTTTTTGTTGATGGTCTTTATTATACAATAATTATATATATGTATGAATGTATATATAGCGAACTTCATATTTTTTCAATTGTTGAATGTGAGTAATGCAAAATTTCAAAATGTTTTATTTTTGCTACTGATGAGAGTACATTGAAAGCTGTTGAGTTTGTTTGCGCAGTCTTTTGATTATTAAGCCAAGTATTCTCAACTTGATGGCTTTATTAAAGGTTTTTTGCTATGTAGGGAAAATGACAAAAACGGCATTGAGTTTGTGTTCTCAGTCTTTTGGTTTGAAGCGTTTTGTTTTTTGTTTTTGAAAACAATTTGAGAATCTACATCAGTTTTAGCTCGTTCATAACAAGGGAAAGACACTTATGTGTAGACAGGTAGATTTATTAGTTAGCAAAATGTATAGAAATGCTGGCTCAAGGTCACAAAACATCAGAAACGACACATTAACCATTTATGAGTCTATATATAGCTCAATGATTCTACGATTCATATCATTCTTGATGATTTGTTATATTCTACATATAAGAGACAGAGAGACTTTCTAAGCGAAAATTGCAGGAATAGAGTTAACGAACCTGATTTTGAGTTTGTGTTTTTAGTCTTTTGTTATAATTTGCATAGCTTTTTTTATTTGTTTATGAAAGTATTTAAATTTTAAAGCGACAAAAGCAGGAATCAAGTCAACGATACTAGTTTCGAGTTTCGAGACTAATAAGTCTTTTGATATAATTTGCATAGTTTTTTTTTTATTAAAAGTGCTGTTTAAAGCGGTAAATGCAGCGAAAATATACTCAATTGACTTCGAGTTTGTGTCTTTAGTCTTTTGATATAATTGGCATGGTTTTTTATTTTTCTAAAGGAAGTATTCGAATTTTAAAACGGTAAAAGCGGGAATAAAGCTACTGCAACTGGTTTCAAGTTTGTGCTTTCAGTCTTTTGATATAATTTGCATTGCTTTTTAAATTATTTATTCAAGCTAAACTTTAAAGCGGCAAGGGCGGTAATAATGTTACCACAACTGATTCCGAGTTTGTGTTTTAAGTCTTTTGATGTAGTTTGCTTGGTTTTTTTACATTATTTTTTATTAAAGAAAGTGTTTAAGTTTTAATGCAGCAAAGGCGAGAATAATGCTACTGCAACTGGTTTCAAGTTTGTGGTTTTAGTCTTTTGATGTAGTTTGCTTGGTTTTTTAAATTATTTATTCAAGAAAGTGCTTAAACTTTAAAGCGGCAAGGGCGGTAATAATGTTACTACAACTGATTTCGAGTTTGTGTTTGAAGTCTTTTGGTGTAGTTTGCTTGGTTTGTTTTACATTATTTTTATTAAAGAAAGTGTTTAAGTTTTAATGCAGCAAAGGCGAGAATAATTCTACTGCAACTGGTTTCAAGTTTGTGGTTTTAGTCTTTTGATGTGATATTTCTTGGGTTTTTTTCCTTATTTTTTTTTAAAGAAAGTGTTTAAATTTTAATGCAACAAAAGCGAGAATAATACTACTGAAACTGTTTTCAAGTTTGTGTTTTTAGTCTTTTGATATAATTTGCATGGTTTTGTGTTTATTTAAAGAAAGTGTTTAAATTTTAATGCAACAATGGCGAGAATAATGCTACTGTAACTGTTTTCGAGTTTGTGCTTTCAGTCTTTTGATGTAATTTGCTTGGTTTTTTACATTGTTTTTTTACGGAAAGTGTTTAGAAAGTTTTTATGCAGAAAAAGCTGGTTTCAAGTTTGTGTTTTTAGTCTTTTGATATAATTTGTATGTTTTTTTGCTTCTCTAAAGAAAATCTTAAAATTTTAAAGCGGTAATTAACTATCTACCTAACTTTTAATTCTATTAAAGCCAGGTTTCTGGGTTTTTGAATATAAATCTATGAAATTTCTTCAGTTTTCCTGAACGTACATATTCGTAACTTTCTTCTTCCATATTTCATATTTAAATAGTGTTGATCTTTTCATTGAAAAAGATACACGCAATAAATTTAATGCAAATCAAAACTGCATTTATAAGAATTACATCATAAGCGCAAAAATTAAATCTGCCACCGGCAACTGGACCACCAACGTCCATTATCAGCGTCAGCCACGTGCCCACCCCAAAACCGGAATTGCCCACAACACTTGTTTGCAATAAAATTTTTTTATTTTTATTTGCTAAAATGTTGGTTTCATTATTAAATCTCGTATAAGCAGCAAAAGTCAAAGCAAAAGATCACAACGAAAATAAAAAATTCAAATAAAAAACAACAACGAAAGAGTTGTCACTTGTCAACAAAACTAGTCGACAAGCCACATCAAAAAGTGCAAAGCCACAGGAGGAACCGAGTGAAAAGAGCTGAACTAAACCAGTCGTTATCGTAGCATCGGGTGAGCGCAATAAAACGACTGCGTGAAGAATGAACAAATGAAATGAATTGCTATTCGAAGAGATATGCAAATTGACACGAGAACTGTTGGCCACATATGTTTCACCGTAAACGTGTGGACGCAAATTGCCATCCTTTGATCGAATCTGATTACAAAATCAATGCGACTGGCTACAAATTAGCATTGATTTGTGCTAAATTATATGACAGCGATGTCGTTTGCGGCGCATATGATGTAATGTGACCGAATTAAACCAACAAAGAAAACACTTAATAATAAAACAGAATAAATTTTTGACAGCAGGCAGTGGTTTCGAAATTTTGTAATAGTTATTTATAAAAATTGTGTACGTCAATACTCAATAAGCTATAAAGCCATAAAATAGCATCTAAGATATCTGAGCGCTTACTTACTCACTTAACTGGCCACAACAACCCGTTGCCGTGGCTTATGGACTGTCGCAGAAGTTCTTTCAAGCGTTGTGCGTATCTCGCAATTGCGTTGCTTATAGTAAAATCGTGCACATCAATTTGCCAATCATTCTTTCTTTCAACAATGCAATAAACCAGCGATTGAGTTGCTGAAGAACGCCAGCAACAGTTCAGCTGCCATTGGACAATTGGCACCCCGCTGCTATTTTGTGCGCTATATTTGATTTAAAAGCCGTTGTTGTAATTGAATGAAGCTTCTGACTATTTCTAGTCATTACTCATGGCTTATCAACGCCAGCCAGCTTAACTGCTGGTTCTTTCTATGTTTTTATTTCTATGGTTTGTTGTTTTTTTCACACACTTTTCTCTGCTTCAAATTATTTATTTCAAAACAATTTTTTAAGCGTCTTGTACGCGTCAATTAAACACATTCCTCCACTTGGAGTCTACTACTTTGTCATTTCCAACATTCATAGCTTTGGCTTTTTTCCGTGTTGATATTTCTCATCTTTTCTTAGGCGTATTGGTGCCTTAGAAAAGATGTTTCGCCTCAAGGTCGTCTGCATAACTGAATATAAAACAACACAACTTTCCGCGCGGTGTAGAAAAGTGGTTGTACGCCATGCACGTTTTGACTTGCTTTGCATCCCAGTTATATTTAAGTTGGCACAAATCGCTGCTGAGCCGCTTTAGCTTTTGTTTTTTTATAACATTCAAATAGTAATAAATACTTCAAGTGGCATTTGAGATCATAAATTTGTGCGCGCCAATAATGACACCAACACATGCGCAGTGCTGAGACTTGTAGTATAAGTTGCAAGCGCACAGGCACTGCGGTGTCAGAGCGTTTCGATGTGTGTGTGTTTGTTGCTTAGGGCGCAAAATATACGCAAACTAAGCAATAATAAAGAAATAAGCAAATATGTGAGCAAAAATGTTAAATAAGTTATTACTACTTA
This sequence comes from Melieria omissa, assembly GCA_963971225.1. Lineage (NCBI taxonomy): Eukaryota > Metazoa > Arthropoda > Insecta > Diptera > Ulidiidae > Melieria > Melieria omissa. The sequence continues at coordinate 10,302,279 of OZ020269.1, forward strand.
AAAGTTAATCAGTCGCCTAAAGTTTGCTGCTCGAAGAGTAGGAAACAAGTTCAAGTAGTTTCGTAATTAAGATTGATTAGAGTCGATTTGTTTGACGCACCAAAGCCAGTCAGGCAGTTAACAATATACTTGTTTTTGTTTATGCTTGTCTGAATGTTAAAATAAAGTGTGTATTGCTGTTAGAATAGCTGGAAAATTGCTCATGTTTCCATGCTACACTTTGTTCATTAGAATGTCGATACAGGTTTTCCGATTGTTTGTGTCAGTAAAAAAAATCATAAATTTCTTGTTGAATGTATTTGCCAAAAGTTTTGGTTGAATGAATGAAATGAATGGTTTAACGAATTGAAAATTGTTAAATTTGTAAATTAAAAAAAAATTATAAATTTCTTGTTGAATTTATAGTCTGAAGTTTTGATTGAATGAATGAAATGAATGATTTAACGAATTGAAAATTGTTATGTTTCAGTTTGCCCATTTGTGGCTGTTTAAAACATAATTCAATAGTGGGGTTAACAATGAGATTTTGTTATGTAAATTTGACTACAAATTAGTGGGTTAAGTTGAATCTGACTGGAAAATTTGTTAAATGCTTTTAACAAATTTGTGTGGGCAAAGCGTGTAAGTGCAGAGTTGATTAATGATAAACTTGAATATTTCTCAAAATTAATATTTTTTTCTACATGAGCTAAAAACGCCTTCAAATGATTGTTGAGATTGAGGTCAAATATTATCAATCAACAAAAGCAACATGTAGTAAATTTCTAACCTTTTATGTTTAATAAAACTGATAATTATTTATAAATGTTATAGTGCAATTTAAGTTGAAAAATTTCAAAGGTACACATTCTCTAAATTGCCCCAAAAAAATCCCTTAAATTCCCAAAACTGTTGCATGTTCTGTTTGAAATGTTTTGCCGTTAGTGATCAGCTCTCAGTGATCTATTGAGCATTTTGAATTTACTTCATTCAATTGATGAAGTAAACCACTCGACTGTCTGTCCACTTGACTATTCGATCGCCTGCTAGAAGGCAACCAGAATGAAGATTATTAATAAACGCTGTCAATAAATAAATTGCCATATTTATCAATGCGATTAAGGCAAAAGTCAAACATCAACACAAATTAAATCGCGCAAAATTGAAAAATACAGAATCTTGCAAGCGCACACGGCACGAGCGCGCAGCAAACAAAAGCCAACAAACTTCAGACTGTTGTCGTTGCAAGCCACTTGACTACTGCATTGTTGTATTTGTATTTTGTATTTTGTATGGAAGCTGCAATTTGAATGCGCGCCTGGCTATTCGTCTTGTCGTTGTTCCATCGATTGTCCGCTGCTTGGGCTGTTGTCCATTTCTCAACGTCGCTGTGTGGCAATGTGCTGCCTAACAAAGCATAATAACAAATAATAAACGCTAGAAAAAAACACACACAACTCAACAGAGAAGACGACAAGAATGAAGAATATTGTGGTCGAGTGTGAGCAAAACAATTGCAATGTTAAAAGTGTTGGCCAGCGAGGCGGCGCGGTGACAAAAACACATCAAATAAGCAGCCAAGTGTAGACTGGCTGCAGCGATTACGGCAACGGAACGCCAACGAGTATTTTAAGCGGCGGCAATTTGAACTTTGACATAACGTTCGTCCGTCCATGTGCACTGCCTGCCAGCACACACAGCACATACAACACCAACCGACGACGATTATGCATGCAACTGCACACAATTGCTCGAGTGTTTTTCTGGTGCAAAAAAAAAGTGGGGAAGCACAAAGAGAAGCTGAAGAAGAACAACAAAACAAAGTCGATTTTACAACGAAATTAAAGCCTGAAGGTGAATTTGTTGAATGGTTCGTGTGTGTGTGTGTGCAGCATTTTTCAAGCGCGCAGGCACGCGCTGCAGTCACAAACGCGCTGCGCGCCACTTAAGAATAGAATAAGCAATGGTTTTTTTATGGCATGCTGACACATGCCAACAGCGGCGACAGTTGCACATTTATCGCAAGCGCACTTTTCTCTGCGCCGCTGGAAACGACAATCAATGTTTATGGCCCATCGAAGGCGGTTTGCGTCATTGCAGAGGTCAATGCGACTGCGCATTCATGCAACCGGACAGCGCGAGCGCCATTTCGTAGTTGCACAGTTTTTGCAAAGCTTTTGTTGAGCGGGTTTTTCTTGTGTACTGTGTGCAGTCTGTGGAAGTGCTCACTAATTAGCCGCCTGACAGCTAACGCCTTGCAACTTAATGCTTTGACGTTGTGTGTTGGTTTGCTGTAATTTTATTGTTTTTGCTTAACCTTTCAACTTGCGTTTAATTAACGCACTGAAATGCGCTGTCAAATTATTGCGTTGCAGTTGCATTCGCATAAAACATGATTGATGCGGTTGGTTGCATGCGGCGGGTGTGGGCACTCGGCGCGCTTAATTGCACACACGATGAGCGAGCAGTTGTTGTGCGCTTAAATTGCACTCGGCCGAAGGAAGATGCATTTTTGTGCACGCAGTTTGTGACTTGAGTCTTTTGTTTCGGTTTTTTGTGTTTGTGGCAGCTTTTGATTAACGATTTCAATTTTAATTGCAACGACCGCAAAACGCACGAATTTAATTTACTCGATTGTCTGTTTGTTTATTGTGGTTCATTGATGTATTGATTAAATGTGACAGTGGCGGCATGTGTGTCGCTTATCTTAATGTAAATGTTTTTATATGTTTTTATGCGTTTCGCTTTAGTTGTGATTGATGACATGCATTAATTGTGCGTTTTTTTTTCTTCTTCCGTGTAATTGCAGAACTGTAAACCTTCGACGCATGTCTGCTGTACATATCGTCCGCAGCCGACCACCACCGAACGTCCTTATAAGAGCTGTCAGAAGGATCACGATTGCGTGCCGCCGAATTTCTGCAATAGCGGCGAGATCGATTCACCGGAATATGTACAAAAAAGCACGGTGAGTTCAAAATTTACAAAGAATTTATGAAAAAATTTTTCAAAATAAAAAAAAAAAGTAAAATTATTTTTACAATTTAATTTAAAATGAAAACACATAAAATTAAAAATTTAATAAATTAAAAGTTTTACTAAGAAAAATTCGAACTTCGAATATATGTATTCATATATATAAAAAAAGATAAATTTTTACTAAAAGCAAGTAAAAGTAGCTTAAAAAACTTATAAAAAATACAAAATCAAAAAAGTTATTTCAAATATTAAAATTTAAATGAATTCAAATTTAAATAAATAATAAATAAATAAATTTAAATAATAAATTTAAATAAAAATAAATAAATAATAAAATTAAATAATAATAAATAAATAAAAATAAATAAATAAAAAAGGATAAATTTTTACTAAAAGCAATTAAAAGTAGTATAAAAAACTTATAAAAAAAATACAAAATCTAAAAAATTGAGTGAAATTATTTCAAATATTAAAATTTAAATGAATTCAAATTTGAATAAATAAATAAATAAATAAATTTAAATAATAAATTTAAACAAGAATAAATAAATAATAAATTTAAATAATAATAAATAAATAAAAATTAATAAATAAAAAAGATAAATTTTGACTAAAAGCATTTAAAAGTAGCTTAAAAAACTTATAAAAAAATAAAAAATCAAAAAAAGTGAGTGAAATTATTTAAAAAATTTAAATTTAAATGAATTCAAATTTAAATAAATAATAAATAAATAAATTTAAATAATAAATTTAAATAAAAATAAATAAATAAAAAAATATAAATTTTTACTAAAAGCAATTAAATTATTAATTAATTATTATTAATAAAAAACTTATAAAAAATACAAAATCAAAAAAAGTGAGTGAAATTATTTCAAATATTAAAATTTAAATGAATTCAAATTTAAATAAAAAATAAATAAATAAATTTAAATAAATTCAAATTTCAATAAAATAAATTTAAATAAATTCAAATTTCAATAAAAATAAACAAATACAAATTTATAGGAATAAATGTAATTTATAGAAATTTTCAAATAATTTATAGGAAAATATTTTCATCTTTTTGCACTAAATGGACTTGAAAAAAATGATCTTTTACAGCCACTTTAACAATAACAACGCACTAAAGCTCTCTGAAGTGACTCTGGTGTCCTTCTTCGCTCATTTTACCAGCCATTAGGCAGCACTTGAGTTGCATTTGATGCTTCACGCTCTCAGCTTTCGAAGGCAGTTTAGTGTTTTATTGTGCATGTGAAATCTTGACTTCAATCTCTAATTGCCAGACGGCATCAGTAAATTGTAACAGTGACAACAACAACATAAAGCAGCCAACAATGGCAACAACAATGACAGCAACCAGCAACCAGACAGCCAAACGAAACAGTTTTGTTGAGGGTTCTCGCGGCAAATCAGAGCATGAAGACCTCCCCGTTTTCGCGCCATAAAACCAGCAGCAGCCACACACTTCAGGGTACAGAAAGTGGCAGCAGTTGTTGTTGTTGTTGCCAGCAGCAGCAATTGTAGACAGTCTAGCCACAAGTGCTGCTTTTTGCAATTGTTTTGTGTGCCTTCGTCTCATTACTGGTTACGGTCGGTTAAACAAAACTGTATACAATGAACGCTTTTAATGATTTGCTTTTTATTTGTTGTTGTTGTTGGTGATGTACTTCAAATTGCTTGTTGTACAGAGTGTCGACAAATCACAGCAGCATTTTCGTGGTCTATTAAAATCTTTAGATTTCAATTTATTCAATTTGTGGTAAAGCTTCTTTTAGTTTTGTGGCCATTTTTGCCGCAGCTAGTTTTGTCGATTCGGCCGCTGCGATGGCCTCCGGTTGTTGACTTTAGTTTTAGTTTTTTTCTTAGTTTTTATTTTTGGCTCATCTGCATTTCAAAACCTCGCACAGCATGCAGTCACAAGTGTGTTGAAGTGTTGAAGTGTTCAAGTGGTGTCTGGCAATTTTGTTAATTTTGTGCTTGCTGCGATTGTTGTTGTTGTGGTTGTTGCTGTCTGTGCTTGTTATCTATCTGAATGTTATTCTACGAAGTCGTGTGTGTGTGTATCTGAGTTAGTTGCCACTTTAATGTGACCTATTATGCTGCCAAATGGCGCACAGATTCCGGCCGGCAGTTGACTCGTAGACTTGAAGGGGTTTTCTCGTTTTGTTTCATTTGTCTATAAATGTTTAATATACATATAGATCATATATATTAAAATTTCTATATAATATAAATATTTAATATGCATATAAATATCTATATATTATACAAAAAAAATTTCGGGGTTTATAAATAATTACGCACTTATTAAACATTTATATACATATAAAGGTTCTATTATTCTTATTCATTTGTATAAATTATTAAAAGTTTATAAATTTATTATTATTTGTCTCGTTTTGTTTCTTGTCTTTTCTCGCCTCGTTTCGTTTTGCTAGACGGTAGTGTTGAAGGTGAAGCGGCTGAAATTGTTGTTGTTGTTGTTTCTGTTGCACCATTTGAAGCACATCAGTGCCGTATTGAACGCCATTGCTGCTAACTGCATGTTGGCTAGCTGGCAGTTGTTATTTTTTTCTTAAATGTATATTTTCAAATTTTTGTCAATTCTTTTTCTCATTTGTTATTTGTATACAGTCAAGTGGCCACTTTTGCGGTCAACAATTTGCTCATTGAAAAATCTTAATTGTTTAATTGCTGCTTCAGTTTATGTTGCATGAAAGTGTAAAATATTTCGTTGTGTTGTATTAATTTGGCGTTAATGACCTTCGGGCTGGTGTTAGCGATGCCCATGGTGGCCATTCATGCTTTGGTGTCATAGGCTTTTTAGCTTTTGTTTTCCTTTTTGTTGTTGCATTGGTGCACACGCATTGCGCACGAGCTGCTTATTGACATTTGTGCAGTTTTGTTGACTTAATTGTCTTAATTGCTGTGGCGCGCAGCATTTCGCATTTCTGTATTTTTTTATTTAAATTAATAAGTGATTATGTGTTATTAGTGTGAAGTGGGCTCATGGAAATTATATTAAAATAACCTTAAGAAAAGCGACTTGGTTAATAATTGTTAACAATGAGTATTTGATGAACTATGTCACAATAGTGTCACAAGTGTCACAGTGTCACACACACTTAAAATGAATGAGGAATGGGAGAGAGGTCCTACAGTTTAACGCCGAATCCGAATAACTGTTGGTAGTATTAGAAGTTGTATCACAAATCTGTCACAACTGTGACAAAAATCTGTGGCAGACTTTTTATTGCTCTCAGTATTATATCCTTGAAATTATTTTAAATTCTCACTGAATAAACATTCATTTATCTAATGAATTTGTGTCACAAAAGTTGTCACAATTCGAAAAATATATAAATATATTTAGAAATGATATGCCTGAATCCCCCCTCGAAGCTTTTCTAGAAATGCGGATTATCTCCTCGATAGTGACAAATCTAAGTCTTCTTATGTAATTGGAACAGAAACAAGTAGCAAGGAGTCAATTGAATACAGTTGCTGAGATAATCATGAATATTTTCAGTAGCAAATATCACCATTTAAATGTATCCAAAATAAACTAAATATCCGTGCAAAACGAAACAAAAAAAACAACAATGAATCCGAGCAATAGACCTCAGGTCTTTTCAATATTCTTTACCTCACTCTAAACTGTCACAAATTTTGTCACAAATTTCCTTCAACTCTCCTCACACGCACGTAGTATTTTCTCACTCAAACATCTACAAAACTTTTTCCACTGTCTCGATAATTCATAATTTTGTATAGTTGCCTTTTCCTCATTGGTTTTTCACTAATTACTCGCTACGCCTTATTACCCCGTTCACCCCCTTAATTCGCATTTGTTCAGCTATTCAACGCCCTTTTTGTGCCTACTCGAAAATCGAAAAAAAACACTACAAACGAAAAAAATACTTCAAAACTTGCAACACGGCAGTTGCATACTTCGAAACAGTAACAACAGCAACAACAATAACAATAACAACAACGAACAGTTGCGTAATTTCGGCTGCAACATGCGGCAGGCAAGTTTTTTGCTTTCATTTCACGTGTTTGGCTGTTCACTCTTAATTTCTGGCCAGCGCTTGTGTGTGTGTGTGTGTGTGTGTGAGTGCCCGCAGCATAACTCAAGTTCATTACGGTTCATGCTGAGCACATCAACAGCAAGCAAAAACTAAAGAAATGACACTTAAAGGGCTGAAGGGGGAGGAGGGAGAAGAGTCGAGCGGAGGAATGCACTTTGCGCACTCGGCAGACAGTCAGCAAAGTGAAGCAAAAGACAGAAAAAGTAAAACGAAAAAACAAATTCGCTCATAATTTCGTAAGCGTACAATAAACAACAACAACAATATGTGAATATGTGGACTATGTAAAGTAGCAACAAAAACGACAACAATCAGTCAACAATTGCAACGGCAACAATTACCATTAACTTGTTAAGTTATGCAGTCATTGACGCCAGGCAAAAACACAAAAACAAAAAAAAAAACGAGATTGAACTGAAAATTTCAAGGGAGCAGTGTGAGAGATGCAGATTTCAAATTTTGTATCAAGTTTTAGCATTAACCAAATTTTTTTTATTTTTGTTTAATGGAATTTTTGGTTGTTGTTTAAAAATTTTTTTTTAATTTTTATGCATTTTGCGTTGAAGTGGGACAACCATTTTTGTTTTCGGGCTGCAGTTTTCACTTAAATGTTCAACATTTTGCTTCGCGGTTTATGAAAAACTGAACTTAAATTTTAAAAATTTTGTGTCTCGGTTTGTGAAAATCTTAACATAATTGTTTAAAATTTGTATTCTAGTTTATGAAAACTCAAATATTCAAATTTTGGGTGGCAGTTTCAACATAAATGTTTAAAATTTTGTACCTCAATTAAAGAAAAACTCAACTTAAATGCTTAAAATTTCCGCTCCAGTTTAGGTGAAACTCAATTTAAATATTCAAAAAGAAAAATGAAAAATTTCACTTAATTGTTAACATTTATAATAAATGTTTTTGTTTTTGTTCTTATGGTTTAAATCAAATCTGCAAATATTTATTTAAAATTTTTTCAAATTTTTTTGTTACCAAATTGTTCACTTTGCTTTGCAATTTGAGGAAGAAACTTGCACCAAAACTGCATCAACATTGCAAAAATATTTACAAGAAAAAAACAAACCGCAGGAGTAATCTCTCGCAAGTGCAACAAGTCGCCACAGCAGAAATAATAAAATGAAATCAACTAAAAATTACGCTGAAAACAAAAGTAAAGTAAAACTCGGAGGGGGAAATAAAATAAAATAAAGCAAAGCAAGAAAATTCATTTAATACATAAAAATTCCTGAATGTTACACGAGTGTGAAGAGGGAGCCGAAATATGCGATTTATTTGCCAGCGTTATTCGCAACCTGGCCGCCGTCACCGTCACCATCTCCGGCCTGCTGCCACATTCCAGGCGCACTGGCGCTGTGGCACTTGCGGCGCGCTGGCGACGTTCAACTGGCCATTGGACGACTGCCAATGAAATATGCGAAAAATGCACGGCAAGGTCGTTGCTGGCAGCGGCTGGTACCGGCGCCGCCGCCGCCGACAACAACAGCAGCAGCGACAGCAACGACGACAGCGGCGCCGCAGATGCGTCGACACTGGCTTTGCGCCGAGTTTTGTTATGCTAAATGCGCGCGCTCGCACTGGCCGCTTAAACTGGCGTGTCGTCTTATCAGCGGCGCGCTGCACACATTTTAATTTTTGCATTTTTGTTTTTCGTTAATTTGATTTCTTGTTGAGGTTTTCTTTTGTTGGTTTCGGTGATTTTTTGTTTTGGGGGCTCTCGATGATGGAGTGGGATTTTCTCTCGACTCAACATAAATACGCCATATCTGATCAATTAATGTTTACATGCGCCTGACATTCCACCAATTATTACTCTTGCGCTGCGTTGTTGCTGTTGTTGTTTTGCATTGATGCATTGAAAATTTTCCGCCGGCGCGCAAATGGGCGCAAATTATACAAAAGCATTTATGATGATGTGCTGTTTTTTCGGTTCGGATCGGTTCTGCTGAGCATTTTTATCAGCCTGTCATATGCGCTTGGCATGGCATGAAATGCGTGTCTGCGCTTTTAGCGTTTCAATGATGCCTGTTAACAGCAACAACAATAATGATAACAAAAAACATTAACTAGTCAAGCAAAGCCATAATGACCACACGAGCGTTGCTAAGGGCAGCCAGTTAGCAGAGAAAAAAATTGCAAAAAATAAATAAATAAAAACATTAAATATATAAAAAACCAATTTTAATTGCGCTTTCGGGTAATTGGCGCTGATTGGTGGCATTTCAATGGACATTAAGCCACACAGCGTTGGGCGCACATGCCATGCGCTTCGTTGGCTGCAGTTGATTGATAACAAATTCACTATGTGGCAACAGCAGCGAAAACTGCATGTGCGAGGGCCATTGTTGTTGTTGTTGTTGTGCTCAAGCATTTCCCAATTACTACACAGCGCATTAAACGCGGCATATGCCAGCGGCCATTTATCATTTTCGGCTTGGCGCTTTAATCAAGCAAAGGCAGTTTTTGCTCTTTGAATGGTTTCTGTTTTTTTTTTTTTTCGTTTTGATTTTTTACATTTAACATATACATTCCTGAACTAAACTCATAAATGGCATATTTCATGGGTATGCGTGCGCGATTTACCATGTTTTGCATTTTATCACTTTTGTATTATGATGATTACAAAAATAATAATATGAATAAAGTTAATAATAACTTCACTTGCGGCGGCGCGAGTCAATAACTGCAATTGTGCGGCACAAACCTTTATTAGTTGTTGTTGCAAAATAATGCGGGCATCGCATTTGGGTGCTGCACTGGCCATAAAAAATGCCAATAACTGCGCACGCCCAGCGCAACAGGTGCTCGGAGCTCGGCAAGTGGCTTGTTGTGGCCTTTGAGTCAGTGGCGCACACAGAATTTCATTTTAGGAGGGGTTTTCCATACAACTTTTGAGCACAATACCCTTTGAAATCATAGTTTTACCATCCACAATTTTTATAACAAACAGTTATTTTTGGGGAGGGGCGGGGTTGGCGCTCAAATCCCTCTTGCGTGCGCCACTGCTTAGAACACGTGCACATATACGACACAACAACACCCAAATGTCCATAAGTTTTTGCAGAAAAAGTCATCCAAGCCAAACTAAAGACTCAAGCAATGAACTTGTTCTTACATAATGCCAAACTCATAATGTGGCGCCGGTTTTTATGCTTATGGAAGTTTATTTCCTTTTTGCTACTATTGTTGTTGTTGTTGTTGTCGCTGCTAAAATGCTGTTAGTGGTAATTTGATTGAATGCTCATAAATCAGCTTGATTTGTTTTTATTAGCCAAATAGAACAAACATAAAATCGCACGTTTTATGAGACGCACACGTGCCATTGACAAAAAAAAAACAATGCACAAATATGAGCTGAAAACTGTTAGTGCCACTGTGCCCCGCCTCCAGGCGCCTGAACGCTGACAAAACTGTGCCAAGTGGCATTTTATGCTTTATGGCTTTACGACTGTTTATGGGCTAATAAACCCACGTGCCCTGCCAGCCGGCAAATGTATACAAACAGCTGCAGTAGCAACAGCGACAACACAATGAACAAATACACAGTACTGACAACAAGTGCCGCTAACTGACAGCCAAAACAACACCAGCAACAGCAATAGTCAAAAGCTGGTTGACAAATGGTCAGCCTAATAGTTGTGGCTGTTTGGCTTTTTTCCATCCAAATGCTTTTGTTGACCGAGAAAATCGCGTTTAAATGTTTTTTTCCTCGCATTTGTCACGCTTTATGGCCACTTTCAATTTCAATCGAGTGGCTTATGAGTTTTGTGAGGTGTGTGTGTGTGTGTGTGTGTGTGTAGACACTTGTTGCTGTTGTTGTTTTGATATTTTTTGGTTGTTGTTTTCATTGTTGGAAGTGTGCTTAATTCAAATGGGAGGCGTTTACGGTGAGTTTTGTTTTTTGTTTTTGTTTCTTTTTTCGAGCATATAAAGTAGCGGCAATAATTATTTAATCAATTTTGCTGTTCGACAAGCAATTACATGGCTGTAATGCGATTTGTTTGCCTCAAGACGGTGTAAAATATGTGCGCGGGGGAGTGAATGCAACGCAAGCTAAATTGAGTTGTTGGAATTTTCATTAAATATGACACATGCTATGAACGTTTTTATTGCTACTGTGCTGAATTGTTTAATTGCCAATTTGAATTTAACACACGTGAATTACTTAAGCAATATTGATTATATAGTTTGGGAGTAAAATGAGTAATGAATGAGATCGAAAAGGGGAGAAAAAGTTGACTATACAGTTTGAATGTTAGTTGAGTGATGAAATAGATCAAGAAGGGAAGGCAAAAGTTGACTACAAACAAAGATTTTAGTAGTAAAATGAGTAATGAATGAGATCGAAAAGAGGGGAAAAAGTTGACTATACAGTTTGAAAGTTAGTTGAGTGACGAAAAAGAGATCAAAAGTTTGCTACAAACAAAGATTTTAGTTGATATATGGTATATGGTTTTAACCGATCCTGTGGGAGCTAATCCCTTTGTGATTATATTCAGCTATTCAAAAATTGATTTATTAGTAAAGCAAAATAACTAAAAAATTGCAAATTGATTACAAGAAAAGAGCTAAAGAAATGTTTTTTCGACTGTTTGTTTTCTTGCTTTTGCATTTCAAATAAAATTGAAGAAGCGTGTTGGAAAAACAGTTTTCAGTTTTTCATATCGTACAAATTCTGATAAAAGAATTGTGTAACTGAAGAAATCTTATGTTGTATAGAAGTTTTTGGCATTTGATTGCATTTTCTGCAGACATTCGAAGAGAAATTTTCCATTTTATTGAGATTATACTCGAGTGAACAGTGATCAGGGTTCCAGTTTGGATACGTAGGGATTAGGCATCGCAATTCCGGGATCCCGGGATCCCGGGATCCCGGACTTTTTCCAGTCCCGAAAATCCCGGGATTCAAATTCTTTTATCCCGGGATTTTCGGGATTGCAAAAGATGCTTCAAAGTTCAAATGAAATAAATTTTAAGGCACAAAAACCCAATTCCTTATTTGAGGGAGAAGGGAGGGGATAGAGTGCGTCTTTTGCAAAAGGCTTATGATTATTTACTAAGCATTCAACCAACAAGTGTTGAATCTGAAGGATGTTTCTCTTCAGCAGGGTTCATTTGAAATAAATTTCGCTCTAGATAAGAGAACAAAACACTTAATGCCTTTGCATTTTTAAGATCTCAGTTTTTAGTTAATCAAAACGCTTAACTTTTTTATCGAAATAATCGAAGTAAAACTAAAAGCACAAACAAATTAACTATTTTATTTTTTTTTATCAAATATGCATATATATGCACTTTATGATACATCGGTTGCAAAGTAATAAGTTATGTTTAAGTGTCATTTTTGGATAAAACAAAATGCTATGAAACTGAAGTTAAATGTCAAATGAAAAACTTTTAAGTTAACTCTTCAATTCCCAACCTGTAGGTGACAGATGCTTAATATTTGTTTTCCTACCACATAGGTTTTTATTTTAAAATTCTAACACTTGTATAGCAAAGTCAATTAGTAGTACTTGTTTATTTAATTTTCCTACCAACACTAGCGATACGTCATTTGTAAAATTTATTCATTTGTTTCACGCGTAATTAAAGCAGTGCGAGTTTGTGTGGTTTCTTTCAATATAAAAATGAGGGTAGTTTAAACATTTTTTATGTATTTTTTTGTCTTATCCAAACGTATCTAAGCTCCTTTATTTAAAAAGAAAATTTTCTTTTTCACTATTTTGGACATGGGAATTGAAGGGTTAAACAAAATGTGATTAAATTCAAGATAACAAATCTTGAAACTACCCAAATGTGATTAAAATGTGTCCATTTTTATGATAAATATATTATAAACAAGTATTTATGCAATTCGGGAAAATTGTTTTATTAAAAAATTTGTTATATGAATCCCGGGATTAAATCCCGGGATCCCGGGATTTGACTTTTCAATCCCGAAAATCCCGGGATCGCAAAATGGCAAAAAATTGCGATCCCTAGTAGGGATACATGAGGAGTATTCTGGACACTGCCCTGTCTGGGTTAAGAGCCGTTTTGTCTGTTGTAGTCTCGAGTCATGGATGGAAAATGTCAGACAGCACTAGTAACGACGAACATGATTCGTCTGGGGATAATAGTTCTGGGGAAATATGGACAGACATTTGAATTATCATATAAAATCTAAAAGGTGATTCAGTTTTCATCGAGTTTGTTTTGAAAAATACTGTTTGGAGTTGCATCGAGTTTGTTTTGAAAAAAACTATTTGGAGTACATAACGTCTTTTCGAGAATAAAAGTTAAAGTTTTTTATTTGCATTTAATTTTTCATCAAAAATTTCTATCGATTAAACTTCTTCATACTGTGAAGTACATAAAGTCTTTTCGAGAATACAAGTTTTCTCTTTTCTTTTCTCTTTTTTTTATTTGCATTTAATTTTCCATCAGAAATTGGTTCAATCAAATTTCTTCATACTGTTTACTTGTGTATGAGAAACTCTAAATTCGCTTCAAATGTCGCTCAACTTGCAACTTCAAAACTATTTCAAACGCCATGGACAAATGTCTTCAGCACATTGAAAATATTTTTTCCCATTGCAAAACCGCACAGTGTCCTCGGCATTGATACGAAAACCGCATATAACCGGATTACATAAATTATACTGTCAGCTAGCACTTAGAATGAGCCACCAAATGGCGCTAAAACTTCTCATGTGACAAGAACTTCCGGTCAATTTGAGTGGTTAGCACAAAAATTCACACGTTCAACATGCATAAAACAGGTAAAGGCAGATTTTCCCATATTTCATTGTGCCTTTTGCAAGCTAGTTCACAGCACACACAATTAAAAATGAATCAACGCGTGCAGCATTTTAATTTGAGGCATTAAATTGACAGAAAATCCAATATAAACAAACAGCGTCAGACACTAAAACGCAAACATTTGACGAGCGCAACAGCTGAAAATAAGAAACAAATGAAGAAAATTGAAGAAATGAATAAAGCAAAACCGACATGCGACGACGTCAGAGCTCAAGGTCTAGGTCGTTGTTTCACGGCGCCTCGTTGGCTGCCTTCCCCCTCCGCATAAACCTGTACACCTGGGGAAATAATAAAACAAATGCAATAACAAACAAACATGCAAACTATTCAACCACAAGCAAACGCAAACGTCAGCTGGAGCTGGAGCGCATTTGTCAAGCGCATCGGTATTATGACAGCGATTAGTGCTGCTGGCAGTGCAAACCGATTAAGTACGAAACAAAATATTATTCACAAAAAAAAACAAACAGACCACAAACATATGCAAAGAAAAATGCTGCACGCACACAAACACACGCACAGAGCGACACTCTGCATATCTGCGACACCATCTCTGACTTTGGTCGCACATACTAGTCGAACGCATTCGGTCGGCGCAGCGATCGCCAACACGCTGTTCGAATGCTAATCGCACGCACGGCTGTCGTTATAGTTTAAATATATTATTGATGGGATTTTAATGGAAATTAGCATTGAGTTTTATGTATTTTTGGCCATTTGTGTTCGCATTGTTTGTTATTGTTGTTATTATTGTTGGTGCTGTATGCACGCTTGTACAACATACCTACATATGCAGGCATGTGTGTGCGTGTGCGTATTTATTAATTTTCGCTTAGCATTGATGGCAATTAATGATGGCCGCATGCAATAAATACAAAATTTACGTTTCTATTTTTGCTAAATCCTCATTTGATAGAATGTGTTGATAAAATTTGCTTTATTGTGTGCTAAGCGCGATTAAGCGCGACAGCGTGGGAGTGGTAGTAGCGAACGCTGGCTTCGACCAAACAAAAGACTTGAGAAACGAACTAAACGCTCGACTCTTTTGACCATTCATTATGGTTTTTAATCTCTTAATCTCTGCACCGATTCGCTACCATTGAAGCGTGCATATTCACATTGAATTTGTTCGATACGATTGTGCGGGCCGGCTGACTGCTTGCAGCGACGCCTTCGCGCGCATTGACCTCAATGCAAATGCACACTGGCGCATGCTAATGAAGTGCTACAAATTTGATATATTTATTTGGTAGCATTTATTGCATGCATTTGTTGTTGTTGTTCTCTTTAGTAGAAGGCAAAAATCATAACGTCAAATTGAAAAGTCAATGATTTTTGACGTAAAAAAAAATGCTGTGCCATAAAATGCAGCTAAAGCGCGTCAAGTGACAAAAGTTGTTGACTTGTTGACAGCGTTTTGCGTTTGGCTGTAAAAACCTTTTACAAGTGGGCATATGCATTTTTTTATTTATGCGTCGTAGATGTGGCCATACAGAAAAACCGTAAAGAAGCTGAAGAATGCCAGCACAAGTGTGAATTGGTGCAGCATTGCGTGGCATTTTCGATTCAAATTAAAAAAAATAAACTAAAATGAATAACGGCCAAAATTTACTAAATTAATTATTTGATTAAAAGAGCATCAAATGCATTTCGACCATATCGGATACAAGCATTTTTTGCTCGCACTTAATTTGAATTTTTCCATTAAATAAGCGCAGAGCATTTAAAGGTTACGCGGCGCTTTGGGCCATGGCTACGCAGCGGGCCATTGATTTAAAATGCGCAGCCAGGCGACAATAAAACAAATTGTAGTAGTTGCTTGTTGGTTTGGCAAAGATAACAAATTGCTGGCCAATTGATTCTGAAGCGATTTTTGCAATGCATACATTTGCATTCGAAGACGACTTGCATTCATTTTAGCAAAACCAATAAAGACAATTTTATTTATGACTTCAAAGACATCTTTGGCAATTTATTGTTGTTGTTATTAGAGGTAGTTGTTGTTGTTGTCGAGCACATTGTGGTTCATTTGTGTTGGAAAATTTAAACAAATTTGCGGCTATATTGCTTCAGCGTGTAGTTGCATTACGAAAATCACCCATCAGCGACAGTAGTGAGTTGGTTTTTGCTGTCGCGGCGTTGTCATCTGGCCGCTGGTTGCTTGTTGTGCTCGTTGCAATTTTTATTTATTACCAACACTTGAATTAATTCTTGAATTAATTCCGCGCATCGTTGGCATTGCAGGTTGTTGCCGCTGAAGGCGTTCTATCAGTTTGTGTTGGTGGCATTTGTGTGTGTTGTTGTCTGCTGCTTTGGCAATTTTATTACACTTGATTAATTGTTTGACTGCACAGTTTGGACATTGAATGTAATTGATATGTGGCAGATTTTAGTAAAATGTGCAGTCGGCTCTAAGCTGCAATGTGCTCACATAAATTATGTAATAAATTGAGATAAAAAGACAGTCACATTGCTTTAAGGAGTGAAATATGCTGAGCTAAAGTTGCATTTGAGAAGCTACAAGTCACATAAAAGATGTGTTTCGTGATGTTGAAATGTGCTTTGAAAAGTAATTTGATTTATTGATTAAAAAATTTTAATAAATTGTATGGGTTTTCAATTTTTCTTTAAAATTTTGTATTTTATGTTTTTATTTTATATAATTGTTTCCTTTTCAAATATTTGTTAAGTTTTATTTGCATATAATTAAAAATTGTTAATTCAAATGTTGGGGAATTTTAGGGTTTGCCTTGGAAATTGTTTATTTTAGTTATTTTTTTTAGTTATTGAAAAGTGAAAGTTGAAATAAAAAATTAATGTTAAATTTTTTGAATTTTTTTTTAATAATTAAAAAATATTAAAAATTTTCTAAAAAAATTAAAAAAAATATTTAATTTTTTAAAAACATAAACATTTGTGAAATTTGTTTTTTAATTTAAATAAACCAAAAATAAAAAAAATAAAATCATCATCAGCTATTTTTGCGAGTCTTTGTTTGATATTGAAAGTTGAAATACAAAAAATTAATATGTTAAATATTTTTAAAATTTTTTATTTGAATATTTAAAATAAATTAAAAATGAATTACAAAAAATTAAAAAAATTAATTTTTTTTTTAAATTTTTTGATTAATCAAAATTAAATAAAAACAAATCATCATGAGTGAGTCGTTGTTTAGTTTTGAAAATGGAAATAAAAAACTATTATGTTACATTTTTTTTTAAATAATTTTAATTGAACATTTCAATAAATTAAAGTTATCAAACAAAAATAAAAAAAAAATGAGTTTTAAAAAATAAAATCATTATCAGCTATTTTTGTGAGTCCTTGTTTAGTATTGAAAATAGAAATTAAAAAAAAATTTATATGTAAAACTTTTTAACAATTTTTCTAATTGAACATTAAATTGAAAATTAAATTAAAAATGACCAAAAAAAAATTAAAAAAAATTAATTTTTGAATTGAATTGAATTTAATTGAACATTAAATTGAAAATTAAATTAAAAAAAACAAAAAAAAAATTTTTTTTTTAAATAAAAAAAATAAAAATTAAATCATCACCATAACTTGAGCAATGTTATTGTCAGTGGTTGCTGTTATTAGACGATCTGATCGTTTAATGTCGCCCAATTTGGTATGGCCACGTTTAAATTTAGCTGCTCAAAATTTCACAGTGGTAAAAAGAATGGTAGAGAGTTCTTGTATACAGTGAACCGTGCGTCTTTTATATGCGATGTTCGGTGTTTTTGAAAACAAATAAATATTTTGAAATATTTTTTAACTGATCAAACTGACTCAAACCATTGTCAAACAATAACTGCGTAAAATGAATAAAATTTCCTAGTTTTCCTTAGTTTTTAAAGTTTTCTTTAGAGAAACATTTCTTCTGAAACTAAACTAAACTACTTTCAGTAAAAGAAACTTCAGTAATAAACCACTTTCTATAATATTAAAGCAACAAAATATTGTTCACCCGGGTTCTGGTGCTTCTAGTTTGGCATCTAAATAGTAAACGAGTTCATTATGCACCCCAAAGAATGCGAATTCCTATAAAATTAGCACCAACCATGTAGCAACAATGACTCTTGTCATTTGCTCAAATGACAGCAGGGATGACTGTGCAATTTATGTCAACAAGAAACACATTTACAAACCGTGCAACACATTAAAAGGGCCAACCACTGATGTTTCTTTGGGGCAAATTATGCTCAAAACAGAAGCAAAAAGCACACAGCATCACAGAAACACGTTGCTCCAAACATTGCTTTGCGCATACCAAACACACACATGCACATCGAGTATGCTATTATATACACACAAGCCTACATACGTGTTGTGCATATCGCATCGTACAGCTTCATTAAGCAGCTGCCTGTCATTTAGCAATGCCATTAAAAAATAACCCCCTATTAACAAATTACCTGAAAATGCCTACAACGCAAACGCAATGCTTGCTAAACAGATAAAAAATTTCACAAAAAAATTCAACAAAAAATTGGCAAAAAAATAATATAAGAAAATAAACGTTTATACGCTTTGACACATGCATCGAAAAAAATATATTAAAAGTCTTACTGCAGCCATTGCAGCGACGGCGTTATCTGCGCCAGAATGATGGATCATCATGTGAAGCGCGCAAAAAATGGCGGCGCGACAGCCAGACAGCGTCGTGCAGCATCAAGCAAATAAAGGCGCAGTGTGCTAGTAGTGCCGCGAATCGGTAGCCAAGTAGACAATGACAGCGGGCAACAACAAAAAAAAAACAACATAATATAATTAAAAAAAATATTCAAAAAAAAAACAATGTGAAAAAGTTATTATGCGTATACTTGAAAGTGTTAAACAGCGTGCAGCTACCGCGAAAGGGAAGGCGAGCTGTCATGAAGCGTGTCATTGATAGTGAAGCAAAGCATAATAATGTGTTTTGTCGTTTACGCTGATATTATTACACACGCACACACACACGCATGCGTCTGTAATGCATCCATCCGCATATTTGGTGGCTCAGTTTTTGACATTAATGCTGCCGCCGGCCGCTGATATGCGGTGCGTATGAGTGATTTTTCGCTTCAAGTCATTTTACGCGCTAATGTGAAGTTTATTTCCATTTGTTGTTGCTGTTGTCTTGAATTGACTTAATTTGCGTAGAGGGTCATGGCGGCGGCGGCGGTGCTGGTGCTGATGGTGGTGTTGGTAATAGGTCAGCTGGTGGAAGTGCTAGTCGTGCGGCTGGCAGTTTTAATGATTAATTTGCCACATTAAGGCAAATTCGCCGCGGTGGCAGCTCAAGTGGCACCAGCAGCACGGCCACTGTTTGTTTGTTTGTTTATATAATAAAATTCTTCTTCTTATTTTGAATTTTTCAATGTCTGTCTGGCCGATAGTAAATTAATCTGTTTAAGAGTTTTTGTGTTTTGTGCGCTGTGAAAGTCGAGTCGAGTTGAGTGGAGTCGAGCAAAGCACAACAACACAAGGCTGCGCCGTTTTGTACTCACTGTGCATGGTTCCATAGCTGCTGCTTGAAATTGCAGCGACCGCTTGGCCACTTGAAGCTCCGCCTTGTGCTTTGCTGCACAAGAACTTTTGCAGTATTATTGCTGTGTGTGCGTGTGAATGCCACTGCAGTTCTGTCTATTCTCGAGTGTTTGCTTTGCTGCCGTCTTAAATATAAATACCAAAATTTATAATTTAGTCACTTAAAATTTAGCTCTAGCGTGAGAATTGGACGCTTTTGCGTTTTGCATTGGAGTGGAGTTTTGTTAGTACAGATTTTTTCGTTGTTGACCGTAAAATACTTGAAAATTTTGCGATACGCAATTGAGTGAACAATTTTTACTGTTTGTTGTTGTTTTTGAAAAATTTATAATTCTATTTACGTATGCATTGCATGCTGTGTGGCGCACACATTTCAAATGAAGCAGAAACATGCTGACAAAAGAACGAAAGACTCAAGCCACGAACCTTGTTTCGTGTACTGTTTGCGGAAGTTATTAAAAGGTGACAAATGTGCCACTGCTGTTGGAATAAAAAGTTTATATATATAGACATACAAATATTCATTGTGCATACATAGTTATAGCAAATTTGTGGTTCTTGGTTCTGACTCAATGCAGCATAAGTAATATTTTTGTTTGCAAAATTCTTTATTGGTGACGTTAGTTTGTATTGCAAGTCCAAGATTTTCAAATATTCTTCAATTTAGTTCAGAAGCACACACATAGAGTTTTGCAGATTTTTTAAATGACAGAAGCGACAAAATAGAAGAGAAAAGTTAAAAAACCCTCTTCTACTTTAGTGTAATTTATGCTTAACAAAACCTTACAATTAGATTTTAACTCGTCACCTCATTGTCTTTTTCTTCTAACAAATGTTTGTACGATATTCAACACAATTTCGGTGTCATTAGCAGTCGATGCTCAATTCGAAAACTGGTCGTGGCTGCCACAAGCAAAATTCTCAACTAGAAACTGCCATTACAATATTTATAAATGATTAATTAAAAAATTTTGTACACGTCAATTGGCGTCATCGCTGTCGGCCATGCATTCAAATTTAATCAACCAGAAACCATAATAACAAATAAACTCGTCTCTAGTCTGTTGTAAGCAAACATTAACAGCACAGTTAGAAACAATTTTAACAGTTTTTTTTATAATATTTGCTTATGTGTGTGTGTGTGTGTAATTTTGCAAGTCAATGCACAGCAATGTCCATTTATAATTAATTAGCAAAAAGCAAAGATTATGTTCGCACGATTTTACGGTTGACAATGGCCAGCGGCGAACGACAGTAGCGGTCAAAGGTTGAATTACACACACACACACACACTTTAGAACAGACACTTGCACCGTGTGTCTCTGATTAAATCAGCAGACGAACGCAACGAATTTGTGTCGACCATGTGCTTCATTCTGGCTGGTTGTAAATATTTGTTTTTGCTATCAACAACAACTTGAAAAGTGGGCCAAACAGGTTCTGTCTCATTGGTAAATCAAATCATAGTGAACCCGGCCCCTAATAGACGCGACTTCGCTTCCAACTTGCACGCTCGATTTGAATGCTCTTCCTGGTGCTTCAAATTGCTTTCATTATTTGCATATTGACACCTCAAATTAGAAGAAATAAATCAGCTAAAACAACGAAATTCAATTCCATAGCTGCCGCTTAGTTAACGCCAATTGACCGATGGTTCAATGTGCGCATTGCTGCCAGTTGGTTTGGTATTCTTGTTGCTGCTGTTGTTGTAATCTGATATGGCAGTTCATGGTCCATGAGTTGTCGCAGCGTTGCGGCGTGCACGCCCATGTCGCACATAAAGTCACAGTAGTTGAGATAAATTTATGCTGATGAGGGGCGTTTAAAAGCTGTTATGATGTGTGTGTGTGTGTGTGTAGAAGTGCTTGCATGCTCATCAGCCAGTTCAAGCAGCTGATGACAAAATTATGCCGTAAAAGGTGCATTTAAAAAAGTACAACAATAAAAAACATTGTAAAATGCATTATGGCAATAAAAACAAAAACCATAAAATTATAGAAAATAATAAAAAATTTCAAAAATACCTCAAATGTAAAAAATGCATGTCGTTAATCTTTATCGTTGTTTATCTTTTACAGCCCAGCCGCTGCTATGCCCCAGATGTCTGCTGTCGCATACCGACCACCACACTGACCGTCAACGGCTACTTGTTCCGTACACCCGAACAACCCTTCACCACACCCACGCGGCCAACAACGCCACGCGCCACACAGCCGCAAACTCCGCGTCCGACACCACCACGCCGCGATTACATTCCGCCCGCACCTAATACCACACCACGTCGCGAGTACATTCCTCCCGCACCCAATACCACACCACGTCGCGAGTACATTCCGCCCGCACCCAATACGACACCACGCCCCACTCAGTCATCCTACCGGCCACAGCCCACAACCCAGCCACCCTACCGGCCACAGCAAACCACACAGCCAGCCTACCGGCCACAGCCAACCACTCAACCACCTTACCGGCCACAGCCAACCACTCAGCCAGCCTATCGGCCACAGCCCACTCAGCCAGCCTATCGACCAGAGTCAACCACCCCCCGCCGCGATTACTTGCCGCCTACTACTTCACCACGCCAAACTCAGCCACCCTTCCGGCCACAGCCCGGCAGCCCCGATCAGAGCTACCGGCCACAGCCCAGCAGCCCCGATAAGAGCTACCGGCCACAGCCCGGCAGCCCCAATCAAAACTGCCGGCCACAGCCCGGCAGCCCCGATCAGAACTACCGGCCACAGCCCGGCAGCCCCGATCAGAGCTACCGGCCACAGCCCGGCAGCCCCGATCAGAGCTACCGGCCACAGCCCGGCAGCCCCGATCAGAAATACCGGCCACAGCCGGGCAGCCCCGATCAGGACTGCCTGCCACAGCCCGGCAGCCCCGATCAGAACTACCGGCCTCAGCCCGGCAGCCCCGATCAGAACTACCGGCCACAGCCCGGCAGCCCCGATCAGAACTACCGGCCACAGCCCGGCAGCCCCGATCAGAACTACCGGCCACAGCCCGGCAGCCCCGATCAGAACTACCGGCCACAGCCCGGCAGCCCCGATCAGAACTACGCCACCGAATCGTCCAACACAATATCGCGCACAGTGACGCCCCGCCCCAACGTTCGGCCGACCTCATCGCCCAACCAGTACCAGCCGCGCCCTTCGCCTGACCAGTACCAGCCGCACCCTAAGCCCGATCAGTACCAGCCGCAGCCTAAGCCCGACCAGTATCAGCCACACCCCAAGCCCGGCCAGAACCAGCCGCACCCTAAACCCGACCAGTATCAGCCACACCCTAAGCCCGGCCAGAACCAGCCGCACCCTAAGCCCGACCAGTACCAGCCGCACCCTAAACCCGACCAGTATCAGCCACACCCTAAGCCCGGCCAGAACCAGCAGCACCCTAAGCCCGACCAGTACCAGCCGCGTCCTACGCCCGGCCAGTACCAGCCGCCCGTGCGCCGCGGCGAGGATAACTTGTCGCCGCAGATCTTCCCCAACAACAACATCGGCCAACGTCATCTGAGCAAGTGCGCCTCGGCGCTGGAATGCACCCCGGAGAATATGTGCAACAGTATCGGTGTGATTATAGATCAGCCGATTGAGCTGACGCCCGCGGAAAAAGCGTTCCGTGTGCCATTGACCGATTGCTCGTTGGAGAACGGTGCGCCCGGCAAGTGTTGTCGCGATGCCAACTACGTGGATCCGTGGCCCATCAATTTGGCCGGCGTCTGCGCCACCAGAAATTCGGTGAGTCAAAACAAATCTGGAAATTAAATTGATTTCGTAATGTTGCTAAATTTCTGATTATCTTTCGTAGAACACCAGCCCGAAAGGCATTCAAGATTTCGATGCCAACTTTGGTGAAATTCCATGGCAGGCAATGATTCTCAAGGAGTCCACCAAAACGCTGGTGGGCGGTGGCGCAGTTATTGGCGATCAAATTCTGCTGACAGCAGCTTCTGTTGTCAAAGGGTAAGCAATCAGAAAGTTCACAATTAGAAATCGCTCTAAAGTTGATTTTACCCTTTGGCACTTTCGCCTTTCCGCAGACTGGCTGTGAACGACGTGAAGATTAAGGCCGGCGAATGGGAACTGGGTCGCGATAGCGAGCCGCTGCCATTCCAGATTGTTGGCGCCAAATCGATTGACATACATCCCGACTACAATCCATCGACGGGCGCCAATGACATGGCCGTCATTCGTCTGGACCGGCGTCTGGAGTTTGCGCAGCACATCAAGCCGATCTGCGTCAGCAACGATGACCCGAAGCCGAACGAGAAGTGCGTGGTCACCGGCTGGGGCAAGCAGGCCTTGAATAGTGAGTGCATTAGCTATAATAATTTTTGTAAATATATATTAAAAAAATAATGTTTTGCCTGCAGTACACGAGGAGGGTGCCGTCTTGCACGTGACGAACACAAAAGTAGTGCCGCGCAGTGAATGCGGCGCCGACGAGAGCAGCGTCTGCAGTGCCACCACCTACGATGCGTGCCAGGTCGATATCGGCAGCGCCCTGGCCTGCGGTTCCGGCTCCAGTGTTTTGCTGAAGGGTATCTACACAGCGGAGAATGCCTGCGGCGAGGGTCAGGCGGTTCGATTCTCCAAGCCGGACCTGAAGTGGGTCAACGCATTCTTTACGCAGCAAAACAAGGCCACGCTGCAGAAGCGTCGCGTGTAATGGGCCACTTCGACTGGCATGCAACTGCCACATGGGATGTCATTTAGTTTAGTAAATAATGGACATTTTTACCAACAACAACAACAACACCACCACTTCCACTACCACAACCACCAACGCCAGCAGCAGAACTTGAAAGAAGCGCAAAATCGCTGCTTGCGAAAAATGGTTAAATATTGCTGAGGATGTGTTGAATTGTTTAAGCTTCCTTGTGCTTTAGTTTAAATAATTCGAATTAGCTGTTGTTGCTGCCAAAAACACAAACACACGCGCGTACACACACACACACACACACTACCCCCCCTACCCCACATTCCAACCCATGGCCCCCACATGCGCAATCAACACACACACGCAGAAAACCCAGCTCGACAGCTCCTAACCGAAATTCCCTTCCCTACGCATCCTCCCTACGCATCTTATCCGCTGTGTCTTTCTCATAATGAAAACAAAAAAGTAGGTTTAAATTTTGAAATTGAAATTGCAAAGTTGTGCGAGAGATTTCATAGCTACACATGTGTAATTTAAGTTATGTATGAACACTTTTGCTCAATCAACTCGAATTGCCAACTCAAGAATTGAGATTATGTAAACGTTCTTTTTCTTCTATAGTGTAAGAAGATCTCTATTGTAAAAATCTCGCTCTATTTATGCCACACAGACTTCTTGCTTACTTCTCACGTGATGTCTTTAAGTTTGAATTTCCGTATTTTATTACATGAAACTTTTGCTGTAATTGACTTTGACTAATTAAATATGTGCGCTACTTGTACGCCTTATGAGAGAAATGTTGAATCTTCTTACATCACACAAGAAAGAAAGAAAACACGAATAATTTATATTTTGCAATATCATGATGTATAAAAATATATATATGTACTAGTATATACACTACATACATATATATAAATTTTAGTTTTCAATTTAATTTTTAAATAAAAAATTTACAATGAAACAAAGAATTGATTTTTTCTTAATTGGGACAACATTAGCTGGGTAACACTTTTCGTCGATGATGACGACGTCAAATAAAGCGAGCAAATTGAGCTTTTGTATAAATGCTTTCATTACAGCCAACATTTTTAATATTTTCAATATACAAAGCATTTATAAATGGTAAAAAATCAAAAGAAAATAAAAAATTAAAAACCAATACAAACCAGCAACAACAATTCCTGTTAGTTTTAGTGTTTTGTATCGTTTATTTTCTGGCACTTTCATAGTTGTCTCTGTACCACTGCACCGATGTCTGTACAGCCTCTTCAAAGTTGCTGAACTTGAAATCAGGTTGTAGGGAACGCAATTTACGATTGGAAGCTGTCTTCTTGTATTGGCCATCAGCCTTTGTAGTATCACAAACCAGTTTACCCTTTTGAAAAATTAAACAAATTTCAGTTTAGATATTACGAAGAAAATGCCTTTGCTTTACCTTAAAATTAAACGCCTTGGCAATTGCCTCGGCCACCTGGAAGATGGTCACCTCTTGTGCCTCGTCAACGCTCAACACAATCGGTTCGACGCTGTCATAGCTGCGCAGCACCCAAATCATCAGCTTGGCCAAGTCCAGTGAATAGATGAACTGACGCAGCGGTTTGCCGCTGCCATACACCGTAAACACCTTCTCGCTCTCGGGCACGTCGACATTCTCGTTGATCAGCTTGTGCATGCGGTAGATCATGCCCGGAATGACGTGACTCACCTCCGGCTTGTAGTTGTCGTGCGGGCCGAAAATATTGCACGGAATGACCGAGGTGAAGATGCGGTCGCTCTGGTCGTGATAGGCGTGGTTTTGTATGTCAATCAGCCGCTTGGCGTACGAGTAGCCGTAGTTGGAGGGATGCGGCGGCCCGTTGTGCACCATGGTTTCGTCAATGGGATATGTGGTCTTGTCGGGAAAGATGCAAGTCGACAGGCAGGAGACCACCTTGACGCAGCCAGCCTCGTAGGCGGTTTGCAGCACATTGTCGTTGATTTTCAGATTCTTGCGCTGCAGCAAAAGAGCAAAGTACAAATGTGTTAGGCGGGTTGGGAACGTTTTTGCGTGGATCTTACCAAGAAGTCCAGATTGTTGTTCATGTTGTGGAACAGGCCGCCCACCATGGCGGCCAAGTGGACCACATGTGTTGGCTTTGTGCGTGCAAAAAGCGCCTGCGTGGCTGCCGTATCGCTGCGGAAGAGAAAGCAGTTCGAGCGGCGTAGTGACATGTTCACTTGTATCCAAAACGTAAACCACTGTACTCACGTTAGGTCGGCTTCCTTGGAGCTGGCAAAGTGCCATTCCTCGTCAGTGGGTTGCTCCTCCTTGATGACTGCCTCGAGTGCTTTGCCCACGAGCCCCGTGCCGCCGGTCACCAAAATTTTCTTCATTACCAAGTTGTGGCTGCAAAGTGTTGTGGCCGTTTCCAAAACAGGTAAACAAGGGTTGCAGTGTGTGCTGTCGCTTGCGGCTTGTGTTGGCAGTAGGCTGTTGCTGTTATTGTCTTGGCAAGAGTTGCAGATGCTTCAGAAGCGCCAGTAACACAAAATTGTTGTTTTATTCAATAAATGATTAAATAAAAGCAAGAAATCTCTAATTGTAATATATCAGGTGTTTTGGAGGCAGCACATTGAAAAAAGTATGCTTAAATAAAGCAAACTGCAACCCTGCACTGCGAACAGCTGTTTGTGTTTCGACATGGCGCTGCCACCTGGTGTCCAATTAGTTATGTGTTTTGGTTGGTTTTGAGATTTTTATGGTTGAGTGTAGAGCACAGTTGTGGTTCATGGCAAATTCTATTAACTATAAAATATTTTTATGGCGGAATTAAAGTACAAACAAGCTTCACTTTCGATGGTAAATAAACTATTCTTTTGGTAGTTTATAAACAATCAAAACAAGCCATACTCATACTTGACGCACTTACGCTACTAATGCATTGACAGTGCACTTGGCCACTTGCAAGTAAAACAGTTATAAAAAACCGGGGATAAACCGGACATGTGAGAGATGGTTTTAGTGAGGTTCAAGTCCCATACTGACGGGGTTTTGGCTTTCGATGCTTTCCATCTCTATTAAAAATAAAAACAAATAAAAAAAAATGAAAAAAAAGTAAAAGAGTTGTTGGTCAGAATTAGAAAATGAAAATAATTAAAATTCATATTTCTTATTTCACGTAGGCGCCCACACTCTCTAACCCTGCTACAATAACAACAATGAAACCTTAAATTTACCGCCAGAATGTTCTGAACAAATTGAAATAAGTATTTAAGAGGTGCTGCGAACTTGTTTATTACTGCAACATCAACTGTGACAAAGTTTAAAAGTTACACCTAGTTTTGTTGTTGTTGTTGTTGCTCGCATTGATGGAACACACATGCAGCGACGAGGTAATTATCCACTTTACGTTATGGATAACGCTTTAATTGCGCAGGTGTGTGCGGTGCAATTACAAATTTCATTGACAAAATGAACGATGACACACGCACACACACACGTGGCACTTGTGTACATGTAACAGAACTTTACACCAACTCCCACACAGCAATGCAAACTGTTATCACTTTGAATAGCTGTGCCAGCGCAACGAGGCGGGCACGAACGTCTGCATTGTTGTGGCTGGCCAAAAAGGACATTCGCTGGTCGTCGTCGTCGTCGATTCGTCGTACACACTGCCGCACTCTCCCCCACTTTTCAAAGCTCTCGCTTATCACTTGAAGCATCCACATATGGGACCCGATAGCAGCGCACGCGACCTGTTGACGAACGAGTCACGCTGTTGTCCTTCGTGTCCGCAGGCATTGTCGGCACGATTCCTTGGCAGGCGTTAGAATTTTTGCTATAAACAAGCGTAACGCAACAGGTTCAAACTCAGTTGCCGTCGTGCGTTCCTCGTGAACAGATTATAGAGACATTAAAATACTTAGAGCCCAGTGGAGTTGGCCCTTAATGTCGGCTAAATACAAAAGTTGAACAAAAAACTGTTATTTCAGAGTCAATTTAAAAGTGTGCTTAGACATATTTAAAACAAATCCAAAGTTGCGGCTAAATTCACTTGAACAACAAATCATTGTTGAAAGCTCAGCGCGTCACGTACGAAACGAACAAATTTATTTTAAATAAAAAAACAAAGCTATTGAAGCTGTTTTATGTCCATTTCCGATACAGTTTAAACTCGCATTCCTACACTTTCGAGTGCGTTTAAAGTATTGTGGCCGAAGAAAAAAAGTTCAATAAAAAATCGAAAAAACTAGCGAAACATTTGTTGCATACCAAGCAGGATTTTAAACAATTACTTACGCAGTGTTTGGGATTTTTGATAAGAGATAATTAACCAAATTTTACGAGTTTTTGTGCAATAAAATCAAAAATGAAACTAAAAGTTACTTGGCGGCTTAAATTAGTTTGATTGGTCTATTGAGGAAGTTGAACATTTTACGTGCACAAAAGGTAAACAAGTAGAAATTGTTTGGTTTTATAAAAAGACAGTTTTTAGTTAAAGTTTTGTTTCATGTTTTATGATTCAATTGAAAAGTGTTACAATGCTAGGGAAATCCTGTTTAAAATTTAGAAATGGATATCAGTACTTCAGTTAGAACAAATGTGCAGTGTCTCTACAAGTTGTATTTCAATATCTCTGCTTGTTCAAGAGTTGTGTGCGAATCAGTTGGTTGTTAGGCAGACAAACGGACGGAAATTCTTAAATTTATTCTAAATTTAATTTAGTTTGGATTTGGTCTCAATTAGACTCAGACTTCAGTTGTCTTCAGGTGATGCAATCAAAACTGTCTACAGTCATTCCAGTTTAACCGTAGACAGTCTACAGTGAAGATTGTCTACAGTCATTCCAATTTAACCGCAGACCTACGTTGGGTCGTTTTTGATTTTTGATTTTGTACTTATAATATTTTTTAATATTTGTATTAATTTTGTACTTCTAATATTTTTTGTTATTATTTTAAACTGTCTCATGACTTTCTTACTTGGATATTATCTATCAAAATCAAACCGTTTTATATTTAAAAAAATAAGTTGGCTTTGCGTTTTTTTGTAATTTGTGTGTGTGATTTTAATCTGGGTCGTTTTCGACCCGTTTTTTTTAAATAGGTCTACGGTTAAATGCACATTTCGTGGTATCCTGAGGCCATTCAACTGTTGGCTGGAGTTTTGGATGTCAGGATACTAGAATAGAAATCCATTTCCAATTCAATTCCTTCCTTGTCTTAGCTTTGTATCAATGTAATTTTTAAGAAAATGTGCACCATCTACTGGAATAGAATGTTTAGAAATTATTTTATAAACATTTTTTTGCTTCAAAGTTCTTTAAAATCAAAAATTTATTGAGAATATGTAGAAATTCTTTTATGAATTTTTTTTGCTTGAAAGTTCTATAAAATAAAAAAATTTCCTAAATAAAACCCAATAAACATTTAGGTTGAAAATCAACTTGAGGTTAAGTTGAGATCAAACGTGTTTCTCAAATCTCCAACGTTAATTCTCAACAGCATCTCCACTTGAGAATCATAGCGTTCTCAACAAAAAGGACATTTTTAAGGGGATTGATTCTCAACTGGAGAAAACTATTCAACTCAACTCATTCTCAACTTGAATTTAAAGGTGATTGCCACTTACAAAATATTTTAAAATTTTCTCAAATGTAATTCAACGTCGAAGAAATATTTTGTTGATGTTTATTGGGAATGTTCTTTTCTTAACAGTGGTAGTTCTCTCATACCAAAGTTTAATCTTTCCTGGATATCCTACCTACAATTCAATGTTATTTTCTTTTCATACCAAAAGTTGTTGTTTAGGTGAATTGGAATTGGTTGAGCTCTGACTTTCTCGTACTTAATTTTTTTTTTAGTTTTTATGTTTTAACGCCCATCTTCTTCTTTCTTCTTTTTTTTGACATATTTTTTACTTTTGAAAATTTTGCAATATTTTTTTATTTCTAAATTTGTTTTATTTATATATATATTTTTTTATAAATACTTTTCATAACTGTGGCAGATACATAAAACATTCAAAGGCATTTTTATAAACAATTTTCTTATGAACTAAAAATGTATTTCAAGCAATCGTCTTCTGGTTGTAGAGTCTTCAAAGGTTTCTCTGCATGGCTGCAGGTTCCATACAAATGCTTACCTACATATTTCACTGAAAGTTTTCATTTATAATAATAAAAAATAACTTCCGTGACAAAGTGAATTTCTGCATTGCGCATGGAACGAAAAGTGTTTCAAGAAAAAATACCAACGAAAATATTTCTTATTCAAAACGCTTTTGTTTTCCAAGAACTTAAAATACACTTATACCTTCACTGTTGCCTCGACCGTTGAGTCTCACTAATAAAAATTTAATTAAAGTAAAGAATGTTCATGGCATATTTTTAGGAGTGGTTTTTATTTGTATATTTATGTTTAAAACTTTAGTTATATTTTATTTGAATAGCAATTTTTCATAAAAAAATACAAAAACTTAACTATGCAATTAAGATTTTAGCATTAAAGCAAAATATTTAAAATACTTTCACTTGTCCATGATTCTTCAACTATGTTTTTTTTAGAGGTATAGAACTTCGAATTGAAATAAAACACAAGAAAATCGTTTTAATGTCCATCAATTTGGCTTTATTGGAAGGATAATTTTATGCCATTAATGGCCGCGGCTGGCTCGAATAAAGCCAATTCTACAGGTCCAATTTTCAGTTGATGGACAAAGCTCCAATTGCTGTGCACGGTGGCGAATCGATTCATTCGGGTCCTCTTCAACATTTTGCTCTACAGCGGCAATTGTTTCTTCGGTGCGCACTGTTCGACGTCTCTGCGGATGCGTATTATCACATAGAGTAAACGTAGTGCGAAAACGACCCATGGTTAACCGAATTAATTGCTCTGATGGACCATAAAATGGACGGAGCTTGCGGTAAACTTCGCGAACTGAACCATTATTTTCGAAATAAATTTGCACGATTTGCAAGCGTTGTTCTTTTGTCAACCTGTTCATGATGAAATGGCAAACCAAACTGAACAAAAATGACATTAGAGTTGCCAGATTTGACCACAAAATGCCAGTTTTATCTCTATTCGAAAAACAAACCTCTAAAAAAAACACCCTATATAAGGTCCTTCAACAAGAAGTGTTTCAGGGTGACGGGTTGGGTGAGTTTCAGGTTCAAAGGTGATTCATGTATGTCATTTACGATATAGGTAGATAAGTAGAAGTTTCTTCCTCAGTGCCGAGTCCACTTAGCCCATAGAGGTTCTTTGTAAAACCGCAATCAATCGAGCTTAGGACTGTTCAGGTTTTCAACAAGTTTGAGCTTCTTACGAAACTTAGTAGACATAATCCTATGGCCTTGAAACCCCAGACTATCGAAGAGGAAATTGCAGTTGATTCTTTCTTTTTTCGGGATAAAGCAGCACAAGTGCATAGAAAGGAGTGCTCTGAAGTTTTTAATGGTAAAAAATATCTGCCAAATGAAGTCGTCGGTTCTTCTAAACCCTCTTTTTTAAATAGTGAATATTTTCATCACAATTTTGTGTCTGTATTTACCCAATAAAAACTCAAATAATATGTTTGGGGCCAAAGGAAATTTATAAAATAAAGAAAATTTTCTCCTTTATATTACTTTTGACAAATGATATTTCCTCAAATTTAATTACTTCAAAAGTCAAAGTCAGTGGCAAATATTTAAACTTTGGTCTTTAGTCGGTAAATTAATAAAATTTCAAGCAATAAAATCAATTCGATTCAATTTTCAATATCCAATATTTATAGCCAGTTCACACTTCAAAAGCACACATCTCTTCCATGGTTCATATTCTAGTAAATTGCAAACAATCTGCAAACAATCTGCAATTTATTCCACATTTTGCGGTTATTTGGCCAATAATAATAAAATTTGCGACATGCAGTAGCAGAATTTATTTATTTCATTTGCATGAAATGCCACTGCCATCAACTGCAGGAAAAACGCATTAAATATTCGCAATGTAAACAATGCACAAATACACACAAACGAAAAACGAGTGCGATGACGGAGCGGTACACTGTCAAGTGGTGGAAATAAATCAAATTATTATGCGTGCACACTCTGCCAAGCTCAGCGAATGCAAAAGACGCAGGTATGCAGTGCGAGCGATATGAGAAATCTGCAATTTCAATTTGAATAAAAACTAGCGCTGAGTTGCTTTCACGCCATTTCACACAGTGGTACAAGAAAAATTCGACATTATTTGCATACCAACTGAAATTGTGCAATTGAATTTTCTTAGTGCAGTATTCCTTAGTTGAGTTGACTTGATGAAGTTGTATGGAAACAAAAAAAGGAAACTTTCTTTTCTCAAATACACGTATGATGGAAAATTAATGCTGATTTAATTGTTTAATGTACAACAGATATGGACTTTGATAGATATGATAGATTGTGATGAAGCGAAATTTCAGTGATATGAATTTTCCAGTACTTGACACCGCGTTCTGTGCTTCGGATGGTCTTTCTGTATGGGGATTACTGTTGTTGTTCTACCTTGATTGAAAATTCGTGTCCTTCAAAAGTTCTTTACCTTGAAAACAAAAGTTTTAAATGAATCGGTTTGTAACATAACACAGCGTTGACAAGTTTATGATTGTTTTTTGTAATATTTGCTTAAATTTAAATTTATTACATCAACATGCAATGGCGGCCCTTACGGCGCAATGATTAATGTGTTCCATGATAAGTCGGAGAGATTTGGATTTGAATTCTCATACAAGCAAACACCAAAAGAAGAAAATGTTTTGTTGGCTTCATAGGAGAAAAGCGCCAATGGCACCTTTGCACTATTTGATTCAAAAGATGAGGAATTGAATGATAAAAGTTATTAATAAGTTAAGAGTATTTTCAAACTGTCTCCCACAAGTCATATAAAAGGTAAATAAGGATCATGATGAAATAAACAAGGTGAAGTAAGTTTTGACAGCTAATTTTGTATGCTCCCTCAGTTGAACTGTTGCATTCAAAAACGATTAAAAAGGGGACAAATGCAGGCCTTTTCCACTAGATGGCGCTAACAATAGTAGTACAATTCGTAACCAATTCGAAGAAAAACAGTTAATAAATAAGTGAATATTTGTATCAAATACCATAATTTTAACAGTAATAATTTAAATATGTTTGTAAATTTGTTGTGCACATTTAATACGGTTTTATCTGATATCTGGAGATATGTTTACTCCTTAAAAACATAATGGCAATTAGGTTAAGAGAGTGGTGTACGATTTTTCCTATATAAGTTCTTCAATTCTCTCAAAACCAACATAACATAAACCATAACATAAAAAGAAAGGTTTTTGAACATAACGAAAATTATTTTAAAGGGAAGGGAATATTTATAGACTCGGTAGATACATACGTTCCGACGGTGTTTTTTTTTCAGTAGGGGAAAGCATCGAAAGCATTTACGTGTGCGAGACTTTATCAGACTAAAACCGTTGTATAAAATATTAGCGTGGAGCTTCGTCTGAGACTGAGAGTCGCCTTTCATCCTGAATAAAAGGTATGGTCACCGGACGGACGGAAAGTCAGTTTACGTATTCGTCTGAAGAATGTCCGGTACGTCAATTATTTGCAGAAGCATGATACGTGCGGTAAATGACTCCGCTGACGCCAGCTTGAAAGCCATAACTGATCGACGATGGTTGTGCGTGCTTTATCGTTTGTGCCTTTTCGCGAGGACTTGTTGCTTCAGCATCTTATTTAGTTGCTTTATTCGGAAATACATTTGGCATTTCAAAAACCTTCCCTGCAAATCGATTGCAGCACTTCTCTCTAACAGATTCTTTTGCAAACTGTTCACAAACCATTACATGGCCACCGTTTAGAGTAGCGAAATTCCTTTCTTAACTTGAAATTTTGTGCAAGAACTCGTTTTGTTTGAAATATAACTGTCAATACTTTTTTAATGAAAAGTAATGAACAGTGACTACTTTTTTTGTTTACCTAGAAATTAAACGTACTTTTTAAAAGAAGCAACATTGTTATTTCGGGGAGCATTTTTTTCAAAATACGCTATGACAACCGAGAACTTACACCACCTTGTTTATTGCATCA
This sequence comes from Melieria omissa, assembly GCA_963971225.1. Classification (NCBI taxonomy): domain Eukaryota; kingdom Metazoa; phylum Arthropoda; class Insecta; order Diptera; family Ulidiidae; genus Melieria; species Melieria omissa. The sequence goes on from OZ020269.1 coordinate 10,336,423, forward strand.
TGAATAAGGATAACTGTTCTGATGACTGTTCAATTCTTAATGATGACAACTTTAATGACTGACAGATACGCTTTTAAAGGCTTTGAAGACCAACTGGTTCAAGAAACTTTTCAGTGCCATATTTTTAAGACCTAACCCAGAGTCAAAACTACTCGATTTTGTGTTCAAGTCCATTATTGTTTACAACAGTACCATTCTTTAATATCCTTGAAGCTTTTCAAGGCATTATTTTGAAAAAATAAATAAAGTAGAAGTTAGGTTACGTTGATTGTCTCGTATGATGTTACAAATTAAAATTGCAAAAATAAAGTAGAAGTGAGGTTAGGTTATGTTGGCTGCCTCTTACGATGTTACAAATTCAATAGTTTATAGTTTCATACATCTAAAATTGTATTGATTTCTGATTTTTATTGCTTTTGGCTTTACTCGTTCAGTGAAAAATAGTTCAATGGACCTCAAAATTAATGCTTAAATTTTTGCTTATAATATATGAAAACTTATCTGTTTGTTGCCATGAATGATCTCTAGTAGAGCCTCAAATATAGTCCGGGCAGTCCGAATGGTTCAGATTTTGGACCGTCTGGACTCTGAAAAATAATTTGTAATTTTACATGAAATCAACTGTTCGAAAGTCCGGACAGTCTGAAGCACAAATCTCTAATTTCACGCCCATATTAACTTTTGGATGGTGCGGGACAACAGTGTTTTTGTTTTTGTTGCACAGTGCTGTAAGCGCTAAAAAGTTAGCCGTGCAATACACTCACAATCACTTTATTAAATATCAAATAATTCCAGGCAGTAAATGTAAATGCGCTGCCATAAAGTGCAAAGCATTAAATTGTCAAAGAACTGATTTAGTCAGCACAATTTTTTTATCGATATATAAAAAATATCAGACGGCCATACACTGTGCACTCAAATGTGGGTTCAGTTGTTTTGAATTTGTTGCTGCGCATTTGTGCTATAGCCACAACATTTGTACGCACTTCCGGCTTGGCGCATCTAAGTGCTGCGAGGTGAAAGTCAGTGTTGTATGTGTATATGTGTTTGAATGTGTTTGTGTGCGTGTAGCTATTTGGCTGCCTCGCTGTTTAATGCGTTTGTCAACGCAATTTAATTTCTAGTCAATAGAAATAAAATTGACGCGTAAAAACCATAAACTGACCGCATTGCAAACATACGCCAGACACACCCACCAACAACCAACAACAAACAGTCAAATGTCAATGCAATACAAATCGACAATACACTCTAAGTAATGACGCAACAATTTGCGCGCCTTAAATTGGTCAACGGCTTCATTTATGTATGTACGAATATTGTACAATAAAATTGAAATATGCGCCGTCGAAATGTTGCCGCCTCTATTGGCTACTGGACATTTTTGCGCCAGTCATTTGCAGTACAGACGCTGAAGTCCATCAAGTGCGACTGGCCATCATTTCCTCAATTATTACGAGTGCGACACGCATTAACACAAACACAAACACACACACGAACACACACACGCGCACTGCTGCTCATGTTTGCTCATCTCCTGTCGATTGCTGCTGCGGCGCGTGGTCGTTGCCCCTAAATGCTTGACGCCTGACATTTGGCACTCGTTATTGTTTTTGTTGTTGTTGTTGTGGCGGGATATTTGCGTCTATTAGTTTGTCACAGCTTTTTGGAATACAAGTGTCCTTTTGTTGTTGCGCATTGTTTTTGTTGTTTTTAGGCGAGAAATTGCTGCTTGTCGAAAGTGCTCACGTCCTGATTTGTATGTGTGTTGGTGTGTGCGTAGGTTTTGTGAGTGTTGAATTATTAAGCACATGTTGCATGCGGGGCGTGCGAAAGGGGGCCTTGGCTACGAGGGAGTGTTTCGGTGCGTATGAACGCGAGTGACGGGGCCGATGCGAATGCGAGTATTTATTGTGAGCTCAATTAAAATAATTAAAAAATTGTTGACAGCAGAAGAAGGATTAGATGCGATGGACGAGCTTAGCGATAATGGAGAAGCGCAGGACATTTTAAGCTTATTTTAGTAGACAAGTGTTGAATCTTTAGTGTTGACATTTAATTATAAACATAATGGAAATTTTGATCGGCTTCAATAAATTAAATGCAATTAAAATTATTTTCATAAAAAAAATTATTTTCCAAAAATTCAAAAAATTATTTAAAAAAAGTTACTTTCATAAAAACTCAATAAGAAATTAGAAATCGTTTATAAAGAAACCATTATTGCCTAATAGATTTTGGTATAAGGCATCATTGGATTGTTGATAGAGCACCAAGAGGTTTGGGTTCCCATTGATGGAAAAGATAATGTTCTTCAGTTAAATACTTAGAATGCAGGTTTTTAAAAGCTTTGCTTTAACTACAGATATTTCCAATTAAAAAAAAAAAATTTATTATTTTTATTATTTTATAACAATAGTCAATATTCTACAAATAAATACCCAGCAGCACTGGCAGCAGAAGCCTCTGGCTAATTTCAAAATTGGGAGCATTTGAAAGATACCCAAGGAAACAGAGTGGTTCTCTCTACCTTGAAAGGTGAAAGGTGTCGAATGTCTGAAAGAGAATTTTACTACCTTGAGGGATTCAAATATTTGAAGATATGATTCGAAACCTTAATTTTTTGACTCCATTCCATTTTCGATTTGAGATAAACAAGATTTGCAAAACACTAAACATCTGATTGCTCCTGAGAAATTTTTGAAAAACTTGTATGCTTCAGGTCGAAACAACTTGTTTACTCTATTGATGTGTAGTTTCTTTGCATATCTAATCAACACTTTAAATCAAAAGAAACGATATTTTTATTTGAATAGTTTGACTACTCAAATATATACGAAATTTGTATATATAAAACAGCCCCACGGAGATTCAGACTTGGCAAACCACAACAAGGAAACCTTCTTATAGCAAAACGTTCTAATAAAAATCTTTTTGATTCATTGAAATTTTGCCATTTTTTGTTGTAAAATTACAGTCATTGAAAGAAAACTTTTGTTAACTTGGTTTGGGTTGAGTCGGGATTCAAACCCATGTTTGCCTGACTTATGAATTAATGAATGAATCAGCGGCGGATTCAGAGGGTGGTTTTTGGGATTGAAACACCCCCGAAGTATTAAGATAGATTTTAAAACTACATACAAATTAAAAGATTCCTTTCCATACATAAACCTTTATGAACATTCAAGAATTATTTTTTTAATTTATTTTTTTATTAATTAATTTATTATATTTATTTTTTTATTTTATTTAATTTTTTTTATTTTATTTATTTTATTTTATTTTATTTTATTTTATTTTATTTTATTTTATTTTATTTTATTTTATTTTATTTTATTTTATTTTATTTTATTTTATTTTATTTTATTTTATTTTATTTTATTTTATTTTATTTTATTTTATTTTATTTTATTTTTTATTTTTAATGGAATTCAATATTTAATGGAAATTTTGTCTTATTGGAAAATAGTTACTCACAGAAACTTACCATTTTATACTGAGCGAGTACAGTCTTCGAAAATCAAGTTTTTAAAATTCAAACCATGTTTGTGTGAGTAATGAATTAATGAACTTTCGAGGCCATAAAAGCTGCTATGTAAGTTATTCCTTTCAATCTTGACGAGTTTTTGGTCTTTTTGATTCAATATCCATTTAATATATTCAATCAGTCAATCAATCATTTGCTATTCTTGTGATATCTTAACTTTCAAGGTTTGTCGTCGTGTGAATAAATTTCCATAGTCTTAAATCATATTTTTAAAGTTCAAACTTTAATGAAAATTTTTGTATAAAAAAGCGTCTAAAACAACATGTCCATGTTAAATTTCTCTAACATCCCAACGCCATAGTGTGCCAACAAAAAATTAATAATTATTGTTTTTGCGTCTTTTATTCCTTTATGCAATTGAACTTTTCCACCACTTACAGGCAATTAATCTACAAACGATAGTTCCTCATCGATTCGTGCAAATACAGCAAGCAACCGGCAAGCAGAAAGACAGACGACAAACGGACAGAATACGGAAACGTTGCAGCGAGTGAGCCGAGTGAATGACGCGCCGTTTTTTGCTGTAAGTAATAAAAGCATATGAGCGTTTATTGCGCCATTGTCGCCGCAATATGCTAAATGGAAAATGCCCCACCATGGAACAGGCGACGCTGAAATTATCGGCCGATGCAGCAACAGCAACAACAATAGTGACAGCAGTTGCACGAGCATCCGCTGGCACGAGCACGGCACCCAGCCTCGGCAGCATTGGCAGCGGCAGCACGTTAGCCGCAATGCACAGAAAGCACGCTGACAATGTTGGCAATGGCAACGACGAAGGCAACGGCGATGGCATCACAACAGTCCTGGCCAGCGTCAAAGTGGACCTTGGCAACTGCAAATCAATCGGCTCGTCGGCAGATGTCAAAGCAATGATGACCACATCGATGCAACCGCACCAACACCATCACCACCCGTACGCGCACACACACACGCACAACCATCAGACAATGGCCGGCAACGCGCACCAGCCGAATCACAGCCAGCTGCGACAATCGCAACAGCACCTGCAGGTGAACAACCATCTGGACAAAATGTCGGTGCGCTCGGTGAGCTCCGAGGACATCTCGACAGCGGTGGAGGGAAAGTGCTGCAGTGCGGCAGCGCGCAATCCGGCAATTAAAACCGGTCGGCGCATACAATTAATGCAGGTGAGAGCGTACGCGGCACTCGGCAGTTATGGCGGCCATATGGCCGAATGTGTGAGCATTCATACAATAAGTGTGTGTGTGTTTGTCTGGCTGTGTGGGTGTGTTTATGCAAATAAGCGGATCATTTAGTTTTAGTAGTGTTGGAGTATTAAAAACACATTCAGCTCTACGATAGTTTGAGTTTGTATGAGATGAGCAGGAAAAGGCTGAGAGCAAATGCTTAGAGATGTTTGGATGAATGAAGAAATGCAATATTTAGATGTATGAGTGAATGAACAAATGCTGCTAGAGATGCAAAGCCTTTGATGAAAAGGTGAAAACTTAGATACTCAGCACAGAGTAAAACTCTACACAGATACTCAGATTTATTAGAATCAGGTTCAAGGTTTTGGGAATTCATTGTCTAAGTAGTACAGACTTTTTGCTTCTGAATCCATCTTAATGCCATTTAACATTCGGAAACTGTTGTGTGTTCAATTTCTAATAATTTTGCTAGGTCAACTGGTCTCTGAAATGGCCCTGATAAGCGTCTCGTATATAAGCTTTATTTGTGCATCAGTGGGCTTCCTGTCTGCAGAATCTTTTGAAGTATCTAAACCAATCTCGAGCAGTAATTTCAGTTCTAACTTTATCTACAGACAGTGTTGGCAGATCAGGAGATTTCTAGATTTCTTCCAATATTAAGGAGATTATTGGCCCTTTAGGAGAATTTTTAGGAGAAAGAATTGTTTAGGAGAAAGTTTTGGAGATTTTCATACTTTTGAAATCTCATTAATCGCACTGAAGCCTTGATTAATGAAAGCTGAAGTATCTAATTTAAATTAAATAACTTTTATGCCTTAAAGTGTATAATCTATGCAATGAATGAAGGAAGTTTACAAAAGCAATCTATCTAATTTTGTATATGTTTTGTTGGTGTTAAGTTGTAATTAAGCTAAAGCTGAATGAATAAAAAGGCTGGTTTATAAAATCAAATATGTATTATTGACAAAAAGTTAAAGAGATTTGTAAAATTTTTGGGAGTAAATTGCAGTTTTTTAGATTAACCCCATGATGCAATTATAAAGGTGAGATCTTCCTTGACAGCTCGCTTTTGACACTGTCTTATAGAACGAGAACGAATGTTGTCTAGTACGCATTCAAAAAAAGGGGAAAAACGACGAAGTAAATTAAAAGTTTCAAATACAAATTCATAAATAGTGATTGCAGAAAAAAGGTTAAGGTTAGTTTGAAGGCTTTCGAACCATGTCAGATATGGAATCATATTCATATCCACGACTTTCATTTCATCAAAACATAGTACACAATGAGCAGTTAGAGCTTGGCATTTTTTTTAATTTGCACAACGGTTTGAAAAATCTGATGTTTTTTGACAATTGAAATGACAGTGATACCAAATTTCAAAGTCAATAAAACGATTAAAGGAAAGCACCATTAATATTTGTATCGCCTATAGAAATGTATGCTAAAATTGTTTCCCCCCTTTCTTTTAAAAGCAAAAAATACAACATTCTTTTTATCGACGTTTCTATAAGACAGAATGTCAACCAATTTTTTCAGTTTTCTGTCAATGAAGAACTCACCTTTATAATTTCATCATGGATTAACCCTTTCGCTATTTTGTTGTCACATGGCAACATGCTACTTTATGGAAGTAGCGTTGCCATATGAATGAATCCTTTATGGTTTCAAGATTACATTTGTTTGTTCATGCGTAGATACTTAATTTGAAGTTTTAAAAAAACAAAAAATTAACAAAATTAATTAACTGAATATTTAAGTTTAAAGAAGAGTAATATACAAGTTTTTCAATGTAATATGTAAGTTAATATCTTTACATAGTAAAGGAAGAAGAAGCAGAATAAATAAGAGAACTTTTTATTTGGACTTTTTACTTCACTTCAGATACATTTTTTTTTAATTTTAGTTGAAGTAATTGAAGAAATATTGGTTTTTTAGTTATGCGTAAACAATTTTATTTTTAAGTGATTATTAGAGCCACAACGATGTGGTTAATGTCATATGGCAACACTCTAAAAACTATAAAATAATATAAAACTGCGACAAAAATCAAAAAATTTCAAAACACACAAACAAAGCGGTATACTCGTATATTGGAAATTTTCAAGGATATTCAAGGATAAAGTTTTAAAAGGACATTTTCAATACCTCCTCGTCCTTTGACACCAAAAAAATTATTTTTTTAAGATTCTAAGGATTTTTCTCTTTCAGTTGATACCCATATTGTTATTCTACAATGCGCTCAATTTTTAAAACAATTTTTTGAAATAAACATGTCCTTCAAATTTCAAAGTCCTTTTAAAAAAAATTCTGACGTCAGAGAGAAAAACTAAAAACGCACCCCTACGTTACTACGTTTGGCCCCTAGTTTTGCGAGTATACCAATTTTTTCGTGTGTAAAATTTGTTGTCGCACGGTGTAATCACACAGAAGCTTAAATCTATAAAATTCAGACTCTAACTTTCTCCAGTAAAAACCTGTAGCGAAAGGGTTAAGGAGAAAGTCATCTAAAGTAAAGTCATCAAAGGTATCTGGCAACCCTATCTATAGAATCAAACTCAATCATATGGCTTCCAACAGAGCATTGTGGCTGTATGTTTTTACAACAAGTCCCTCAAAACGGTTTGTTTTTGTAACCAAAAAGTCTCTAGAACTCGTGGTTCATTTGTATTCTCTTCTAAAGATCGTCTGATGTTAAGATATGAATAGAAAGTTGTGTATGAGATATAATCGATACCCTTATTAATGATTAAGGTACATTGAAATACATTACTATGTCATTCAAACGACTTCCGCGGCTTTGTTTATAAGCTTCGATTCAGGAAGTAAATTTTTGTGTAACTTTGTTGCATAAGTCGGTCTGGACCTTAAAATTTTTTGAATTACTTTTTTCTTCAGTTGGCCAGTACGAACAGTATTGAGAATCATCTTAAGTACATCAAAGGGGCTTCATGTCGTTGACTGTTCAAATCTACATCGTAATTTTCAATTTCAGTTTATTCAAAATGTAAAAGAATTGTAGAACAATGAAGCACTTTTTTATGCTGCGTTTTGATCAATTGATTCATTTTATTTCTAATGTTAATGTTAAATTTGAACGCTTGGAAAACTCATTACTAAATCAGATCTGAGCCATCGATCAGCCTTGAGTTCATGAACACAGGAAACTAAAATTGCAACGCGCTGTACAATTGTCCCAAGCCAAGTTCAATTTTTATATTCCAATTGTGGCTCGACATCGTTCAAGAATTTCCACTGTTGTGTCTATTAATACTCGATGGACATTTACTTTATCAAAAATGGACAGAAATAGGAATCATTCATAATACGTCAGCTCCTTATTACATATATAGTACATACGACATTTCATTTGTTGTCAAGCTCGCATTGTTTCCTGTCATTGACAGCAATCGACCAACCAACATCGAAGCTACATTAATGTCTGTCCACCCGCTGACACAAGGCAAAAGTGTCGCAAATAATTTTTGCTTTATGGCTTACGGGGGACGTGATCGACAAAATAAAAAGGAAATAAAATTGAATGGTAATAAAAACAACCACTCTACAGTCACAACAACAACATACAAAAAATAGATTAAGCTAAAGCAAAAAAAAATATGAAAACATTTAAGCAATGAGCCGAAGCGCATAAATTCTTATTTGCATATTTCGCTTAGGCAAAGTTTAGGCGACAAGTGGCAAGTGTCAACGGCACCAAGGCGCCGCAACGCGCTGCTCCACACTGCACAGTGTCGCTAGTTCATAATAGCAAGGGACAAAAAAGAAACTGATAACACTGATAGAATGGTCGTACGACAGTAAAATTTTGTAAGGGAGAGGGCTGGGTTGTGAACCAGGCTGGGGTGTGAACCATTGCCGTTTTTTCTTTCCCTAATTGACATATCGCCAATCCTTCAACTGTCAATTTTGTCTTATGATATGACTCTGCTCTGTGGTTACACCGAAGTACAAACACGTATTGCTTGTGGCAGCAATCGAGTTTGAAAGACATCGTGTTTGAAAATCGACTGCGAAAACTTGTTGGCTTTTTTTTAAAGTGCTATCTTAGTGACTGAGGTTATTGCAAAAAGGTCAGTGTAATACATGTTTATTTAGTGTTTTGATTCTATTTTACGATGCAATATTTGTTTATGTCGAATTATGATTGGAAGTGTCGTTTATTTTAAAGTTTCCAAAATGGCATCGTGGTTGGGCTGTGAACCACTGAGGTGGCTGGGTTATGAACCACCTGTTTTTCGTACTACATTTGTTCTAACACTGTCAAATATGGACGGATATATTAAAATAAAGTCATTTTATATAATTTAACTCGATTTCGTTGTGTTCACTTGAAGTGAGCCAATACGAGAACACGTTCGTATTTCACATGCAAACATTCCGACACAGATTAGGATGAAAATTTAAAAAATTGAGCAGTTTCATTCATTGCGATTTTTTGGCCTAAGAGGCGTCATTATAACTTTTTTTCACCTCTTGAGGCTTCCTGATTAAATAAATTCTCAATGTACTTAAAAATTATGGGTGTTTTCTTCGTATTTTCTGACTTTAATAGGGATTTTCCAGATGGTTCACAACCCAGCCACTTTTTTGAAAAAGCGAAAAATCACGTTCTTAGAAAATTGGACGTAGAGAGTTAAATTTCAATCAAAACGGTAATCTGTCTTCATAACAAAGTTGCGTTATATATTCACCTTTCCAACGGTATCTTCGATTTTTCGATATCTTTATTCTGAGAAAAGTTAGAGCCGAAAAACCAAACCCGGTTCACACCCCAGCCCTCTCCCTTACATATGATTTTGTTACAAAGAGAAGTAATTATGCCAAAAATTACTCCAATCGCCCCACGGCGAACCCATATAAAACAAATACTGAGTTGACAATATCTCGAAAACTATTAAAGATATATTGATGAAATTTGGTACAACAACTCACAATATCAATATAAATATGTACAATATACCAAAAATCGATTTATATTTAATAAATTGCAATAATTTCTACCCAAGTCATCAACCTTCACAAAGTGCAAAGTGCCCTACCATCGGTATACAAATTTATATTTTTAAAATAAGTTTTCACATTTTAGTAAATTAAGGTATTTACTTCAGTACTACAAATTAATTTTTCTACATTTACAACATTAATTTTTTTGATTTTTGTCTCTCCTCGCGACACTGTGCACCGTCGCGCCAACATAAACATTGATTGTCGTTTCAGCTATCAACATTTTCCGCCGCTATCGGGCGCATCGCTGCTAATGTCATCAGCCATAAAATTCGCCACAGTTGCAGCGGTCACGTAGCGCGCGGCTGTCGTCGATAAGCGACCGTGCAAACATCATTTAATTAGTCTTACAAAGTGTTAATTTGCCACTGAAACCGAAATGGACACAGCGCGACCGCAAAGCGACGGCGAGCGTCTGTAAGCCGTAAGTTGGTGTAACTTGCTGCCAAGTGGTTGATTGTGTGTGTGTGTTTGAGTGTGACTGTGTCTGTCTACATTAAGCGATTAACAGCCAACTGCGACCCCACTCAGGCTGCGCTCATTTGCAGCCAAGTCGATCTATTGAAATGCTCTGTCGGTTTCTTTGAAAATGTGCTTATTTGCGGTTGATTGCGGTTAATTTCATTTGTGGTGTGTCTGTGTGTGTGTGTGCGGGAAGCGCGGCCACGTACACTCAGGGGGTTTGTTCTTTTGTGTGTTTGAGTAAAGATATGTTTATTCAGACTGAGTGTAGACAGGTTGATTAGTGGGTGTGTGCGTACTGTTGTTATGAATTGTGCCGAAAGAAGGTGTGACACGTTGTCACGGTGTGTGTTGTAAAATGTGGTTTTATACAGGAAAACAGGTGAAGCGACAACTTAGGGCTGATGTGGTTTAATTCAATTATGAATTTTCGGTACGTAATGATACAAGGTATTTATGCTATAGATGTGACAGACTGTCACAAAGGTACGTAATAAGCTTTTGTTCAACAAGTGGGTAGTAAAAAATGTAATGTTTGCCAGTTTAATCATTTGAAATGAATTCTAAACTATTTGAAATAATTTTTGTATAGAAAAAATTTGTCACACTGTCACAAAAACTTTATAGAATTGAATTTTTTGAAATATTTGAAGCAAGAATGTAATAAGAGTATACAATATAAGTGCAACATTGACGTTGATAAACAATTTACACTTTGCAGGATGTAATATTTTGTCACAAAATTAACTAGGCATCCCAAAATGAACTTGTTTGAGTTATTTATATGTATTAATTTTTTGTGTTATTGTTGTTAAGAGGACATTAGACACTCTTGAAAGTATTTTTCAAGTAAAGTAAGTGTTAACAGATGTGGGACATTGTCACAAAATGAGGTGAGCGTATTTTCCGAGTCGTTTGTCTATTGAGTTTTAATATTATTCCTTATAAGTGCACATTAAATACTTTTAAAGCTTTTGGAAAAATAAAATAAAAACATTTCATTTAATTTAAAAGTTGTGACACAATATCACAAAATGAGAGACACTTCTATTTTGAGTTGTGTCATTGTGTCATTGAAATTTAATGTTATTCCTTACAAGTGCACATTAAATTATTTTAAAGTCTTTGCCAAAATAAAATAAAATAAAATAAAATAAAATAAAATAAAATAAAATAAAATAAAATAAAATAAAATAAAATAAAATACAATAAAATAAAATAAAATAAAATACAATAAAATTAAATTAAATGAACTGAAATGAAATGAAATAAATGAAATGAAATTTAAAAGTTGACAAAGTGACACAATATCACAAAATGAGATACGCCTTCATTTTGGGCTGCTTACATATCAGTTTTAGTGCAATTGTTATTGTTATTATTTCATAAAGTAAATCTACTCACATATACAATTCAAATCATTGTCAAGGTGTCGTATTAAAAGATGTGACACATTGTCACAAAGTGTAATAAGCGCACTTTTTATTTACAAACTCATTTTTAGTACTATTGTTATTGGTTAGTGAAAGGCATCAAATGATCCAATCATTATCAAAGTACAGTATTAAAATATGTGACACTTTTTCACAAATTGACACAGGCGTCTGTTTTGAGTTGCTTACCTATTTTTTATTTTCACTTTTATCTATCAATTTAACAATCTTTATCTGTAACCCATCTTTATCTGTAATGCAATAACACATGTAACATATTGTGACAAAATTCAACAAGTTGTTTTTCAAATTTTTTACAAGAGTTTTAATAAGTTTTCAAATAATTAAGTTTTTATAATATTATCATCATTTTCAACCCCCTCAAAGCGTTGCCATATAAAGTAATGTGACATTGTGTCACAAAATCGAATTTACAAATTTGAATTTAATTGAATTACAAAAAATTTTTTCATATCACAACGGTTTTTCAAAAATTGTATATATATACTACTTCTACTTTTTCTAATAAACTTTTATATAATACAATATTTTTTATATACAAGTTTTCTGTAATTGCTTTGACGTACAGTGTCACAGACGCAACAAGTCATGTGCACACTTTTCCATTGCTTTCCGTACCGAAAATTTCCTTTACACTTTAATCGCAAATGAGAATGAATGGGTTCTGTTCACACACTCGTGCACGGTCGAGCTGTTACTTTCTACCACTTTGTTTTCTGCTTTTCATTCGTCGCCTTCTTCTGGTGCTGTCTTCCTTCTTTTCAGATGATAATTCTACCATTTATACCAATATTGGCATTGATTGTGCAAACATCGCTGATATTGCAAGAAATACTGGACTATCGAGCAGAGGTGGCCGACATTGAAACACAGGTAGGTGAAACTGTGGTGCGCAAGTGTGGGCGGGGCACACAATAAAGCGGTCCGGCCGTTGTCAGTGTACATCGGTCATTGCAGGTGAGAGGGCAGAACGCGCGGGTCAGTGCGCGCTGGCGGCCATTTGTCACCGCAAGGCGGCCGGTCGACACTGGAACGGCGATTGTTGTGGTAACAGTGCTGTTGTTGCTGCAGCACGTGCACAATGATGGCAACGATAGCGTGTAATTAAAATTTATTGCTGCAATTCAATCATACGCCAAGTATGGCCGACGCATAATGAACACTCACAGCTGCGCGGGCCAAACTAAAAGCTCCAACAATGGCCAACAACAACAACAACGAAGGCCAACAAATGCGAGTGAAAGTCCATAAACAAGTATTGTAAATATTGATAAAAGCAACAATGGAAAATTGAAACGGGGCGAAGGCGAGCGGGCACGTTTGGCACACGGTGGCGTATGCGCAACAATATCGAGCGAGAGTGTCTTCAAGTGTGTGGCCGACGACATGTCGACGGTATATTGGGCTAATCGCACATATTGGCGCCGCAATAAAATATTGTCGTATGTGCTTTAAATTTTGCACAGCACATGTCACAATATTTTGTGGTGGTGACAATATGCAGAAATTCAAATGACAAAAAAATGGCTAAATGGAAATGAAAATTTGCAAAAGAGTTCAATGTGCACAACGCTGTGTGCGTGTGGGCGACGTCTGTGTGTATATGTGCACTATTCAAAATGTAATCAATTGGATGTCGCACAAAAGTATGCTGACATGTAAATATGTGTGTATGTATGCGAGAGTGTGCGATTGAACACAGTGGGACAGCATCCAACAGCGCCACGTGTTGCTACGCCAAGTGGGGAAACTGTGAGCGATAGCAGCCGGAATTCGTTCCATAATCTTTGGTGATTTGACTCCATTGCTAACAGGGCGAACAATATAAGCGACAGGTGACAGAGCACGACAGAGCATACATACATACAAATCACAGAATCCTTCTACTCAACTGGACTCAACAATAAGCCGGCACTCAGATGGGTACACGCGACATTGAAATTTAAAGTCTGTGCTAATGGTGCGCGGATTTTGTACATCACACCAAATTATTCTTAATCAATTATAATTGTCATTTAAAACCAATTGAATTGTTATTTAATAATCGGAATAGTCTGCATTATATAACTAAGATGCGCTAAAGACTCTTTCTTTTGTAGTAATTTCTGTGATTTTTTTAATGAATAATTTTTATGTTTCTAACGTTTACCACAAAGAGATTTAATTTTGATTTCAAAGTGACTTCCTTTGTCTTTGTCTATTTTTAAAGTGTGTCAAACCAAACCACAATTGTCTTAAAGCTGTGTGAGTTTTTTATAATTTTTTTATTAAATTTTCTTAACTTGAAACGTGCATGAAGAAAGTGAAAAAAATAGAACCGAAACAAACTAGTAGATGACCTAAAATAATTCTTATAAGAAGCCAAAAGCATTCTTTCCTACACAGGAATTTCTTTTCAAATAGAAAATTCCTTGTAATTTTTGCACAAAACTTACACCCACACACATACATAGATAGAACAGTAAGGGGGCTGGAGTTCTGTACGCTACAGTTTGTATTTTTCTTATCTAATCCATTTTGTTACATTTCATTGAATTAGCGCAGATTGACACATGTATAAAAATGTATATTTATGTACATACATACATACATACATACATACATATGTTTGCGCGTGTGCTGCTTCATCTGGGGGAAAAATGCTTTACTGCTTAAGCTTCATCATCATCATAATCATCATCATCGATTTCAACGCCTTCAATGGCCGCAACAGCTTCGGCAGCTGTGTGGTCTTCATCATCCTTTTCTTGCTGTCTGCTTTCATTTTCTATGGATTTGTTTCTCCACTTTACTTTGCTTGTTCTTCTTGTTAATGTTGTTATTGTTATTGCTGTTCTTGTTGTTGTTGTTGCTTGTCAAAGTCTTATAAAATATTCAAAGGGATGGTGTAAGTTTGCTGTTATTAGCGCAGTCACGTTTCCTGTGTATTTTCAGTTTCGATTCGAAACTTTGCTCTGTTTTTTTTCTCATTCCATTTGTATTTCCTCCTTCCTTTTCGTGTTTATCATTTGTTTCAGTTTTTACTACGGTTTGTTGTTGTTGATGATGTTGATTTGGATCTGTTTTCTGCATTAAACATTTTTTTAAACATGTTGTTTACATATTTATGCGAGTTCGTGCTGTTGCTTGTGTGCTGTTGTTTGTGTGTATGTTTGTGCGTGTGTTGTGATTTCATGACTTTTATTGATTTTCGTCTATTTTGTTTTTATGCCGGTCTATAAGTCAAACACAATTGACCTACATTTTTATGTGTGGCGCACATTTTGACGTGAATCAGTTTTATTTATTACAAACGCAACTGTTCGGCGTTGATGACAGCGACGTTGATGTCGATGATGTTGACGAGGGCAGCCAAAGAGCTGGTTATGGCTATAATAATTGTGCCTTTATGTGCTGGACAAATTTCATGTGTATTGAAGGATTTCCCGTTGACATATTTACGTTCGGTTGTCGGAAGCATTTTGTTTGATGTGCAACACATGCACTGATTTTTTTATAGGTAATAATATATTCTGTGGATTTCGAGAATTATTTACAACATGTTTTATTTAAAGGATTATTAGGTGTTTTTAGTTCAGGACCATGAGACACATTGGAATTAAAATGATTCTATTTTATTAAAACTGCTCTTAGTTTGCCTTGCCGTAGCGATATTAGGAAGGATTGATCCCGATTTGGTCCAAGCTTCTTTATTTTGTCCAACTAACATGTTTTTTTAAACTGCTTCTAACATATCATTGGATGAAGTAGTAAGAAAATAATAAAAAATAGTAAATTAGTAAGTTAGTTAGGTTATTACCAATTTAGTGAAACAATCCAGAATCTTACTGACAACTATTTACAATTAGTTTGAAAAAATAAAATAAATTAAAATAGAAAAATAAAAAAAAATAAATTAAAATAAAATAAAACAAAAAAAAATTAAAATAAACTATATTTAAATAATATAAAATTATATAAAATAAAATAAAATAAAATAAAATAAAATAAAATAAAATAAAATAAAATAAAATAAAATAAAATAAAACAAAATAAAGTAAAATAAAATAAAACAAAAAAATAAAATAAAATAAAATAAAATAAAATAAAATAAAATAAAATTAAATAAAATTAAATAAAATAAAATACAACAAAATAAAATAAAATGAAATAAAATAAAATACAATAAAATAAAATAAAATAAAATAAAATAAAATAAAATAAAATAAAATAAAATAAAATAAAATAAAATAAAATAAAATAAAATAAAATAAAATAAAATAAAATAAAATAAAGTGAAATAAAATAAAATAAAATAAAATAAAATAAAATAAAATAAAATAAAATAAAATAAAATAAAAGAAAATAAAATAAAATAAAACAAAATAAAATAAAATAAAATAAAATAAAATAAAATAAAATAAAATAAAATAAAATAAAATAAAATAAAATAAAATAAAATAAAATAAAATAAAATAAAATAAAATAAATAAAATAAATAAAATAAATAAAATAAATAAAATAAATAAAATAAATAAAATAAATAAAATAAATAAAATAAATAAAATAAATAAAATAAATAAAATAAACAAAATAAATAAAATAAATAAAATAAAATTAAATATAATAAAAAAATAAAATAGTAATAAAATAATAAAATAAAATAAAATCAAAAAATAAATAAAATAAATACAAATATATTTAAATAATAAAAAATAAAATAAAATAAAATAAAATAAAATAAAATAAAATAAAATAAATTAAAATAAAATAAAATAAAATAAAATAAAAAAAATGAAATGAAATGAAATGAAATAAAATAAAATAAAAAAAAAATAAAATAAAAAAAATAATAAAATATTTGGAAGGCTTTGTACTTTAAGGGGCCCGAACACTGCGATGTTTCATATGTTTTTTATTTTATTTATTAAAAAAAAACGGGCGTTCCGATTTACATGAAACTTTACACATATGTTAATAAATGTTTAGATTATCGAAAACAATTTTTTTTTTTTTTGGCGGCCATGTTTGTATTCTGTAGCTGATCCAAAATGTCGTCTTTTTAAAATGACCCTTGTCGCGTTGACAGCAAATCAGCATAACGGAGCCTCCTAGAGCAAAAAACAAAAAAGATTCTTGAAATATACATTACTGGCTACTGTTTGACGTAGGGGATTTTAAAAATATTGATTAGAAAAAAAATGGCGGCTGTTTGAAGAAAAAGTTTTTTTTTTCGCGTAAAATTTTGCACTAAATTATTTATAAAAAAAAAAGTTTGGCATATATCGAAAAACGGCTACGTCGAGCAGAAGCGACACTATTCCCGAATAGAATGCAATTTGAATCAGGTCGATCGGATAAAAACTTTTTCAGTTATGCTGTCAACGCGGTCAAAAAACATGGTTTCGAGATAATCGCGTTTTAAGTTTTGAAAGGGGCAAATCGAATTAAAAAAGGTAGTAAAAAAGGTAATCTAAACATTTATTAACATATGTGTAAAGTTTCATGTAAATCGGAACGTCCGTTTTTTTTTAATAAATAAAATAAAAAACATATGAAAAATCGCAGTTTACAGTGTTCGGGCCCCTTAAATTGCAAGTCAAAAGAAAGTAAAATTCGAAAAGGAAAGCGAACATTTCTGAGCAAAATCAACTCACTTGCCACTTTCTTCCCCAGAACGATTAAGCTTTTTTATGTTTTTTTTGTGTTGGAGCAGCCTAGCAAGCAAGTAGTCAAGATAGTCGCTTTTGCGCACATCAGGGCCTAATGTCTCAAACTTGATGAGCATACACAAAGATGGTTTGGGGATTGTTGTACAGTACACCCCTATGCTTTCCTTTTTCATATGTTTTGTCTAACCAACTGCCTGGTGTCCTTCCTGCATAGATACAGAAGAAACTGTAAGCGTTGATCAGAAATGGCGTGTACCATAAGTTTCGTCCATCTGCAGCCTCTATGGTTCAAGGAGAAGCAGAAAAATGAGACAACATTTTAATTTAACTTTTTACTTTATTAATTCAGTTATATTTTTTTAATCAGTTTAGCCACAGAAATGAAGAAATATTCGGTGTAAAAGTTATGCATAACCAATTAATAAAATTAAAAAACAATATTATTATGGAAGCTTAAATTCATAAATTTCAAAATTTCGCGTTCCCAAGTAAATACATGTAGCGAAAGGGTTAAAGTCTGGATAAGTCTGGCTAATGAGTCTCATGCTCAATTACTCACAAATGTTGTGCGTTCAGGCATCCAAGTCAGCGTCAGACTATTATATCTTACAACCATGATTGAGTTAAGTAGAATGAATCCAGTCATTCCGTGCAGTAGTATGTACATAGATTTCTTCTTACACTCACATCAGCAAACAATCTTTTATCGAGAGACAATTGTGTCTGTTTTGAAATTAAAGACGTTCGTCCATCTTTCTTGGTACAACTCTTGCGACAGTGTCCACTGTTGTACTTTAGTAGACTTGAAGATTTTTACTTATTTAATTTACTAATGTATGTACATAGTTATTAGTTTTCTAAATTAACACTAAATACATACACATACAATATTACCTTTTAAAACGACTTTAACTTTCAGCATTAAGCGAACCGATTTCGCTCGAAATTTGTGTTGCTAGTCAACTTTGATGTGTCCTTAATTGGTTTTTTTCTATTTCCAGGTAACCATTGCGACTGACTTGGGTAAAGTAGTGACGCGTCTGCAGCTGGAACGCTCCGAGGTGGCGTTTTACATATTCACCAACGGTAGCAAAGAGCGGTGAGTCGACTCCTTATGTGCGCACTGACACAGACTCAACAGTATTGATGGTTTAATGCCATTTAAATTTGAACTCTACGCATTCAATCACATATCTTTGTATCATCTAATACACACACACACACACTCTGATGTGAACTCTGACTCCCACACACACACGCACACACATTCGCACTCGCAATCAGCCGCTTATCTAATGAGCTCTTCGTTCCGTTCGAATGCGTTTCAGTTCGAATTTAACACAACGTTTCGCTGTCACCGATCACGCATTAAACAACATGACCACCTGGAGTGAGGTCAGCGTGCCCACACTGCCCGACGACGACGAGGAATTTGAGGTCATGCTAAACCGCACCGAATTTCAGAGTCGTCTGAATGAGTTTAGGTAAATTGGTGTCAATTTGTGTGCTTTGAATTTGCCGATTGGATGTTTTTATTAACATGCAAATTGGAAAAATCTGGGAACAGGGATCGCATACGCACCGAACCGGAGGATAGTTCGATTACGGATGTGATGAGTTGGTACACGGCCATCAATCGGGCGCTGCTGCATCATCTCTCCGAGCAGATCAAGGAGACGGACAATAGCGGCGTATGGCGGTGAGACGTCGGTGCTGTTGTTGATGTCTTTCACATCACTTAAAGTGCTGTTTGAATTTTTTGCAGCTACCTGATTGGC
Organism: Melieria omissa; assembly: GCA_963971225.1. Classification (NCBI taxonomy): domain Eukaryota; kingdom Metazoa; phylum Arthropoda; class Insecta; order Diptera; family Ulidiidae; genus Melieria; species Melieria omissa. The sequence goes on from OZ020269.1 coordinate 10,355,512, forward strand.
TTCAAAAATCTGCTAAAGAGCATCGAGTGCCAGAACATTGCTGCCTCGCTGGGCATCAAGTACTATGGACGCGGCGTCCTGGGCCAGGACAATTTTGTGTCGTACATACGCTACGAGTTTCTGGCGCGCGAGCTCATCAACTCGACACTGAACTATGTGCCCAGTCTGCGGCCAATGTACATGACCATCACCGGACTGGACAAGTACAAGAAAATGAAGGCCATGTGAGTGTTGTGGGTCGGAAATTCTACTCAGGTGAAATTAGTTGCGTTCTAAATGTGTTCTGTGTACGATTCTAGGAATTTGAATGTATTGAAGAACATTAGAAACAATTCCGATGAACGTAATGCCATACAGTATTACGATGCCATGCACAATTTCACCGACGATCTGCGCATTTTGCAGAAGGCGCTGCGCTTCAAAATCAAGTAAATTGTGAATGTGTATTCTTGCTAATTCGAGCGCGTCTCAGCGTATTCGTTGTGGTTTCTGCTTACAGAGAATATGTGGATAGAACGCTGTCGGAGGCAGCCAACAAGGAGGCGGTGGGCATTGCCATACTGGTGGTTGTGCTCTGCGTTTCGCCAATTATAATAATTTTAGTAAAAAATGCCGCGGCCACCATTCAGGTTAGTGTTGGCTGGAAAATATGCAATTTTATGAGTTAAAGTCATTTTGATTTGAACAGAATTTGACATCTACTGTTGCCAACAGTGTGACAGCAAATTTGCATTAAAGGAATCAGTTGATTTTTTGTATGCGTTTTAAGTTGAGAAACAAGATTTTTACATCTTTATCATCACAGAAATTAGCTACAGAATCAAGGAAATCGTTTTAGTTAGTATTTTAGTTAAATTAAAAAATATATATTTTTATGTTTTAGAAGTAATATTTTCTTTAAATAACGAATTTAGACTGTGTTTTAATGTTTTGGTTTATTTAAAGTCATGATTTCGTAGAGAAAATTTCCATGTTTTCGAATTCCTACAGACGCACATAACTACTAATCGAAGTAGATTTGACCTGCCCAATCGTTGGGTGATTCTGCGGCCTTCAATAGGCAGCCATCAAGTTTTCCATACACTTTGGATCTCTTTTAGCCGATGCAAGCAAAGCAAAGAATGGCTGACAGCTTGAGTTCCAGTAACTCATCTTCCATTAGATGATCTCTGAAGATGCGCCTAGAACGTCTAAAAGTTGGGTTATTTCGTTTTTTTTTATTATTTAAAATATTGATACTCAAATGGCTTAGAATTTTTGAACTTCATTAGGATTGCAGCTTTTCCTTTTTTTAATAACTTTCGAACCAATAAAGTTAGAGTAATGAAATTTTGACACGTGATCAAGGAGATTTTGGGCTTTAACAGACATACTTTTCAATAAAATTCTATATAAAGGATTAACATTTTCAAAGGACCTTTTTCATATCCTTTTTCTACAAATAGATAAAAAATCAATTTTATTTAATTATGTATTTTTTTTTAATTTTTCAAAATTTTGCTTCGTTTTAAAAAGACAAAGGATGTACAAATGAAAAACAGAGTACGCAATGTTTAGTCTCTGGTTTACTCACATATGTATCTTTCTCGGTGTGAAAAATGCTGTCGCACGGTGTAACCTGAAAAGTTTTTTGCGAATTAAAATCACTGTTTTTGCATAGAACACTGGAAATGTTATTAAATGCAAAAAAGTCGAAAAGAATTTTTGAAATCTTAAAATATTTGTAGTCGCATAGAAAGTCAGAAATCCGAAAGGTTTTTTTAAACATGTTTTCTTTGAAAATCAGCTCCGCTTAGACGCACAGAAAATAGTGAATGCTATTGAATTCCCACAGATGCTGAAATGAAAAATTTTTGTTTCGATGTTGAAAGTAAAAAATGCCTTCAAAGTTTGGGGCCCTGCAAACAAAATGTTTCTTGAGAATGTCAGATTGCAAATGGTAAAATTTGAACCATTCGAATTCCTACAGTTGCATACAAAGCCAGATATGTTTTCCTCAACGCTGCAGTTGCAATTGCAGAGAAATATAAGAAATGTTTTCTTCGCATTTAGATTCCATGATGCTGTTTAGATAATTAGAAAAGCTTCAGACGAATTTTGAAATACTGTAGTCGTATAGAAAATCAGAAATATCTTCATTGAAAAACCGAGTTGATTTTTTTGTAATTCGAACTCTGCAGTCTCCTTGAAAACCAAGAGTCGTTTCTTTGAAAATGAGATCCTTATGGGTTAATAGAAAATTTCCAATGCTTTTCATTAATTCCCAAACAACATTTTCTTTGAAGTTCAAAGACTGCAGTCGCAGATAAATTCAAACACATTTTGGGTTTAGATCTTTGCAGACGCATTAAAAATTTAAAATGTTTTCTATGAAATGCAAGAATGGAAATACTCGTTCTTTCTTATCCTTACAGCCGCTTCTTCAAAGTTTAAACGCTGCAATTTCATAGAAAATCAGAAATGTTTTCTTTGAATTCAGTTCCTTAGAAGCTGTTGACGAAATTATAAAAGCTTCAGACGAATTTTGAAATACTGTAGTCGTTGGTAGTCGTATAGAAAATTAGAAATGTCTTCTCTGAAAATCCGAATTGATTTTTGTCGTAGTTCGAACCCTGCAGTCGCTCTGAAAAACTAATTTGTTCTTTGAAAATCAGATCCTTATAGGCGAAAAGAAAATTGCCAAACAACGGTTTCTTTGAAGTCAGATATGTTTTCTTCAACGCTGCAATTACAGGGAAAATCAGAAATGTTTTCTTCGAATTTAGATTCCTTGAAGCTGTTGAGAAAATTAGAAAAGCTTCAGACGAATTTTGAAACACTGCAGTGACAGAGAAAGTCAAGCATTTTGAGTTTAGATCTTTGCAGACGTATTTCAAATTAGAAATGTTTTCTACGAAATGCAAGAATGGAAATACTTCTTCAAAGTTGAAATGCTGCAAATGTATAGAAAGTTAGAAAATTGTTCTTTGAATTCAGTTCCTTTGAAGCTGTTGAAGATGCTTCAGTTGAATGAGGAAATGCTGAAGTTGGATAGAAAAACAATAACACTGTGCGACAATTTTAGGGTCATGGAATCTAACCCGGAACCGACCAAGACTAATCGATAGTACTCTTATAGAGTAACAAAACCCTAGCTTGGTTTTGCAAAGTTAGTTGCCTTTTACAAGTTACAGCCGTGTAAAGTTTTTGTGTATTAGGGTTTTTTCAACCAGTTTTTTCCTTATAAGTCTTAAGATATTCAAAATTTTGAATAGCTGTCTTCAGCAAACTTGCTGCTAATTCTTAGATGAACAAATTCTCTGAACACTATGTAACAAAATTATTACACCTTATCGAAATTTTGGGGGTCAATGTTAAAAAAATCGACTTTTTTTGATTGTAATAGAAAAAAAACGTGTTTTTTATTCTATTAATATTAATGCAAAATCGCATTTGTGTTGCCAAAAATAAAAAAAAATATGCTTTACCCTCTGACTTCACAAAGAGATGTTTTTTTGCAAAATAAAGTGAAAAAATGTTCAAGTCTAAATTTGAAATTTTATTGTACACATATTTTAGTCTATTTAAAAAGTTTTGTGGTGTCTTTTATACCTGGAGTTGTTAATGGTCCAGATATACGGAAATGAATGAAAACAGAGACATTTGATCTGGTGTCAGTTGGTTATGAATTGAAAGCATGGCAATCGATAAAAAAGTTATTAATGGATTTTTGGGCAAATATAGTTCTGAAATTAGCAGCAAGTTTGCTGAAGACAGCTATTCAAAATTTTGAATATCTTAAGACTTATAAGGAAAAAACTAGTTGAAAAAACCCTAATACACACAAACTTTACACGGCTGTAACTTGTAAAAGGCAACTAACTTTGCAAAACCCAGCTAGAGTTTTGTTACTCTATAAGAGTACTATCGATTAGTCTTGGTCGGTTCCGGGTTAGAAAAAGCTGTCGCACAGTGTAATGCTTTCTTTAAAGTACGAAACACTGCGATTTCTGTTAATATTTTCAATAGCAGTCGAACAGAATATCAAATACGCTTTCTTCAAAGTTCGAAACCCTACAATTTCTACATAGATTTTTAATATCAATTGCGTCAATCTATCATCATGTCAAGTCATCATTAGTCATGATTCAATCTAAAAATTATTTTTGTTATTTTCCATAGAAAAATTTCTTCAGTTGTATTTAGTTAAATTCTTTAAAAAACTGCAATTACAATGACAAAAAAATAATACTTAAATTATTATTATTATTTAAACAAAAAATATTTTGTTTTCGCTAATAAATAAGTTTCCCACTCACACTTTTGCCTTAACCAAAAATTAAAAATTTAACTGAATTAATCGCCAAAAATTTACTTTATCCTTTTTTTCAGATGTACGCTGTAAATTTAGCACAAAAAGCCAAAGAATTAAAACGCGAGAAGCGAAAAAGCGACTCGTTGCTCTTCCAAATGTTGCCGCCCAGTGTGGCAATGCAGCTAAAACACACACAACAGGTAAGTGCCGGCTGGTTGACTGGTTGGGTTGGTTGTCTGTGGGCTGTGCGTGAAATTTATGCGCACATATTGACACACAGTGTGATTTAAACAATGTGTCATACTTAAATTGATCGATTTTCGTTGAGGTGATACATTTACAGAATTATTTAAGAATGGGGGTGGAAAGGTCGAAGTGGTTTTTGACGCGACATGTAAACCACTTGCGACGTTGACAGCTTGCAGTGAATAACCTTTGATAAATAAAGTGTTGTTTTTTAGGTTTTGTTTCGATTCAGTAAGTGAAATAAAAAATTATTGCAATTACAATAATTAAGAAAAATTAAATTAAATTTAATTAGAAGAAATATTTTGTAAATTTATTGGAAAGACGCACATTTAAATTTCACTAGAAAAGTGTAAAAATATTTTATGATTTTTTTAGGTACCCGCAGAACTGTATGAGGCGGCCACAATTTACTTTAGCGATATTGTTGGCTTTACGGAAATTGCCGCTAGATGTACGCCATTGGAGGTAAGTGTTATAGGTTATGCGATATGGAATCTAAAAATCCAACTGAATTTTGAAAATTAAAAAAAATATATTTTAATTATTATATTTAAATATTTTTACATTTTAACAATAAAAAGACCAATGCGATAATTTTGCCGGTTTTTCTTCTTTTAATATCTTTATTTTCTTTAATTTTCTATCATATTGTTTTATCGTGATAAATTTTTAAATTTTTTCAAATTAATTTTGTGAAAAATTGGAAAAATTGAAATTAAAAAAAAATATATTTTAATTATTATATTTAAATATTTTTACTGGTTAAATATGCTTCAATTTTATTTTATTTTATTTTATTTTATTTTATTTTATTTTATTTTATTTTATTTTATTTTATTTTATTTTATTTTATTTTATTTTATTTTATTTTATTTTATTTTATTTTATTTTATTTTATTTTATTTTATTTTACTTTATTTTATTTTATTTGATTTGAATTTTGTGAAAAATTGGAAAAATTGAAATTAAAAAAAATATATTTTAATTATTATATTTAAATATTTTTACATTTTAACAATAAAAATACCAATGCGATAATTTTGACGGTTTTTTTTCTAATATCTTTATTTTCTTTAATTTTCTATCATATTTTTTTTATCGTGAACAATTTTAAATTTTTTTCAAATTAATTTTGTGAAAAATTGGAAAAATTTAAATTAAAAACAATATATTTTAATTATTATATTTAAATATTTTTACTGGTTAAATATGCTTCAATTTTATTTTATTTTATTTTATTTTATTTTATTTTATTTTATTTTATTTTATTTTATTTTATTTTATTTGAATTTTGTGAAAAATTGGCTAATTGTATTTTCCGATGTGTATTTTCGAGATATCACCGATTATAGTCTTTTAGGATACGGAAAACTCGAAAAGTAATATTTTTTGTATTAAAATTTTGCATCAACTGCAGGTGGTCACATTTCTAAATTCCATTTATCGTGTCTTTGATGAGCGCATTGAATGTTACGATGTCTACAAAGTGGAGACAATCGGAGATTCGTATATGGTGGCATCGGGTTTGCCGGTGAAAAATGGTGAGCAAATGAAAGAAGTCAGAGTTGAAAGGTCTTTTTTGGTACCAGCTGTTGAATTGATTGAATTTTCGTTCTATTTGAAGTGTCTTTTTCTATATAAATCCAAGCACTATTTATCAATTATTTATTTTATCAATTCTAGTAAAAAAGAATTCTTACTCGAATGTTTTAGTTGACTTATATGAAAATTATTTGAACGATTCTATAGTAACTGGGCGCCCTTCTAATTTTACAAGTAGTGTGTTTAATTTTGTACAATGAGTGCTTAAAAATGTATGTCTGAATGCCATAAAAGTACACAAACAACATCCAAATAAGGCTGCTTGCATTAGATCAACATTGACACAGCATCAAGTGCGACCTTGTGCATACTTCAGTCTGTCAACTTTCGATTGCCTGCGGTCTCTATCCGAATCAGTTTGGCTCACATGTGGTCCAACTCATTAAACAATTTCAAAAACACAAAACACACACAGCAAATAGATGAGTGCAGACCTTTTTTATTAGGTTTGTTTTTATTCTGATTGTTTATTATGTGTTGTGCTGCCTTCAAATTGAGTAGGAAAATCCTTTGTAAGCTGCTTGCTGTGTTGATTTGTCATTTGTGTCCGCCGGTCCCGTGCTGTGACTTCTGTCTGCCTGTTGCCATGACAGTGTCTACTCGTACATTGACACACTTATTTGATGCGTAACACATTCACACATTCTGAAATTGGTCACTCATACGCCCCGTGGTGCGCACGAAACTACATGTTTCTCTCTTAATTTTTTGTTAGTTTTCGTTTGCATATTTTTACACATTTCGCATGCAAATGTAGTTGTCCATTTAACTAACAACTAATTTAATTTTTCCTGTTTTATTTTGATTTTAATTTTTAATGCTGCACCATTCGTTCGTCGTACCGCTGGTCACTGGCGCTGTATGTGGTTTGTGGAAAATTTCAATTTTACCATTCCACGTGTCCATAATCCACTGCACGGCACGCAGGTGAGAAACACACTTCGGAAATTGCAACAATGGCGCTTGATTTGCTGGACGCATCGTCCTTCTTCAAAATTCCACGCTCGACGGAAAGTTTACAAATTCGCTGTGGCGTTCACACTGGTCCCGTGGTCGCCGGCATTGTGGGCACGAAAATGCCGCGCTACTGTCTCTTCGGCGACACGGTGAACACGGCCTCGCGCATGGAGTCCACCGGCGAGGCGCAAAAAATTCACATCACGGAGGAAATGCATGCGGCACTGTCGCGTGTGGGCGGCTTCCGCACCGAGCATCGCGGACTCATTGACGTGAAGGTTCGCATAAACTTTGTTTTGTGTTTTTGTTTCGTTATTGAAATTTGCTTTTTCCTGTTTTTTGCGGATATAAATATGTTGTTTGTTTTTGGTTTTTGTTGCATAGGGCAAAGGCCTGATGAGCACCTACTGGCTGACGTGCAAGGATGGGCCGGTGAAGGTGCGCGAGGAGATCTCGTGGTTCGCTGACATGCAGCCCGTCTTCTTGGAGAATCTGAAACAGGATCCCAGCTACAAAAGCAGCACCAAGAAGAAATGAATAACCAAATAGCAGAAATTATGAAACCGTGCAAGGAAGCGCACTTCACATTAAAATTTAATTGAGTTTGTGCGTTTGCTGACAGAAAGAGAGACGTAATTTGTGTGCCATGGACAAGCGATGGCAGTCAACAGTCAGCGCCCAACAACCAACACTCACCATTCACCCAACCACCGTCGTCATCTTTATTGCCAGCGTCATCACATATGCGCACACTGACTGTGACACTTGTATGGGTGTGTGTGTGTGTGTGTGGCGCAAATGCGCAAATGGCAAATGATGAAATTGTCCTGTCCTGTCCTGTTCTGTGCTCTTTCGTGTAATTTAAGTGAAATACAAACACCAGCGAACTAAAAAATAGTTGAAAAAACTATAGAAATATATAAAAAAAAAGAGAAAAGCATCAAGATGCGCGTAAAAAATGGCGTAAACAAATTAATGTCAGTAGGTCGATGTGCGTTTGTCTGTTGATTTGTTCGTTTGTCTCGTTGATTGTTTGTCTGTACGTCTGTCTGCGTGTGTCGTCTGTTGGCGCATGTTAATGGCCGTTATTGCTGTTCGCCGTATGTCGTCGCACATGTAATTTAAATTATTGTCGTCGTGTAGCGTGTAATAAAGAAAGAGAAATATACATTGACGGATTTGCATCTTCTGCCAATCGGTAATTGTTGTTTTATTTATGTCATTGTGTGGTGGTCGCTGCTAATGTTGATTTTTGTTGTGACGTCCCCTTTCAATGCTCTTTTATGTTGCAATCATAAAATATATTTTTATATTACTGAGAGCTTTAAAACTAAGCAGAAACGGCAGAAGTTCGTACATTGCGAACAAACAGTTAGCATTTTTCCTATAATTTGTACTGTGGTTCTGGGTACCTCGCCACACGGGTAAGGGGTTATTTCAGCACACACACTAGGGTTAAGGACACTGAAATTATGAGATCAAAACAACATGGACACAGTTTTTTTACTGCGTCAAATTGAAATTTTGTAAAGTATTACTTGAGACTTTATGAACACTGATGATGACTGATTGTGAAAACAAATCACCAAGAACTGTCTCTGCTGAGTTGAATTTTTTTATGGGCTTATTTTATGTCATTGTGATTGTGGTTCAAAGAAGAATAGTTTTGTATTCATACTGAGTTTATATAAGATTTTTTTCCTAGTGACCCACTTTGAGAGTTCATCAATTTAAGTGAGTTCAAGTTTCATCCAAAGCGTCAAAGAGGTGAATGAGAATTGCTTATTTTATGTTATTGTGATTGTGATTCAAAGAAGAGTAATTTTTTTGTATTAATACTGAGTTTCTATAAGATGTTTCGTAACACAAAGAACCTTCTTGAGAGTTAATTGATTTTAGTGAATTCAAGTTTCTTCCAAAGGGTCAAAGAGATGAATGTGAAATGCTTTTACGTCTTTGTGATTGTGATTCTAAGAAAAGTAGTTTTGTGTCAAAACTGAATTTAAGTGAGATAGTTTTTTTTCGCAACACAATGAGCCATTTTGAGAGTTCATTGGTTTTAGTGAATTTAAGTTTCTTCCAAAGGGTCAAAGAGGTGAATGAGAATTGCTATAACCATTTTCTCAAAAGACGCATGAATGTGGCTACTGCCAAGATGACTCATGAATTATGGAATGCGATGCATTGTAAGTGGAAATAAAGAAAGTAGAACACACCTAGAACACACACACACACACCACACAGGAAAATGCAAACTTCGACTACGACAAATTATAATCACAACGATCAAAAACCAACGATTGTGAACTCCTTTGTATGAATTTTCCAGTTGCATGAATGTTACTAAAAAAAAAACGAATCAAGTAGTTGAACAATGTTCCTCAACCAGCCCCAGCTACATATGTAAAGTTCAGCAATCGCACCAGATGGAGCCCACTTTGTAGACATCAAAATAAACCAATATAAAAAATTACAAAAAACATAAATAATAAAGAAAAAATAAATCAATAATTAGATGCATTTAATTTGATAAATTCGTATATAATCCAAATAAATTTATGTTTATTATTGCAATTGAAAACGTGCGCGTAATCATACTTGATGAGAAAAATACACTTCGTTGTAAACATTTTTGTTTTTTGTGTTTAAATTATCCCGTCTTATACTGACTTCTCCCACTTGTTTATTAAAGTACCCGAATCAAAGGTTTTATTCCAAAATGTTGGTGAGTAGAGCGTTCAACAATCTGGTTTCTTTTTTGAAAGAAAAGTTTTTTACAGAAACTGCACACAAATTTTTTCCACGATAGTCCTAATGCTTAGATTTCTATAAATTTTATAGTATAAAGTTTTATAGTCGAATCCATTTCTTGTTGAAAATCTTTGTCTTTTGACATTTACAAAAACATTTCATCGTAGGAATATCATTTTAACTTGCAAAGACAACAAAACTTCGTGCTTTCATTAAGATTGCTTTTAAGCAACGTTCTTTCATTCTTTAACTGTCGAATGCCCTGCTAGTTCAATTTTCTTTAAATGTCCATGAGAAACTACGTTAAAGTACAGGGGTAAAATTTTTTCAAATACTATTTTATTTGGCTTTAAAAAAATAAAAAAATCACGGAATATTTGTTTTCTGAATAAAATAATAAAAATCTCATTTTGAATTCCTTAAGCATTATAGTGTTAAATTTTTAAGTCAACTACTAAAATTTCTTAAAAATTAAGGAAGTTTTGAATGAGTTGAGTTCGCCAAATTGATTACAATTTATAAATGTTTTTTTATAAAGTTTTAGATTAGATTTGAATGTAGATTTTTAGCCGAAATGTGAAATTTTCATTTAAAATTAATTTTGGTTTAAAAATAAAATTGGAATTTTGTATTGGTTGGGCTTTAAATTTGTTAGTTTGTTGGGCTTTAAATTTGTTGGCTTTTTGGGCTTTAAATTGTTTGACTTGGACATTCAATTTTTTGACTTTTTGGGCTTTAAATTGTTTAACTTAGACAAAAAACAATTGTTGGTTTATTGGCCTCTAAGCTATTTGACGTGTTGGGCTTTCAATTGTTTGACTTGTTTGGCTTTAAATTTGTTGGCTTGTTGGGCTTTCAATTGTTTGACTTGTTTGGCTGTAAACTATTTGGCGTGTTACGCTTTGAAATGCGTAGAAAAGTCTTCTGAAATGCGGTAACAGAAATTTCATTACTCTTCTGACGCTTTGTGTCTCAGCTAATCAATGTGAACCTAACCTTATAGAAGGCAACTCTGTGCTCAGACGCCCTCTGGTGTGTAAATAAAAGCATGAGGTTGTTGTTTCGGCTAAAGCAGAAAACTGTTGACTACTTTCGTAGCGGAAGTTACCCGGCAGATATCGCTGTTGAGGCGGAGAACAATTCGAGCAATGGAAATTTGAATTGAAATATGCTCAGAGCAACTTTCAAACTGAATTACATAATGCACACAAAACTAAAGACTTAAGATACGAACTTGGGATATGGTACACAAAAAGCAAAATTAGATAAAACATTTAAGGGTCAAAAGCGACTGCTAAAATATGTATGGAATTTAGTTTGAGTGTTGATTGTTCTATTAAATTATAATTTTAGTAAAATTTAGTTGAAACTATATTTTGGTTTTTTTTTTAAATTTTTTTTTAATAGTTTGGTTATTGAAAATTTATGAAAATTGGCTAATTAAAAGGGTTTGTTTGTTTTCCATGAAGTCAATATCATAAAAAGCAGCAGCGGCAACTTTTTGTTGTAATGATAATTTTAACCCTTTCGACGCCGAATTTTACCCTGTGTCTCGATATTACGTTTTGGTATTTAAATCATGAATCACTTGCCTGAGAAGTGTGCACATGACATTTGAAGTCGCCACGCCTCTTTGTTTGAGTTGTAGAGCTAGTTTACTTTCGAAAAATAGCTTAAAACGTGTTAAATAATTTTTTTTAATTACAGAAAATTTACTTAATATTTATGGCAAAATACAAAATCATCACTTTTTGATTTTATTTAACCATTATTCAAGAAACAGGATTTTGATCAAACGTGCCCAATTCGTAGACTTCAATTAGAATACAAACTTTCCCTGATATCGTTGCAAATTATTGGAAATTATTTTGGGGATAACAGTAAACTTCTTGTAATTTGCTTTGAATTCACTTCTTTCAAATTTGCTAGTTTACTTTTGAACAATTTTAGCTTAAAACGAGTTAAATAAACTTTGTTTTAATTACAGAAAATTTACTTAATATTTATGGAAAAATACAAAATTATTACTTTTTGATTATACTTAACCATTATTCAAGAAACAGGGGTTTGACAGACTTCAATGAGAACACAAACTTTCCCTGATATTGTTGCAAATTATTGGAAATAATTTTTTGGATAACAGTAAACTTTTTGTAATTTGCTTTGAATTCTTCAAAAAATATTCATTTGTTGTAAATTAAACCCATAAATCAATCGTAGCTTTTGCTAAAAGATGACAAATTGGTAAAGTTGCTCTCAGGCAACTGTGGGGTCCAAAAGAGAGAAATGGTTAAAGAGAGAAATTAAAATGTAAGTAAATGCTGTTTTAAAGCTATACAGATATTTCTTCGTATAATAATAGATCAAGTAATGGTTTTTCATTAAAAATAATGTCATAACATCTGCTTGCCAAAAAATTTGTGTGTGGCGGACAACTACCCATTAACTTTCCGGTTAGCCAGCCTCCTATGTTTGTGATGGATCTGGAATCCAAAGAGTATTAAATGTAGAAAATTTTTAGAGTTTAACTCTGTTTTTGTTGACCTACACGTTTGAATCCTGGAATTCAGTTTTGATGAATAATGAGAAAATTATTTTCCAACAGTCTTTGGTATTCGGAGTTATTTATTGTGTAAGATGGGAACTTAAATGAATTCTGATTTAAAAAGTCACAGCACTCTAAAGAGAAAAAAGTTTTTATATTTACAAGTGATCTATTTTTTTATTTGACATTGATTTAGCATGCAAGATTGCTTTTTTTTTATATGCTACAAAAACCGATGGGTCCAAGACGGAAGAAGGAACTGGGGCAGGAATCTTTAGCTCGGGTTTCCAGTCTTCTGTAAGTCTTGGGGATAAAGCCTCGATTTTTCAGGCTGAGGTCTTTGCCACAAATGTGTGTGCTAAAGCTTAACGTTAGAAGGAAAAGGATAATCATAATGTCAGACAGCCAGGCGGCAATCAAGGCTCTGGGCTCGATGACATTGGACCTGAACCAATCATAGGTGTTAGCAAGTCCCATTACAGACATTGTGTTAAACAGGAATTCATGAATCGAGCAAACCACAAATGGTCGAACACAATGGGGCAACGATGCTCCAAGCTGTTCTTTCCAGCATACTCGGAAAGGAAAACTAAGTACCTAATTGACCTAAGCAGAAAGGAGCTCAGGGTCATGACGGGAATGCTAAGTGGACACTGTCTGCTAAATATGCACAGGGCGCGTCTAGGACTAACGGACAGTGAGCGATGCAGAGTTTGCTTGGAAGAGGAAGAGACTTTTGAACATATAATAACCGAATGCCCTGCCCAAATACACTCAAGAAAGCGAAGATTAGGGAAGGAGATAATACAGACGAGAGATTTGTCTGAAATTAATCTATGGAAACTAAAGGAATTCCTAGATAACATTGTAGGACACGAACTCCTCCAGTAACGTAGAGGGACATGACACAATACTTAATTACTTGGACGCAGTGTCTCGGACAGGTGTTGTCCGAATCCCAGATCTAATATAATCTAATCTATGCTACAAAAAGAGTAGATTAGTAATGATTAATAATAAGAAATAACATTACATAAATATAAATTTAATTATTTGGATAGAACATGCAATGATTCTAGGATACGGTTTCTTAGGATACTTCGTAAAATTCTCGAAAAACACAAAATATTCGTAACAGCAAAAATTTGAAAAGATAAACTATTCATTAATGCCGCCTAAATTCTACATCAATGATCCGTTACCGACTCATAAAAAATCATATTTATTCATATCATATTTCATTGAAATATTAAAAAAAAACAACGTACCCAAATAATCAAACGACACAATTCATAAAGTGACAAAGACCAGTCTTGATAATCAGCCAGCGACTAAGAAATTGAGTGAAGCTGCTGCCGTAAGCGGCGAGTAGTTGTCGCCGAATGTGTCAGCTGACGTGTATAGAAAATAACTTTTCAAGTTTATGTTTGTTCAAGACGGCAGCACGCAACAACGTTGGTGGTCTTTGCATTGAATAACTAAAAATTAAACAATAAATTAAAATTAGCCAACAACTTTTCTACACACACCGACTTTGGTGTCTTTTATTCGCAACAGAATTTCATATTCAATAATTTTAAGCATTTCCATATAAATAGTCGAATATTTAAAAACATTTACGTATGAACGGTTGGCGCACGCGTGCTGTGTGTCAGTGAGCGATGAGCGTGCGAGGTGCGGTCGGATTGGCATCGATGCGCCTCGATCCTCTTCAACTTGACATCGCTGTCAATCTTTGAACAAATTGCACACGACAACACAGCAACACTCCCAGACGACACCCTAAATGTGTGACAGAAAACATGACAGAAAAAAAAGAACGAAACCACAACTACAAAAACAGGCAGCAAATCTGGCTGGGTGGGTGAGACAGAGCGAGAGAGCGAGAGAGATGAAGCGGCAAAATGCGTTGTGTGGCTGCTGTGGCAGATTGCGACATGTCGCGCCACAACTTGGACAAATAATTCCATTGTTATGTCACGGTGCAGGATAAATGCGAAACACTCAGTCGTCTCAGGGCGGTTTTGGCGCGCTTGTGCGACAGCGGCAACAACGACAACGGCGACGGCGACGGCAACGGTGGCTGCTGCAAGATGCAAGATTCGAGATGCGATATGACATTGAAATGCATCGCTCAGATGCTCGAAGCATGTCGAACAATAAAGCCAGCAATGAGGAGTTAAAAGGAGCGCGAAGAATAACAACAACAATAAAAAAAAAATCAACCAAACAGTATAACAACAACAACAAGTGCAAGGCAATAACAAACAACAGCGCGCCAAAGTCAAATAAAAATTTGCACGGCATGTTGTATGCGGCATTTTTGCAGCAGCCGCGCGCACACAATTGTCAGCTTACTGGTTCGAATGACTGTAAGGGTTCATATGTGTGTGTGTGTGTGTGTGTGAGTGTGCCTGTCGACTGAGCTTTGGCTTGCGCTCGTTGGGCGTTTTGTTTTGGCTTAATACGCTTTTAATGCGATCCTCCTTTGCCGCTGCACAACAACAACAACAACAACGAACGCTGATGTGAATGCGCATCAATCGCGCGACAAATGTGTGTGCGAAAATGCCGCCGCAACGTCACTGCCACAGCACTTACTACACTATACATGCGAGTATGTTGTTGTTCTTGTTGTTATTGTTGTTGTTATTGTTGTAGCTTTTAAAGTGCCCAACATGTATGCCGACCGAATGACAAAATCCATTCGTTTGTCTGTCCTGTTGGCCTGTTTCCACAGGCGATCGAAAGGGTATGTAAATATGCAGCACAGTGTGCACAAATAAATTCAACACAACAACAATAACAACAACAAAAATTGCTGTCGCAACAACAACAACAACTCAGTCAGCCGCTGGTATTGTTTCCAGTAAGAGTGTGCAAGAGTTGTGTGTGTTTGTGTGCGTGTCTGTTTGTAAGCTTGTGTGAAGCATGTGTTTTGTGCTCTTAATGGGGGCTTAACTGCCTACAGTGGTACAAATTGACGCTATATGAGGGCATTTTTCATTCAAGGATCATTTTGAGATGATGAAAATTTTGATTGTTAAGTTTGCTCATAAAATCTTAACGACTTTCTGAAGCTTGTGAGAGAAGCTAACTATGTTCAATAAGTAACCGAGATAGCAAATTGTGCATTTAAGGATTAAGAAAACATTGAGTAAGAAAGCCAGCGTATTCCTTTAAAGTATCCTGTTCGAAATACAACTTTTTCTCTTGAGCAATTAATGCCTTTTGTCGCTGAATTTTTCATTGAAAACTCTGTTCCCCAATTTTAATATCCTTTTAGAACATAAAAATGCACAACTCAAAGTGAAAACCTGAACCACTTTTGCACCAAGTATTTGCCAATTAGTGCCACTGTAGCGCGCCTACTTTAAAAATGTCTCATTTAAATAACTGGGATGCATTTGTGTCTCCGGCTGAAGTTGAAGTTGGCATTACAAAATACTCAGCGGCGCAACCAGGTCGACCAAAAAAGCGTAAATAAAACAAAAAGGAATCCGAACAACAAAAAACAGCAGACAAGGGAAGCAAAACGTCGAACAAAAAGGAGCACAACGTTTTGTTAACAAAAAGGCGAATCCGTCCGGGCGGCACATCGTGGCGCTGCCAACAGCTAACAGCCAACAGGCGACTGCCGAACTGCGACGATCAGTGAGTGGCGGTGGCCGGGTCTGCCGTGGCACGGCGTGGCACGGCGGCATTGTGTCAATTTGAGTGGCGAATTGCTATGGCTGCGGTGACACTGCCGCACTACGCCGCCGCTTGCAGCTGAGTGCAGTTTGCGCTTGAGTGGCGCGAGGATCAAGTATGTAAATCTTGTGGATACCATTGTTGTTGTTGTTGTTGGTATATGGCTGGTGTCGTCGTTGCACTCACGTTGCGACGTGTGTTTCTTCTGCTGATCGATTGTGCTGTGTGGCGCATTTATTTGCAGCGCTGCAACCACTGTTGCTTCTTCTAGTGTCGAGTCTGCCAGCCCGTTGTCGTTATTGTTATTCTACTACCATTGTTGTTAGTGTTGTTGTTGTTTTTGCTCTTGTAATGGCGCAACATATGCCAAGTTGGGATTTGAATGGCGCATTCAGCAGAATTCTCAGCCACTCTCCCCGACAGAGTAATTCGGTTGACATGGCCATTTGTTGTTGTTGCATTCGCCGGTAAACATGTGTAAAGATTTTCATCTGAAATGGAGGAAATAAACTTGCCGCGCGACATAATAGAGACATATTTTATGTCTGTCTGTCGCGTGCTTTATTTGCATTTTTGCCCAGCTATTGTTGTTGTTATT